>CAVMJV010000013.1:0-1200000 GCA_963681835.1 Meloidogyne enterolobii | reverse complement strand
TAAGAAGCTTTGCAGTTCCTCAAATATTAAAAACTTGGCAGCTGGATATTATGATAATGAAATTGATGAAAATAATGAAAATAAATTGAAAATGAAAGAAATTGGGCTAAAAACTTCGATACAATTAGCTTTAAGGAAATATTTATGTTCTTTGTTTAATGGAAGTTTAAAGGAGGGGGAAGGGGAGGAATTTGAAAAATACAGAGTATTTAAAAAGTAAATTTTTCAAATGTTATATTGGGTAATGGATCTTGTGTAATACAAAGAATCTTTGTGGATTTCTTATTTTCAAAAAATTTCAAATAATTTTCTAGGAACAAACCTAAAATCTCGTAAAATCTTTTAAATATCGAGAACTAGTCTGTATTCCTAGAAGAAAATTTTCTTTTAAAATTCTCTTAAAATTATAAAAATAATATAAGCTAATTGAGATTACTGTACTTTCTTGAATAATCACCCTGGGTAATTATTGTTTCAACCTCTCGCCAGAGGAGGTACTTAATAGGGGAAGGGCAAATAGTTCGGGTTTTTTTTCAACGTTTGGTAGTACATTTTTTTTCAACTTTCCACTATATGTAGGAGGTATAAGTAATAGGTAAGAGGTAATTATCCGAGGGAGAGTAATTATACGGTAGTCCTCTTCCCTAAATCATAATAACGTATTTTTCCAAATACAGCCCCACGGGACTGTTTATACAACTATCCTCCAAACTGGGGGTGTATTAGAGAAGGGGGCTCTATTTGGAAAAATACGGTAATTTAATTTAAGGAAGGATGAAAATTTCCCACATAATTACAAAAATGATTTTAAATTCTCCATGTATTTTACAAAACAATTTCAATTATTATGGAAAAATAATTTTAAAATAAAAAAAGAAGAATTAATAATATCATTAACCGAAAAAGAATTAAAAGGATTTGAAAATCCAGCAAAAAGTAATTCAATATTTTTTACTTCTGTGAATGGAAAATTCTTTCTGAAAAGTGTTAATAAAAAAGAAATGGATTTTTTCCTGAAACAAAATGGAGAAAATTATTTAGAAAATGAAAGAGAATTTTTTAAAGGAGGAATACTTAATTATTTTAATTATGTTAAAAATGGAGAAAAATCATTTTTGCCTCAATTATTTGCTTTTTTTAAATTCGAGGTTTTCTTTATAGAAGATATTTGCGGGCGGACATTTTTTATTTTATAATAAGATATCGAAATTGTGGCAACTACTTCTACAAATGACATGTCCATGGGTATCACTAAAGGGGAGAAAGGCATAGTTCCTCAACTTCCGGCACCGCGGGCTAATTTTTTTGAAAATTCATATGTTCAAGAAACCACAATTCCTCCTTTTACATTAATTTCGACAAAAATAACGGAAAACGCAATGCGCTCATAAGAAGTGGGTCGGAATTTCGATTTCCGACACCTCTGACTGTTCCGACCCACCTCTGGCGCTCATCCCCTTTTGCCGTGTCCCAGTAGCGTCATTGTAATTGCGATCCGCAACTTTCATTATTGTTTTTTAAATTTATGTAAATTCTATTTTAAATTAATTTCTAGGTAAATGGAGGTAATTCACATTATTTCTTCATTCAAAATGGATTATTTCCTGAAAATATACCCTGTTTGGATTTTATATTCGATTTAAAAGGTGCTTCATATCATCGTTGGAAAGAAGATGAAGACAAGAAAAAAGAGATGAAAGAAAATAAAAATAAAAAAATTTTGGAAGAAAATGAAGAAGAAACTAAAGTTAAAGTCTATAAAGAATTGGATTTTGTTCGCTTTAGGGAAGGCGAAAATATTTTGAATTTTTTCACTTTAACGAAAGATGAAATAATTGAAGGAAAATTCCCCAATGGAATTTTATTAAAATCTGAACATTATAAAGAAATTACTAAAAATTTGGAAAGAGATTCGGATTTTTTGGCTAAACATAAAATTGTTGATTATAGCTTACTTTTGGGTATTGTAAAAAATGATGGAGAGTATACAAAAGATTATACAAAGTTTGCTTTTTAAATTAAATAAATACTGCCGGACACCGCTATAAGATACTACATTTACTGATAGATGGATATCAATTTAAAAAATAATTTTCTTTTGGTAATCCACAATATATCCCGTGTTTATCTTATGTATAGTGAGGTTCCCAACTATATTTAAAATATACGCAAATTAAAATCTGAGAAAGTTTGCTAATTTTATTCGACTGTCAGACATTTGGGACAAACTTAAAAAGATAATTCACTTAGTTCTGAATTATAAAGCCACTGGATTTTGTAAAAGTACTTTTGTGAATAAAAATTTTTTTTTAAATGTTACAATAATAATAATAATACATAATAAGATTTTTGTTTATACAAATGCCCACAATTGTCTGCGCAAATAGACTTTATTAAGTGCCTATTTATTTTATTTAGTAATAAAAATTAATATTTTTTAAATATTAATTTTTAAAATAAATTCGGAGTTAAAAAATATAATAAAAAATTTAATTTTAAGTGCTCAAATAAAAAGTTATCCGGCAAAATGTACAAATTGTATCGGAGAAAATACAGAGCAAAATCTAATTATTTTTGTTGGAATAATTGATGTTTTACAATTTTTTAATTTTAGTAAAATAGTAGAATTTCTTTGGAAAATTGCTTTTATTTTTCCTGTTAGTTTTCTTTAAATTTATTTTTACTTATTCATACTCCTTTCGCCAGATTTATCTGCAAGTCTTTATTTTAACAAAAAAAGTTTTAAAACGGCTAAATAAAAAATTATTTTAGCTAAAAAGAATATACCTTATTTATTCTAATAGAACCACCGGAAGTTCTATTTTTCATTTCTCCATTTGAGGTGGCTATATTAGAGACTGTGGTTCTATTAGAATAAATATAGGCACCGTAAATGCTGAAATAATGTCCTTCTCTCAAATAATTACCCCGGCCTGTTAATTACCCCCTACAGCCAGAGATCGAAAAAATAATTACCCCTCCTAAAAATAGTTATAATTAGCCATTCTAAAAAAGGCTAAAATAATTACTCCCTCCCTTTTAATTACACCATTTAAAGCGAGAGGTTACCCTGGGAAATTATTTTAGCAAAGACGGTATATTTTTTTCTAAATAAACAGACTTGCGGATTAAATTTTCGGATCCATTTAAATTAATTATTTTAATTTTTTCTAGACATACAAAGCCTTTCCATTAAACATTAACCAATATCAATGCAGCATTATCCCTCCAGATCAGTACCAACAACGTTTTAATAATTATATTAAAACTATTATTTTTAAAGATGAAGAAGAGGAGGAAAAGAAAAAACATTTAAAAAAGAATTAGTAAATTATTTAAAATTTACTAAATTTTTTAATTTGAATTTTTAAAACAAAAGTTTTTGTAAATTAAAGAAATTTTTAAATTTTTTAAAGTAATTTTTTTTTCTTAAATTCTTGTATTTTTATTTATTGTATAAAGACTTCTATGTTTAGCTCATCTATGCTATTTTTTATATTTATTTTATTTTTTATTTAAAATTCTTATTTTATAAAATTCAATTTATCAAATTAGAAAAAATTTAATTTTACATATTTCTAAAAATTTGTTAGAATAAATTAAAAATTAAATAATAAATATCCATAGTGTCACCGTGTTACCCTCAATTCCATTTTCCCAAACCCCTACCCGTTATTTTTATGAAACCCCGATATATCCAACAATTTAAACCCAAATTATATTTAAAAATTTTCCAAATTATTTTTAAAATTAAGCCCAATTATTTCTTTTAAGAGTAGGAACATTTTCAAATTTTAATTTTTGAGCATCATTTATTTTCCAAGCAGAAATGCCATTAAAATTATTAATTTGAACATTAACAAAGCTGCTATTGAGTAATTGGGTTATTTGTATTGGAGAAACATTTGTTAAATTTAAATTTTTGACTAACTATAAATTTAATTAAATAATTTTGTTTATATTCCCTGAACGAGAAGCCAAATAAATTTTGAATAGTGCCTGGATCAAACAAATATTTACCTAATCAAATTTTATCTGATTATATTTAATAAAATATTTGTTTGATAAAGAAAAACATTCTAATTTTTAAAGAATATCTCCTTCCCCATATGGAAGGGGCCACAATAACTATGCATAACATTCCCCTAAATTATTCGATCACGGTGATTAATCGACTTGTTATGTAGATCACTCGACGAGCTAATTGCTACTAATTGTAAGTATGATTGAATCACAAAATTTTATTTAAATTTTTTTACAATTAAGTCTATGTCTAGCTTCCATCAGCCTGATAATATTGTAATAATTGGGCCTTTGGGTTAAAAGTTATTTGGCCCAATTCCTCAATTAACTCCAATCCTTTTAATAAAATAAACTTACAATATTTTTTAAATAAGTTTTTGGATAATTAGTTTGGCTTTTATCATATCCCTCCATTAAAATTGAAGGTCCAGAATTTCCTTTATTAACATTATCTATAGTTATTTCACTAAATTCAATTTCTTCAAAATTTGCTGAATTTACTGCTTTTTGGAATTTTAAATCACTTGTTTCGTCTAAATAATTTAATGTTAAAATTATAGCACTTCCTTCTTCTGTTATTCCATCTAATTGAATATTTCCTAAATTTGCTGTATTTTTACTTCCAACATTTAACATTGCAATATTTCTGAATACAGCATTCATTACACCTCCACCCATTGGTGGACTACTTTTACAGCGAATACCATTTGATGCCGAGACTATTACATTGTACTTAAATAGATAAATATATTAAATTATCTTCCATCAATGGAGCCTCCTTTAAAAAAGGGGTTTAAGGGATGATTTGCTTACCATGAACAACGTCATTTATGAAAATCTTTGTAAAACTTTTAAAATTATACTAAAATTGGTTTAATGAGAGAACATGTAAGGATAATTAATAGCATAGGTTTAGACAATAGCAGATTTAGCCGCCTTCATTTTTCCATATGCTTTAGCGAATAAGTTAGGTAGTTGGCTAAACTTAGCTCTTTGTTTCTTGGAAGCCCTTTTCTGGGAGCTTTCGAATAGACTATAATTTTTATCTGTCTAAATACCTCAACGAGTAAATTTTTTATCCAGGCAGCTGTATGGCTTCCAGCTGACGGTGCTCCATGACTGTGTCTAATATAATTGTTTCTCATGAGTATACATTCTGTTGGTTTTCCATTTTCGCCGATACGACCAGCACCGGCAGCTAAAGAAAGCGCATCATCTCCAGTATCCAATAAATTATTAAGTAATTGGACATTGGAGGAACTGCCAAGATCAATTCCATCTCCATTAGTTACGGCATATGTTAATATTCGGTTGTTAATTATGGCCTTTAAAAATATTTACATGTATTTAAAATTTGGGGATTTGCCGCGTAATTTTGACTCGTGAAGTTGTTTGTCATGAATATGTTGAAAATTTTTAGATCATGACTTCTAAGATACCCCTGAAGCTTAGTATGTATATGTTAATTAAACTCCAAAATTAAATATTAGAGCCATTTTCAAATAAAATCTTACAACGTTATTGCAATAGTCAACTTGCAAACCATGAAAAGAAGGATTTTTGAATGTTAAGTTGCCTCCGATAAATAAATTTGTTACGTTATAAAAGGAAGCTAGAGTAGAACGAGAACTTTGGAAAGGACCTCCTCCAGATAATTGGCTTTTTGCAAGAATTCCTTTGCTATAATCATTTGGATTTCCTTTAAAATATATGGGCATATCATTTCCAACTTCATCTTTCAAAACTTGATCAATTTTCCATCCATTACCATTAAATGTTCCTTTTCCGGTAATTCGAAGATTTGTTACTTGTTTGTCTATCTATATTTAGTTGAAATTAATTTAAAGAGGAGTGCAGTAAATTCGACACGCGATTTGATTTAGCATAACTCGCGTAACGAGGCTAACCCATTCTAACAGCTGGAGCAGCAGAAACCATAGTTTCACGAGTCTTTCTTTTAAAGTTTTGAGAGCAGTCGAACCATCTGATCCGAATAATATAAACTTTGTCCATATCAAAATCATGGATTTGAAACCAAAGCTGTTTTTATCCAAAATATCTTACTCAAATTTGAGATAAATTAATTAAAATACATATAGGTAAATTATGAAGTTTAGAGCTATTTAGGTATATTAGGTTTTTAGAAATTGAAGCGAGTTATGCTTTTAACTTACAGCATTAAGAAGCGATGGAGGTTTGCCAGATCTTCCTCTATTTTTGGGAAAATCGCTACTTTCACCCGATCCTTGTATAATAGCCCCTTCAGCCAATTCCAACGTTAATGGCGTTTGTATAAATAAAGCCCCAGAAATGTAAGTACCCTCTGGGACTAAAACTTTACAGTCAAAAGCAGAAGAGGTTTGCCCACAATCATTTATAGCTCCTTGAATAGCAGCAGTATTTATTGTTTTTCCGTCTCCATTAGCACCTTTCTCAGTAATATCAATAATCTAAATGAAGATAAAATATAGATATCTAGAAAAAATTGTTCAGGAATTGGACCTTATTAGGCCTTTCAGAGAAAATTGGCATTTAATTTCACAGTTTTTGCCGTAACTCCTTCAATACTTAACCAAAATTTTGAAATTATTGGGTCTTGTTAAGTCAGATAATTAATTTTTTTCTAAATTTTTATATATTTCCATACTTTTCCATAATTTTGAGCAGTTTTGGCAGTAAGAGTAACACTATCTTCAGATTCTCCATCAGAATATACTGCACGAATTGTAAATTTATAGACAGTATTTGCTTCTAAATTGTCTACATAAAAAGAGTTAAACAATGTTGGAACATGAAATTTATTTTTGTCAACATTATGGAAATTATTTATATATGGGGCTGAAATTGCATAATTATTAGCATTTTCTGAAGAAGAACCAATTTTCTAAAAAATTATTTTTTTTAGACTTTATTTCTTTTAATTCACATTTCCATTCATATAAACATTATAATCAAGTAATCCTTTGTCAGTATTGTCGGGTCTATTCCAAGTTATCCAAATACTTTTTTGGTCGTAAGCAAGAGTTGGAATACACGGATTTTGAGGTATATCTGTATTACTTCCAAAATTTGGAGTTACACTGGCACAATTACAAAAAGGTGTTAGTCCTGTGTTATCATTATTATTGTTGGTGTTGCTATCAATATTTGCTTTAACAAGAGGAGCTTTTTGTGTTGTTTTCTTTTCTGTAAGTTGTAATTTAAATAGAATATTGTTATAATGAAACCACTAGGAACTGCATTATTTGCCTAATAACCTGTAAGTAAATAGGGAATATTCCGTTATAGTAAGAGCCATCATAATATAACAGGTTTATATTTTCCATTTAAATTTTTTAAGTAAAAATGAAGTACACTGCGGTGCATATGTTTATGCACACTTGTTTTTTGTTCATAAGTCTATGCACACTTATTCAAAAAATAAGTTCTATATAGCAATCGAAAGCTCTATTTGTATCTCAGTTGACATTTTTCTGCATTTTCCATGAAAATGAAAATCGGCCGAGATAATCCGGATCTACCGGATATACCAAATCCCATATCCTCTGAAAAATTTTTCGGACCTGTTAGACCGGTCGAAAATTTTTCGAAAATATCAGAATTTCGAAAAATGCAGAAACATGTCAACTGAGATACAAATAGAGCTTTCGATTGCTATATAGAACTTATTTTTTGAATAAGTGTGCATAAACTTATGAACAAAAAACAAGTGTGCATAAACATATGCACCGCAGTGTAATTGAATGAATTGAATGAATTAATTTGTTTTATTTCGTTTTTAATAATTTAGGGTACATATAGGTCCTAAACATTTTACTAATTAAAAAGCAGTACTATTCGACACACTCGCCGTCGAATGGTATAGTATTAATTCGAGATTATTTGGAGATTTCTACATAATCTAAATTAAGCCTAAAAACTCCATATTTGGAAAATTATTTTGTAAGGATATTAGAAATCTTTTGAATTATACACTTCGATTAAAAATTATAATTACTTTTTGCTATAACAATACCAAATATTAAAATAATAATTAAATATTGATATTTTTTAGTTGTCATTTTTAATATTTTTTAAAAATAAAATTAAACGAATTATTGTCAATTCAATTAATTATAAATAAAATAAAAAGACTCTAACTTTTTTTGTTTTCAAATTATAATCGTATACAGATGCTCAAATTTTTATAAAATATTTTTGGATTCGTTTCCGATTTAAAATTTTTCTTTTTTTAATTTTCTTATTTAAATTATTATTTTTTGTACCAAAGCTGTTCGTACAAAAAATCTTCAAAAATATAGAAATCAAAAATTGAAAATATTTTTCTCTAGTTTTAATTATCGAAAATTAATTTCTCTAATTTTTTCTTTATTTTTTCTATTTTTTTGAAATTTTATTTCGAACAAAAAAGTATATTAATTAATAATTTAAATTTTAAATTATTTAAAAAAATTTAAAATCACATGAATTTTTAAAATAATTTTTGATTAATAAATGGAAAATAAATTTTTTAATAAATTTACACAAGGCATAAATTTTATTTTTTATTTAAAATTAATAATAAATAAAAATAATTATTTTTGGCTTAAGCTAAAATTTATTATTCAAGTATATTCACGTGCTATTTATTAATTTATTTAATTTTAATTAAATAATAAAACACAAAACATAAAATATAAATTTATTTTTAATATTCATTTAATAAAAAAAAATATTTTTTTTAATTTTTAATAGTTTATATTCATCTAATCAAAACTCTAAAAAGTTTTTTCTTCATTGACTTTAACAACGTTACCTGATTTTTACGTTATTATTTATATACAAAATCATATGTGTGTTCGGCACGGTTCAATCCTCCCGCGGTACTCCCGAAAATAACGAGTCAGTATTTTCGGTACTCCCGATACCGGAACCGTCCCGAACATATTTTGGAAAATTTCAGTACTTTTCGTTACTTCCGGTATCAGTATTAGAAAAATTTATTTGCTGAACACTGATCATAAGTGGATAATAATAAAAAATAATAATAGGGTGAAACTCCTTAATTATTGTTTGATTTTCTTTTTCTTTGCTTTTCTTCTTAATCAAATTTGAAAATTCTACTAAAAATTATTCGAAATTTAAAATATAAAAAATCCTAGGAATTTTTTCTCTCCGAGATTTAATATAAAAACATTAAAAAATATTTAGAGCCAAAAAATGGAGTAATAAAATGTATTACATTTCCAAATTTATTAGACATAAATAAATTAATTTATTTTTTATATTTACAAACATATTAACAATAAAATTTAATTATTTTATCATTATTTATTAAATCATCATTATTCATTATCATTTTTATTGACAATAAAAAACAATAAAATTTATAAATAAAATATTATTTGCATTTTTATTAAAAAATATAATTAATTTAATTGATAAAAATTAATTTAGAAATAATTAAATAAATTATATTAATGTTTTTTTATTTAAAAAATTATTTTTGTTTGATTCCTCAAAAATAATCACAAAAAAGAAGCAGTCCTCCCTTCAAGGCGCGATTACCTAAAGAAAATAAAATTTTATTTCCAAATAATTTTCTTATTAATTATTAAAATTTCTTGGCCATTTAAAATTAAATTAAATCAAAAATATTTTTAATTTCCCGTCATCCTTCCTTCTATATTTCAATATTTATAATAATAATAAATAGATATTTATTTAAAAATATTTACATAAAATTAATGTAGGAATTTATTTAGAATATTTATTTTTTATTAGAGATTAAAAGGTTGGCGTTGCATTTTATAGAATGTCATATTTTTACATTTATCTATTTAATATTTATTTTTAACCAAAAATTTTGTAAAAATAAAAATAATTCAGTAAATTTTAGTTTTTTTCAATTTTTTTTTAAAACTAAAAAATAATATGATTAATTAAAGTAGTCACTTAGAAATTTCAAGAGATAAAAATTTATCAAAGCAAGTCTATTTATACAAGTTCAGAGCTCTTTAGTATCCGGCTCTTAACTTAATCTTTACCTACTTACATATTTAAATATGTAAGGGAAAGTGTGACGCTTAAGCGGGTTAATAATGAACTAATAATGAGCGAATTATTTAAATTTCGGATTCGATTCCTGCCTTCAATATTTAGCAGATTTTAAGAAAAATACAAAAAATAATTTTAAAATAATGAATAAATCTAAATTTTATTTAAACATTTTATTTAAACTTTTAAGAAAAATACAAAAAATAATTTTAAAATAATGAATAAATCTAAATTTTATTTAAACTTTTGACAATTTTTCTTTGTCTCCATTAATTAGAAAATATTCAAAAAAAATATTTAGAAATATTAAATGACTGTAAATGCCGAAAAGAGTAATGGAGGGCTTAATTGGTTTGTAACAGGTTTATTTATTGTAGCACAATTAGCTGGAGGAGGTATTGTTGCTTTGCCAACAGCTGTGATTCAATCGGGTAAAAATAAAAATTAAGATTTTAATTTAAAAATAAAAATTCAAAATTTAGGTTTATGGACGGGCATTTTTCTCAATATTCTTCTTACAAGTTAATAATTAATTTTCTATCTAAAATTCCCTCTTAAATTTAAAGTAATGGCTTGCTCTACATCTATAATGCTTGGAAAGTGTTGGTTAATTTTACAAAGACGTTGGCCTGGTATTTATAAAGATAATCATTGCCGAGAACCTTATCCAGAAATTTGTATGAGGGCTTTAGGCCCTCGATTTAAGTAAATTTTAAATTTGTATTTGTAAATTCCCTCTAAAATAAAATCTCCCCGTTCTCGGTTAAAGACGATTCAGTATCGCCGATTCAGTATAGCCGATTCAGTATCGCCGATTCAGTATAGCCGATTCAGTATCGCCGATTCAGTATCCGCCGATTCAGTATAGCCGATTCAGTATCGCCGATTCAGTATAGCCGATTCAGTATCGCCGATTCAGTATCCGCCGATTCAGTATATGGCCATAACTTCCCTGATATTCGACCGATTCGAATAATTCTCATATCATTCGAAAGGTCTCGAGATTCGACATCTTTTTCATAATTGGCCCGATCTGATCTGATGATCACAAAAAAAGTTACAGCGTCAAAACCGATTTTTTATGCCTGTGACGTCGTTTATCAGTGATAACTTTTTGTAGAGTGATCAGATCAGGGCAGTCCAATTATGAAAAAGATGCAGCACCCCGAGACCTATCAAATCATATATAATAATTCCTACAATATTGATCGAGCAAAAAGTTATGGCCAAAAAGCTCAGATACTGAATCGGCCAATACTGAATCGGCGATACTGAATTGGCGATACTGAATCGGCGATACTGAATCGTCCCCTACCCCCCCGTTCTTTATCGTTCCTGTTACAGACCTAAATTAAACCATGGCATTAAAAACCTTGTTTAAATCAGGCTAAGCCTGGTCAAGAAAAAAGTTGGATTGAGTTTCCAGTCAAAAAAAAAGTCCAGGTTAAGTGTAACCCCATTAACCAATTTCCCTTGATTCACCATGAATTGACAACATTATTGAGAAAAATAATAATATTTAGGAGCATCTGACTATTTTAAAGGAATTTAATGGATTTGAATAATTTTGAGTGTTGATAGGGAAATATTTATTTACTAAACCTTCCAAAATAATTTTTTAAAATTAATTTTTTTTAATTTTTAATTTAAAGAAATTTGGCAAGTATATGTATTCAATTAAATCAATTTGGAATTTGTGTTGTTTTTTTACTTTTATCTTCAAAAAATATTCAACATTTTTTGAAAGCTTTTTTTGATGTTAATTTTAGTTTTTGTTTATTAATTTTAATTTTGGCACTTTTGCTTTTTCCGTTTACATTGCTTAAATCGCCAGAAGATTTTTGGTAATTAAAATTAATTTTTCAAAGAAAAATTAATTTAAAGGTGGGCAGCTGTTTTATCAGCTGGGACAACAACCATAGCCGTTATTTTAATTTGTTTTGGAACTTTAATGGATTCTTCTGTTTGTGCCAAAATTTCTATAGGAATGCCACCAAATAATAAATTTAGTAATTACTTTCTTGCCCTTGGAACTTTTCTTTTCTCTTATGGAGGGCATCCTGGCTTTCCAACAATTCAACATGACATGAAAAAACCTAAAGAATTTACTAAAGCATCAATTATAGCATTTTTAAGTAATTTTTATTTCCTTTTACTTTCCAAAAACTTTTTACATTCGGCCATCTATTTAAGGTTCACGGCTGAATATATTCGAGTAAATACTAGGCTAAAAAAGCTGGGAATGACCACGCAAGTTCTAAATGTGGAAATAATGACTCGTTAGAAAAGTCACTGATTGATACAAAACCTCACAAAAAATAAACAGATTATTATTAAGGATTATTAAGATAAACTAAAATAATTTTTAATAAAATAACTAAATTTAAAGTTTTATCAATGCTTTATTTGCCTGTTTGTATTTTGGGATATATTGTATATGGAAATAGTTTACGCGAATCTATTATGAATTCAATACAAAATGTTTGGATTCAGCATGTAAGAAATTAAAAAAAAATTTTATTTCTGAAAATAAATGAATATCTATTTTATATAATCTCTCGAAAATGGTTTAATTTAGGACATTATAAATTAGGAAAGGTTAAAATCAAAAGTTCAATTTTTAAATGAGATATGTTAGACTGGAATTAAATTATTCGAAATTATAACAAATTTTTGGAGGGACGAGGAAGTGCTTTTGAATTTTGTAAACAGGGAGGAGGGGCATAACCTTTCTTAGATTACTTGCTAAGAATTCTTAAGGAAAGGATGTCTACTTGTAAATTAATTAAGTACCCATCTAACGTAAAGACTAATTAACTACCCTGGGTAATCATTGTTTCGGTCTCTCGCTGGACGGGGTAATAAATAGAAGCGGGGTAATTAATAGAGGTTATTTTAGAAAGGCTAATTATACCTAACTATTTTTAATGGAGTAATTAATGCTTCAACCTTTCGCTGAAGTGGGTAACTAATACAGGCGGGGTTTTTATTTGAGTGAGGGACATTATTACAGTTTCTACGGTATATTTACAAAAATTTTTCCCGAAAAATTCATTTTAAAATAATTTTAAAAAATATAATTTAGACAGCCAGTTTTTTAATTACTGGACATGCAATATTTTCTATAATTATTGTAATTAATCCAATTAACCAAATTGCCGAAAAGAAATTCTTTGTACCACAAGGTCTTCTTTTTTGGTATTTTAAAAATATTTTTTTCTATAAAAATTTAAAAAATAATTTTGTAAAATTTTTAAAGAATTTGGCCCTTTTCGAATTATTGTTCGCGGAATTGTTCTTTTTTTGGTTGTTTTAGTTGCTGAATCAATTCCAACATTTGGGCCTCTACTCGATTTAAGTGGAGGTTCTACACAAACATCTACAGCATTAATATATCCCTGTATTTGTTATTTATTCTTAAATGCTTCTGAACAAAAATATAAACTGAAAGAAACTAACAAAAATATTAAAATTAAATTTAATGTATGTAATAAATTTTTTTAATTTTATGGTTAATAATGTAAGGATGATTCAATTAGCGCATTTAAGACGCAACGATCTAAAAAGGATAAAAGTGAAAGCATTAGTCGTCGCCCAGATAGCTCCGTAATAGAGCTCCTGTATATGGTGAGCGAAAGGGAAGCGTCTAGTAATAACTGTTAGGAGGACGCAGGTTCAATCCTGCCCGGTGGCTAAACTTTTGCTAAACTCTTTCTTTAGCTTTTGTTCTTAATTTAACAAACATTCCAAGATTCAAGACTAGGATTGTCTATTCGGAACCGAACAGAAGGACCGAGGACTTTTCTGGTTTTCTTTCCAAAGATTCTCCAAGAACCATTAAACTAGGTTCTCTTAAATCTTGAGATAAATTTTGGGAAACTTTTTCTAGTTGTAATTAATTCTGAATTTATTTAAAAATAAATAATATACATAAGCAGAAAAAATATACATATAAATTAAAAATTTTCTTGATTTTTCAGGAAAACAAAGTTACGTTTTATAGTGAATATAATGAATATGCAACATTAAAAGAGTTAATTTTACTAAATTTTAAAATAATTTTTTTTATTTTTCAGTGTCCTAACAATTTCTGATAAAAAAATACTTTTTCTATCAATTTTTATTATTGGTAAATTTAATTAATTAAAATTTTAAAAAAATATTTTTTTTTAATTTTTTAGTTTTTGGTATTTTGGGTGGTGGGGCAGCAACATTTACAGCTATTAGAGAATTAACTTATACTCATTTTGTTCCTCCTTGTTATATTTCTGTTTTTATGGATAAACAAAAGAATGAAGTTAATTTTTTATTATTTGAAGTTTTTGTGGGGATTGGATGGAATTTGCGAACAAAACTAAGGCTTAATAAGAGTCAAGACAAGTAAACCATAGAAATGGTTAAGCATTAGTATTGTAATCGGGGATGAGATAGGTTATCCGATACCCAAAACCCGTTCCTTTTTCGACCCGAACTCCGAATCCCGACCCCAGAAATTCTCAAAAACCGCCCTATCTTGATTTCAATAACACATCACAAGCCTTACTGTTTATTAAATAAAAATCCTTGTCTACAAATATTTCTGTTATTTTAAAATAATTTTTTAATTAAA
The DNA here is from genome assembly GCA_963681835.1 of Meloidogyne enterolobii. NCBI lineage: Eukaryota > Metazoa > Nematoda > Chromadorea > Rhabditida > Meloidogynidae > Meloidogyne > Meloidogyne enterolobii. Next base: position 1,185,332 of record CAVMJV010000013.1, on the reverse strand, counting down.
TTTTTTCTGATTTTTAATTTAAGGAATTATTTAAATTTGGAAGTATAAATTGCTGTGGTCCAAATCAAAATATTTCAATATTTGGCCCATCAAAAGGAATTTGTTCAGAAACTAATCTTAATTTTTATGATTAATTGTATTTACGTTTAACCGTTTATAATGTGCCCAAAAAGGGAATGGATAAAAATAAAATTTAAATCTTATGTACATATATCTGGGTATATTATAGCCGGAATATTTTAAATATATTTTTAATATTTAAGTAAAAATTGTTAAAAAAATATTTTTATGAAAATAAATTTTGTTTTTAATTTTCTTATTAATTTTTGAATTAAAACATCTTTCTGGAAGTGTTAATTCCAACAATGGAATATCAAAACCAAGATGTGCGAGTAATTTAGGAGAAGTTCGCGAGAGTAACCCTGCAGAATAATCCCTCATTCACGCGAATTGTTTTTCCTTCAAATAATAAATTATTCTAAATTTAAAAAAATATTAATACACTGCGTTCCAAAAGTATAAGCACCTCTAGTTTTTTGGAAGTTTACATATTTTCCTTTGTTATTTTTATTAGATATTATATTTAATGATTCCTCTATATAAATAAGATGTTTAAATAAGGAAATAGAAAAATCCTTTAATTATTTAATTTATTATGCCAATTTGACTAAATTAAAAAAACATTTATTTTCTCAAATTTTGGTTGAATTCAAATTTTTAACCGATCGAAGACGAATTTATTATATTTTTCAATTTAAAACTCAATCCAAAGAAAACTTTGAAAAGCCGACCCTGACCCACATTTTTCATCCTATCCCTGATTTTCGAAGTAATTAAAAATCATGGTAATTAGTAGATAGCTTGGGAGAAAAGATATAGTCATTTAAAAGGTTACAATTTTATAAAAAAATATTTACAATTTTTGTCAAAATTACGAATAAAATAAATGAATTAGAAAAATGTTGTTAAAATTTTTTTCGAATCGAGGCTGGACGCAGTTGCGGATTTTGGGATTTTTAATTTCGAATTAAGAAAAATTAATTTAAAAAAATTTAAAAAGTAAGAAAAATTCCAGTTGCATCCAGCCCTTTTACATTGTCATAAAAAAATTTTAAAAATTTTTAAAAAATAAAAAATTAAAAAACTTCCAAAAAAATACTTAAATAAATACAAATTTTGTTAAATATTTTACAAAACCCCAAAAACTTTAAAAAAAAATTCAAAATGTTTTTTTCCTTCTCAACTTCTTTCAATCCTTTCTTTTCAAACTTTCTCAATTGCTTCAAAACCCAAAATTCTTTTCAATTTTTTCAATTTCCTTTTCATTAATAAAAGAAAATGTTTTAAAAATTTTATCCATCCTTTCAAAAGCCAAAATAACTTTAAAAGAATTAATTCGAATTAATACTTCCAACATTACTTCCATTTGATAGAATTTTTTTGGGTCAAGTAAATTTCGTTCTGCTTCTATCCACCCTTTAGGGAAATTTAATTCTTTAACCATTTCTTTATAAAATAAATTTAGATGTAAACTGAATTTGGATTCCTTTACTAAAACAAAATCTGCCATTAATTTAAATAAATCTTTAATTAGATATTTATAAAGAATCCAAGCTTCTATACGGTCCGAATACCAATTCTTAATTCGATTATATATATTTGACATTTTATCTTCCAAATATAATGCTTCTTCAAATCTTATCTAAAAAATAATTTTTATTTAAAAAATTAATTAAGGTAGAAGTTTAGTTAAGAAATTTAGATTTAAAGATTAGAGAGAGAAAGAGTTAAAATCAGTTTTCCTGTAATACATAATGGAAAAGTGAGACATGAATATTTAAAGAATAAGCTAAAATTAAAATTTAGCTTAACCAAAACCGAACCGAAACTTTTGAACAAACTTGATAATGGATATGGATACAGACAACTTCAAAATGCCTGCGGATCCCGGATTCGACAACTCTGAACGAAGTTATAGCTCTCCCGCCTGCGAATATCCAACTGTATCCGCCGTAAACAGAATCCATGTTCATTACCAAGTATGCTTTCGAGATAAATCAAAAGTATCAGTCTCGATTAACCGAAGAATGTGATAAAACGGACAGAGGTAATTGATACAGTTTCACCGGAAGTTCGGTTGCGGAAACCTGAACTCAAATTGGATTCGGTCAAAATATCGGTTCCGGTGAAACATTGATCTGTTTAAATTTATTTATTTTAAAGGGATCTCTAAATTATTTTCCTTAGATTATTTAATCATAAATTTATTTACCTCGGGCTTGTTAAAATCATTAATATTTATTGAGGAGTATTTGATGCTTGATATTTTCTGGTAAAGTTCATTTATTGCTTCATTTAAATTAAAATATATATTTAAACGCGATTTTAATGAACAAAATTTTTTTGCTTTTTCTGTTAAAATTTTTTCATTATTCTTTTTAGCAGCAACAGCTAAATTAACAATATCGCCGAACCCTGACTTGTTTTTTGTATTCTTTTTAGCAATAAATAATTTAACATTTTTCCATATTGAATTTTTCTCCGGTTTTTGTTCCTCTGTTAAATCTTTATTATTTGAATCAAGCAGACTATGAACTCTTGAATTTTCATTTTCTAAAAATGTTTTCATTTCTTTGTTTTTATCTTTTTTTGTTGTTGCAATATTTAATAATTCTTCAGGTTCTTCAATTATTTTATAATTTGTGTTAAGATCAAATAATTCTTGTTTTATTTCGGGACTCAGATTTAATTTATCGAGGAGTTTTTTGTTAAAAAGTTTAAACGAAAATTTTATATTTTTTAAATTTTCTAAAGTTTCAGAAATATATTTTTCTTTTTCCCCCTCTTTTTTTACTCCCTCAGCCAATTGAATTTCGTTCTCAATATAAATTTTAAAAGTATTCTTCATTAAATGATTATAAACTGATTGCATCATCTTTCCTTTAAATTATTTTATTAAATAAGTTTAGGATCTCGCTTAAATATAATCCTTTGGAAGGTTGTAAATTTCGGTTCGGATACCGGATATCCAAAGAATTCCAACAACTATCTGACAACCTTCCTCCTTTGAAGCCAGATTTATATACTATTATAATGAGAGGAATAGTGAAAGCTTTTATCTCCCACGAATGCATAAAACGTGGATAATACCCAGATAAAACGGAGAATGGAAATGAAAGGAGTTAAATTTTATTACGGATAGATTCATTTTAAAAGTTTTGAGACTTGAATTTAATTAATTTGTTTTCAGCCCAAAAATTTTCAAAAGAGATGAAATAAGGCTTTGTGAATTTGGGCCGAGTCTTTTAGTTGTAGACTGTCAAATAAAAACCTTTTTTCTCAAAAATTGTTTCTTCACTAAAACTTTCTTCATGCCAAGACTTGTTCAAAATATTCTCATCGTTTTGTCCACCTTTTTTACTACTCTCAATTGAATTTGTAAATCCTTTTTTAACAACTTCCATTTGATAAACTATATCTTTTTTATATTTACTTCCAAACTCCTCAATTTCCAAATAGAAAAATCCCCGCTCAGATTGCCCGATAATAATTTCTGTTTGTAATTGATTAATAAGAATTGTAAATTGAAGTTTATCTTGTCCCTCCTCTTTAAAAGACGGCTTTAATTGATTTAGCAGATCAAACAATTTTTCACAATTTTCAAATTTACTTAAAAAATCTTTATTTAATTTTTTAACTAATTCAGTTAATTCTTCTATCGTCCCCTTTTTTGTTATCAACTCCTTTTGTAATTCCATATCCGAGAAATATTTATTGTTAACATAATCTTCCAAAAATTTCAAAAATTTTTCCAACTTCTCTTTAAAAGAAAAATTTTCCAAATTAGTCAAGCTACTATTAACAGTCTTCCGTATCTTTACATATTCATTGTCAGACTCATCCTCAGCGGAAACTTCCCCATAATTTTTTAAAGTTTTAATTTCTTTTACAAATTCTTTAATTTTAGTTTTTTCTTCAAATTTAATAATTTCTTTACTTTCTTTTACCAAATTTGTTTGGTCATTTATGCCATGTTGAATAACTACACTCAGCAAAATTGTTTGTATACAACAAAACAGAAATATATAAAAAATTAAAATCCTACTCTCTCTCATAGAGAAGTTTTTCTTTATGAAATTTTTTTCTTTAAAAAAATTTAAATAAATTTAAGATGAAGAGGCAAATTTGAAGTGGGGGTCTAAAATGAAGAGGGAAATTTAAATTCTTTAAAATTCTCTTTCTCCAATCAATCCACCCCTCGATTTTTCTAATAAAAATCAATCTGACAGCCATAAGACGACGTGTATAAATTTTAAAGGCTTCACGAGATTAATCAATTACTTAAAAGACCAACGATTGAATTTTTAAATAGAAAGATGGGCGGTTAAAGGCAAACCTCGTTTTTAGGAGAAGGAGAGGGATGGTAGCGGTTTTAGTTTTAAAGTCAATTTCCGGTTCCGTTTCTATGAGGGGAAATTTTTTAAAGTCAAGATTGTTCGAAATCCTCTAATAAAAACTTAAAAACAATTTTCTTTTTAAATTATATATTTATTTAATTTTTAAAAGTGTCATTTCAGAAAATTTCAAAATCAACAATAAAAGATGGCTTATATAATTAAACAAGTAGAGCAATAAATTGTTGAGAGTTCTAAATCGAAAAAAGAGTAAAAAAAGAATTAAAAGTGCCCTGTTGAGCAAAATAAAATTTAAATAATTATAGCATTATTCCCATTCTGTCGTACCGGGAGGTTTCTAAATTTAAAAAACAAATTGTTCAGGAAAATTTTTTTATATTTTAATTTACCGCCGTCATGTCAATCATAACCCGAGAAATTGTTGTTGGCATTTCTGCTTCAATACGTCTAACCATTTCCATAATTGTCTGAAAATAATTATAAAATAATAAAAATATTTTTAAAAAGAAAATTAAATGAAGTCGGATCTCTTTATAAAATACCCCCTAGAGGTTGAAAAGATAATACATAAATCGAGGTACTTTAAAGTGGAGGGGAAATCGTTAAACAATCACCCCATTAAATGGTGAATCAAATTTTAAGAAACGTATCATAAACTTGGCTATTTATTTCTTTTATCGGCACATATGTATTATAGCAATCCCGGTGTAAAATCAGAAATTAAAAAAAAAATAAAATCCACCTCAAAGGGAATATCTTGTCCTGGTATAGCTGGCTCTCCAGTCATAAAATCACGAGTAAGAAAAGGGCGTAAAACAATTGAACGTTTTGTACTTGGGAAAACTTGAGGCAAAGTATAAAAACGATTAAAATGAATTGGGACTAGAACTACTGGCATCTAAAAAATAAAAAAAAATTTAAAAATTAAAATATATTGAAAAACCTGTTCTATACATTTAAGAGAATCTTTAAGTAAAGGATTTGGGTTGTCTAAAGAATCCAACCCGCGCAATGTTTGGTAAACAATTTTGTCAGCTTTTTGAATAATCTCAATTGTTGCTGAAATTATTTTAAAATAAAAACAAAAATTTTAAAAATAAATTTAGAAGTTATAAAAATAATTTGGCTAATTTTTTATTTTTGAGATAATTTTTTATAAGCCATAATTTCAAAAAAAAACACTAATTTCCCCAATTCTTCTAATTTATCCAGCAAAGTATTAAGGATATAACCTAGGAGAAAGGAACAGGGGAAAGCCCAATTCTCTTATCAATCAGAAAAAAAATAAATAATAGAGAAAAACTAAAGAGAATATCCCTTAAACAAGAAAATGCTCTTAAAATTTCAGCAAAAAAGATTAAAATACCTTCATTTATATGTGTAACAGTAATATCCTTAATTAAATTAGTAGTTGTTTCATGAAATACAAAAACAACCCTTTAAAAATAAAATAATTTATTAGCAATATTTTAATAGAAAAATTAACCTATTCACATTTTTTACTTCATTTGGAAGTATTTTAGCCAGATAATGAATTTTATCCCAAGGAATAGGTTCATCCTTTTTACAAAAGGTCAAAGCAGCAACATAAGAATAAGAACGTCGATCACCTTTAAATAAATTTAAAGAACTCATTGAGGGAATTATAGTAGGTCAAAATAGAGTAAAAATAGAAGCAAGAAAGCTGAAGCAAGACAGTTTTAAGGTCTTGCTTGCAGGCTGAAGCAAAACCACAAAATGCCTGCCCAAAAAGCTAGGATTGCTGTCTGATGTGAAAATTCAAAGCGAACATTTAAAAAAAAATTTTAAAAACCTTGTACACCAACAGCTCTAATAGGAAGTAAAATGCAATCAAAATTTGGACTAAAATTTGAAACAATTGAACGAAGTTGATTTTGTGTTGCATCAAAATTTTCACACTAAAATATTTGTAAAAACACTATTTAATAAATTCTTACAATAAATGGCACTTCAGCACAAAGAATTCGAATAGCCAAACCCGGGCCAGGGAATGGATGGCGAGTAACAATAGCCTCAGGCAATCCGAGAGTTCGTCCAAGTTCACGAACTTCGTCTTTATGAAAATCTTGTAGTGGTTCAACAACCTTTCCCTAAAAATATTTAGGTATACCACGATGTACTGCGAGTACATTGTACCGCCGAGCTATAACTTTGTTCAAAATTGTCGAATCCGAGTTGCCTTGGTATGGTTCGATGCGGCTCGATCAGCTGAATCTAACCATACCAGGGCGCCACAGATTTGACAATTTTTAACAGTTATAGCTCGGCGGTATATTGGGCTAGCGGTACACTGTCCTGCTCCCAAAATTTTAATTTAAAGTTTAAAATAAAAAAATACCAAATCTCGAAGTTCTCTTACAAGTGCACTATCATTATGATGAGTTTCTAAATTTAAAAATAATATTTAAATTAAAATTATTAATTTACTAATAACATTAGCACAACCGCTAGCAATTTCTGACGCACTTTCAATCTTAATAAAGGCAGAAGAAATATTTTTATTAAATTAATTTTTAGAACTAAATCTGGTCGTAATGTTCCTTGAACCAAATAAAGGTCATTGTCCAACTTGAGCTGAAAAAATATTAAATAATTTTAAAACATTGAGATAACACAGGTTCATAAAAATCTTAATTGTTTAAGTTTTGTTTATCTAACAATAAGTCTGAAAGTCCCGATTAACGGGTCGGCTATTTAAAATAAAATGTGTGAACAAAAACGGGTGGAAAAAGGGATGGAAAAACAGCCAACGGTTCTCTAACCCAAAAACTAAGATTGAACTGTTTGGCCAGTTCTCCATCCCCTTAAGTAATGATAATGAAAGGAATGTGACAATACGAAAATTTCAGATTTTTTCATTGTCAAATTTTAAAAAATGACTAAAAATGTTGACGTTACAGAAAACTAATTTTTACTCTCGGTCATAACTTATGAAATAAAAAATCTCAAAATTTAAATTTTTGGAGGATCAGACTCTAATCAATTTAAAAACTCCTTACTTGCTCAATTGCAGCATCTTTACAACGAATAAAAGTATCACCAATAATTTTACGTTTATGTTCCGGGCAAGTAACAAATTTTAATGGCAGAGTTTCTACTCCTTTATCAATTATCCTGGCATTCAAGAATTCAGTTAGAAAATCAAAACGATTAACAACTAAAAAATAAAAAATTTTAAAAATATTTTTAAAACAATAATAACCTAGTCCAATTGCGCTTAGGGATTGAATGATAGCGGAAGATTCATTATAACGCATAAAGCCATTATCAATATGGATTGCATGCTTAAATTTAAAATTAGTTTTTTTTATTAAAAATAACAGGAAATGAGAATGTGAGATAATCATAAAAATGGATTATCATAAAAATAAAGTTTAGTTCCCGTTCCTTCCCCTCAACTCTCTTGCACTCTTTTTCCTAGCTTTTGCTGACAAGAATCCGTTCCCCTATTTTACCCCTCACATTTATATTTTATTTTAGAAATAAATATTTTTTAATCGGATATTTTATAATTTCTAGTCTCATCCCCAAGTCCCCCCCCCCCGTGCTACCCCTACAAATTTTACTTGCAAGTAATTTCATAAAAACATTTTACAAAAATTCCAAAAAAAAGTTTTAAAATTATTTTTGAAAACAAACCACTTTTTCAGAGCCCAAAGCTTTTATACACAAAGCAGCACAAACAGTTGAATCCACCCCTCCAGAACAAAGCACCAAAACATGTTTATCACCAACAGTTTGTCTAATTAATTCAATACATTTATGCTCTCGATTTAGAAAAGTATAACGACAAGTCAATCGGCAAACGCGTCGAAGAAAATTTGAAAGAATTGAAGTTCCGTTTTCAGTCAAGTCAACTTCTAAAATTAATTTTAAAAAATACTCGAAATTAATTTAAAAACCTGGATGGAATTGAAGGCCAAAAATACGCTTTTCCACTTGTTCAATACCTAAAAAGAATTTTTTAATTTTGATTAAAAAATTTTAAAAAACCCGCAACAAATTCGCCACTCATTGCAATTATACGAAATCCATTAGGTGGAATCGAATCTTTTGTTACTCCATCTCCATGCGTCAAAAGAACATTCTGTTCGGCTTGAAGGCCGTTAAAGATTTCCGATTGAGGGTCAATCTACACATTTAAAATTAAAATATCAAAATATAATCAAAATTAAATAAAAAAACTTTAATATTTGTACGTCCATCCTCTCGTCTTGCATGTAAACAAACATTTCCGCCAAAATGTTTGTTTATTAACTAAAATAGAAAAAATGTATTTTTGGTATTTTATTTGAGACAAAAGGACATTGAATAGAGGGAGGGTTTAAACCCAGAAATACTCATGACCAAAAGCGTAGCCAGGAGGCTTGGCTTCTGGGGCTATAGCCCCTCTGAAATGGGGGAATATATCCCCAGAACGGCCTTCTAACACTTACGGACTTCTAAAACTCTCAAAATTTTCGCATGCGGCGCAGAAAAAAATAAAAATATATGTACAAAAAAATATGCGTTCGGAACGCCAAAGTAAACGCCGAAATTTTGGCGCACACCCCATTTTAGCTCCCTAAAATCGTCCCTTTGGCTACTCCCTTGCTCATGTCAAAAGAAAAATATTTTAAATAATAAACAAATACCTGAAACCCGTAACAAATTCCAAGTACCTAAAATTATTAACATAAAAGAAAAATTAAATACAAAAAATATACAGGGAGTTGCCCATTAAATATAGCAGCATCATACAAAGGAGCATTATCAACATATACAGAATTTGGTCCGCCACTTATAATAATTGCACTAAAATGTCTTTTTAATTGTTAAAAATTTAATATAAAACAACCTGTACTTATCCCGCAATAATTGTTCCATTTTAGTGTCAAAAGGCAAAATAGAACTATAAACATTGCATTCACGAACACGTCTGTCGATTAACTTAAAATTAAAAGAATCATGATTTTATAAGTACTATTTTTTCTGTATTATCTGTAAAGCTATCTTGTAATTAATTCTGTAAGTTAAGACAAAGTCCAGTCATTCTCTGGGGTTTCAAGATTTTACCAGAAATCATGTCATGGGATCAGAGCCGTAGCCAAGGGGGTAGGAGGGTGAGGAAGGAAAAGAGGGGGGCGAGGGCTACGAAATTCAATTTTACTGATTGGGCCAAAAAAGTAAACAGGTCAAGACCCAAATCCTTTGTCCAAACACTAAAATTAAAAAATCAGCCCTCAGTTTTTAGTAAAATATGTATTCGAATTAAAAAATTTAATAAAATAACCTTTCCATATTGAGCACCAAAATCTAAAATGGCAATTTTCTCCTCTTGTGCATCTTCCAAATTTGCAACTTTTGTCTGCTCCTTTGTTGGACTATTATCTTCCATTCTGCGTTAATATTTTCTACAAAAATGAATAATATGCAAGAAATAAAATTGTTAAAATTAATTTCTTGACAAAACAAATATTTTAACAGAAAGCCAATTGAGTCTGATAGGCAAAATTTAAAAAATAATTTTATCAAAGAGATTTGTGGAAAATTTAATTGTTAGAGAATGAGATTAAACAAATAAGCTAAATTAATTTAAGGACTCGAACCCTTTGACAAAGTTGTTAGTAAATTTGGAAAAATACCGAAACTAATTTTAGACTCTAATTGTGGTACTTCTAAATGCCGAATTGGGCCACATAGTCGCGTCACTCTTAAGCAAAATAAAAGATTTATAGAAACTAAATTTATTTTTTAGTCTTATTGTTAGCACGTAATATTAGTCTATTGTAAGACTTTAACCCCAATAAAATTACTGAACAAAGAGCAAAGTTCTACATATTTTATGGTTGAGTGACTGCGCTTAAGTGGGATATACCTTTTTGAGTACTGCCCAAGTAGACGCGCGGCCATAACGTCGCAAAGCCTTAACTTGCTTTAAGATTTCCGAATCTTAACAAATTTAGTATTAAACGATTCCTCTCAACGAGCTAAAGAGGTTGATACCAAAATTGATAAGGGTAAGAAATTTTCCAGCATGTTATGGCTGCGCGCCTATTTGGGCGTTTCACCACCCTTTTGGGTCAAATATTTTTTTGATGATTTTTGTTGAGAGATGTCCTCAATCGAAAAATTTTTTGATTCAGGGTTTACATTCCGCAATTAATTTTAAAAATTCACAGCCCCAATACTTGGCCCACAACTACGAAAAATCGTTCAGCTTCCCTTCAATCCGAAATTTTAAACAATTATTTTTGAGGATTGCTAATTGAGAGAATCTATGTATTTAATAAAACTTTTTAGATATTAAAAAATTATTAAATTCTTCCAAAAGATGGATACTTCTGACGAATGTTCAACTAGTAAAATAATTTCTTTAAATAATGACAACGAAAATCTTCAATTCTCTCTAAGTGCAATTATTCAAGCCCATTCGGATGATGCTAAATGTGTTATTGAAACTCCTACAGGAACATTAATTAGTGGCGGAAGAGATGGTTTTATGAAAATTTGGACTAACGAGTAAATAAAAATTTTTTATTAAAAAATTGGCAATCCTTAAGATCATTGGTCCCTAGGAAAAATGCTTAAAAAGTGAGTTTTCGAAATTTTAGAGGTTCGCAGTAGGTAATTGAGTGTGCTGAGTCTGAATCTGAGCTTGGAATTTGTCTATTTTGAATACCACAATTACCTTTTAACTCAATTTTTACCCTAAATTCGACTATGTCGAATTTCCGCTGTCAAAATAAACAACTTCTAAACTCAGATTCAGCACACATGATTGACCTCTAAAATATCGAAGGAGCACTTTTTTTTAGCATTTTTTCCTAGGGACCAATGATCTTACGGATTAAAAAAAAATTTTTTTATAGAGGCATAAATTGGACAAATACTTCAACTGTTCAACAAAAAGATTGTCTTGCAATAAATTCAATAGCCTTAGGTTCCGCTCCAGATGCTGGTTTTGAAAGTTTAATTTTTCTTGGAAGGAAAAATGGGTCAGTAGCTATTTATAATGCTTCAAATACAGAAGAACCTGTTAAAGTTTTACAAGGGCATAAATCTAATGGTTTGATTTATTTTTAAGAAATTAAAATTTTTGTCATTTTAGTTTGTGCTCTCTATTTTGACGATAAAACTGGGTTTTTAATGAGCGGATCTTGGGTATATTTTTAGTTTAAATTTTAAATAAATTTAATCAATTAGGACCACAATGCTGTTGTTTGGCCGTTAGAACTTTTGTTGAAAGAAGGTCCCGATAGGGTTCCAATTGGATTTTTGTCTGGACATAAATGCTCTGTTTGGGCTGTTGCAACTGTTCCTTCAAAATTTCCAAAATTTCTTACTGGTTCTGCTGATAAGTCAATTAAACTTTGGTCGAAGGATTATGATGTTATTACTGAATTTTTTGGTAAATTAAATATAAATCTGTAATCATGGTGTGGACCAGGGCTGGGCGAAATCAAAAAATAAAAAGCGGAATCGCCCAGCCCTGGTGTGGACCGATGTCTAGAGTTTTCTTCTATATAACCAACTGTTTTCGAATTTCCTGGGTTTTGCTGCATAAATTTTTTGGATCTGCCATGTTTTAATTATGCCATATTTTTTTTACTACGTGCCATCTGTAGATTAGGAAATTTGTAGTGTCCCGTTTATGTTAACTCACCTCTAATTTAGAAATAATTCTAAATTATATAACCCAACGAATTTTTACATCTTCATTTCTAAAAAATAATTAAATTTTTATTTTAGGGCACACCGATGTTGTTCGTTCTTTAATTGTAATTTCTGAATTATATTTCTTCTCAACATCCAATGATGCAACAATTATTCTTTGGGATATTCCAAATTGTACAAGACTTCGAAACTTTCTACCTCAACATGATAATTTTATATACACGTAATTATTTAATATTTTAGAATTATTAACAGGTTACAAATTTTAAATATAGGCATTGCGAGATAAACGAGCATCCTTCATTTTTAATTTTTTCATCTAAAGGGTTATATTCCGTCCCCGTAAGTCGGGGAATTTGATACTTTTTTTATTCCCTCGGCGCCAAAAATTAAAATTTTTTAATTCCCCGAACTTTTACTTAAAAATTTTTTACCGTCTAGTTTATGCATCCTATGAACTTTTATGTGTCCATTGAAAGTTTTTATGAGTCTAGTGAAAAATTTTCCTTTTAACTTTTCTTAAAATTTAAATATGTTTTCAAAATTTCCTTTAATTAAGAATGTCTCTACTCCATATTCCTTCCAAAGACGATTTTTTACTTTCTGCTGGAGAGGGTGGTTGTATTGATATATGGAAGTTGGAAGCTGATGCAAATTTGATTCACAAATTTTCTATGAAGGTTCCTGTCCAAAGTATTTGGTCAATTTCTGCACTGCGGAATGGCGATTTTGCAATTGCTTCGAGGTTTTTTTTTAATTTTTAAATAAAAAAATTATTTTTGTAGTTCCGGAATGGTTTTAATCTTCACAGCTGACCCATCGAGACGAGCTCCTGATGACATTCAAGAATTTTTCTATTCCAGCCAATATGAGGAACTTGCATTTAAAGAAAAAGAAACCCAAGCAGCAAAGGTTATTTTTAAATTATCTTATCGGGAAAATTTTTTTAATACTTTCATTTCTTTCAGGATCCCTCGTTTGATATGTCTCGCTTTTCTACTAAAAATGACAATATTGCTGCAAATGATGGATTTTTCCATCAAGTTGTTACTGAACAAAATGGAAATGCTGCAGATTACCAGGATCCTATTACTGGCTCCGGACGTTATGTTCCTGGAAGTTCTTCAGTCAAACCCGTTTCTATTGGTTCTCTTAATTTAATTTTTTTCTTAGTTTATTTTTTAAGATAAAAAACGTCCTCAAAACAATTTTGTGCCTTTAGGAGATTTTTATTCATTTGGAAAGGAAGGTGTTTCACAAAAATTATTTGCTTGTCTTTTAGACATGAATTTGACTTTATTTCAACCTTTAAAAATGACTGATGATGAGGTTAATTTTATTTTTATAAAATTATTTTTAATTCAAAAAATTAAGATTTGTGCGGCTTCTCAAATTTTAAAAGATAATACTGAATTTGAAATCACTGAATGTCATGTTGTTACTTTAGAGAAGGCATTGGAATGGCCGTTGGAACGTGCTGTACCTGCTTTGGACCTGTTTAGAATTGCTCTTTTACATCCAAAATTAAATGAAATTTTTTGTTCTCTTAAGGTAAACCAATATTAAATATTTAAAATTATGTGGCAAAATGTCCAGAGACTGAAATTGCCAACTACAGAAAAAGTCCTTACATTAGTCGTTTTTTCCTTTTATGTTTGGCCATCTCGATGGCGTTTTGAATTATCAGAATTAATTAATTAAATTTTTTTTATTTAAAGCCAGTGCTAGGAAATCCACCAAAAGGCCAGTCAACAATCTCTCGTTTACTTTCTCTCCTTACAAAAGATTCTCCAGACCCCATTCTTATTCTTTCATGTCGATCACTTGCAAATGCTGCCAGTCATAGTTATGGGCGTGAAATGTTGTTATCAGCAACTTCTGCTTTTTCTTCTTTCATTCCAGAACAGCTTTATTCATCAAAACAGGCATTACAGGTATAAATTGGAATTAATCCATTTTTGTTAATTTCCTTTCAAAGTCGAGGAAAATTTTCAAGAAGTGTTGAGCACGTGCGTAGCCTGGGGCTGAAGCTCCCAGAAATGGGGTTTACGTGTCTTGATTATTTTAATTCATCCTACATCTTCTTTGTTTTCAAGGGATGTAGGACGCCGGTATAGAAGGTCCCCCAAAAATTTTTCCTGGCTTCGTTTTTTTTCTAAATTTTTTTGAAAGTCGAGTGAAATTTTTTAGAATTGTTGAGAATTTATACATGATTCTCATAGCTTCTAATAAATGTGAGTAAAATAAGTGACAAGTTGGTAATTAAAACATGCGTAAAATTGATTTAAAAAATGAGCAAAAATAGGTGTTCTTAACTCATATGCAGACTTATTTTGTTCAACATTTTATACTTATTTAAATAAATTAAAGATTTCTTCTGCAACGGCATTAGCAAATTTTGCATCAATTTTATTAAAAAATAGTGAAGCAAAATCAAATGTGACAGAACTTGGTTTAATTTTATTTAAAAATTAATTTGTCAAAATTAAATTTTTTTAGGTCCACGTGAAGATATTCTTCGTTCATTAATTTTAGTTCTTCAAAAAACAAATAATTATTCAAATTATTCACCAATAGCTTTATTTCGAATTTTACAAACAATTATAATGTTAATGTGGGGACAATCAACATTAATTTATTTGGCTATAGAACAAAACCTTCCATCAATATTAAAACAAATTAAAGATGGGGTGTCTGATGAAGATATAAAATCTTTAATTAGAGATGCTGAAGGAATGATTTTTGCTATTTAAATATTTAAATTGGAGAAGAAAAAAATATATAAATTGTTCCAATTTATTAAAAATTGTTTTTAAAATATATATTTATGTGATTACAAAGTTGTAATTATATTACTTTTAAGGCCTTTATAAGTTAAAAATTTTTTAAAACAATTTTTAAAAATTTATTTCTTGGATTTACTTAAATTTATTAGGCTGAGAGGAATATTTGAGACTAGGGTTGTTCCCCAACGGGGGTGGGAGGGGGGGGGGGTGTCTCACCTGCTGATTTAAAAAAATCTCTCAAATTCCCCGACTTTCGGGGACGGGGCACAACCCTATTTGAGACTATTTTCCGTTTCCCAAAATCATCCCGACACTTGCCAGCTAGCTGAAATGCCAGCTGAACACTTTCAATTTCCGAACAATTTCTGGATTGATTTGGCACAAAAAACAGTCTTTTTGTTGTCTGGTCTTATATAAAGATAATTTTTTATATTTGGAATTTAAATTTCTTAAAATAAAATTCTAGTGGAATCCGAACCATAATTTAAACCATGCCTCAGATTTTAAAAATTTGAAAATTTTTTACAGCCCTGCTATGCACCAGTGCGTTCTGACCGACCTAACTCAAGTAGGATTTCAGGGTAAATCTTTAAAAATTATTAGAATTTCAAAATTAAAATGTTTCATTCAAATAAATTTTTTTAAATTTTGTATCAGCAATTGTCATAAGACCTTTCCTCTCACTTTTTTCCCCAATCAGTGGTTGTTTGACTATCTACATATGTTTTTGGGTTTCAAAAAGCTTGATCTCTGGCCTATGTTTTTAATTTTTTTAATTTAAAATTAAATAAAAAATTTTATCACTGCAAAAAATCAATTTTAAAAATTTAAATTTATAATAAAAATCCATAAAATATGACAAAAGGCAAGGCTTGACTAAAGAATCTGATGGATAGGAAGATAGAGGGAGGTAATTAATATAGGATTTTACTTAGAGAAGCGTATAAATTCTTATAAAAAAATTTTTTTATTCTCCCTCTCCCCCTAAGGAAAAATTTTTTTATAAATAAATATAAAATTTAGTGTTAATTTATTTTATTATTAAGCAAATTAAAAAATGTTAATTATTAAACAAAACAGTAAAATTATTCAAGTTTTCATATGTTTTGTATTTATTATAAAAATTGTTTATTGCGGTAATAGTGGTTTTTGTTGTTCTGTTGATGTTCTTGATGATAATGAAGAAAATGTAGAAAGTAAATTTCTATTTTTAATTTGTTTATTAAATTATTTTAATTATTAATAAAAAAATACCCTTATAATAAAGACAATAAACTTTTAAATTTAAAATTATTTTAAAAATTATTTTAAGAAAGAAATATTAATTATTCAAGATGAAGGTAATCCAAATGTTGCGGAAGAAAATGTTATTGTGGAAGACGCTGAGGATCTATTAAATGTAAGTTTATAGAGGGATTCAAAGTCAATAATCACATATGGATGCTGAGACCATCCAAATTGAATTTTTTAAAATTAGATATTGAACGAGAGGGAGATATTGAGAAAATGAGAGGAATTAAATAACAAATATACTTTCTAATTAAATAAATTTTTAAGATATTTATTGTTGCTAGCCCTCTTTTCTTGTAAAAACTTTGCTTTATTTACATTTTATACTTTAATTTTATCTAACCTGACATTCTAATTAACTAATTTTTATTTAGGACGTTGTTAATGGTCAGGATGAGGAGGCTGAAGGAGAAAATAATCTTCAGCTTATGAATGAAGACGGCATCGTTGTTAATGAGGAGGGTGAAGAGGAAGACCTTCAGTTTATGAATGAAGACCAAATCCAAGCTTTAGCAGACGAACTTGACCCAGATTTTGAAGTTGACCAAGAGATTGCAGTTCCAAATTTTATACTTCCTGTTCAAAATGATGGAGAAGATTCTTTGGGGACTTCACGTAGCTCTATATTTACAAGTACTACTGATTCTTCTCGAAGAGATTAAAGAAGACGAAGATGAACATTTTAGTTATAAAAATGTTTCTATTATCTATTCATTGCCTCTAAACATTTAAAAACATGTACCTCCCCGGGGAAAAGATAACCGAGTAATGATTATATTTGAAAGTATTTTTTGGGCACCCTAACTTTATTATATTAAACATTTTTAATTTATCCATATTTATTTTAAAAATTTATTTTCTAAATTTATTTATTTTTAAAATTTAGTTTCTTCATTTATAACGGTAACAAAAATGGCTCTTGTCCAGTTCATGCGTCCCATGAAAATTTATGCGTCCAATGAAGATTTATGAGTCCCATAAAAATTTATGCGTCCCATGAAAATTTATGAGTCCCAAAAATAGTTTATGCGTCCCATAATAATTTATGCGTCCCAAAAATAATTTATGCGTCCCATAAAAATTTATGCGTCCCATGATATAAATTGAAAAATCTTTTGTTAATCAATTATACTGTTCTTTGTTAATCAAATACGGTATTTCCTAAAGTAATACTCCCCCTGAATTAGTACTCCCCCCTTAAATAATACTCCCCTTTGGAGGAGGGTTGAAAAATAGTACTCCCCCCTGAATTAGTACTCCCCTTAAAATAGTACTCACCCCTAAAATATTTTTCCCCTATATTTGAAAAAATATTACAAGACTCATTGAATTACATATTTTATTTATTCTAGCATAAGTAGCGTTTTCGGTTTCACTTGATTCTTCGATAAATAAAACCGAACAGCTTTCGGTTAACCGAAATTTCAACCTAAAATTTTTCGAGGATTAAAAAGATATAATCCGATTAATTGGTGGGTAAAAGAGGATTTTGGGGAGATAAAGGGATCGATATCGGATGAAAAAATTGGTTCTGGATTGATCAAGTAGAGTTTAAAGGATATTATTGGATTAAGGTTTGATAAAGGAATTTGAGGGAATAATTAATATTTATCATATTTGAATATTTTTTCAATTCATTTCATGGGACGCATAAATAATTTTTGGGACGCATAAATTTTTATGGGACGCATAAATTATTTTTGGGACGCATAGATTTTTATGGGACGCATAAATTATTTTTGGGACGCATAAATTTTTATGGGACTCATAAATTCTCTTGGGACTCATAAATCTTCATGGGACGCATGAACTGGACAAGAGCCACAAAAATTTCTATTTTATTTTTTATTAAATTATTTAAATTGCAAATTTTTTTATTTGATTAAATTTTAATTTTAAAAAGATCTAAAAATAATTTTCAGATAATTTAAGATACCCATTAATTTTTCTATAATATTATTAGAAAGTCTGAATAATTTGAAAGTTTTGAAGTTTGATTTACCCAGAAATTTTTCCTAGTTAGCTGAAGCAGATTAAAATTTTATCCATAATTATCCGAACCAACGAATCATAGACTTCCCGCAATTATCAATATATATTTTTGCTTTTATGTACTCATAACCAGTATTAATTGCCCTCCTCCAAATAATTACCCCATCCAGCGATAGATTGAAACAATAATTACCCCCAAACAAATACCCTAAAACACGTTCAAATTTCAAACCTCGTATAATTACCCTCCCTCAATTAATTACTCCCTCCAGCGGAATGTCGAAACAATAATTACCCAGGGTAGTTATTAAAGGATATACAGTATCCCAATTTTATTTTTCATTAAATGTTGAGTCTTTTCTTTCTTTCTTCTACATAAAACTTTTGTATCTCAAATTCTTTGCTTTAAACAATTCTTTTTTAATAAAACTTTGGTTTATATTTTCACAAAAAATTCCGTTGCTGGAGTAACCATTTGCCTAATCACTAATTAATTTATACATTCTTATAAGGCAGACAATATTTTTTAAAAAAATGTTGGCTGTGCCAATTGTTAGTGTGTGAAGCCTTTCAATTGTTTTTTTTCTCTAAAGTACCTATATTAATGTAAATTTTTAAATTAAAATGAGTGAGAAAGTGGAAAAAGAAAGAAAAAGTTTTTTTATAAATAATAATTAACTAAAAGTTTTTTTTAATAATTACTTGAAAACGAAATATTAAAAAAAATTTTCTTCTCTTTTTAAAAATTTTTAAAATTAAAAAATGTGTTTGTCTAGAATTGGTCAAATTGCTTATGGGGGATTTGCCCTCGCTTCTGTTGGCCTAATTCTTGGTTCAATCTTTACACCTGGTAAGTGAGGAAATTTTAAAAATTACATTTTTAATTAATTTGTAAGCATGGCGACAAGTTGCATCCAATTTGCAGCAAGGCCAGCTTGGCCAATTGCCCCCATTAAATATGGGACTGTTTGCATTTGCTTGTCAACGCTCTAATGATAACACACAGAATGTGTATAATGGGTAATCTTTAACTTATTAATATTGTTAGGATCTGGCAGCGTCTAAGAGTTTAGATATTGGGCATAGGTTATGTAGAAATTTATGAGAAATGTATGAGAGAACCTTACAAAAACGGGCAAAACGACACAAAATCCTTGCTAGAAAGGGCACATTCTCTATCGAAAGAGCCCGGTCTCGACCGTTTTTAGGTCGGACGCCTTGCAACCTTTCCTTGTTAGTATGAGAGAACCACTATTTCGGTTTTCGCAGGTTCGTGATTCCTGCCGGAGCTTTTTCTCGAGCTTTTGCCACATTCAAGTATTCTCTGATTTAAGGCTTCTTTCAGATCCTGATAAGACGTTTAAAAAATAGAATTGAGGAAATAAGATAAAGAAAAGCCCTTTAAATTGTAAAATAAAGCGGCCCTTTAGTAGAGCAGTCGATCCTTTTAAGGTATTGAAAAATAAAGTCAGGATTAAATAATAAATTTAATTATTATTATTTATTTTTAATAATATTCCAAAAAATTAATTAAGCAATCTTCAATCGGGTACAATAAATCAAGGCTATAATACAGCAAATCAAGGTTTTAACACAGCAAATCAACAAGGATATGGAACAACAAATAATAATTATAATACTAATTATGGTAATCAACAACCTATACAACAAGTTAATTCTGGTTCAACAGCCATAACTGTTAGCACACAGAGTGGAACTCGTTATTTGGATTTGTGTATTGAAATGTGGAATGTTAGTAATTTAATTAGTAATTTTTTAATGGGGCTATGAATTTTAGTTTTTTTTGTAAATTTTTTTAATTTACAAAATTAGAGACAATTTTAAGTTTTGTTAATAAAACTTGTCTTTACGCCATTGGATTCAGGTTTTTAGCTAAAACTTTAATTTAGAAGGCTTAGGTTTTATAAGGGAAACCAGACCTGCTCATGGGAATGGATATGGATACAGATGATATCAAAATGCCTGCGGATATCCGTCTGTATCCGCCGTAAGTATGCGGATACGGATACCAAAATCAGTATCCGTGAGCAGGTCTGAGGGAAACGGTCAAAGACAACCCGGCGCCGATTATTTGGTCAATTTTTGGTCAAAAATTTTCAAAAAAATTTTAATGCCAAAAACTAGTCAGTTTTTGATCAACTACTTAAATTCATAACTTGAAATTTATTTTTATTATGAAATAATGGGTTCGCTCAGAAAAATCTAAACGAGATTCAGATTATATTCCTTTAACTTCAAACAAAGCTCTTTGGCCAACCCATCACAATATTTTCGAACGGACATAACCCCCTAATTTAAAAACCAAAATTTGTAGCCTTTATTAATTAATTTACCTAATTTACATATATTTTTCTTTATTTAAAGAACCAACCATTATCAGAAAAAATAGTTATTGTTTTAATGATTTTGGGTTTAATCACTGCTATAGGCTCTTTTATTTGGAATCTTTTAACAATTTGTGCTTGTTTTTGTCATGGATCTATTTTAAAACCTTTACCCGGACTTTCTTTTTCTTCTTTTGTTTTTACTTTAGTTGCTGTGATTATTTATTGGTCACGTAATAATTCTTCGATAAGTTGGTTTTTTATTAAAAAATAATAATCAGTAAAGCAGTTATAATTTTTAAGGAAGAAATTCCTAAAAATAAGGGGGAAATAGGGGAATAAAAAATATTTTTTTGGGAGTAAAAAATATCGGCTGTATTATAGTATACCGGTGGAAAGGTTTCGTACCATTCGATTCGTCTTGACGAGCTGAGTCGAACAGTACAACTCTTTCTTTACGGAGATGCCTGTGGACCGAAATATAGGTCCCCGAAATCGAAAAACCATGGGGGGAGTGAGAGGGAGTAAGCTCGATTTTGAGGTTTTTACAAACGAAAATTAAGAATGTTTTAGAGTTGCTTTTAAAAAAATAAAAAATAATAATTTTCTAGATCAACTACAAAGTATTACAAGTATTCAATCATTGAACAGTCAAAGTGATTTAAGTTATAGTTTTTATTTGGCATGTGGTTCTGCTGTAGCTTCTCTTGCAAATGTTATTGTTGGAACTCTTGTTGTGTTTTTAGCTGATAAATGTATATAAATAAATATTTCTTTATTATAAATAGAAAATGATACTAAAAAAGATTTATATATTTCTTTAATCATTTAAAATAAATTTAACTATAAATATTTATTAGCATTTTAACATTTTTGATTAAAAATTAAAAAAATTAGTATGTAAAATATAATTAGTATGTAAAATATCAATTTCCTTACCAATTAGTGGTTTTTAATTTCATTTGATTCTGAGTTAAAGCTAGTCAGGACGAAGGGCGAGTGCATTTCATTTACTTTATTGCGCATTCCGTTATCATGCATTTTGCGTAATACTTTAATCTGCGGACAAAAGAACAATGCCTTCCCCTTGATCAGAAACTGTATTAACTCAGAATAAAAAAGTTTTGAATATACCTATGTACCTATTATTATCTTACTAAATTTTATTTAATTTGAAAAAAAAATATTTTTTTAATTAATTTTATATTATTATTATTAATTTGCTAAAATATTTTTTATAATAAAAATTATTATTATTTTTTGTATATTTTATATTGTAAATATTTTTTGTATAAAAATTAAAAAAATTTATTTTTTTGTATCATCTATTTTTAGGATTAATTATAAGCTCCCATTATCTACTATTTTTAAACAATAAATAAAAAGGTTTGTAGACAATAAAATGAGGGATTTGACAAAACAAGGATATTTTTAGATAAATAAAGTATTTATATAAATAGGGGGAATTATTTATTTAATTATTAAATTTAATTTAATTAACATTTTTAAGCTTAAAAAGCTCGTTGAGCCCTCACTTACTTTTTCGGTTATAAAAAATTAGAATATTTTCAAAGACGCTTTAGGAGCCTTTAAAAGCTAATTAAATGCAATAATACGAGAAAGGAATTGTCTCAATGAGAAAATATCCCATAAACCTCCAAAGAAACCAATCTGTTGATAAAAGTGGAAGAGATCTATCTCCTTGGCCTTCAAAAATTCACAAAATTTTTGACTGCGGCGCTAAAAAAGGAAGAAATCTGGCTTCTGGCCCTCCAAAATTTTCAAAATTTCGCCTGTTCCATCTCCTTCTTCTTATTTATGTTATAGATTATTTTTAAAATTTTAAAATTAATTTTTTCTTTCAATTTTTAAATTAATAAAATATTATTTTATAATTAAAATATTTTTTTTCCCAATTTTCTTTTAGTTAAAAAATTAAAAAAATGTTTATTTATTTAATTATCATCTATTTAACCCAATTATTTAATTTAACATTTTCTTCTTCCACATTAAATGCAGCAAACAATAAAGGCCCTTGTTATGATCTAACAGCAGATAATTATTTCCCAAATTCAAATATTTGCCCAAACGAAGCTGAGAATGTTGTTGACCCGGAAATTCCAACAGAAAAATTATGTAGCACAACAACTAATGGAAGATTTAATTTAATAGGGCTATTAAGAAATGGAAATGCTGTACCTGATATAAATAAGGAAAGAAATGAAAATTGTGAAATACCGGGTTTTTAATAAAATAATTTGAAAAATTATTTTATTTAATAGATCAAATTATTTATTCAAGTAGATGTAGAAAAAGTTGCAGAACATGCTGTTTATTGCCAGAATATGGAAGTTGTAAAGGTAAAGAGATATAGAAAGAGTTTAGCAAAAGTTTAGCCACCGGGCAAGGTTAACCTACTCGCCCGGCCTTCGCAAATGCAGGTGCTCTATCACTGAACTACCAGAGCATCGACTAATGCTTTCTTTTATCCTTTTAGATCGCTTAACCCTCGCCTAAGCATTTTAAATGCTACTAGGTAAATCATCTTTACAATATTTAAATTGGAAGAGAGTTGGAAGTTTGAGGAGTTCATAGACTTTGCTCATAAGTAGTTATTGTTAAGTAACTGGATACCCTAATTCTGACCATGATAAAGTATTGAGCCGATAATTTTTAAATGTAGATAGTAATCTAAAAGTTTGACTATCTTCTAATTCCTGAAAACATTCCTTTATGGAGTACCTAAAAATGTCTGAAAGATTTTCCGACCGTATAATAAAAGAAGACTGCCTTCAAGTTAAAAAATCTCAAAAGAAATTATAATTAAATTAGTAAATACAATAAAGAATTCCTTAAAATCCCCATCCTTTTTATTAAGTTCAAAAAATCATTCTAGATTCAATAACCAATTGCCAAATATCTCAGTGTAGTGATTCAACATATGCTCTTAATCAATGTCAATCAACGTGTGGAAAATGTGTTGAAGTTATTAGACAAAATAAAGATTTGGAATATTGTGTGGATAAACAAAATAATTGTGCTAGTTTAAAGGTAGAATATTTATTACGTGTCGATATTCACGGCCAAACTGTAATAGTGATGTTTGGTTATCCCGATCCCGACTCACAAATCGGGAAATTTACCCGAGTGTTTGATTTCCCGATCCCAACTCCCTAGGACATTTCTCGACCCGCCTCCCGTTTCCCGGGTTTTTCTTCCCCCGAACATCACTAAACTAACTTGTAATGTATAAGGGTGAAGAAGTATTTG
Organism: Meloidogyne enterolobii; assembly: GCA_963681835.1. Lineage (NCBI taxonomy): Eukaryota > Metazoa > Nematoda > Chromadorea > Rhabditida > Meloidogynidae > Meloidogyne > Meloidogyne enterolobii. The sequence continues at coordinate 1,161,557 of CAVMJV010000013.1, read as the reverse complement.
TATAAGTGTGAAGAAGTATTGGTCCTTAAAGCACACTGTTAACCTGAAGTTTTTTGAGAGCAGAACCAACGGTCAAAATATTTGTTACTAAAATATTTTGTGGCTTAAAACTGTTCAAAAAATAAAAAGATTGTTTTTTTGGGTAGTCCACAAACATTTCTCTTTTCCATTTTTTAATAATTAAAATCCTTTTTTTAAAGGAACAACAAAAATGTGTCGATCCAGATATCCAAAAAGATTGTGCTTTAACTTGTAATGATTGGCCAATTAACAGTATTTGCAGGAAATTTACCCAGGAAGTGCGTTCCACATTAGGTATCAGTGCACCTGGTGGACAAGTTCCTGGAGGAAATGGTAGGGAAATTAAATAGGACTTTTTATAAAAAAATTAATTTTTAAGTTGCTGGAGATATTGGAACAAATTGTGCAGAAAACAAAGAACTTTGTTCAGAACAAGTAATTTTTTTTTAATTTTCCAGACTACTATGCATAAGATTCAATATTGAAAAGGCGGTTGGAAATAGTCTCTTATAATGAATATCTTAAATAAGAGGTATTGGCTAGACAGCTCCCGTACCCAGTAGCTAATCATTAGCCACCCCACCAATTAGCTCCACAATAAAATTTAATATTTTATTTCTAAAGTTTTATAAAGAATTTATGGAACAATATTGTAAATCAACATGTACTAATTCTGTAACCTCAAAATCTTCAAAAGAATGTAAAGACAAAAAACACACAAAGTTATAGTTTTAAAAAGTTTTATTTAATTTATTTTTAAAGTTGTGTTGTTTGGAAAGTGAATGGTTTTTGTGATAGCGACTTTTATGGAGATGAGATACGTGATGAATATTGTAAAGAAACATGCCATAGATGTTAATATAGTAAAGCAACGGGGCTATAGCTATTTCTCTCCTTTAACTCGTGCAAAGGGTTAATCGGTGGCTGGGTGCGAACCAAGCATCTTTAGTAGACCGAACTGATTTATCCATTATCCTTCACAGCCTTAGGAAATAAATAGCTATACTATACTTTACAATATTTAATTTTCTGTTCAATAGATATTAAATGTTAAATAAATATTTTTCGAATTTTCTAAGTAAAATCTTTAAAAAATATGTTAAGCTCCTCTGCAGAAAAATTTAATAAAATAATTATTAATCTAAAAAAATTTTTTTTTGTTCAATTCAAAGATCAAATAAATTTAATTTTTCTTCATCTGAAATTAAAATTATAAATTACAAATTATTAAAATACAAGTACTATTTAATTATAATTTTAATTATATATTAGATACTTTTATTTAATTTTTAATATATTAATATTTAATTTGTTCATTTTAATATGCACTTTTTTCTATTACATACAATTAAATTAATTTTAAATTGAAAATTTTTTAAATTATTGCCAATTAAATATTTATTTAAACTCATTCAAAATTATAACCCAGCTTAAAATTTTTTTATTCTTTTAATGTTCACTTTTTTAACTTTTCGAAACTTGCCAATCTATTTCCAACTTTTCTTTGTTTTGACTTTTTACAAAATCAAAATTCATACATATCAGAATTCACATTTTTGCAATCTTTCGACTTTTTTAAAACCTTTTCAAAATAATCTTAATTCCAAAATTAACAACCGTAAATGCTGAAATAATGTCATTCTCTAAAATAATTACCCCCTTCTCCCTATTAATACCCTTTACAGCCAGAGATCGAAAAAATAATTACCCCTTCTAAAATTAATTATGATTAGTCTTTTAAAAATGCTCAAATAATTACCCTCTCCGTTTTAATTACCCCCAGCAAACGGTTGAAACAATAATTACCTTGGATAATTATTTGAGCAAATACGGTATATTTTGACTTTGACATATCTCAAAAACAGCAAAATAACAATTTAAAAAAACAATAGTCATTATTTTACTAAATTGTTTGTTGAAGCGAAAAGATGTAAATAAACTAGCTTAATGTAGATAAGAATGCCATTGTTAAATATTTTAATTACTAGTGTCAATAGAAAATGTGTAAAATTAATTTCTTTACGCATTTATGGCAACAATTATCAAACAAACAAATAATTAAAATATAAAATGAGAATAAAAGTGAACCATCCGTTTCTAATTACTTTAAAAAGTACCAATTATTTTATTTAACATTTTCACGTATAAAACTGCTATTATTTTGAGTTTAAAAGTTTATCGCTTTTAATTTTAAATATTAAAAAAAATTTTTTTTAGTTTTCTAAATATTATTTTATAAATAATAAATATAAATTAAATTACATATTACTCTAGAGAATTTTTAAAAACGAGCCAATTTAATTTTATTATAAAAAATTAAATTTTATTTTATGTCAAAGTACTTTTACAATTATTTTTATGAAAAAATATTTTTATTAAATTATTTTAGTTTAATAAAAATTTAAAGCATTTTTCCTAAAATTAAGAAAATTATATGTAGTATCATAGAATATTTAAGTAGAAACCGGACTGAGAAGAGATCTCGATCGAAAATCTTGGTTATCGAGATCGAGAATTTTTTTAGATCTCGATTCTTGGTCGAATATAATTAAATTCTGGCATTTTAAAATAGATAAATTAAAAGAGTTTGGTCTGCCAGTTAATCTTAAGTCCCAGTCCGGTCTCTAATTTTAAGCAAAAATTAATTTTTAAAATTTAATCTTTTAATTTATCTATTTTAAAATGCCAGAATTTAATTATTCTCCAATAATTCAAAAAATAATTACTTTGTATCTCGAATGATTACTCTGAATTTTTCAACATTTTTCCAGAGGGGGAGGGAGTAATTAGTTGAGATTATTTTAGAAAGGCTATTTATAACTATTTTAAGAGTTAATTATTGTTAAACCCTTTGCTGTAATTATTTGAGAGGATAATTATTTGAGTACATATATATATTTTATGTAATTTGTTGAAAATTAAACAAAAAATTAATTAATTTACCAGACACACATTTATGTAAATAATTAGTTTTTAATTTTAAAAAAATCTTTGAAGTATTAAATCCCAACAAATACAAATTTGTCTAAAACATACTTTTAAATAAATTTATTAAAATTATTTGCTCGTTCGTACACTTTTAATTAAAGAATTTATTCACATAAACATTTTAATTTTTAATTCATTTAAAATTTTTTAGAATTTTTTTCTAAATTTTGAAATAATGTCTGCAAATTTCTCTGATGGATTACAATTAACAAATTATGTTTATTACGATGTAAGCATGAAAATAAATATTTTAAATTTATTTCAAAAAACATTTTGAGAACAAAAACAAAGAAAAATAGGGGAAAAATCAATTTTTTCTTTAAATCTTTTTTCTAAATTTTAATTTATAAATATTTTTTAATATTTGGAAAAATTTATAATTTACCAATTTATAAAAAAAATTTACCCTTAAATTTAATATGTATATTAAACAATAAAAACAAAGCTATCCAGATCTTGCGAGAACAAGCGAGACTACTCCCTTCACTAACTTTTTGGGATTTATATTTTAATAACTTAAGCATAATTAATAATAGAGAACAGACCGGACAGAGATTTCACTCGAAAATTTTATTTAAAATTAATAAATAATTTAATTAAAATTTAAGATGTATGTTACATATAAAAATGCTGGTCCATCGTTTATGCTTTGTTTTATGTCAATTGTTTTAAATATTATTGTAATTCCAGGCATTTTTATGAATGCTTCAATTATTTATGTTACAATTAAATATTATAAGTAATTTAATTTAAATTATTTTAATTTTACATGTGTTACATATAATGAAAAAATGCTGCCATACCCCCAATAGCGTTAAATTTCTATACCTATTTTAAATTCCAGAACACTTCGAGGGACATCAAGCTTTTTGTTAGCTTTAAATGCTTTTTATGAATTTCTTCATGGATTTGCCCATCAAGTTTTTTTAGTTTCTGCTTTGTCTGGAAGAAATTTTATTTCATATTGGACAGTTTTTTGTTGGGAAGTTATACCTCTTTGGGGGTGTAGTTCGAGTGTTGTGACTATAGCATTGACGGGATTGGATAGACTTTTACAAGTTAGCTACCCAAGCTGGTTAGTGTTTTAAATAAGTTATTACAAACTGAAAAGGCTCCTAAAATACCTCCTTAGCAGGGGTGTGCCGAAACAGATTTTAAAAACCGAAACATGAAAGATGAAAGGTGAAAGTCCAAAAAGGCAAGATATGGTGTAAGATGAAAGGCGAAACGGCACACCCCTGCTCCTTAGGCTTAGGAGGTATTTTAGAATTTCCTTCATTGAAAAAATGTTTGTCTGTTCTTTAAAAAACTAAAAAACCCTTAAAAATATTTTACTAAATTTTCTAGGCACGAAAATGTTAAAAAGAAATTTTATCTTGGTTTTATGGTTATTTTCTCGCTTGGTTGTGGTTCTTTAGTTGGATTAAAATTTTGGGATATTGCTACAAGATTTCCAGACGTCCCTCAAACTGGCACTTTAAGCGATGTTTTCCTTTTTGAATTTAAACCTCTTTTCTTTGTTTATATGGGTTTATGTAATAGTTTAAGTATTGTATTTTATATTGCTATTTTTGTTTCTGTTCATCGACAAACAGGTAAATATTTATTAATCTAAAATTTTGAGACTCTTCTAAAGAAATATTTAAACAAGGGTTGTGTTTTCCATTAAGGAATTGCCTAGCTATGTTTTATACTTATTAAAAACATTTCCATATATGTACCTGGTATAAGTTAAACCTTTACTAATCTCGAGGGTGATTAAGCATTGAATTGATAATTTAACAAATGTTCAGAATCATTAGCGCTGTTTTTATTATTAGTCTTAGAAGAGAACAAAAATCTTATAAAATTTAAAGCATGCATTAATGAAAACTTAACCTACATATTCCTAGACTAAAATAATATACCAAGACATACATGCACTCATTTAGTAGTCAATCCCATAAACTTCTAATAAATAAAATTAAAAAAAAACTTCCTAATTTAATTATTTAAAGCAACAAATACAGCCGTTTGTAAAGAAAGTAAAAATAATGCAAAATTATTTAAATCAATGTTTACAATCGTTTCCGTAACCATTGGATGCTATTTAATGTCTGCAGCTGTTCGTTTAGTAATTCTTCCACCTTTCCATTTGGGGGAAATTAATGTTTGGATAATTGAATTAGCCTTTGGAACTTTATTGAATTTAGGGGTTGCTTTAAATGCTGTCGTTCTTTATATCTGCAGGTAAAAATATTTGGATTTTAGAAGATTGGGGATGGCCTCTTTTCTGCTTCCGTCTACCGTTTGAGATGGACTCTCTCTAGAAATGGGCTCTTCCTTTTAATATTTGAAGAGCCTATCTCTTAATTCCCCAAACTCAAGGATTTTCAAATTTTGTAAGTATTCTCTGTCCTGTTTTAAATAAATTTATTTGTTTATTCACAACTTTCTAATAATAAATATAATAATAAATAATTTTATAATAAAAATTATTTTTAATATAAAATTTAAGAAAAATTGCTTTTCAATATTTGATAAGATTCCAGATACATTTTCCTATAGGCAAAAGATATAGGTTACCTATAGGTAAATTATTCTATTCCGCAAACTCTTCAAAATTTTAATTAAATAAAAATTAAATACAATTTTATAGCCAAGAATATCGTAAATGTTTTAATCGTGAATTATTACTTTTTGGGTCTCTTTTTGGAATTATTCGACGTGTATCAAGTAAATTAATTTTAAATTTAAAAAATTAAAAATTTTTTTAGTTTTTTCTGTCACTGGTTTTCGATCAACTACATTAAATAATCCCGAAATAAATAATAATAATAATAATCAAACTGAAGGGACGAAGAAAAATATTAAAAGAAATGGAAATAGAGTTGCACCTTGTGATCAATTTTAAGATTAAATATATATACCTATATACCTATGTACAATATAAATCCTTCAAAACTTATTGTATAGAGAAGGAGTTAGGAGCGGAACAGTTTGGAGTCTCTAACATTAGCTCGAATCTATAAAATCCAAATACATAATACAATCTAAAAACACATTCTATAAAAACCATATAACATTTTAAAAATATCTCTAATACCGTAAATGCTGAAATAATTACCCTCTCTCAAGTAATTACCTTCTCTAATAATTGCCCACTAGATGTCCTATGCTAATTTTAAAAATATTTAAAAAGTTATTATCAAATTTTTTTATTGGGAAATTTTAAGACTTAAAATCAAAAAATAAATCAATTTTACCTGAGATATACCCAAAATCCAGCACTTCCGCCCTATTAAATCCCCCTCCAGCGAGTGGATGAAACAATAATTACCAAGGGTAATTATTTTCGGTATGTACCCGAGCTCTACAAAATTTATGTATTATAAATTTTTTCAATTAAAAATAAAATTTTATATTTATTTATATCGATGTCAAATAACTTTAGGCTCTGTTAAGATTTATTTAAAATTAAATTTTTTCCCAATTACCAAAAAATTATTTAAAAATTTTTAAATTTAAATTTTTAAAATATAAATTAGTATATAATAGATATACTTTTTTGTTTGAACCAACATTAAAAAAATTTTAAAAAATAACGAAAAATTAACGGCGAGTTTTATCTTCAATTGAAGATTTTCGAAGATTTTTTTTATTTTCTATTTAAAAATTTTAAAAAAGAAAATTTGAATAAAAAATTTTTAAACCGGAAATTGGTAAATAAATTAAATAAAAAATATTTTAAATAAATTTATATAAAAAATTTGAGCATCTGTTTATTAACCACGATTAATTTTATTAATTTTTATAAATAAAATTTTGGAGGCAATAAAGAAATAGAGAATTTTGGTTTTATATAAAATTAATTAAATTTACAAAAATTCATTTTATTTAAATTTAATTTAAAAAAATTAAAAATGCTAACCAAAAAATATTTTATTTTTCTTTTTGTATTAATTATTGGAATTGTTGACGGGAAAAGTAAATTTTAATTTAATTTTTGTTTTTAATCCGATAAAATTTTTAAAAAATCCTGCCAAAAGTTTTTTTGGGTTTTTTGACTGTAGCTGCCTAGGATTTTTCTGAATATTATTGAATTATATGATGGATGTGGGATAAAGACTCCATAATCTTAAAAATAAATTAAAAAATTAAAAAAAATATTTTTACATTAAAATAATTGTAATATCAAAAATTACATAAAATGTGAATAACTCGATACATTTTATTAAATATTGGCACCAAAGGTGGGTCGAAACAGTCAGAAGTGTCGAAAATCGGAAGAACCGGAAATCTGAACTCCGACCCACCTCTGAATGGCACTTAACATATCGGAATATTCCTTATTTACATACATGTTTTATGAGAAATAATGCCGTTCTTAGAGGGTCCATTACAACAAAACTCTATTTAAATTACAAATTACAGAAAAGAAAACAACACCAAAAGCTCCACTTGAAAGCAACACCAACAATAATAATGATAACACAGGACTATCACCTTTTTGTAATTGTGCCATTGTAACTCCAAATTTTGGAAGTAATACAGATATACCTCAAAATCCGTGTGTTCCAACTCTTGCTTACGACCAAAAAAGTATTTGGATAACTTGGAATAGACCTGACAATACTGACAAAGGATTACTTGATTATAATGTTTATATGAATGGAAATGTAAATATTGAGAAATAAAGTCTAAAAAATTAAATTTTTTAGAAAATTGGTTCTTCTTCAGAAAATGCTAATAATTATGCAATTTCAGCCCCATATATAAATAATTTCCATAATGTTGACAAAATTAAATTTCATGTTCCAACATTGTTTAACTCCTTTTATGTAGACAATTTAGAAGCAAATACTGTCTATAAATTTACAATTCGGGCAGTGTATTCTGATGGAGAATCTGAAGATAGTGTTACTCTTACTGCAAAAACTGCTCAAAATTATGGAAAAGTAAATATGTAGTTTTTATGGACAAAAATTTTAAAAAAATTAATTATCTGACTTAACAAGACCCAATAATTTCAAAATTTTGATTAAATATTGAAGGAGATACAGCAATAACAGTGAAATTAAATGTCAATTTTCTCTGAAAAGCTTAATAAGGTCCAATTCCTGAACGATTTTTTTCTTGATTTTTTCGCCAATTAGCTCTTAGAAAATATACTAAATTAATAAGTTCGATCAAAGAATTTAAGTTATTTATATTTTATTTCAATTTAGGTTATTGATATTACTGAGAAAGGTGCTAATGGAGACGGAAAAACGATAAATACTGATGCTATCCAGGGAGCTATAAATGATTGTGGGCAAACCTCTTCTGCTTTTGACTGTAAAGTTTTAGTCCCAGAGGGTACTTTCATTTCTGGGGCTTTATTTATACAAGCACCATTAACGTTGGAATTGGCTGAAGGGGCTATTTTACAAGGATCGGGTGAAAGTGGCGATTTTCCTAAAAATAGAGGAAGATCTGGCAAACCTCCATCTCTTCTTAATGTTGTAAGTTAAATTATAATTTATTTATATTATTTTAATATTATAAAATCTCTTTTAATATTTAAAATAGACTGGGCCATAATTCCGACCCAAAATTTTTCAACCCAAACTCCAAACATTCAAATTAGAGAGAGACTAGAGAAGACCCTGAATTTTCTGCTTTTAAGATTCGGAGTATAACATTAAATCATCAAATCCTCTACTATAATATCATTCTCTAATATTGTAGTTAACCCCTTATTTTAATTACCACCCAATATGCTCAAGAAAAGACGTGTCTTTCAATTGTTTGATTTTAAATTTATTTCCCTAAATATTAAAGATAGACAAACCAGTAACAAATCTTCGGATTACTGGAAAGGGATCATTTAATGGTAATGGCTGGGAAACTGACCAAGTTCTGGAAGATGAAGTTGGAAATGATATGCCTATATATTCTAAAGGAAATTCAAATGATTATAGCAAAGGAATTCTTGCAAAAAGCCAATTATCTGGAGGAGGTTCCTTCCAAAGTTCTCGTTCTTCTTTAGCTTCTTTTTATCGTGTAACAAATTTATTTATTGGAGGCAATTTAACATTCAAAAATCCTTCTTTTCATGGATTGGAGTTTGATTATAGCAGTAACATTGTAGGTTTATTTTGGCGGGTAATTGAGGGTGTTTTGGGTTTTTGTGTTTTGATAGTTTTTTGAAGTTTCTTATGGATGGAGATGAATTTTTAAAATCAAACGGCAAACTCGTTATGTTAGAGCGCTAGATACATTAGGATATCCCACCACCGATTGGGATTCGTTTTAAAAGAAATCTTAAAGGCTATAATTAACAACCGAGTACTAACATATGCCGTAACTAATGGAGATGGAATTGATCTTGGCGGTTGCTCCAATGTCCAAATACTTAATAATTTATTGGATACTGGAGATGATGCGTTTGCCTTATCTGCAGGTGCTGGTCGTACCGGCGAAAATGGAAACCCAACAGAATGTATACTCATAAGAAACAATTATATTAGACACAGTCATGGAGCACCGTCAGCTGGAAGTCATACAGCTGCTTGGATAAAAAATTTACTCGTTGAGGTATTTAAATATAATTTATAGTATATTTGAAAGCCCCCAGAGAAGGGCTTCCAAGGAAACAGAGCTAAGTTAACTATTAATTATCCTTACATGTTCTCCCATTAAACCAATTTTAGTATAATTTTAAAAGTTTTACAAAGATTTTCATAAATGACGTTGTTTATGGTAAACAAATCATCCCTTACACCCCTTTTTTTAAAGGAGGCTCCATTGATGGAAGATAATTTTTATATATTTATCTATTTAAGTACAATGTAATAGTCTCAGCATCAAATGGTATTCGTTGTAAAAGTAGCCCGCCAATGGGTGGAGGTGTAATGAATGCTGTATTTAGAAATATTGCAATGTTAAATGTAGGAAGTAAAAATACAGCAAATTTAGGAAATATTCAATTAGATGGAATAACAGAAGAAGGAAGTGCTATAATTTTAACATTAAATTATTTGGATGAAACAAGTGATTTAAAATTCCAAAAAGCAGTAAATTCAGCAAATTTTGAAGAAATTGAATTTAGTGAAATAACAATAGATAATGTTAATAAAGGAAATTCTGGACCTTCAATTTTAATGGAGGGATATGATAAAAGCCAGACTAATTATCCAAAAACTTATTTAAAAAATATTGTAAGTTTATTTTAAATAATTGGAGTAATTCGACGCCAGACCTGATAACTTTTAACTGAAAGGTCCAATTTTTATTGGGCTCAAGGGGAAATAAACTAAAAATACTGGAAGATAAATATTTTTGTTAAGAAATTTAAAAAAAGTTATCGGATCAATTATACAATTTGTAGCAATGAGCTCGTCGAGTGATCTAACACTGATCACCGTGATCTAATAAGTTAGGACATTGTTATTCACTGTTATTGAGGGTAACTCCTTGGGGGATATTTGATTAATTTGATCAAATATTTGCTTGGGTTGAATTACATTACTTTTAAGTGATGAAAACAAAAATAATTAATTTAATTTTAAATTTATAGTTAGTCAAAAATTTAAATTTAACAAATGTTTCTCCAATACAAATAACCCAATTACTCAATAGCAGCTTTGTTAATGTTCAAATTAATAATTTTAATGGCAATTCTGCTTGGAAAATAAATGATGCTCAAAAATTAAAATTTGAAAATGTTCCTACTCTTAAAAGAAATAATTGGGCTTAATTTAAAAGAAAATAATTTGGAAAATTAAAAAAAATAATTTTGGGTGTTAAATTGTTGGATATATCTGGGGTTTTATAAAAATAACGGGATGGGGATTTGGGAAAATAGAGTTGAGAGTAACACGGGATAAAGGGCCACAAAAATTATCATCTATAACTTTCAGTCAGATTTCCGATTTTTGACACTTTCGTCATTTCCACTCTACATCTCCTTTCAATTTAGTTTAACAAATGTTTAAAATTCTTTCGAATATTAAATTAATCTGATAAAATCTTTTAATTCTTTAAAACAAAATTATAACTTAAAGTGACCCATTGAAAAATCTAAACCCAGGGGTTATATTAATTTACGGTAATTTTTATTTGTTCGAATTTCTCATCCATTTTTAAATTCTTCAAAATAAATTGCAAGTTTAGCAATATTTTCTAACAATTTTCTTTCTAAATAAACATCCAAATCTGCAGAACTTTTTATTTTATTTCCAACTAACTCTTCATAAGCTCCCTCTTCATAATTTTTTAATCCAATCAAATTCGGCATTTTTCCCCAATATTTTAAAAATATTTTCTCAGTTATTAATTTATTAAAAAATATTTTTTTAATTTCACTTTCTTTATTTAAACTATTTTTTGGAAATAAATTTATGGCAACAAAAAAATCTAAAGCAGTTAAAGCATCAGATAAAATTGCTTGATTTTTTGTCGCAGAATTGTATAAATCTTCCGCTTTTATAAATAATTTGTGCTAAAAATTTATTTTCTTTTTAATAGTATTTTAAACAAATTATGCACTTTGAGCCGTTAAAATGCCTAAGGGTGCAATAATGTAAGGGTATAATACCGAGTACACCCCAACTTACCGCGAGCCCAACTTACCGCAGAGCTATAACTTCGTTCAGAATTGTCGAATCCGGGACGCCCAGGTATGGTCCGATTCAGCTCGTCGAGGCGCATCAAACCATACCAGGGCGCCCCGAATTCGACAACTCTGAACGAAGTTATAGCTCTGCTGTAAGTTGGCCTGATAACTTCACCACGATTTTTTAAGTTAAAGTATAATGTCAAAGTTTAACTTAACTGAAACTATTGTGAAATGATATATTTGCTTTTAGAAAAAATAAAAGTATTAGTACCCCAAGATTATCTACAAGATTTCAAGGTTTAGTACAAGATTTTTTTCCCCCTTGCACTAGAGTATAGTAGTAAAGAATCAGTGACTTATTATTAAGGAGAGTTTGTAATTGTATATATCCAAATAGTTTTTTTTAAATTTATCAGCATATATAATTTATGATATACCCTAGAAAAAATAATTTTTTTCCCGCCGCTGTACCATTGTTGCCATCGTCCCCACGCTGCCAGTAAAGGCACTCTGTGTAGTGATGCACAATTTTGTTGCAGAACCGACAAAAACGGTTTCCAGTTCGGTCAGCAGCTGCCATACGGTTGGCACGAACTTGGGCTGGTACAGGCTGAAAATTCTGATTTAGTACTGTTACATTAATACAATAACTTACGCCTGCAATCCCGGCATCATTCAAAAACTTCAAAGCTTCTCTGATCGTTGAAGTTGGATCCAATAAGCCATCTGCAATCAGCTTGTCTCGTTTTTGCGCCGGCGTCCCCACGTAACGTGCCTGGAAATCTGTCCCAGAAACAGACTAAAAATTATTTAATACTAATTTACAATATCGTTAGTTACCCCTGCATCATCGTTATTCAGTTGTTTTGCGTCGTCCCCACGCTGGCGTTTGTATTGAAGATAACTTTCGTCACGTAGAGCAATGATCCATTGCGGTAATTGCGACGTCCCCACATACGTCTCTTTGGTGCAAGCACTGTCTTTATGGCCAGGAAGGCCGCAATTCCAGCACCGCTTACGCCCTGGAACTAAAAAAATGCAAAATAAACAAATTGCAGTCACTTACTAAAACTCCATGGGTGACGCTGCGGACACCAAGCGCTGTCGTGTTTGGCAGAATGGCACTTAAAGAAGAGATTTCTTCGAGGAAATTAAATGATCAATTAATAAATAAATGATAAATGATAATAAAAAAAACAAATAAATAATAAATGATCAATTTATAAAAAAAATTTCAAAAAACCTGCATAGGTGGTCACATTATGAGGACAATCCTTGACTCTATGCGATCCGCCGCAGTAGTAACATCCATAAAGTCTAGCGTCCCCACGCTTAAGGCCTGGTCTTTCGTGAAGTTGCTTCTGCAATTCTTCGGATCGTGACGGCCCAGTAGTAAACTTCGGCGGCTGCAAAGCATCCTTGCTACGCCTTCGTTCGTCCCCACAATTGCTCCTTTCCCCAACTCGGCTAGCATTCCCATCTTCCATTTTAGTATTTGTAGAAAAATGTACAAATTTGCCTCTACTGCATTATGTAGCAAATTTACAAATTTAAAAAAATTTAGGTTACTTTTTTTCAGAAATATTCAGTTTGGCACAAAAGTCCTTCGTAAAAGCGTCCCCGTCCCCACAGGGATTTGGCGGTGCAACATTGTACCCCCCGTCCCCACCAGCTTTTAAAAAAATAAAAACAATATTTATATGTGATCAATTAACAAAACCTGGCTGATCCGATTGATTTTGATTTTTGTCTAAATGAAAATCACGAAAAGACCGAAAATCACAATCGTCCCCACCATTATCAGAGTCGTCAGAGTCATTAGGCACATTAGTTGAAGAAGAAGGTTTATTTCGACGGGACATACTATTTAAAATATTAATAAAACTAAAATAGTAAAATAATAATAAAATAAAAAAATAGAAATGAGAACGGAAAAATCGATACGAGAGAAGAAAAACAAAATAGAGAAAAAGAGAGAGAAGAAAAAGAATTCTATTTTAATATGTATGTACATACATAAAAATACGTATCGCCAATTTTTCTTTCAAAGGCATTTTGATCTTGGTTAAAATCTATAATCTTGGATGTAAAAGTTTAGTAGAAGGGAAAAATTAAATCTTGTACTAAACCTTGAAATCATGTATATAATCATGGGGTACTAATACTTTGGGTATAATATAAGTGGAAAAGTTAAAAAAACTTTTATTCAATAAATTTAGGGTAAAAAATTATTTTTTCTAGGGTATATCATAAATGATATATGCTGATAAATTTAAAAAAATTAATTTGATATATACAATTACAAACTCTCCTTAATAATAGTTCACGGATTCTATACTAATACTATAAGGGGAAAAATAAATCTTGTACTAAACCTTTAAATCATGTAGATAATCTTGGGGGATTATCTATATTCCATATTACTCAAAAAATTTTTTTAATTATTTATTAAATACCTTTTCAATATCTTGTGGAAAAAGGTAAGCCCTAGTTGCCATTTCAAATATTTTTTCAAAAATTTTAATTTTTATAAAAATTGTTAAAAAATTAATTTGTTCTTGTTTAATTAATTTTAATTTGATTTTTAATTTATTTTTCTTTTTTTCATCATTTAAAGAATATAATTCATTTATTAAATTGTCCAAATATTTTTTTAAAGGAGTATCTGACAATGATAAATTACCACCGACTTCAGAAACAAATATTGTTAATGGAAATCTAATTAATTCTTCATAGTCTAACTAAAAAATAAATTTATAAATAAGTTTATCTCAATTTTACCTAAAAATCACATGAAAATTAAATATAGTATAATTACCACAAAAAATATACATAAAATTTGGGGTATAGTTTAGACATCCCTTTCTTTACCTATTGTTTAACGAAATTTTAAATAGGGTCACACCTCAACGCTCTGGGGCTGGTATGTCGGGGTACGGGGTTTTCGAATTGTTTCGGGTCGGGGTTCGGGTCGGGGTGCAACTCTAATTTTAAAAAACACATGTAAACTGAGGTTATCTGGGGCTATTTCAATTGTCCACAGATTCTGCGTTCTGTGCACAGATACCGCCCCTGGTATTGACGGTATCTATAAAAGAGGTAAAACCGTTTAAAAATAAAATTTTTAACCGAAAATAAATAAAAAGCTTCATTAATATTTTTATGATTTTTTGCTTCCTCATTCCATATCTTCAAACATTTTCTTAATTTATTTCTTCTTGCAGTAAAATAACCTTTAAAGAAAACTAATCTAGAAAAATCAGATTCTTTTTCAATATTTAAAATATCTTCAGATAATTCCAAAGCAAAATTAAGAGAATTTAAAAAAATTTGTTTAACATAATTATTTTCCTCCAAATTAACATTTTCTACATCAAAATAATTATTTTTATCTTCAAAAATATTTAACAATTTTTTTGTATTTTCTTCAAAAATTTTTTGAATTTTTATTTGAATTCCAAAAAAATATTTTAATTCATTAATTTCTGGAAAAATTTAATTTAAATTTAAAAAAAATAATTTTTTTTAAAAAGACCTTTTGGGTAAAGTTTATTTTGTTGACTTTCTATTAAATAAAAACAAAGAAAAATAAAAATAATTTTAAACATTTTTTAAAAATATTTAAACAATTTTTTTAATAAATTAAATTTTCGTGTCGGACTAACTCAAGGAACAGACAAATCAAGGAACGACAAGTCAAGGAAAAGACAGGTCAGGGAAAAGACAAGCGACCAACTCATGGAAAATTTTAAAGATCAGAAAATTTTTTGAAAAATCAGGATTTTTCAGAATTTATTTTTAAATTCTGTTTTTTGAAGTATCTAATTTGTTTTAAATTCTTATTTTTTTAAATATTCAGATTTTTCAAAAAATTTCGATTTTTAAAATAGTATTCCATGAGTTGGTCGGACTTCTGTCGTTCCTTGACTTGTCTTTTCCTTGAGTTGGTATTCCTTGAGTTAGCCCCCACCCTTAAATTTTATAAGGGAATATTAAATAAAAATTTTATTTAAAATAAAGGGAAAAATGGCTGGTCAATGCCTGATTTTAATTTAAATTCAAGAAGGAAATAGGTAGTGTTGGAAATGAGGAGACACGATTTTTCTCTGTTTAAATGTAGAAAATCTTTGATAGAAAATCGAAAAGGCAGCTTTACTTAGAAATATTTATTATTTATGTCTAGTCTAGCAATTACATAAAAAGTCAACGCTTATTTATTTTTTAATTAAATATATGTGGCTATAAAGTGCAACATTATGAAATTTAAATAAAAAATTTAAAAGAAAATAAAAATATTTTTAAATAAATTTTTAAAAAATACTGAAAAGCCTTATTTAATTTCTATGTATTACCTCATTAACCAACAATTCCGATTAATACAAAAATAACAAATAATTTTTTTCAAAAATAATAAATATAACAATAAGAATTCTAACAAAATAACTTTAAATTTATTTTAACTTTTTGTTTCCTTTTGTATTTTCTCGTTTAGAGATTTTTCATTTAAAGGTTGTTTTTCTTTAAATAAATTTTGAACCTAAAATTGGAAAAAATTTTAAAAGAAAATATTTTTTAAATTGTTACGGGAGGATCAAACATTTGAAGTGTTTTTCTTGTAAGTCTGTGTTGTCCTGTATGTTGATCCCGGCCAAAATATTGTACTGTTAATTTATGTCCAACCTGTTAAAAATAAATTTTTATAAAAATTAATAAAATAATAAAAGAACAAAACAATCAAAAATCGTATTATTTTTCAACAATTTAAACGTCTCAAGGATATGGGTTTCGGTAATAATTTGGAATTTGCCCCCCTTTTTTCACCGTTTCTCTGATCATTTTGAGCTTGTTTGTTGAGCTTTTTTCCTACATCATATATCCCTCGAAAGAGCTCTTCGAGCTTTGTTGAATAATACCATGAATGGCTAGATCTGATCATTCTTACCAAAATTCTGAAGCTAAGTAAATCCTCGTTGGGTAAACTAAACAGTCACAACTTTGTTCACTTAAGTGAGTTCGAATGATACATAATTTGCCATAAAATGAGAAACTAGGAAAAAATAGAAAGGAAAAAAGGGGGTGAATTCCAAACTAAATATTACACAGGTTTCTAACGAGAATATACTGACATTAAACAAGATTTCTGTCAGTTAATCGCAAAATTTTCCACCAGTTTTATTTTAAGGGCTAAAATATTATAAATACTATAGTTCCGAAAAAATGAATATTAACGATCCTCAAGTTCTCCAACAGCTCCAAATAAATTCAAAAATTACGAGAGCTGACTTGAAGAAAAAAGTAAATCAAAAGAATTTAATAAATTTTAGAATTTTCAAAAGAAAACCTCATAACCAAGCGCCTGTGCATTTTGTCGACTCGGTGCAGAAGAAAGATCAGAATTTCTAATCCAAATATGCCGGCCACCTTCTTTCAAAGAAACATGAATTCCACCTTCGAGAATACGAACAATTTCAGCCTTTTTAAAAATTAAATTTGAAACTCTATTTAAATTAAATTAAAAATTACTTTATAAAAAGCTCCAAATTGGTACTGTTCTTCCTGTTGTTCTACCATTAATTTTTCAATCATTAATTTTGCTTTGTCTAAAGATTCGGGATTTGGAGCAAATAATTGAATATTTGCATCGTCTTCTGAACTAACCTAAATTAAAAAAATTTTTTCCCGAAAAATCTAAAAAAATTTTTACCTTAACACCAGTTTCAGCTTCAATCAATTTTGCATTATATGCCCCAGATCTAAACAAAATTGGCCTTTTATAAATTGGTAACTGCATTAATTCAATTATAGGAACAGAAGACTTCATTTCTGGTCTATAAAAAATTTTTTTTGAAAAAAATTTTCAAAAAATTATTTACCTTGGTTCAGGAATTTCAGCTCTCATAAGAGCAAGAACGTGTTCAATTCCAGACTGTCCCCGTTTCAAAGCTTCACGAAATACTCTAAAATCGAATTATTATAATAAAATTTTTCCTCTTTACTTTAAAGGAATTCCACAAATTTTTAAGTCCATTTGCATTGCTGTAAAACCTTTTGAAGTTCCAGCAATTTTAAAATCCATATCACCGGCAAAATCTTCAAAACCGGCCAAATCAGTTAAAAGTAAATATTTATTAGGAAATTTATTTTTGGGAGAATTACTTAAAAATGAATAAAATATTAAAAAATTATTTTCAAAAAACCTTACACTTTCATTTTTATTAATTTCATTATTAAATTGTGCATCTTCACTTTTTTCTGTAATTAATCCCAATGCTAAACCGGCTACAAGATTAGATAACAAAGGCACTCCAGCATCGAAGAGAGCCATAGAACCAGCACAAACTGATGCCATTGAAGTACTTCCATTAGATTCTAATACCTTTAAATTTATTAAATAAAACAGAATTTTGACTAATATTGCGATTAAAGAGTGGTAATAACCCAGTAATTATTAAAAATTAATTAATTGAAATATGAGATATTTTCTTATAAATTAAATTAGTGTGATCATTGCTAGGAACCAGAGGTGGGTCGGAAATGACGAAAATGCCGGAAATCTGAACTGTCGGAAATCGAAAGGAGAAAAACATCGGAAATCGGAATTCAGGCCCACTTTTGTTAGAAACCAAAAAATTAAATATTATTGTTGACTAAAAAATGATCAAAAATATTTACAAAAGTAATTTAAAAAAATTTTTTTACTTGACAAGCTAATCGAATTGTATAAGGAAAATCTTCTGGCACCAAATTCCGAAGTGCTTTTTCAGCTAGTAGACCATGCCCAATTTCTCTTCGATCCGAACTGGCACCTTAATTTAACGGAAAATAATATAAATAAAAATAATTTTTTAAAAAATTTTACCTGGTTTCTCAATTTCATTTGTAGCAAATTGAGGAAATTCATAATGCAACATAAAAGATTTTTTCCGTTGAGCACCCAAAAGTTGCTAAATATAACCAAAAATTTAAATACGTAAAAAATTAAAACCGCTATAGCATCAGGATGAAAAGCTGCTTGTGGAGAATCAAATGTAACTGTAGAAAAAACCTAAAAATTGAAAAAATGTTAAAACGTAGCAAGGGCGTAGCCAGGGGGGGGGCTTCTGGGACTATAGCCCCCCCCCTGAAATGGGGAAAATAAAAAAATTTTAAGAGAAAAATGATCAGAAAAGTGATCAATCCACAAAATTATCTAAATTTTCGCCTGCGGCGTTGAAAAAATAAAAATAAGTACAAAAAAATTTTCGTTCGGAACGTCAACGTAAACGCAAAAATTATGGTTCACCCCCTATTTTAGCCTCCTGAAACCAACCCTACGCCCTTGGTAGTTTATTGTTTGTCTTTCGGAATTTGATGTGGACTATTAATAAAAGAATCTTTTTCTAGTAAAATAAAAACTATGGCCACAAAAATCATAGAAATAAACAGAAATATTATCTACCTGAGATTGTCCTCTTTGAAAAATTGCTGACCCATGTAATTTTCTATATAAATTAACTTTACATTTTATTGGCCTAAATTGATCGGATTTCCGTCCATCAATTCGAATACCAGTTTCCAATAAAATATTTCTATGGACTTTTTTGGTCTGAAAAATAAAATAAAAAATATTTAAAAAACAGAATTTACAATATCCCCAAAAACAGTCCTGAGTATTTGTTCACTATAAGTCTGTGACTGTCTGTCCATTAATAACCGCCAACCTTGGAAAATCTTTAAAAAGATTATTTAAATCCAAAAAAAATAAGAAACATTTTCTATTGCTTCCCCACGTGAAGATTTACTGTGAGAATGTTCTTTTAAAATAGCTTCTATTGCCCCTTCACAAACAGAAACTTTTTCAAGTAAATCAGCAGGAAATTCGTTTAAAGATGTCTTAAAAGAATTTTTAAAATTATTCTTATAGATCAAAAAACCTTATATTTTTCATGTCCAACTACTTTAGCTAATCTTTCGATTGCTCCTTGTGTGAGGCGTATTTCATCAAATCCTTGTTGAATACATTGAACTAAAATTATTTTTTAAATTAAAAACATTCTTTTTAATTTTTAAAAATTCTCAATGGCTAATATTGAGATATCAGCACGGGACGGGATCCCTCACGGAATTTTACGGAATCCCGTCCCAGAAATCCGGGTTTTGCGCGGTAAACGGGATTAATCCCGCGGGATCCCGTCCCGTACAAAATGTTGAAAAAACCCCGTTATGAGATCCCGGGAATGTGATTTAGCCGATCTCTACTAGTATTAATTCCCCAATAACAAAAAACAAACCAAATTTCTCAGCTTCAACTTCTTTTCCTTCCATTTCTACCATAATTACATAATCATTATTTCCTTTGCTTTTCTTTCCAATTGCAGTCCCAGTCAACACAAGATCAAGACTGCTATGTTTCAATTGCTCGTGTGAAGGATTAACAATTATCTTCAAAAAATTTTTAAATAAAAATTGGTAAACAAGACAAGTTTTTGTAGAACTTTCCTATTGACCTCAAACTAAGGGAAATAAATACCGTCAACAAAAACGACAACAACTAATTTTTACTTTTAAAGTTATTTTCATGCAAATTAAGCATGTAAAAGATGTACATAGATAGTCGAAAATAAACGGTAAGTGGAAGACCAGACATTCACAAAATCCAATTAAGATCTTTCAAATTCGTTTCTTATTGTTAAATAAAATATGGAAACTTGAAGGCCCAGTTAAACAAAGGACATAAAAACTTAATAAATTTAAAAACCTTTTCGTCAATAATTCCAACTCTAGCAGCTGCAACTAAACAATTTTGAGGAACAGGAGAAACAGCCAAAGCTGCAGAAGCAACATTAATTCCCATAATAACAGCATCTCCAGTTTCTGTATCTAATGCTAAAGGCTTGCACACAATCTAAAAAATAATTTACCTCTCTAAAAAATAAATTAAACAACCTGTGTCTTGTGAGGAAAATTCTCAGGAATTGTGGGGCGAATAGAACGATCAATAACTCTAGAAAACGCAACATCCTTTAAATTAAGAAAATTTAAAAAATTTAAATAAGAAAAAAACTTGATCGTTGTTGTACATATCCCTTCGAAAATAATTCATTGGAATACGACCTAGAGCAGAGGAAGATGGTCGAAAATCAACAGTAAGTGGAAGACCAGAAAAATTCTATTAATAAAAGTTTATGAGGTATATTGATGTTTATAGGATAGCTTAAAAGCTAGCGGTTAATCAAAACCCATAAGCCCTCCTTTTTTCAAACAAAATTTTTTAATTCAACGGGATTCTTCACTATTAACAGTGAAAAAATATGAAACGAATTAAGTCGAATTTAGTTTCTTAAAAAATACCAAAAAAAATTCCAAAATCCTACCTATCTGATTCAAAAAACTAAAATCTACCCGACAAGGAAACATTTGGAACTGTGACCAAAAATTTTTAAATAAAAGTTATACCAACGTGTAGAGAATGGTCGATAACCTATTGCCAATTTTTTACTTTTTTGGCTCCGACCCCAATTCGAAAAGTTATAGGGCTTCAAAGTTTTCGACTACCCCCCATTAAATAAAAACTTTCTATTAAAAAATACCGAATCATTCTCAATTTTTTTATTTTTTTCAATTTTCTTTTCATTTATTTGATCTGTTGTTATTTCCCCAATCCCATATTCACTCTCCTTTCTTTCCAAGATTTCTTCCTCTTCAAATTCTTCATCAACTTCATTATTTTTGTTTAATTCTAAACGTTCATTCTCTTCAATTTCTTCAAGTATTTCCTCTTCATTTAAAAATTTCTGTGTATATTTACACACAACTGTCCCCAAAATCTTTAAAAAAAATTATTAAAAATTAAAAAATCCAAACCGCATTATCCTCATCAGTATTTAGTACAACTGAACCAGAAGCTAAACGAGCCATTGACCCAGCACGAAATTCCCAACGCCTTCCACCAGAAAGATGAGCATATTCAGAATGTTCAGAAATATTTTTATTATCAATAACACTTAAAAATAAATATTTATTTGTGATTTAATAAAGCGTGTCGAACTAACTCACGGAACAGACAATTCACAGAATGACCAAAACACAGAATATTTTTAGAAATCAAAATATTTTTAAAAGTCAGAATATTTTTAGAAATCAGAATTAAAAAAATTCTGAAAAATTCTGATTCCTAAGAATATTCTGATTTCTAAAATATTCCGTGTTTTGGTCATTCCGTGAATTGTCCGTTCCGCAATCTGTCTGTTCCGTGAGTTGAATTCCTCGAGTTAGCCCCCACCCTAGTAAAGGGCCCTCGACCAAATAAAACATTTTTTAATTAAAAATAATTTTTTTACCTTCCATTAAAAGAAGTACAAGTATTATTTTTTCTATTCTGAATATATCTCAAATAATTTGAATTAGATGTCGATGCTTGATCGTGAAGACGGTGAAATAATATTTTTGCATGTTTAGCTTGTGCACGTTGCATTATTTATTAAGTAGCTTTTCCTGATTTCTATAAAAATTCTAGTTCAGAAAAAAATATTGGGCAATATCATTAAGTATTTGTGCGGACGGGACCTTGCACTTTGTCATTTTTTATTTGTGAGACTTTACACATTCAGCTCGCAAAATTTTTAGGAAAAATCACGAATGTGGGATTTAATTAGTTGCGAGGAATTTCAAGAAAATTAAAAAATTTCGACCCTCTCAACTTTTGGCACTCAACAGGCTTTTATTTAAAAACGATGTTTTGACCCTTTTTGCTGTGACGACATTTTGATGAAACGATATTTTAATAAACGATAATTTGATAGCGGTAAAGGCCGTTTCAGCTCAAGTTATTTGAGAGATATTGAGATGCGGTATCTTTTTCATAATTGGACTGATCTGATCAGTTGTAAAACCTTTACCTAAAAAAGTCGCGACTCTACTCCAGTTTATGCGTCCAGTCGCCTTTTATGCGTCCAATAAAATGAAAATATGATTTTTCTTGGTATTGCAAAGTTGGGATATGGTTTCACAACATTTCTTCATGTTCGGGACCTAAGCCCACTGGGTCTGGGACCATTTCCTCGAAGTTTCTTAAAGTTACAGCCAATTTTTTAAAATTTCAGAAAAACGATTTTAACTTTAAGAAACTTCGAGGAATAGGGTAAGGAATGGTCCCAGACCCAGTGGGCGTAGGAGGACTAAGAAAAATCCAATTTTCTTTTCATTGGACGCATAAACTGGAGTAGAGCCAAAGTCGCTCTATTTATGTGGTTAGAGATAATAATTCAAAGATATGTACATATATTAGATTTTATGAATTTAGAATTATTAAAGCATGTATGTACATCTTATAATTAAAAATTAATTAAAAAAAGTATTTCTTCTAAATTTCCTGTTCTAATACTGTTGGTGAACGTAATATCTTTTTAATCATTGCCTTTAGCTATATAAATAAATTAATTAAAAATATATATTTAAGTACCAAATTGTAACGAGGTATTAACGGATAATATCTTGTGTGTTTATAAGCTTTAGACAATTCATGTATTGCAAGTCTCAATCCGAGATATTTATTTATTATTTTGTAAAGTTCAATACTTAATTGAGCATATATTTCGTTTAAATCTTCCAATGATTTTGCTAAAAATAAATTAATTAATCGACTGAATCAACTCATTCACCTCTTAATAAATTACAAATAGATACTTCTTTAGTTCTTTCAGCAATAGAAATTGAAGCTCCAAGAAGTTGTTTTATCGTACCCCCATTTTTAGTAAATGATGATGAACCACTTTTTATATTTCTTTCATCAATTAATTCAGAAATCCTTTGAAAAAGTTTTGAATTTTTAATTTTAATAATAGCGGGTTTTGCGGAAGTGGGTTTTGCTGATCTTTAATTGATAGAACCAAGAAATGAGTCAGTATTTTCTCCAATACAACTGAACACTTATAAAAGGTCCCAAAATTTTGTTTTGTTTTTCTTTACTTGATTTAGGCTTTTCTGGAAACGATAAATTTTAAATAATTATTTGGTATCGATACTAGAGACCGGCGCGGGACGGGATCCCGGTGGGATTTTTAGGGATCCCAATCCCGAAATCCCAGATTTTTTTTAATTTTCGGGAGCTTTCAGGATCCGGGATTTTTCGGGATCCCGGCATCGGTTAAAAAAAAATCCCGACGCGGTATCACGGAAGTGGGTTTTGCTGATCTTTAATTGATACAACCAAGAAATGAGTCAGTATTTTCTCCAATACAACTGAACACTTATCAAGCAGTGGTGGGTCGGAATTCCAATTTCCGACTTTTGAGCCAGTCCCGATTTTCGGCTCTTCCTATTTCCGACACCTCTGGCTCTAATGGCCTTTCCTCTGTTATCAAATGACATATAGTGAGTAGGAGATTCTTGATAAATCCTGTGGAATTTTTTGCTTGATAAAATCCTGTTGAATCACTTTCCTCTTTCTTTAAAATCCCTTCTGTAGTTGATTTAATTACTCCAAATATTTTAATAATTTTCTCAAGTTCAAAGCTAACAACCCTAATATTTACCTAATAACATAATCAAAAGGTGTTTCAGAAATAGCTTGTGTTGGAATATCATACATTTGCCAATACTGTCTTTCAACTTGAATTAAATTATAAATCATTCTTTGCATATTTATATATCGTCCAATTAAATTTTGTTTTTTCGATTTGCTATATTCTTCTCTCATTTGCTTTATTTCATATTGAAGTAATTTATACCTTCAAGTTAAACTTTAATTTTATTTTAATTTTAAAAATTATTTACGAATCTATTAATCTCGATTTTGCTCTTTCTTGTTTTATTAATGCAATAATTAATTGTTCTTTATTTACAAAATTATCTTTAAAAATATTTTTTATTAAATAATAAAGTATATATTTAACTTCCTGAATTAATCAAAGCCCCATTAGCACTACTTTTGGCCATTGAAACAAAAACGTTGAACATATCTGAATTAATTAAGATTAGTGGATATTTTCTTAAACAATTTACATAATTGGATTGTTCACAAATAGTATTTTTGGGGTTATTACAGTTTTCGGTCCTTTACCGATTGTTCTCTGAAAGTAATGGCTTTCTTTAAATTATACTAACAAGAAAAGGTTGCGATGTGTCCACCTAAAAACGGTCGAGACCGGGCTCATTCGATAGAGATGGGCAAACACGGCTCAAAATCCTTGCCAGAAAGGGCACATTCTCTATAGAATGAGCCCGGTCTAGACCGTTTTTAGGTCGGATACCTCGAAACCTTTCCTTGTAAGGAGTATATTGGATGGTTATTTTTTGGAAAAATTTTATTTAGAAAACAAGAGTCAATTATCTACTATGGAGAGATGGGGAGGAGGTTTTCTATATTTCCCAACTATTCGATATCTAAATTATTAGTAGAATATGTATTTTTTAGAATTTAAATTACGGTTTGAATGGATTAAAAAACTAAATAGGCAACATTTCTTTACTTTTTTAAATTAAATTTTAGTATTAAAAGAACAAAAAAATTTTTTAACTTCCAAGCTACATCTTTAATTAAATAAAAAAATTTAATTTAAAATTTGGGTGATTGATGTTGTCAAATTAAAATTAAAAAAATTAAATATCTCTCTCCCAAACTTTTAATTAAAATTAACCTTTTAAGCGTTTCATTAAATTTTCTATTAAATTTTGTGTGCATTATTTCTCAAAAATAAATTTTCAAAAAACAAACGAAATTTAAAACTATTTTTCCTCTTTTTAGTAAAAACATTTCCAGATTTTGTAAAAAAAATTTAAGAGAGAGAAAATTAATTAAACTATAACCTTTTGTTTGTTTTAAAAAAATAAATAAAGTACAAGAATTTTTCATTTAAATTTATGTAATAACAGATTTTTGTTTTTGGAAATTGTTACTTTTTTAAGGTTATTTTAAAGAGATTTTTTTGTTTTTTTACTTTACTTATGTCCAAATTAATTTAGTATATTTTTTACATACATAAATTTATTATTTATTTACTCATAGGATCCATTAAAACTATGTATTAAATATGTATATAGTGCTAAAAGCTACGCGAAACTTTTGAACAAATCCCCACAAAAAATAGTTTCCTTCCAAATTGTTATTTAGCTATATAATTGATAAGTGATTATTAATTCAGAAAAAAGTGTAAATGTAAAACGGGGGGACATTTACGGCCCATTTTCCACACTGTAACAAAATGATAGACCACCTAGTTTTATCAATATCCTACCAAGGATCTGTTTCAAATTTTGGTAGAATATAAGTAAAGATATTATGTATCAATAATGGAAAGAAAAAGTTTAATGCAATTTTTAAAGAAAATTTTATAATAATAAATTTGATTTTAGCGTGTAACAAAAATGTAGCGCCACTTGTATTTTCGACCATAGGGGCCCACTAAAACTTCGAATAATTATTTATGTTTTCTACCTCTTAATTCCTTTTTCACACATCCCTCCTTTTTTGACCAAGATTTTGACATGGTTTTATTTTGTGGTGCTAATTGTGATGATAAAGATGAGAATAGAGGATTAGTATTTTTTGAAGAAGGCAATAATTGTTTGCCAAAACAACATTCTGTCCTGGGCCGGAATAAATCATTTTCTTTATTTAAAAAATTTTGTTGATTTACTTGATTATTTTTGTTAATAATTGAATTTTGAGACAGTGAACGGTTATGCTACGCTTACATAAAAAACGCGCGCGTCTTGCGGCAGAAAAGATAATGGGAAATGAGGAGAGTAAAAGACGCCGGCGTCTTGACGCTTTTTTTGAGTGCTTACATAAACTGCGTCTTCCGCCGGCGTCAAGACGCCGGCGTCTTGACGCTTTTTTTGCGTGCTTACATAACTCGCGTCTTCCGCCGGCGTCTTGACGCCGGCGTCTTGACGCTTTTTTTGAGTGCTTACATAAACTGCGTCTTCCGCCGGCGTCTTGACGCCGGCGTCTCTTTTTTTAATTCAAACATGTTTGAATTTTTTGCGGCAACTTTTAGCGTCTTGATCATTTCTCGGCCAATTCTAATCCGATTTTCAAAATTTAAAAAGATTTTGAAAATTCAATTCATTCTCTATCGATCAATATAAATTTTATATTTTTAAAGTTAAATTTTATGGGTTAAAATTGATTTTGAAAAAGGTATACTTTTTGCAAAAAATATTATTTTTTTTCGGCAATATTCGGGTTCGGGATCCGACTTTTTCAAAATTTGAGTTCAGATTCGTACTCAGCATATTTTTTTACCCTAGAAAAACCCTTTTTCTTATTTTTAAACTTTTTTTCGCAGGGACCACGATTCTCCGGGATTGCTTTTTTCGATATTTTTGAGATATTTAGTATGCTATCGAGTATTTATCTCATAACTTTTTTATCAATCGTGCAAAAATTCTGATTTTTTGATATGTTGTAGAGCTAGCTTTTGATTCTCTATCAAATGTTACCAAAAACATGAAAAAGTGACCATTTCTTGATGAGTAGGGCTCGTCCCATATAGTTAGGGACAAAAAATTTTGGGGAAAATCGAGGCTTCGAAATTTCAAATTTGCTCGTACTGTTTGCTCGTACTGTTTGCTCCCTTGGGAGTCCCCCCTATGGTTTTTCGATTTTATAGGACCTATATTCGGGCCCGGGAACTTGTTCCAAGTTAGTTCTAGTTCCAGATTTTCTTCAAAATTGTTTACGAACAGGATCCCGCGGGATTAATCGCGTAATCCTTTTCTAAAATTTAGCAAAATCCCTTGGGATTTCGGGATTTTCACATAAAAAATTTTTACGTAATAGATATCGGGATATCAAAGGGTTTGAAGGGATTAAGAGATTAAAAAGATATCTGGGGATATCCTTTTAAATCTGGGGATACTTCAAAAATCTGGGGATATTTCAAAAAATATGTTAGGGATAAATCCCGAGGGATAAATCCCGAAAAAATCCCGGATCCCGAATGATCCCGACAATCACAAAAATCTGGGATCCCGGAAAATCCCGTCGGGATCCCGTTCCGCGCCGACCTCTAATTAGAATATTTTAACAGTGAAGTTGGA
Organism: Meloidogyne enterolobii; assembly: GCA_963681835.1. Lineage (NCBI taxonomy): Eukaryota > Metazoa > Nematoda > Chromadorea > Rhabditida > Meloidogynidae > Meloidogyne > Meloidogyne enterolobii. The sequence goes on along the minus strand of CAVMJV010000013.1, from coordinate 1,133,944 downwards.
TCGGTATCATGGCAGGATAAAATGATTTAATTTTATTTGTTTAATTTAATTTCAATAAAATATTTGTTATAAATTTAGTCCGCAATTAGTGCTTACATAAAAAACGCAGCTTTTTGCGGAAGACGCTCGGCGTCAAGACGCCGGCGGAAGACGCTGTTTTGTGCTTACATAAAACTAGCGTTTTGACGCTTTGCGTCTTCCCGCTTAGCGGAAGACGCCGATTTTATGTAAGCACAAAACAGCGTCTTCCGCCGGCGTCTTGACGCCGAGCGTCTTCCGCCGGCGTCTTGCGTTTTTTATGTAAGCGTAGCATTACGGAAATTAACTGCAGTAAAAGTAGCAGATAACATTTAAATTTAAAAAACCTAGTCAAAAATAAAATTTTCAGGAGCTGTTATGCTACGGTTACATAAAAAACGCAAGACGCCGGCGGAAGACGCTGTTTCGTGGTTACATAAAATCGGCGTCTTCCGCTAAGCGAGAAGACGCAAAGCGTCAAAACGCTGATTTTATGTAACCACAAAACAGCGTCTTCCGCCGGCGTCTTGACGCCGAGCGTCTTCCGCAAGACGCGCGCGATTTTATGTAACCACTAAATCCGATTAAAAATTTTTTTAAAAATTTTTAAAATTTTAAATTTTTAAAAATTTTTTTAAAAATTTTTTAAAATTTTTTAATTAAAAATTTTTTTAATTTGTTTTCGGAACAAATTTAACAAACCCAAATGATAAAGCATATTTTTCTGAGTCTTTTTCTGAGTGATAAAGCATATTTTTCTGATAAAGCATATTTTTCTGAGTTTTCGGCGTCTTGACGCCGGCAGAAGACGCAGTTTATGTAACCACTCAAAAAAAGCGGCAAGACGCCGGCGTCTTTTACTCTCTTCATTTCCCATTATCTTTTCTGCCGCAAGACGCGCGCGTTTTTTATGTAACCGTAGCATTAGTTTTCGCCTGTGTCGGCTCAAAAAAATGTTTCCCAAAAACTTTCCAAAAAATTAATTCTAAAATTTTAACATTTTAGCTAAATATATAAAATTTTAAAAGTTGACTTTCTTTCAAAAAATAAATGTAGCGTGAATAAAATTTAAAAACAAAACTATTTTTCTAGAATTGAAACAATTTATTTTAATTAAAATTCTTTTAACTATTCAATTTATTTAATTAAAAAAATAAAAATATTTTTGAAGTTTTTATTAACTCGAAAATCAGTAAAACAATTAAAATTTATTTTTTTAAATATTATATGTACAGTAAATGCTCGAATAATTACTCTCTCTCAAATAATTACCCCCTCCCTTTCCTTCTCTAATTTTAAAAATATTGAAAGAATCATTGTCAATTTTAATTATTGAGACATTATATTAAGAATTAATATCAAAAAATAAATGGATTTCCTCCTCGATTTATTGAGATACCGCATTTTCTCGATTAATTCCCCTGTGGAATTATTTTTTTTAACCCTTCCTTGGCATGGGGAATTAATCGAAGGAGGGGAATTATTCGAGTTTTGGCATTTGAACGTGCAGTAGGGTAAATGGGAGTGGAGAATTATTGTTTCAACCCATCCCTGGCAGGGGGAATTAATCAAGAGGGGGAATTATCCGAGGGAGGGGAATTAATCGAGAAAATACGGTATACCCCCCCCCCCCCGGGTAATTATTCGAGCATATACGGTATATTATAGAATTAGAATTTAATATTTTAATTAAAAAATTTAATAAAAATTTATTTTAATCTTCAAAGATCCCAAAATCTTTCTTTTTTTATTTAAACAAAATATTTCGATAATCATCTACTGTTGGAATGTTTGTCGATGCTTCTTCAGAAATTAAAAATTTAATTATTTCTTGTCCACCCTAAAATTTGAAAAAAAATACTTTAATTTTTTAAATTTAAAATTTATTTTACATTTATTAATTGAATAAACAAAATAAAGAAGAGAAGAATTGTCATTGTTTGAAAATACATTTTTTTTGTTATTTCTTTTTGATAGGAAGTTTTTTAAAATTAATTTTTTTTCGAGAATAAAAAATTATTTTAAATATTTGTATTTTATACATATTATACATAAACCTATTTAAAATTAATTTACATATTTAAATATGTTAAAAATTATTTAAATTCTATTAAATAAAGTAATTTCCTTTTATGTCTAAAATCAAATTATATTAAATTTAAATATGTAATGTAGTTTTATTTACATAAATATAGACATACTACATTAATTCTAATTTATTTAAATTTTAATCTTTCGCGTGAAAAAATGTGTAAATTTCCAAAAATAGCTTTTATGTATAGTAGTTTGGAGACATTAAAGGGATAATTTTATTCCTCCCAAAATCTTCCTAATCCTTGTTAATACCCAGATCAATCATAATTATCATCAATCAATTATAATACTTTGCCGACCTTTCTTTACTGACGGAAAGGACCTATGACGAAAATAATTGTTGACAAAACTCATTAAAAATAAAATTTTATAAAATTTATTTTTTTAATGTGTTTTTGTTTTCAATTGTCGCGTCCTCATTTGTCGTACCATTAAATTAAATAGGCATTTTTTCTAAAAATTAATTTATGTTTATTTAAATTATGGAAACAAATTTACCACTTACTCGAGTAAAAAAAATTGCAAAAATTTCTTTAGCAGAAGCCAACCCTTCAACAACTTCAAAAAATTTAATAACTTCCGAAGCTGTTAATTTATTGACAATTGCAACAGTTTTTAAAATAATTTTTTTTAAATTAATTTCTTTTTAAGGAAAAATATATTCAACTTTTGAGTAAATCTGCTTGGAATTGGACTTTGGCAAGTTCTCGAAGAACTTTACAAGTTGTGGATATTGGTTAAATTTTTTTGTTATTTTTTAGGAGAAGGTGCCCAGAATTTTAAAAAATAATTTTTAAAAATTTATTTAAATATTTTTTAAATTAATTTTCTAATTTTTTCCCCCCTAAATTTAAAAATTTTTTTTAAACATCAAATTTATAGTCAAATACCATTTTATATTTTTTTTATTTTTTTCAGAAAAATTTCAAGAGAATTTAGAATATCCACAGATTTTCAATTAATTAAATAGGCTTAAAAATTAAAAAATTAGTTAATTTTTTGACGGTTCCGCTTTAAAATTAACTAATTTTTTAGCAATTAAATTCCTTAAAATTCAATTTATTATTTTTACATTCCATAATTTTTTGAATTAAAAAGTCAGAAAATAAGCTCTCTATCCTCTCCCAATTCGCTAAAAAAATTTTTTTAAATATTTTTTCAATTTTTAGAGCAATGCATTAAAAGAGATTGGCTTTTTGCTATTTTAAATGAGGGATTGAATAATTGGCCTGATGATGAGAAAATGGACGAGGAAGCCGAGAAGGATGATTAAAAATGTTTATTTTTGTAAATTAATTTTTAATTTATTTTTTTTTTAAATTAATTTTAGATAAAATTAAAAAAAACAAAATTATTTTTAAATTTATTAAAAAATATTTTAGAAATTAATTTAAATATTTCTCTTTTTTGTTATAAAAATTGACATTCTTTTTAACATGCGGACACTTTTTGCGGACTTTTTTATAAATTAAAAGATGATTTTTATACATTAAAATTAAATTTTTGAAAGGTTTGGACTACAGATCGAGCTGGGCCTGGACCAAGACATGGGTTTTCCCTGTAGCCAGAGTAGTACAGAAAAAAAAGTACCCATAGTCCAGGCCCAGGCATTTTTTGACCTTCCTTGGTTTTTCTTGAGCCTGTATTTTTTCTAGACTACAGGCTCAGGTCAATAAATCAAGCCCTGGAACAGGCCCAGGCAGGCCCGTAGCCAGGGGGGTAGGGGGGGGGAATTCCCCCCCCCCCCCCCCCCCCCCGAAGTGGGAAAAAGGGAAAATTTTGGGGAAGGGCTGGGACAAAAAAGTGAAATTTTTTGGCCTACGGCCCCTGAAATTTAAAAAATTTTTGCCTGCGGCGCTAAAAATCAAAATTTTGGAGCCTGCGGCGCCGAAAAAGTGAATTTTTTGGCCTATGGCCTTCAAAATAGTGTTAGGCACGGTTCGGTACTACCGTCAGTACCGGACCGGTACTTTTCGGTACTACCGGTACCGGAACCGTACCGGTCAGCTTTCCAGTACCGCGGTACTACCGGTTTTTCGGTACTGGAAAATTCTAAGAAAAAATGGAAAATATTATCATATGGACTTCCAAAATTCCTGAATTTTCACCTGAAGCCTATCAAAAATCGAAAATTTTTGCCTGCGGCGCTATAACAAGAAGAAATCTTGGCTTCTTGGCCTTCCAAAATTTTATTTTTTTGGAATTTCAGAGTCCATCTCCTCAAATTCCTGAAAACCCCGATTAAGGTTAAGAATATCATTAAAGTTGAGAATACTCACATTCTCTGATATGCCCCATACATATATCTAAATGAAAAGCTCTTAAGAGGGTATTTTAGGATTAACAGATATAAATGGATTTGCGGGATTAACAAGGATAAAAGAGGATTTGTGATGTTTAAAAGTAATATAGAGGGATTAGGGAGATTTCTAAGGATATTAGATTAGGTATATACCGGTGTATTTTTCAGTATTTATAGGTAGGGGGATTAAGAGGGATATCGGGGAATTTTGGAAAGGATATCAGAGGATTTGGAGAGATATCGAAAGAATAAAATAGATATGGTGGATTCAGAGTCATGTAATAAAGGCATTACATCTCACAAAGGTATCTTAATCCGATCAAATCCAGCGAAATCCCCCTATATCCCTCTTAATCCCCTAATATCCCTTGATATCCCAACTAACAACGATCATATAAGTATATAGAACTGTTACACATCAATTAGCACATTTATAAGGCCATATTTGGGATATTATTTCATTTTATTTTCAGTACCGGAGTACCGCGGTAGTACCGGAAATTTTTTTCCGGTACTGACCGGTACCGGTACTTTTCGGTACTACCGGTACCGGTACCGTACCGGTCAGATTTTGGGATTTTCGGTACTCGTCCGGTACCGGTACTTTCCGGTACTACCGGTACCGGTACCGGAAAAATCCATTTGCCTAACACTACTTCAAAATTCTCAAAATTTTCGCCTGCGGCGCTGAAAATGTAAATTTTTGGCGCCTTCGGCGCCAAAAATTTGGTGCAAAAAAATTTCCCCCCCTTGGCCCCCCCCCCGAAAAAAAATCCTGGCTTCGGGCCTGGGCCCAGGCTTTTAAAAATCTCGATTTCTAGTTTGGACCTGTTTAAGATATTTTCTATTTTCTCAAAAATTTTTGTGAAAATCCGCAAAAATTGTCCGCAAGTTTTAAAAATTTTCTCTAAATTTATTTAAAAAAAATTTTTTTATAGAAAAATAAAATAATTATTTAAAAAATTTAAAATGTCAGACAATTCTAACCAAAAAGAACAAACAATTTTGGATCAAGACTTACTTGTCGATCGAAATGAATTTAGAAAAACACAGGTTAATTCTTTAAAATTAATTAAAAAAATTTTCTTTTTCCAGTTAGATTTATTTAAACACAATTTTTTGGATTCTTTTGACGAGGCTGGGTATGCAAAATTGGAACATTTAATTTTGGACCCAAAAATTAAAAAAGAGGTTGTTAATACAGCTAGAAGACTTCAAAAAGCTAAAATTTCTTTGAAAATGTGAGTGAGGATTTTGTTTTTTTTTGAAAAAAATTGTTTTTGGAAAATTGTTTTTGAGGGAATTTTTAAAATTTTTTTAGATTAAAAAAAGTTTTTTTTTTAATTTTTTTACTCTTAAAAAATTTTTAATAATAAATAGGGACCTTGGGAATTGATTTATTGAAAATTTGAAAATCCCGATTAGGACTAGGAGAAATTATTGTTTGTTTAAAATTAGGCAATACTAGGTCGGTTCATAAAAAAGTTCGTTTTTTAACAAAAAAAAGATTTCTCCAAGAAAAAGCAATAAATCTCAAATTAAATCGAATGAATATTTTTTCGATGTTTTTTTATTAAATACTTTGAACCCGTATTTATTTTCTTTTTCAAGTTTTTAACTCTTAAAATATTTTTTTAGCGATTTTTGACAAAATTCGGAGTAGATTTAGTCGGAAATTATTTTTATCGAAGTAAAACCAGACCGGATTAGTCCAGAAAAATTAGGCCAGATCGGAATAGGATGGGCGCCAACCCTAAAATCATTTTTCCTGGGCCAGAAAAAATGATTTTGGCAGACAATAATTGGCTCTAGTTTAAGACATGAGCTTTTATGAGTCCCAAAAATACTACATATAAGCGTCCCTTCAGGCTCATTGGACGCATGACCTAAACTAGAGCCTAATAATTTTGATAAAAAGGAAAATAATTTTGTTTTTAAAATTATTTTTTCAGAATAGAAAATAAAAACCCAACAACAATTTCTCCCGTCTTAGAAAAAATTGACGAAATTTTTACAAATTTAATAGAAAATTCAAAACAATCAAGCGAATTTTCAACAAAAAATATAAAATTGCCAGAATATGATAAAAAGGATATGGAATTTTTGTTGGGGAAAGAGAAAGAGGAAAGGAAGGGAGAAGAAGAAAATCCATTAAAATGGTTGTGTAAATCAAATGAGGAATTTGAAAAGAAAATTAATGAATTAATTGGGGCGGCAGAATTGTTGTTAAATGAGTGGAGGGAAATTAGAAATTTTTACAAAAATAATTAGAAAAGAATTTTGAAATTAAAAGAAAAATTTTTATTTTTTTAAAATAAAAAATTTGGTGATTCTCCGTTTCTTTTTTCTTCTTAAAAATTGGAAAAAAGGCTGCACAAATCAAGTATAAAAATTAACAAAAATCAGGGTATACTAATACTACTATGTTCCCAAATTTCATGACTTTTTAAAGTTCTATGCCTTTAAAGCACAAAATAAGCATAAAATTAATAAAAAAACACTTTAAATGAACAAAATCTAATTATTTAAATGTGAAAATTCATTTTTCCATTAAAAATTTTCAGTTTTCGGCCCATACACTGGTGGAAAAAAGTATTGATCCCTGGGTATGAGAATTTTTGAAAAGTGATTATTTTGACATTGAAAGTGTAATTGCTTTCAATGTCAAAATAATCTATTTGAATATTTTTGTATTTTAGTCCATATTATACATATGTCCATAATTTTCGATTGATAGTCCATATAAATCCCATCCCTATGTACATATGTATGTATGTATTAGTTGTGAAAAGTTGCAATTTTTGACAAAAAATTCCAAAATTTTGAAAATTTGACAAATTTTACAAAAAATGACGAAATATCGATAAAATATGGATTGATAATTCATTATCAATCTTATCAACATATGCTAAACAACACGTTTTTCGTGCGTTTCACGACCCAACTAAGCCAGGAAAAAATAATGAAATCCACATAAATCCTACCCTTACTAATAAATAAAATAACAAAACAAAATTTTTTTTTATCATTTTTTAAATTTTTAAAAATTGAGGAGTAGAAGGAGACAACAATGGATGATTGATCCTTTCCTTTTTTATGGGTATTCTTGGAAGAGAATTTATTGTGAAAGGCTTTCTTATTTTAAATTTATTTAATAAAGTTGGCCGATTTGCTCGCAATCCTTTCCAATTTTTACCATAAGCAATAGCGGTACCATATTGGACATTTGATGTACCACATTGTAAACTGTATGGAAATGGTGAAGGCTCTCCATTTTGAGGGTTACAAAATTTTGACAATTCAAAAATCCTTCTTTCATTTTTTGGTGTTGTCTGTATTTCTGTTGTCTCAGACAAATTCGGAGAGGGATATCTGAATGAATTTAATTCTTTACAAGGAAAGGTTGTGAGGTGTCCGACCTAAAAACGGTCGAGACCGGTCTCATTCGTTAGGGAATGTGCCCTTTCTAGCAAGGATTTGAGCCGTTTTTGCTGTTTGTCGGACTGTCAAGGGTTGGTTATCTAGTAAATAGTTGATAGTTTTATGCGGATAAAATAAACAACCACTAATGTAGTTTTTAATTTTTGTCTTTAATTACCGCAAATCCTCTAAAATAATCCCCGGGGCTTATTTTTTTCGATCGACCTCTAGAGGGGGCTTATTTTAGAGGTGGGGGAGGGCTATTTCAGAGGATTTACGGTAACTAAACACGTTCCTCTGTTCCCCACAAAAATAAATCTGTCACTAAAATACTTTAAATAAAAATACTCACACAAGAGGAACACTATCAAAAAATGCAAATGTTCCATCCAACCGATTAATCCTTTCATCTAAAAGTCTCAAACTTTCTGGCCATTTGGAATAATCCAACAATTCATTTTTATCTTTTTCTTCTACCAATGCTTGTGCTAATGAGTAAACAAAATGATGGCATTTAAATCCATCTTTTCCACCCCAAGGCCTTCCTCCAATTACTTCATGTGCCACTCTTTTTACCTCCTCTATTGTCATTTTACGAGTTTGTAGGGGAGGATTAAATCCGTTTTTGATATATTGGCCTCGAAAACGTTTAAGGGATGTTGTGTCAATTCTTTCAGTTAAATCATCTTGATCTACAATAACATTTCCAGTTTCTTTTCTGAATAGATTCAAGCCTTGTCGATTGAAGTGGACTATAAATTAAAGCGGACTATTAAATGAATTGTGTCCTTTTTCCCTTGTTTCTTATACTTTTTCCTTGAATTTCCTTTTTTCCTAGAGGATTAAAAAGCTAAAAATCTGTATCCGGGTTTAATCTTTAATTGCAACAATCGAGTAGGGAATTGAATATTTAGAAGGTTAATTATTCAGTAACTAATTGCTGCAGACAGAACTGTGTCTCTAAATTAGGGTTGTTCCCCGACGGGGGGCCACAGGGAGAACTTTTCGAGGAGACAGCGCCACGGGGGGGGGGGGGGGGGAGGGGCCACGGGGAAAATTTTTCGGGGAGACAGCGCCACGGGGGGGGGGGGGGGCGGGGAAAATTTTTCTCTCGCCGCGGGGGTTTCCTTCGCCCTACTCTAAACTGAATTATAGCGAGTTTCCTTGATTCAATCTCCTTCTTCAAGAAACTTACATCGTGCTACTTCATCCCCATCATCATTTAAAAGTGCTAACATTGCATGCCCATCAATCAGAACACGAAAAATATGTTCAGGTTTTGGCTTTTCTCCAGTAATCATCCATCGTTTATCAATTCGTCGCATTCTATGAGCAAAATCCCAGATATACATTTTCTCTCCTTTACTTTTTCTAAGACGTTTCCCACCTCCTCTAATATCAATATCTTGTTTAAAACGAATTTCCCCACTTCTCTCAACATTTGGAACAAAATTTTTATTTTCCTTTGGTGGCTCAACATCTTTAATATAAATTTTTTACTAATATTTTTTGTTTAATTGCGCGAATTAAAATATGTACATTCGGACATTTTTTATTTATACAGCTTTGAGGGCTGGAAAATCATAAAAAGCATAAATGAGAGGAATAAGCAGGCAATGGTTATATAGGAGCGGGTTACTTGGTTAAATGCAATCCCAAAAATTGTAATAATTTGACTAATTTTAGGATTTTTTTCTGTTTTTCATAGATAAATTACTTGGACTTGGATAAGTTAGCTAATTTAATTAACGCTGATGTTCACTATCACGAAAAAATTATTTTAATAAGCCATCTTATTAACTAAAAGGAAATGACTGTATGCTCCTAAAAATTCCTTGGGTGATTTTTGTTTAATAATTTTAAATTGATCTCCATTTAATTAATTTTTTTTATTAAAAACACACATTCAACTTCAATTCCATGTACGGCCCTCAAAACATCCTCAATATTAACTGTTTCATTTTTACGCCCACTGAATCCATTTGGGCCCTCAAAATCTTGAATCATCCAAATGTCTCCACCATCAGCTAAAAGTTTAATTGAAATAAACGGGGAAATTAAAAATAATTTAAAAAAAAACATACAAATTTTAACTGGAACTTGAAGTGTGTAGATTTGGGATTCTGTAATTGTTTAAAAATATTAAAGATGAACAACGAAATTTTGATCAAAGAAAATATAAGGTGTTTATTTCTCTTCTGAATATACCGTATTTTCTCGATTACTAATTCCCCTCCCTCGAATAATTCCCCCTCTCGATTAATTCCCCCTGCCAGGGATGGGTTGAAATAATAATTTCCCATCCTCAAATACCCTACTGCACGTTCAAATGCCAAAACTCGAATGATTCTCCTCCCTCTCCCCATTCCAAGGAAGGGTTGGAAAAATAATTCCCCAGGGGAATTAATCAAGAAAATACGGTATTCTTGTTTAAACTAAAAACCACTTAAAGGAGTAAATCTTGTGAAAAAGAAGACAGAATTTTTTGGAGATTCTTTGGAATGGTTACCAGACCGCGTAATCACTTCCCCTATGTTTAAAAATTTTCAAAGGTCCCAAAGCATTTCCTCAAAGCTAACCATCAATCTTCTCTGTAATATTTTGTAAAATATCACTAAGCAATTGAACAGAATAATTTAATTTAAAATTGAAAAGAATTATTATAGAAAATATAAAAAGCTTCATTTTAATATTTTTTTATTCTTTTTATATCTTAATCAATAATATTTTTTATTTTAATATTAATTAAATTAAAATTAAATTAAAATTATTATAAAATAATTAAATTATTTTTGCCCTATTTATATTAACGTAGTTTTACTTAGAATGTCCTCAAAATTTACGTATTAAGGGTAAGGGGTTTTCCTGCTTCCTTTGCCGGCATTTTCTTGTTTACGTCAGTGTGATTAATGTTTAAATTATTTTGAAAATTAAAAGAAAATTATAATTTTAAATTTCCAATTTTTAAAGATTTTTTGTTTGAAAAATATCAAAATTTAAATTATTATTTTTATTAATTTTTGGAATTTTGATAAAAGAATTTCTGATAAATTAAAATAAAAATTAATTTTAAATTTAAAATTCAGGCAGTCTAATTTTAAATTGCGTCAGAATGATTAAATCGTCAGAATGAGAAATCCCGACTTCCCTCAATGTCTGTCTCCCCCCTCTAAACTTCATCATGGTGATTTGATTGCATCACGCTGATTAACATTTTTTTAAATTTCCCCACTTTCCAATTGATTTTATAAAATTATTAGAGTGTAAATTTGCCAATTAATTCTTAACTAAAAAAATGTCTAATTAAACAACCTCAAACTTCATGAAACAAAGACAAGAAAGGACAACTGAAACAAAATTTTTGGAAACCTATTGAAATCGAGCAATATGCTAAGGGCTATGCCCACCGCTAATGTATGAAATTTTTTGGCTAATTTTTGTGGATAATTTTTTGAAAGATTCTCCCAAAAAAATAAATTTACTTTGAGCTAGAATTCTGTCAAAAACATGAACCATTATAGAAAATGAAAGGAGACCGGAAGAATATGGGACCGGAAAACCGGAAATTCCTTTGTTAAATTTTCCGAGTGCCAGAATATGTAAAAGCTGCGAATTTTTAATAAATTGACGGTTTTTATAAACGGATATAGGCCATATTTTGGTCGTTCTCTTGGGGTGACATAATGTCTGGATTTCTATTTTTAATTTATTTTTCCTTCTATTTCTAATTTAAAGTTCGACGAATTTTTGAGATGGGCCGTTTTTTGTTGAAGGCCGTTTTAGGGTGCGCCTTTTTAAACATCACATTAGCTTCCACAACATGGCCTTATGCCAATTCCACGTTTTCCAGCGTGCGTCTAGAAGGCATGCTTAATTTTTAGCCGCTACGCTTAGCTGTCTTGCGCAGCGTGAGCCGCTACGCACCTTAATTAGCTGTCTTGCTCTCTCTTGAGAGAGCAAGCGTCAATGAGGAGGCAAGCATTATTGACTGATTTAATAAATATATTCCCATTTATTTAATTTAGCCCTTCACATTTTAAATTTTTTTAAAAGTCCTTTCATATATAGAATTATTTTTAAAAAAATTTCTAAAAATTTCATTAAACTTTCAAGGTATTCGCAATTATTTGGAGGTAATATACTATTTTTAATTAAATTAATTTGATTTAAAAATTACATTTAGTTAAATGAAAATAAAATTTTCAGATTTCTTTTTGCCAGAAAAGAAATAGTTTAACTGTTTTTGACTTTTATAAGGGTAAATATATAAATTTTACTATAAGAAATTTTAACAAAAAATATTTGAATGAGTCAGAATAGGAATTAATTTTATGACAGAGGTGTCAAAAACATGTTTGACTTTTTGTTCATACATATGTAGTAGTAACATTTGCAGATTTTTCATAATCTCGTAATTTTAAATTGCAATAAGATTTTTATAGAAAAAGAACAGTGGAGGTCTATATCAACATTACACCACTGATTGATACACTGACAAAATGATATACTATTTGAGTGTTTGGAAATACTCTATACTTTTATGTATATTATTTTTGTTAATGGTTAATGTGGTTGATTCGACAAGTGAAAAAAAGTTCGAGGAAGGGGAAACAAGTAGTGGTGTTACAGATAAAGTTGAAAAAAAGAAAGTGACTTTCGAATTAACCGAGGAGCAAGAAATGTTGGATCTAGCAGGGAGCATTGGGAAACGCAAAGATTTTTTAGAAATTTCTGATGAGTTCCATAAACAAAATTTATTAATTAATTATTTTTTTAAATGTGAAAATTTGAACCCAGATATTATTAAATATATAAATAGTGCCGAAAAGTTTGAAATTTTCGATAAAATTTTGAATGAAAAGATGATAAAAAATAAAGAGAAAAATGAGTGGTTTGTAGTATATAAATTTCAGGTTTTCTTTAAATTTTATTAAATTAATTTTATTAAAATATATTTAATTATTTTCACTAAAGTGTCGGGCTAAAAGATATTACGATCAAAATACCTAAACAAAATACTTTAATACATAATTATTTAATTCTTTTTTAATATAATTTGCTACAAAATTAATTATCAAAAAACCATGACTTACAATTAGTAAGGAAGGTCCCCTAGTCCTGCACTACTTTTACTAATAGAATACTGTAATATTTTTCTGACAAAATAAGCATTGGGTGTAACTCTACAAAGTTAAAAAAATTAATTCGGGAGAGAGATTTCTCATCTAATTTTTATCAAGGTGTTTTAAATGTTGTTTTAGTAAAGTATTTACCCGTTATCTATTAACGGGTATTTACCCATTATCACACGGGAATTTTGTAAAATTTATTTCTTTACGATTATAAACTTTATGTTTTTAGAGCTTGCTAAATAAGCACATCAAATCATTGAAGGAAAATAATTTTTTTGGAATTTTGGATAAACTTTTGGAGAAAAGAAAAGATATAAGAAAATTTTTTGGGAATTTTAAAGTAGTTAACTATTTTGAAAATCAGTATAAACAATTGGAAGAAAGTTTGGAAAAATTTGGTATTTTAAAAATGGAAGGTGAAAAAAATAAAAAGCCCACAATTAAAACAAAAATTGGGGGAGAAGTTGAAGAAGAAATTGTTGGGGGAAATGAAATAATATACAAAGAAATTAACGAAATATTTATTAAATTGGAAAAAGAAATAATGAAATCTAAAATAGAAGAAAAACAAATTGAATCTTTGCCTGAATTTGGGGAAATTTTTAAACAAATTTTTGATAGTATGTTTTTATTAAAAATTGGTGAGGAAGAAGCGAAAGAAGTTTTAAAAAATAAATTTAAAGAAATATATAAAGAATATCCGGATATTCAATTCTTTTTCAAAACTGATAAAAGATTTGATCGTTTACTTCAAAGTTTTAATTTTTTAATTGAAAAGGAAAGAAATGGGAAGAAATTAAAAGGGGTTGAAGTAAAATATAAGGTTAATTTAAAAAATAATTTAAATAATAAAAATGCTTAGCTTCGTTAGTAAGAAATCTTCGGATATCCGGATCAGGCATCCGAACCGGAAATTTCCGGATATCCAGATTCGACAACCTTATTCGTTATAGATGTAAATACTCCTTTAAAAAGCGATTTTAGATTTATTAAATAAATAGTATAAAATTTAACAAAACATATTCGAATGGTCTATGTAAAAATTAAACTAACGTATTTACTCAAATAATTACCCTGGGTGATCGGAAATGTTTTTTTAATTGACAATGATTTTTAATAAATATTTTTTAAATGATGTAGTTCAGGAAAAAATTGGAGGTAATTATAAGAAGGGTAATTATTGTTTCGATCTTTGGCTAGATGTGGTAATTATTAGGGGAGGGTAATTATTTGAGGAAGGGTGATATTTGTGTAAATACGGTAATTGATCTTTTTAAAACGATTATTATTTATATTAAAAAATATTTTTAATTAAATTTAGGAGGTTTATGAAAAAATTAATTTTTTGAAAGAAAATAAATTCTCGATTATACTGAAAGGAAAAGAAATTTGTGAGGAAAAAATGAAAAATTCTGAAGGAGAAAATGAATTTGTTCAATTTATTTGCAGTGAAATTGAAATATTTTTTAAAAATGTTGGCAAAATATTTTTAATTGGCGAATTTACTGACAATGAAGATAATATCAAGAATGAAATTAAAAATTTTTTCAAAGTCTTAAAAAAGAAATGGAAAGAAGAAAATCCAACGATGATAAAAAAAGTTGCAAGAAAGGTAAAAGAATGGGTGAAAGAAAAAAAAGCAAAATACGAAGAAAATAAAAAGAACAAAAAATTGAAGAAAGAAAAAGAATATGAAGATATTTATGGAAAAAAGTAAACGATTGAAAGATGTGTAAACTAAGAATTATTTAAAAAATTGTCTGACATTTGCTGTCAACCATTTAATTTTTAGATTTTGATTGTATTTTACAAAGTCAAAATCAATTACAAACAGAGATGTGCCGGAACAGTCCGAGGTGTCGGAAATCGGAAGAGCCGGAAATCGGAACTGGCTCAAAAGTCGGAACTCGGAAATCGAAATTTTTTTTCGGAAATCGGAATCTCTGTCACAGATAAAATTTTCATAAAATACCAGAAAAACTTGATGCATTTTAATTCCAATCGTGGACCGCAAATGTCAGGTTTAAATGTCTCCCTCCTATTATTTATACCTCAAGTATCCTCTAATTTGTGTGATAAGAATTTATATATCCTCATAATGTTTTCTACATATCGTATTTTCTCGGTTAATTTCCCAGCCAGGGATGGGGTTAAACTAGAGATCGGCCTGAGTCTGGCCCAGGCTTTTCCTGTGACCAAAGTCCAGCAGGTCCAGGCATTTTTTGACCTTCCTGGGGTTTTCCTGAGCCTAGGTTTTTCCCTGGACTACAGGCCCAGGATCCAGTCCAGGTCAATAAATCAACCCCAGAGTCCATGCTTTTTAAAAATTCCTATCTCTAGTTTAAACATCAATTCCTCACACCCAAGTACTCAAAAGCACATTCAAATTTTAAAACTCGAATAATTCCCCATTTTTGATTAAATATTAATTTCACAGGGGAATTAATAGAGAAAATACGTATACATATTACGCTAATCCATTTAAAAATTTTATTTAAAATTTTATATAAAGACATTTACATCCGCATGAATTATTTAGCCCTCAAATTTTTTTTTTGATATGGATATTAAAATTTGTAAAAGTAAAAATGCTTGGTTTTTATTTAAAATGATTTCAATTATAAAAGGTGGTTTTATCCTCTTATTTATTCTTGCAAATTTTTAAACTCTCCATTTCTTCAAAGAGGTAAATTATTTAAAAATTTATTTAGAATATATTCAGCAATTTCAGGTCCATATAAATGTATCTAAAAATAAAATTTAAATTTTTTATTTTATTTAAAATAATTTCTAAAATATAAATATATTTATTTTAAAATAACCAACCAGTTGACCTTGCCCACGAACTTAAAAATAATTTTTCAAATGTAATTTTTCTTAAATTTATACCAGTTGTAAACGTCAATAACTTCCCATATTCAGTTTTAAACCCTCCAATTTGTCCATTAATTAGCCAAGCTTGTTTTGGGGTTGTTAACTTTAATTTAATTTTAAAAATATTTATTTCCCTCTATTTTATTTAAAAATTAACAACTTTTTGCCCAAGATTTTCAACAATTTTTTGTGCAGTTAAATAAATATTAAGTGCATCAGTATCTCCATTAAAAATCATTATTCTTATTTTTTCTTTCAATAATCCCTTCAATATTGGAGAAATATCATCTAAATATTTTTATTTATTTTTATTTTTTAATCTTATTTAAATACCATATTGCATATTATATTTTAAATTGCCAATATCACTGCAAACAAGCCACTCATTATTAATTAATTGTATATGTAAGGCTTTTTGAACTTTAAAAATTATAAAAAAATATTTTATTCAATAAATATGTAGCTAAAGATGACAGCAAAAATTATTAGTTTAACTTGCAGTCAGATCCCTTATACTTACAAACAGATATGTACACTCTCTAATACACGCACACACTTCTCAAAAGCTGATTGACTACCGGGTGGAGCTACAATTTTATTCAACATATTTTCTCTAAAATAAACCGATAAGGGTTATTTATTCGATCGACCCCTAGAGGGGGGCTATTTATGAGGGAGGAGTTATTTTAGAGGGAGGGTAAATTAATAGAGTTCTATAGACTTTCAATCTCTATATCAGAACAATTTCTTGATATCCGCGATATTCGTAAAAATCCCTTATTGTATTTACTCGATTAATTCCACTGGGGAATTATTTTTTCAACCCAATACTAGCGTGGGGAATTAATCGAGAGGGGGAATTATTCGAGGGAGGGGAATTAATCGAGAAAATACGGTATATCACTTCAAATCCATTTATATCACCTTCAATCCCTCTTTATCTCTTCATATCACGCTCAAATTCGTCGATAAGTAAGTGTTTTATTAAGTGTATATATTGCAAATATTTACAAAATATTTTTAGTTTTAATTTTTATTAAATAAATATTTTAAATTAATTATTATTTACCTTGTTCTTGATTCAAATAATCATAGATTTTTGATCCACCGGGAACTATTAAATATTTAAAATTAATTAAAGACAAAGAAAATTAAATAGAAGAAAAAATGAACTTATTCCCTTATGGTTTTTTAACTTTCATGAATCCTAACTTTCTGAGTTTTTTTCTCCAGCAAGAAATCCTTAATATTTCTACTCAGCTCGATAAGAGGGGGTGAATAAATTTTTGGGGTGAGCTAGATCTTATTAAAAAATCACGGTTATCTAAACGGAGCTTTTCTTAAAAAAGCTCTTCAATTAACACAACATTTTTAATTTTACCAATAATTTTTAATTAAAAGCCTTACTGTAAAGACACGATTGTCCTGGTTCTAGATTTTCTTGAGCTATTGGACAATCTCTGTAAATATCAAACGGATAAACTCGTGGAGCCGTAAGAACATCTACAATCCCAACAGTCTTAAATCATTAATTAAATTAATGCTTAAATAAAACCTACCATATATCTACATTCCCCACTCAAAAAATTAATATCACAATTTGAAGGATCTTAAAAATAATTTTAATTTCTCATGATTGATTTAAAAATTTTTTTTAATTTTAGAAATCTCACCAACACACCCTTTACAACAATTTGCCTTAAAATCATTCCACAAATGTTCATCTACAAATCCATATGCATAAGCGAATTGAGCAGCCATATTTTTATTCAAATAAATATTTAAAATTGGATTATATAATAATATTCCCTTTAAAATAATTAAATTAATATTTAATTGCTCATTTTAGAAATATGTAATTAAACTTGAACTATAAAATAAACCCAATAATATAGTAATTTAATATAAGTTTTTTAAATGGCAGACCTCTTCTGGGGAGCTGCCGAAATTCTATACCTTATCTAATGTACTCTCACTATAAGATTTCATTAAAACCTTTAATTTTACTTTTAAATTTAAACGGAAATTTTTATTTCCATCCAAAACACGTCTAGCAAGCAAGGGGGCAGTATAACCCGCATAGGATATTCCAGCAAAATATAATTCATTCTTTTTGTAATTTGGGTATTTATTGAAAAATTGCTTAAGTGCTACATAGTTCTCATCTGCAGTCTGTTCATAAATAATTATTAAAGATAAAAAATATTTTATAATTTCCCTGGTAAATAATTTATAGTATTTCAATAAATATTTTTTTAAATATTTAGATTAGGGCTCTCTCTCTCTCTGATCAAAATATTAAAATATTTATTGTGATCAGAGTATTGCAATAACTAAAAAAGCGTAATCCAACATATAATTTAATGACTCTGGCCCTCATGGAGGCCGAAACTTGTCATTTTATTTTAATAGAATCCAATATTATTTTATAAAAATTTTATAAATATTCTCATAAACCTGATTATCACCAGTTCTGAAATATTCATCATTAGTTTTTAGATATGAAAATCCAGTTGATTTTGGTGTTTCGATAAATAAAAGTGAGGAATTTTTATTCCAAGCGTGTTCATTTTTGTCAAGAGTCCCATTTGAATTAATTAGATAAGGACCTATTCCTGTGAATAATACTTCTAGAGGCGAGCAGCCTTGGCTCGTATCTGTACCAGGAGCATTAAACCAAACAATCTTTAAAATTCAAAATCTCAAAAAAATTAATTTATCAAACTAAAGGTGCATTTTCATTATTATTTTGCGAGGTAATCAGCCAATAGAACAAAGAATCTTTATCCGACACATCCAGATATCCTTTAATTTAAAATCAGACTTCACTTTAGGATGCAACCAATATTAAATACATCTCAGTTAAGATACTTTACTAAATGAGGCTGACCACAAGATAAGGGGGACATGCTCAAATGTTAGACTTATTAAAGATACAAATTATAAGCTAGAATTTTTTCAGCCCCAAAAGTATGACATCTTAAAGTAAGGTCCGACTGTTAGGTACAATCTAATTAACATTCAATTAAAAAATATTTACCAGAATATTGCTTAAAATTAGGTTTAAAATTTAGCCCTGGCAAAGAAATAATTTCATCGTTATTATTTTGAGGTTTCACAGAATTAATAAAAATAAAAGGAATAAAATAAAATAGCATAAAAATTTTTAAAAAATTTCCTTTTTTCATTGCAATAAAAAATTTTTTCCAAAAATGGATTGGTTTGGAAGTATTCTTTTTTGAATTTAAATAAATTTAAAAAATATATTAAATTAACTGTGCAAATACATAAATTATTACGTAATAGTTGTACGGGCTAAGCATTATTAACTTTTTTTTATTAATTTTATATAGCTTAAATAAAAATATATTTTTAATAAAATTATTTTTATAAAATATCAATGGACATCATAGCAGGGATCCTGCCGAACAGATTTCCCAAAATTGGAAATTTATTTTTTATTTCGGAAGGATTACTGTTGTATCGCGAACCAGTCCAGATTTACTCTAACTTCCTGATTTATAATATGTATTTACTAGGGTTGTTGGCGTCCGGTTATTAACCGGTACCCCCGGTTTTCGGTTAATCTAAATTTTAGAAACCCGGTTTTCGGTTTTAAGTTTTAAGTTCAATTTTCTTTTTTTTCTTCCAAAAATTTATAAATAGCCAATTATTTTTAGATTATACAAAAATTAAAAAAATTATTAAAATATACTAACTGTGCAAATAAATTTTAAAAATAAAAATTATTTTTCTTTTTATAAAAAATTTAAAAATTTTTTTTATAAATTTGAGATTATTTTAATTGATTAATTTTTAATTTAAAATAAATTTAGAAATTTTGTTTTTAATAAAAAAGTTTTGCTGGAATATTTGAGACGAGCTTCAGATTTTTTAAGACTTGAAAAAAATGAAATATTCCAAATATTTTTTACGTCTCAAAAATTGCCACTGTACTCATTGGAGTCGAATCCTATGGATTACTCCTTTTGGCATTTTTGAGGGAACTGTCTGTTATTAATAACCCAAAAGTTTAGAGTCGATACTGTAATCATCCGTCCGAGAATGAGAGAAAATCTCATCCAAGGTGGTTTATTTCTAAAATTTTTATTAAATTTATTGAAAACAATGCTTTAGCAACGCTATTTTTGATATTCTGTTATTTTTTATTAAGTAGTACTGAAGTACCGAGGTACTTTTCGATAGTACCGGTATCGGAATAATTAAATTATAATACTAGTAATATTTATAATTAAATTTTAAATTATTTAAAAAATATTTTTTTAATATAAAAAATAAATAATCAATGATTTTATCGCGTGTCACACGCTTTAAAATTTTATCACATATTTTATAAGACAAAAAATTGTTAATGAACTTTAGAAAATTGTCAATGAGACGAAATTTAATTCTTCTTGCTTAGCAATTAAAACAAAAATTAAAAGGATCAGTCGGTGGTTGAACGGTTCACAACATTACATAGGAGAGCTCTCTGGATCAAGTCCCATGCAATCTTTTGGCATTTCCGTGAAGCCGTTTTACTCATTATAAGTAAAGTAGCCTTGAAAACGGGTATTTGATAAAATCCGGGTTTCGGAGCTTATCTTCAGGAATATATTTCAACATGACTATATTCGAGTTTCTACAGTCAAATTTACGTCTTCAACAACTCTATGAAATCAGAGTACAGCCCAAGTCATGGTACAGTCCAACCTGCTTCAAGATTTCCGAATCTTAACAAATTTTTCCTCTCATCGAGCTAAAGAGATGAATACCAAAATTGATAATGGCCAGAAATTTACCAGCAAGTTACTTGAGAGTGTCCCATGAACTTAGGAGTGTTCCACGCACCTACTTTGGAGTGTCCCATAAAATCAACAGCATGCTCTTGCTTTTTCTCATTCTTTCACGTCTTCTAAAGCATGCTTCACTTTTTATCTTCATTTTTTAAAACTCCATGGTTCATTTCTTGACTAGATAGCGCGTCTAATCAAATATCTACCCTTCCATATAGAGAAGAGAGTCTGAGAGTGTGAACGTCAGCAGATAGGCGGGGATATGGCCAAGCAAAATCTGGATTAAATAACTTCCCATATTTAATTTACCCCTCAGAAGCTAAGCATTATTTTTTAATTATGAAATATTTTTTCAATAATTTCTAAATTTAAAATTTAATTTTAAAGTTATTCAAATTATTTGAATATTTACTCATTTTTTATTTGTTGTGATTCAAGGTAATTTATTTCTAATTAGATTTGTATAACCAATATGAATTGAAAGTTTATCACATTATGTCTTAAAGGTGAATTTTTTTCGGAAAATAAAATTAATGCTATTTTGTAGCAGATTTCAAGGGCTTTCAAATAAGCCTAAAATAAAATTTTTATTTTACCTGTAAGGGGTCGAAAATATTTTTTAAAGACGTCTACCCCGTTTTTCCGTTGATTTTCGGGCTTCAAGATCTCAATGAAGGAATTATATCGGAACTTCGTTTCTTTTGTATTTTATATAGATAACAATAGATATGTTTACAGGGATTTTTGTAGATTTTTCAGACCACGCCTAAGGTCGAAAATAAAAGGGGGTCTACATTACTCTGAAAAGTAGGTAGTACCTACTGATTAGTAAAAATTTTATAAATACTGATTTATAAAAGATTAGTAAAAATTTTATAAATACTGATTTATAAAAATTTTATAAATATTCTCATAAACCTGATTATCACCAGTTCTGAAATATTCATTATTAGTTTTTAGATATGAAAATCCAGTTGATTTTGGTGTTTCGATAAATAAAAGTGAGGAATTTTTATTCCAAGCGTATTCATTTTTGTCAAGAGTCCCATTTGAATTAATTAGATAAGGACCTATTCCTGTGAATAATACTTCTAGAGGCGAGCAGCCTTGGCTCGTATCTGTACCAGGAGCATTAAACCAAACAATCTTTAAAATTCAAAATTTATGAAAAAATTAATTTAACAAACTAATGGTGCATTTTCATTATTATTTTGCGAGGTAATCAGCCAATAAAACAAAGAATCTTTATCCGACACATCCAGATATCCTTTAATTTAAAATCAGACTTCACTTTAGGATGCAACCAATATTAAATACATCTCAATTAAGATACTTTACTAAATGAGGTTGACCACAGGATAAGGGGGGACATGCTCAAATAATACAAAGGATACAAATAATTATAAGCTACAATTTTTTCAGCCCCAAAAGTACATCTTAAAGTAAGGTCCGACTGTTGTCTAATTAACATTCAATTTAAAAAATATTTACCAGAATATTGCTTAAAATTAGGTTTAAAATTTAAACCGGGCAAAGAAATAATTTCATCGTTATTATTTTGAGGTTTCACAGAATTAATAATAATAAAAAGAATAGAATAAAATAGCATAAAAATTTTTAAAGAATTTCCTTTTTTCATTGCAATAAAAAATTTTTTTCTAAAAATGGATTGGTGTTGAGAGTATTCTTTTTTGAATTTAAATAAATTTAAAATAAAATATATTAAATTAACTATGCAAATAAATTATTTTTAAATTTTTATTTTAAAAAATTGCCGAATACTTAGTATTTTTAAAGATAAAATACGTAATAGTTTTACGAGGCCAAACATTATTAACTTGTGTTGATTTGATTTAGCTTAAATAAAAAAATATATTTTTAAAAAAATTATTTTTACAAAATATCAATAGACCTCATAGCAGTGATCCTGCCGAACAGATTCCCCAAAATTGGAAATTTATTTTAAATTTCGGAAGGATTATTGTTATATTGCGAAACAGTCCAGATTTACTCCAACTTTCTGATTCCAAATTCAAGAATTTTTTCGGGTTTATTTGAATATTTATTTATAAAAAATACAATTTTTAAAATTAATTCAATTTTCTTTTTTTCTTCCAAAAATTTATAAATAGCCATTTATTTTTAGATTATACAAAAAAAATTATTTAAATATACTAACTGTGCAAATAAATTTTAAAAATAAAAATTATTTTTCTTTTTATAAAAAATTTAAAAAATTTTTTTTATAAATTTTATATTATTTTAATTGATTAATTTTTAATTTAAAATTAATTTAGAAATTTTGTTTTGAATACAAAAGTATTGCTGGAACATCCGAGACGAGCTTCAGATTTTTTAAGACCTGAAAGAATGAAATATTCCAAATATTTTTTATTGTCTAGGGATGTATATTTTTATTTTAATTGGCAATCAAAAGTTAAAAATTTTCCAAGTGAAAAATAGCTAAACAGTTTTCCAGTACTTAAACACGGTTTAGTGGTTGTTTTTCTATCGAAAGGTTTATTTCTAAAATTTTTTATTAAATTTATTGAAAACAATACTTTAGCAACGCTATTTTTGATATTCTGTCATTTTTTATTATGTAGTACTGAAGTACCGCGGTACTTTTCGATACTACCGGTATCGGAATAATTAAATTATAATACTAGTAATATTTATAATTAAATTTTGAATTTTTTAAAAATATTTTAATAATAAAAAAAAATAATCAATAATTTTATCGCGTGTCACACGCTTTAAAATTTTATCACATATTTTATAAGACAAAAAAATTGTTAATGAACTTTAGAAAATTGTTAATGAGACGAAATTTAATTCTTCTTGCTTAGCAATTAAAACAAAAATTAAAAGGATCAGTCGGTGGTTGAACGGTTCACAACATTACATAGGAGAGCTCTCTGGATCAAGTCCCATGCAATCTTTTGGCATTTCCGTGAAGCCGTTTTACTCATTATAAGTAAAGTAGCCTTGAAAACGGGTATTTGATAAAATCCGGGTTTCGGAGCTTATCTTCAGGAATATATTTTAACATGACTATATTCGAGTTTCCACAGTCACATTAACGTTTTCAACAACTGTATGAAATCAGGGTACAGCCCAACCTGCTTCAAGATTTCCAAATCTTAACAAATTTAGTATTAAACGATTCCTCTCATCGAGCTAAAGAGATTGGTACCAAAGTTTATAAGGGCCAGAAATTTACCAGTAAGTTACTTGGGAGTGTCCCATGAACTTGGGAGTGTCCCGCACCTACTTCGGAGTGTCCCATGAAATCAACCGCATGCTCTTGCTTTTTCTCATTCTTTCACGTCTTCTAAAGCATGCTTCACTTTTTATCTTCATTCTGTTAAACTTCATTGACTAGATAGCTCATCTAAATAAATATCTGCCCTTCCACAACTTTCCATATTTAATTTACCTCTTAGAAGCTAAACATTATTTTTTTTTAATTATAAAATATTTTTTCAATAATTTCTAAATTTAAAATAAATTTGCTTTAAACTGAGTGTTTAAAGTTTTGTGTATGTAAAAGTGAAACCAGACTGTATACATTCTAGTAAATTTTGCTGATAACTATGTATATTGTAAGGATTTTTCGTCTAGCAGCATTTTAAACTTATGCGGGGGTTAAATGATCATAAGGATAAAAGAAAAAGCATTAGTTGTCATTGGTTTGAGATAATTTTTTATCAAAAAAGTTTAGCCACTAGGCAGGTTGAATCTGCGAAATTCACTAAAGTAATAGATTGTTTTTAAATTCACAGACAAATTGAAGCACTACCGAATGAAATATTGGAGAGTTTGGAATTACTCAATATTTTTATGTATATTATTTTTGTTAATTGTGAATTTGGTGGATTCGGTAGATAAACAAGAATTGGAAGGAAAGAAGGAAACGAGTAAAAATAAGGATAATGAATTAATTCGACAAAAGGATAAAGGAAAGGAGAAAATGACATTCAACGAGCCTGACCCTGTTACACATGAACAAAAGAATAAACAGATAAAGTTTGTGCTTTCCAAGGAAATGACAAAAGGTAAAAATGATGAATTTCAAATAGTCCAGTTCGAAATTTTGAGTAAATTGACGCTCAAAAATACTCCCATAAAATTTCGAGTACCGTGTCGGATGATTTTGTTTCCAATAAATAATCTACCTTTTCTCACAGTAGATTTGTTCTATGACGGCTAGCATGTATTTTAAGAAATTTAGAAACTCGGAAATACTCGAAAAAATCTCTAATTTTAACCGTTATAAAAAATCCAGATTATTAAAATGCAAAGGGATCAAATCTAGAGATAAATAAATTTTAAAAATAAAAAATAAAAATTAATTTTTCTTTTAATTTAGTCTATTTTCAAGCTATAGAAGAAGCAAATAAAATTAAAAAAGTCGAAGAATTTAACAGAATTTTCAAAAAATTTTACTTGATATTATTAAAGCCAGATTCATTAATTAAAGATTTTTCTAAGTGTAAAAAAATGAACAAAAATATTATTAAATATATAAATAATGCCGAAAATTTTGAAATTTTCGATAAAGTTTTGAAACAAAAACTGATAGAAAATGAGAAGAAAAACGAGTGTTTTGTAGTAAATAAATTTGAGGTTTTTGTTTATAATTAAAATTAATTTTAATTATATAAATTAAAATTCAAATTTAAAAATTAGAAGCAACTTTGACATTAAAATTTAGTTAAAAAATTATTTATTTTTAATAATTAAATATTTTAAACTCTACTTATATTTTTAGGAATTAAATAAGCATTTAAATTTATTGAAGGAAAATGAATTTTTTGAAATTTTAAATGAGATTTCAGACGAAATGAAAAAAATAAAAGAAATTTTTGGGAAGAAAAAAATATTTATATTATTTGAAAAATTGTATGGAAAAATAAAAATGAAGTTAAATATAGTAGGGAATAATGGAGAAGAAAATAAATTAGCGACAATTATGGAGGAAATTGAAGGAGAAAATGAAGAAGAGGATGAAAAAATTGGTGGAAATGAAGAAGCAAAGGGAGAAATTGAGGAAGTAAATGGAAATATAGTAGAAGATATTAAGCATTTATTCGTTGATTGGGAAAATGAAATAAAGGAAGAAAAAGAAAAATTAATTAAATCAAATCCTAAATTTAAGGAAATATTTGAAACATTTTTTGAGTTTTCCTCAACAATTAATGAAGAGGCAAAAGAGGTTTTAAAAACTAAATTTGAAATTATAAAAGAAGAATATCCGAAAATTGAAAATTTTTTCAAAAATGCCGAAAGATTTAAATGTTTTAAAGATTTAATTGAAAAGAAGAAGGGACAGAAGAAGTTAAAAAGTTTTGAAATAAAATATAAGGTAAATTACAGATTTGAAAAGTTTGTGAGTCCATTGAAAATTTATGAGTCCAATGAAAAATTAGAGCCCAATTAAAATTTTATGATCCAATTTTAAATGAGGGATTTGGCGAGGGATTTGGTGGGATTAAATAGATATCGGATGATTTAGAGGGATTAAAAATGGGTATCGATGGATTACGGAATATCAGGATATCTGGAGTGTTGTCGGATATCAGTAGAAAATTGCCTTTTATCCCCTAATCCACAGATATATTCATAAATTTTCATTGGACTCGAAAAGTTCATAGGACGCATAAATTTTCAAATCTTCAATGGCCCAGAGCATCAAAAAGTAGATTCTGTATTACCTAAATAATTACTTTGTCACGCATTTTCAATTCGGTTTTTAATATATTAAATTGGACTTAAGCCAAACAATGCTCAAACAAAACAATTTTTAATATTTAACTAAGAGGTTAAATGTTTTTACCATTATACATAACTATAAAGTATTAGATAAATATTTTTTAATTAAAATTTTAAGGAGGTTTATGAACAAATTAATTTTTTCGAAAATTATAATTTTTCAAAATTGCTGAAAGGAAAAGAAATTTGTGAGGAAATATTGGGCAATGATGGAGAAAACAATGAATTTAAAAAATTTGTTTGTGATAAAATTGGACTTTTTCTAGAAAATATTGGGATAAAATTTGAAGAAGAAAATAAAAATGAAAAAGAGATTCGTGATAAAATTCAGAATTTTTTTAAAGATTTGGAAAATAAATGGAAAGAAGAAAATCGAAAGAAAAAAGGAAAAGCTAAAAATAAATGTTCAAAATTTTTTAAAAAATTTTGTCGAAAGAAAGAAAAAAGTCAAATAACGAAGAATGATAAGGATCATCTTTGGAGAAATGATGGTCGTTACGGTAAAAATGAATGTGTGTAAACTAAAAATTACCCAACTTCAAAATGCCTGAAAGTTGCGGTCTGCCAATCGTATGATAAACTTTGACAGTTGTTTTAAAATTATGTAAAGTGCATAAATTTTGGGAAAATATCCTTTTATTTTTTCTATGTCCAGCAAATTATAATTTCAGACAAATTTTAAATTTGCTTAAAATTTTATGTCTGACTGGAAGTTGAGTGAATTTTACACATTAAATTATAATTGTGCTGACTAATAAACTTTTTTACTCAACTAAGATAAAAAATTTTTGTAACCCCATGAACAAAACCCAAGATTTGACTCTAAGACTCAAGACCAAAAATTAAATAGACTCAAGACTTCTTAAAAAGTCTTGAGTATTGTCTTCTAACCACATCTGAACCACTCAATCACCGATCAACAAGAAGATATAGATATTCTTTCCCTTCTCCTTCGAAAATTTAATTACAAGGTACGAGAGGTTTTTTTACAATACTAATATTTTTTCGTAATTTTTGTTTTTTTATTTTCGTGATTCGTAATTTTTTCCGATATTTTGGTAATCGTAATTCGTCGTAATTCGTAAAACGCCATAATTTGTATTTGTAATTACGACGCAACCATGCCCTTAAAATACCAAAAAAGCCAAAAATGAAGTCTAGCTTCTTGGCTTTCCAAAATTCTCAATTATCCATCAGGAATATAACGGGTTGAGATAAAAAATTTAAATCCCCGATTTTGGAGTAAAGAATGATATCGGGGATTTGATGAATTATTACATATATGTATGTATGTTATCCATTTGATTTAAAAATTTTATTTAAAATTTTGTCTTAGACATTTACATACGCATAAAAATAGTTAACCCGAAATATTTATCGAAAACCGATATTAAAATTTGTAAAAGTGAATATTTTATTTCAAATTTAATTTTTAAGAGGTAGTTTTATTCTCTTATTTATTCTCCCCAATTTTTAAATTCTCCATTTCTTCAAAGAGGTAAATTATTTAAAAATTTATTTAGGATATATTCAGCAATTTCAGGTGCATATAAATGTATCTAAAAAATAAAATTTTATTTAAAATAATTTCCAAAAAATAAATGTATTTATTTTAAAATAACCAACCAGTTGACCTTGACCTCGAACTTAAAAATAATTTTTTTAAATTTATTTTTTCTTAAATTTTTACCAGTTGTAAACGTCAATAACTTCCCATATTCAGTTTTAAACCCTCCAATTTGTCCATTAACTAGCCAAGGTTGTTTTGAGGTTGTTAACTTTAATTGAATTTTAAAAATATTTATTTCCCTCTAATATAAGTAACAACTTTTTGCCCAAGATTTTCAACAATTTTTTGTGCAGTTAAATAAATATTAAGTGCATCAGTATCTCCATTAAAAATTATTATTCTTATTTTTTCTTTCAATAATCCCTTCAATATTGGAGAAATATCATCTAAATATTTTTATTTAATTTTTGAAAAATTTTTCAAAAATATTCAAATACCATATTCAGTATGATATAAATATCTGCCAATAGCGCTACAAATTCTCCACTCATTATTCATTAATTGTATATGTAAGGCTTTTTGAACTTTAAAAATTAAAAAAAAAATATCTAATAGTATTAATTTAAGCATGAAGTATTAATTTAAGTTACAGTCAAATTTCGATTATATTTACTTACAGATTTACATAAACTCTGTTGTAAGGATACTTTAAATTTTGATTGAAAACAGGGGTTTATTTACACCAGGGATATCACGGGTAACCCGAAACCCAATACTCGAAGCCCGGACTTCTTTTCGACCCGAAATCTTGCCCAAGAAATTTTCCTTTCCAATAACCAACCCGACTTTTTCTTATTCCCGATTTACACTCCCGTTTTACATGCAACTTTTCATGCCGAAGTTTTATGCATAAATGAGATCTGACTTTATTAACTTAAAAATTTCGTTTTCTTCACAACTCTTCCTCAAACATAAAAACATTTCGCTAAATAATTTTAAATTAATTATTACCTTGTTCTTGATTCAAATAATTGTAGATGAATCCTGCACCGGAAACTATCAAATATTTAAAATTAATTACAAACAAAAAATATTCGTATTTAATAACATTCCGCTCATCGGGCTAAACATATCGAAAAAATTCCTGCCGAAGGAGAGAACTTTCTGCCCAAAAAAGGACTTATGCCCTTATGATTTTGTTATCCAGCAAAGAAATTCCTCAATATCTAAATTCACTCTTTAACTCGATATGAGTTTGAATCCTTTTTAAAAAGGATTTTTTGTTAAAAAAGTAATCAACCGAGAAAAAATCCTAATCAAAAATCTCAATTATCAATACCGAAATTTTCTCTAATTAACACAACATTCTTAATTTTAAAGATAATTTTTAATTAAAAGCCTTACTGTAAAGACACGGTTCTCCTGGTTGTAGATTTTCTTGAGGTATTGGACAATCTCTGTAAATATCGAATGGATAAACTCGTCGAGACAAAAGAACATCTACAATCCCAACCGTCTTAAATCATTAATTAAATTACAACCTTAATAAAACTTACCTTATATCTACATTCCCCACTCAAAAAATTAATATCACAATTGGAAGGATCTTAAAATTAATTTTTAATTTTTTGTTAAACAGTATAAGAAATATTCCCACCAACACACCCTTTACAACAATTTGCCTTAAAATCATTCCACAAATGTTCATCTACAAATCCACGAGAATAAGCGAATTGAGCGGCCATATTTTTATTTAAATAAACATTTAAAATTGGATTATCTAATAATATTCCCTTTAAAATAATTAAATTAATATTTGTCTATTTTAAAAATAAGTACAGTTGAACCTCACTATTCGGAGCACCACGTTTGGGTGCAGTTGCGTGAACAACCATAATTCTGTTTAGAATCGTCCACAATCGAGCTGATTCGCATGTCATTCGTCTAAGATCGCCGAGATCTTTCAAATGAGCTATAACCCCTTACATAGGATACGCGGAAAAAGTGTTTTCGCTGCGGAGTAGGCTGGAAGCCACTTCCATTCCATGACTTCATTTTTTAAATTGATAACCTTATGATGTCGGGGGAGGGGGGGGTAACGCTTATTTAAGCTAAACATGATTAGAAAACTTTTTCTACTCCAAGAATTTATCGTATAGTGAGGTCCGAATGTCTTTTACTTTTAAATTTAGTCGAAAATTTTTATTTCCATCCAAAACACGTCTAGCAAGCAATGGGGCAGTATAACCCGCATAAGACATTCCAGCAAAATATAATTCATTCTTTTTGTAATTTGGGTATTTGTTGAAAAATTGTTTAAGTGCTACATAGTTCTCATCAGCAGTCTGTTTATTATAATAATTAAAAATACATATGTTAATTATGTTATAGTCCCCTTGGAAAATAATTTATCTTTATATTATTCTGATCTCAACATTACAAATATTATGATCAGATTAGTAAGAATTAAGCTGAGTCGAACTTTCGTTATTTCAATATCGGGAACACGCAAATTCAACTTGAATGTCTTTAACGCTTAATAGTTATGCTCTATCAATTTATTGAGGCTGAGACTTTCTACATATAATTATTTTAAATTAATAGTAAAATCCAACAGGGAATAATATTATTTAATAAAAAATTTTTTTATAATTATTTTCATCAACCTGATTATCACCAGTTCTGTAATTATTATTTTTTGCAAACGAAAATCCATTTCCCTTCGGTGTTTCAATAAATAAGAGTGAGGCTCTCTTATTCCAAGAGTACTCATTTTTATCAAGAGTTCCATTTGAATTTATTGAATAAGGACCCATTTTTGAGAATAATATTGATAAAGGTGAGCAGCGCTGACTAAACTCTGCACCTGGGGCATTAAACCAAATAATCTTTATAATTTCGAATTTTTGAAAGAAATTATTTTTATCAAACCAAAGGTCCTTTTGGATTATTATTTTGCGATGTAACCAGCCAATAAAACAAAAAATCGTTATCCGATGCCTTCAGATATCCTTTAATTTAATATCAAGACCTCACTTTGGGATACAACCAATATTAGGTACCACCATTTAAAAGTTTTTAAATGAGGTTACTCACTCTATATGGGAATCAGGGGCAAGAATCAGGGTAAGTTTTGCATTTTGCGTTATTTGCGTTAGATTTTTGCCTTGAGTTTGCGTTTTTTGAGATAGTCTCTTGCGCTCATCCCTGATGGGAATGTTCAAAACAATAACCTCTTTTTAGGCTACACCTCGCTATTGGAATTTTTAGCTCCATGAGTGTAGTTTAAAGTGAGATCCGACTGTATATAATTTAAAAACACATTTTATTAACAATTTTAAATTACTTCTAAAAAATATTTACCAGAATATTGCTTAAAATTCGGTTTAAAATTTAGCCCAGGCAAAGAAGTAATTTCATCGGTATTACTTATATTTTGAGGTTTTACAGAATTAATAAAAATAAAAAGAATTAAATAAATTTGAATAAAAATTTTTAGAAAATTTTCTTTCTTCATTGCAATAAAAAATATTTTTTTTCCAAAAATGGATTGGTTTGAAAGCATTCTTTCGAATTTAAATAAATTATAAAATAAAATATATTAAAACTAACTGTGCAAATAATAAATTATTTTTTTATTTTTATTTTAATAAAGCTTTTTTAAAAATGAAAGCTTTATTTCGCTCGTTAACTCTTTGATGATTTTATGTTGCTTAAATAAAAATACTAAAAATAGTTCTAAAAATACGCTTCTAATAAAATTATTTTTAAAATGCCTATACCGAATATCCTTTAATAACTACCCTGGGTAATTATTGTGATGAATATTGAGGGGGATTTTTTGGGGGAGGATTTTTTATGCCGAAAGAAATCCATGATGTAATATGATTGACAAGCATTTTTTCTATTTTTCTGATTTATACATAGTTAATAAAAAATTTGTTTTGATGGTAGGAAATACTAAATGTAGAATCTCCGAAAAGGCCTTTTCTCTTAGAAATTTAAATTTCTAAATTAAAAAAATTTTTTTAAACGATCTTTTGTACATTTATGTATAAAAATAAATTTTTAAAATTCGATTCAATTTTCCTTTTTTCACCAAAAATCCAAAAATAGTAAACAGTTTTTATTATACACAAAGAAAATATTAAAATATAAAACTGTACAAATAAATACTAAAAATAAAAATTATTTTTCTTTTTATTAAAAATTATTAAAATATTAATTATAAACTACATATTTATTTTTTAATTGATTATTTTTTATTAAATTAATTTAAAAATTTTGTTTAAAAATTTGATGAAAATTGATGCAAGTTTGAATTTTTTAAGACAGTCAAATTATTTTTTCTTGAAAGGGTTTATATGTTTCTATCCAAAGTTTGTCAATTTTTAAATAATTTAATTTTAAATTATTTAAAATAAAATATTTATTTAGCTAGAATCAATAAAAAAATTTATTTTATTTATTTAAAATTGACTATCACAAGTGATAAATTAAAATTCAATATCACATGTAAATGCAAGTCTGCTTTAAAAAATTTTTAAAAGAGGAGAGAGAGAGAGATTAAAATTGTAGTTTGTAATTAAGTTTTTGGCCAGATTTCTACAAAAGAAATCTTGTTTCTCAGTCTTTTTTAAATCCAAACAAATTCGACGGTTAAAAAAAGTTGTTGATGCAAGTTTGAGTTTTTTAAGTCTTAAAAAGAAAATATTAGGGTGTAACATAAATAATTAGCCCCCCTTAAACCATGTACATTGTAAACTTTATATCTCAGTGTTCAGATATCCAATCTTTTTAATTTTTTAGTCATATATTCTTAATGAAGCCTTCTTCATTTTCTGAAAGAATTGAAATTTTTTCTCAACATACAAATTTCTTATGAATTTTTAAAGATCAAGGCAAAATTAAGAAAATAGTGTTCACCTCAAAGATGAGATTGAACTTGGACATTCGGAAAAGGAATCATGGCGCAAAATATGTAAAGCGAAGTATGAGGATCTTATCTCGTATTCCACAGAAAAAAGTTGGCTTTCCAAATAAAAGAAAGGTAGAGAGGAGCAGAAAGACAAATAACGTCTTGGATGCCAACCAACGGTAGATAAGAATGCCGTTCTCCGCTGATTCAAAGCGAATCCAAAAAATAAAATGTGTATATTGGGGCAGGCACTCACCTGCTCACTTACAAAAATTAACATAATTTTACTTGAAGCGGGTATCAAGTTATGAAGGGTCAATTGATACCCCATGAATTGCCGCAAAATTAAAAAAATCGCTAAGTCACTTTTGCAAATCAACCCCTTAAATGCCACAATGAAGCTCCTTATTTGAAACAAATTTTAACCTATGAGGAAGTGTGGGTTGCCTTCATGAATTCTGTAAACAAAAAGGACCTCTAACTCCTGACAACCTAATCCTAGGATTCTGATTTTTTGCCAGAAAATAGGCAACTCTCTTAGGATTATAAAAAAATATAATTCGAAGTCTGGAAACATTTAGTTGAATTTTAATAATTATTTAAACCACTTACCACATGGGGGGCTAATTATTTATGTTACACCCTAATAAAATATTTAAGCCATTTTTTCTTGAATGGTTTTGTATATTTTTATTTTAATTATTACCCAAAGTTTAAGCAAATTTTAAAATAATTTAATTTTAATTATTTGAAATAAAATATTTATTCACAAAAATAAAATAAATTTATTAATTATCACAAGTGATTGATTTAAAATTCAATATCACATGTATGTAAATGTATGCCTGCTTTAAAAATTTTTTAAACAGAGGAGAGAGAGATTAAAATTGTAGTTTGTAATTAAGTTTTTGGCCAGATTTCTACAAAAGAAATCTTGTTTCTTAGTCTTCTTTAAATCCAAACAAAGTTCAAAGTAACGAGGAATTTGAAGTAACTGAAGTATTTTATCCATTATAAGTAAAATAGCCTGGAAACTGGGTATTTACTTAAATCCGGGTTTCGGAGCTTATCTTGGAAATATGTTTCCATATGCCGATGTTTGATTTTTCAAAAACACTCACATTAACGTCTTCAACATCTATTATAAAATCTATCGCATGCCCCATGTTTCTTTCCATTCACGTCTTTTAAAGCATGCTCCATTTTTAACCGCTCGCATCTAATTAAATAGCTGTCTAATTAAATAGCTGCCATCGCATGGCAATTTATTGTGAGAGTCTGAGAGTGCGAGCGTCTACAATGGGGGGGGAGGGTATGGGCAAGCATTATACACTGAATTAAGTGCCTTCCCATATTTAATTTCCCCTCTAAGAAAATTTAAAATTATAGCTTTTAATTTTATATAAAATATTTTTAATTTAAATTTTAAATTTAATTTTAAAAGTCCTTGAAGTTTCCATTTGTTGTGATTCGAGGTAGTATATTTTTAACTAAATTTGCGTGATTGTACAAATTATTTCTTTAACCAATATAAAAAATCTTTCTTAAAGCTTTCTCTGTTAGGCTTTGAATCAGAAACTTATTTTTAACTATAGTGGGATATCTTTGAGTTAATGTCGATTTTATATTTGGGGGCCTCGCTTAGGCAGCTCACCTACTCATTGGACATAAAACTTTAAATTGAGACTTTTAAAGTTGGGTAGGTGTTTGTAAAAGGTAGGCACGACCATACACATTATAGAATCCGCGAAATTCGATACAGTGATCAACCTGTATTTAAACAGCACATTCAGATTGAAGCAATACCGAATGAAATATTGGAAAGTTTGGAATTATTCAATATTTTTATGTATATTATTTTTGTTAATTGTACATTTGGTGGATTCGGTAATTGAAAAAGGTGAAGAGGGGGAAGATGTTAAAGGAAAGATGAATTTGGTGGATTCTGTAAATAAAAAAGAATTGGAAAAAGGGGAAACAAGTAATGCTATAAATGAAGAAATTCCAAAAACTGTTGAAAAAAAGAAGAAAGTAACATTCAATTTAAGCAAACAGATAAAGGTTATAATTCCCAAATCAATGACAGAAGGTAAAAATAATGAATTTTAAATAGGGATTGCTGTAAGTCGATCCAATTCGGAGTAAATTGACGGAGTAAATTGACTCGTATTTCGGAGTAAATTGACCCATGAGTAAATTAACAGTCACTTTAAAATCTCGGATTTTATTTAATATACTTCCAATAATACATACATTAATTTTTTGCGAGGTCAAGACCCAGCCGAGACCGAGGTTCTCACCCATTTTCTCGGTCTTGGTTCGTCCTGGGGCCAATAAATATTAAGGAAGCAATTTACAAACGACAGATATATTTTTCACGCATATCGTTCGAATAAGTCGTTTTTCGAATACCTTGTCGATTGTCTATTTATTGGCCCTTGGCGTCAATCTGGGAACCTCGGCTTCGGTTGTTGCAAGAGACCTCGTCTAGGATCGAGGCTAAATATGTACATATACAGCCGAATTTATTTATTTGGAAGAAATGGAATTTTTTATTCTAAATTTTTTTCTCAAAGTGCTGCATAACCTCTTTTATCGGGTAGTTCGATCTCTAATTTTAATGTTACTAGAGATCAACCGGAAAATTAGATATCCAGCTTAAGTGTAAGATGTTTCTATTCACATATATATAAATTTAAAAAATTTTTTATCAATACTTTTCAGAATATATTAAAGTTTTAAACGAAGCAAGTAATATTAAAAAAGCCGATTATTTTACAGAAATTTTTTCTAAATTTTATTTGATTTTGTTACAACAAAATTCATTAATTAATGATTTTTCACGGTGCAAAGAGATAAACGAAGATATTTTTGAACATATAAATAGTGCTAAGAAATTTAAAATTTTCAATAAAGCTTTCACTGATAAAATGTTAGAAAATAAGCCTAAACTTGACTGGTTTCAAATATATAAATTTCAGGTTTTTACTTATAAA
Organism: Meloidogyne enterolobii; assembly: GCA_963681835.1. NCBI lineage: Eukaryota > Metazoa > Nematoda > Chromadorea > Rhabditida > Meloidogynidae > Meloidogyne > Meloidogyne enterolobii. The sequence continues at coordinate 1,098,109 of CAVMJV010000013.1, read as the reverse complement.
ATTAAAATAGCCATAGTACATAATTAATTGATTTAACTAAAGTGTCAGGTTAAAACACCTTCTATTAGAACACCTTCTGGACAGAATATCATCCGACCAAAATAACTTATTAAAAATTATTTTATTTTTTAAAATTTTCATACATAATTTGTTACAAAGATTAATTATTGAAAAAGCCTAAGTGATAGAGTTCCCGAAGGAGTTCCCTCAATTCTTTATTATTAGTGAACGTGCATAAAAATTAGATCCCTCGCAAGATGCTGCTAGGTAGAACTCCTATTGCCGTACTATTTCTTACTCCCTGAAAAAATTGAATTTGGGGGAGAGGAGTCATTAAAACCAATTGGTTGTTTTTGATCGTTTTTGTCAAAATTAGTCTTGATATAACGGTAAATGTCCAGCTCGCATTCTACCTTTTGCAAATGCTGTCCGCAAACATTTGCAGAAAAAAATACTTTCCGTTTGCGGACAGCATTTGCAGAAGGTAGAATGCGAGCTGGACATTTACCTAATATAACAACTGTTTGATTGTTGTAATATGAATATTTAACAATTTCTAATACTGCCTACATACATATTTCAGCTTAAAAATAAATTTAAAAAGAATAATTTTTTATTGAGGTATTTTGATTAGTGTGTTCTGTTTGGAGGGTATTTTAGCATATTTTGTTTTGCCCGCACCCTTTAACTAACTTTTATGATCTCTAAATTATATTTTTAGAAAATGCAAGATAAATATTTCAAACCATTGAAGGAAAATAAATTTTTTGAAATTTTGGATGAGCTTGAAAATGAAAAAGACAAAATTGAACAAAATTTTGAGAATAATAAAATACTAGTTAACTATTTCAAAAAGCTGTATGAACTATTGAGGAATGAATTGGGAAATTTTGGTATTAAAAATATGTTTTTAAAAAACGAAAATGAAAAAAATAAAAAGCCTATGGTTAATGAAGAAATTAAGGGAGAAATTGAAGAAGGAAAAAAAGATGAAGAAGAAATTGTGAGGGAAAATGAAGGAATATTAAATGAAATATTTATTGAATGGGGAGATAAAATAATGGAATCTAAAGAAGAAAAAGAACAAATTGAATCTTTGCCCGAATTTAAAGAAATTTTTAAACCAATTTTTGATAAGTTTCTATCAAAAATTGGTGAAGAAGAAGCGAAAGAAGCTTTAAAAAATAAATTTGAAGAAATGGACGAAGAATATCCGGATATTCAATTCTTTTTCAAAACTGATAAAAGATTTGATAGTTTACTTCAAAGTTTTAATTTTTTAATTAAAAAGGAAAGAAATGGGAAGAAATTAAAAGGAGTTGAGCGAAAATATAAGGTAAAAATATTTAAAAATAATATGAAATAAGGCTGCAAGGCCTGCTGCTAGCCTAGCCGATCAGTTTCTGATTGAATTCTGAGTGGTTGTATTCCTGAAAAAGCAGCGCCTCGGGAGCTCAATCGGTAGAGAACCCGTTAGAAAACTGTAAGAAAATTCCCTTCGAATTTTGTAAGAAATATTCGAATAACCATAAAAGAATCAATAACTAAATGATTTTTTTAATTGATTATTATATTAAAAATATTTTTAATTAAATTTAGGAGGTTTATGAACAAATTAAATTTTTCGGAGAACATAATTTCCAAACTGTATTGAAAGGAAAGGAAGTTTGTGAGGAAAAAATGGAAAATTCGGAAGGAGAAAATGAATTTGTACGATGTATTTGTAATGAAATTGAAATATTTTTTAAAAATATTGGTATAGAGTCCAAAGTTAAAAATACTATCAACAAAGAAGAATATATTAAAAATGAAATTAAACATTTTTTCAAAGAATTAAAAAAGAAATGGAAAAATGAGAATCCAACAAAATTACAGAAAATTGTGAAACGAGTGAAAACATTCTTGAAAAAATCTTCGAAAAAGAAGGAGAACAAGGCAAAGAACTAAGACTTATTATTATGACAAAAAACAAAGATATGATTTTTAGTGAAAAAAGCAAATGATTGAAAGATTTGTAAATTAAGAATTATTTTAAAAATGTCTGACATTTGCGGTACATTATTTAAGTTGTAGATTTTGATTGTATTTTACAAGAGCAATGCCAATTACAATCGCTCTGTCAGATTACAAAACTTTGATAAAATACCAAAACCAAGCTTTATGAATTTTAATTCCAATCATGGACACAAATGTCAGGGTTAAATGTGCCCTCCGATTATATCACCTCAATTAAGTATCCCCTCATTTGTTAAGAATTTAACTCCTCGTGATTCTTTCTACATATCGTATATTTATTATTTTTAGAATTCTTTAAAATTTTGAACAAATCAGTTTTTTTAAATTTATTCACTTTTTCATTTATGGTATTAAATGTTTTTATAATTACATATTTATTTTTTAAAATTATTAGACGAAAATTTATACAAATTTCTCTCATATTGTTGAGATTACTGCAATCTAACTAGTGTTGTATGTGATATTTATTAACCGGTACTCTCGATTTTCGGTTAGTCCAAATTAACAAAATCCGGTTACGATTCTGAGTTTTAATTAAAACGTGTTTTATTTTAGGGAAATATTTATAAATCGTTCACTTCCAAGAATTTTCGGTTTTTGATATTTAAAATTTCAATTTTGGCAAAAATATAAAAATTTTCTGAGTTAAAATCAGTCGCCAACAACACTAATTTTATTTATTTCAAAAAATATTTATATTTATTATTTATTTTAAAATTTTTAAAGTTATTTTAAAAGTATGTAAAGTGCATAAATATTTGGAAAGTCTTTTTATTTTTATATGTAATATGTATATGTTGGGCGGAAAATCTAATTTTAGGCCTGGAATTTTAATTTTCCTGCTTTGACAAATTTTAAAACCCTTGGGCTTAAAAATGCCCTTGTCATGCCCTAGCTCTATCGACTACCCATCTTACACGTAAAATAAATCCTCATGACTGTTATTCTTTAAATCTCTATCTCTTAAAAAATTAAATCTCTATCTCTTAGCCCTTTGTCATGCTATAGCATTTGCCCTTTTAAAAATTTTAATTTTTAATAAATATTTTTGCCGACAAAACGCTCAAATTAAATAAAATTTAATAAAAAAAACTTAATAAATTAAAATTGAAGAGTCATAAATATATGAAGATAATTGGAGATAAGACGCTAGCGATATTTTTCATGAAAAAAACGGAGTTTCTATGTGAATACACTGTGTCACATGGCACTTGAAACCCGGACTTTTTCGACCTGAACCCTACCCGTCTTTTTACTCAATCCGTGATATTTCTGATGAGAATACACCTAAAAAGCTACAAGAAGCTTTCTTTCCTTCCATTAAATTTTCTGAACAAAAAATATAAATAATTAATATTTATTAAACTTATTTAAAATACTTGACAAGAAATTAAAAAAAAACTATTTATTTAAAAGAAAATAATTTAAAATTAAATTATTATTAAAATTAATTATTTTTATTATTATCATTCCTAATTAACTTTTTCATCAAATATTTTCTATATTTCTTTATTTTGAATAAACGATTCAATTAAATATTGCATTTCTGCTCCTTTCTTTTGTGGGACCTTGAAATAAAAAATTATTATTATTTAAAAATATTTTAAAAATAATTCTCGCCATATGTCCAGCACCACGAACTTAAAAAATAATTATTTTTTTTTTAATTTTTCAAATAAAAATACTTGTAACAAAAGACAACCCTCCTTCATAAATTGTTCTAAAACCGCCAACTTGACTCCGAAAAACCCAAGGTTTAGCTGGTTTAATCAACTTTAAATAAATTTTTAGATATTTAAAAAATTAATTTTAAACTTTATATCCCAAATTTGAAGCAAATTTTGAACCCAAAATTAAATTACAACGCATATCTGTGTCCCCATAAAAGAGTAACACTTTAACATTCGATTTTAATGCTTTTTTTATATGAAATTCAACTCCATCTTTAAATATTTTGAAAATTTATATTTAGAAAAATATTTTTTAAACTAACGGTATATGTTTTTATAAGAGTCAACTCCTCTAAAAATATTAAATAAAATACACATTTAAATTTGCCCATTGACATTTGCGGACAAACTTGAAAAGTTGTAATATATAACTACGGGTGCAATGATAACTAAATAAATCTACTTTATACTGAAGTCCTCAATCAGAATAAATACACCTTTATTTTTAAATTTTGGCTATCCACTTACAGGGGGTCTGACTAAGTAACTATTCTGACTCGCCCTGACTAATCCCCATTAACATACCACTTAATTTTAGTTAAAGATTTATCAACCCCAAGAATCCATGTTAATGAGTGTCCGCAAATGCCATCAAATGACTTCAACTTACCCACAAACATGCCAACGATTTTCACTTTCTACATGTAATGCCTCACGGACTTTAACTATTTTCTTTAAAAATATTTATTTAAAAATACCTTTAGGTTGATTTAAATAACTAGTCATATCATATTCTAATTAAAAATTATTAAACATATTTTAATTTATTTATAAATTTTACCATTTTCACAAACAAGTTCAGATAACTGTAATTCTTCCCCAACCTCTTCTGGAGAACGATTGGGGAATTTAGCTGCTCTTCGATTAGCAATAAATAATTCTAATTGACGCATTTCAGAAGCATCATCACTCAACTCTTAAATTAAAAGTTTAATAATTAAAAAAAATTTTTTTGACCGCATTTTTGGTAAATATCATAAGGATTTAGACCAAATCCAAAGCCTGAAGGTAAATCCTTAAATAAGCCAGAATATTTTCATTAAATTTAAAATTATATTAACATACGACATTAGAGAGATCACAAGTATCTTAAAATTGTTTTTCGATTAAAAAAAATAATTTAAATTCAAAATATACCTGTATTCCCTCTACAATCTTCTAATGCGACTTGTTGCCATTCGCGTTCATCAAGCATCCCATGTGCATAATTATAACGTATGCGAGTATCCTCCTCCAAACTAATATTGATATATCCATTGCCTATAGCCATTCCCTGTTTTAAAAAATATTTCTTATTGTTTTCATTGTGTGGTAATCTTTATTTAAAATATCTCCATATGGTCTTAAATCTGTATTTAAATTATCTCCATATGGTCTTAAATCTGTATTTAAATTATCTCCAATGAGGATATGATTTTTGGGATTTTTTTATTTAGTTACTAAATAATTTCTAAAGACACATTTTGGCCACTCAATTTAAAGAATATTTTATTTTAACAAAAAATAAATTATCTTTACTTTAAAATTTAATTTGTAATCTTCTTGCCCATCAATTATTCGTTCGGCAAGTGTTGGACAATAAATACCGGCATAAGATTCTCCAGTTATGTAAAGATCATTGTTTCGATATTGAGGGAATTTAATCAAAAATTGTTTAATTGCCTCATAATTTTCTTGTGAAGCCTTTAAATTTAATTTAGGTAAATATTTTCGAAAAAAATTAAACTGTATCATCATTCCATTTACGGTCTGAACCAGCGATAGAAAACCCAACTCCGGCAGGCCCTTCCAAATAAACTACATTCGCAATACGATTCCAAGGGTGAGGGTTTTTCGTTAAACTTCTCCCATCATTTGAAGCCAAATAAGGACCATGCTCAGAGAGAAGTCCAAGAATTGAGGAACATCCGGGCCCTCCATTTAACCAGAAAAGGAGTGGGTCATCGGTATTATTGCGCATAGATGCCACAAACCAATAAAAAAGTTTATGCTGTGGAGATACTTGTAAATAGCCTTTTAAATTTAAAAATAAGTAGACTAATTTAAATTTTTAAATTTAATTTGAAGGAAAGAAGTCATTTTTATGTAAAAAACTATGAAAAGATTAATCAAATGCATGAATATGTAGATCCTAATAGCAGTTATTACAACGTTCTTCGAATGGTTTAAGAAAGCGTTCAGATAATTTCTCTCTAATACGTTTTAATGTTATCTAGCAGGACATTCCCTTACAAAATATCCTTAACTTAAAAATCTTCGAAAAGTTCACTCGACTATACGCATAATAATTTAACATTTAAAAAATTCTAGGATAATAACCTGAAAAATGATCAAAAGCAGGCTTAAAGTCAAGCCCTGGTAAATCAACTATTTGATCATCTTTAAAGGCACATATACTCGACAAAATATAAAACAAATAAATAAAAAATAAATTTAATTTAATAATATTTTTATTCATTTTTAGCCAATTTAAAATAATTTAGTGTTATTTTTTGACAATTTTGTGTTGGTATTTATATAATTTAAAAAGTAGGTTATAAAAATAAAATTAAACAAATTTATTTTATTATTTTTAATAAAAAACATAAAATTATACACTTTTAATAATTGTTTGCTCATTTATTTAAGGAAAAGCATTCAAATTCTTTTAAAAAGTAAAAAAGTTTTATTGCCAAAATTGCGCAAAATTTTGTACGAAAATACTAAAAATGGTGGTAATATTTACATATTACTATTTTTATTTCTAAAATTGTACAAAAAGTAAACAAGCATTTTTTACAAATTAATAATAATTATTTAATAGTTTAGAAAATAAAAGTAAAATCTTATGGCTTTTAAAAATTTTTATATTAGACGTATGTGAAAGAAGTGCTGGGTATTGGACTTTTATCCCTCTCTAGTTCCGCCGCAGGCGAGATTTTTTTAAAGTCTGGAAGATCCTTAAGCCAGAAATCTTCATTTTCTTGTGAAATTTGAAAGGCCAAGTGTTCGAATTCTTCTATTTAAAATTATATGCAACTTTTTTGATAAAAATATGTTTATATTAATTTATTTTCCGAATAAAAAACAATTATGTATCTGACCGTTTCTTATGTCAGGGTTCGTAAAACTTAGCTTAACACAAAAGTTATTTTTCAATACTTCTCACATCCTCATATTCTTCACTTTTCTCTTTCCTACACCATCTTTAGGGATTATAGCGGAGCCGATAACCACGACAGATTGAAATACTTTGAATATATCGGAACCGATTCCAGGACTGGTTGAAATACTTTGAAATTTGCTATTAACAAACCAAATTTTCAGAAAAATATTACTGTTGGCTGTTAGGGTTGTGAAGGTTTAAACTTCTAATGGCACAAAAAAAAACAGTAAACGACCCCATAAATTCCCGCAAAAATAATTTGAGAGAGTTAAAGAAATTTATCTCGGAAGTGAAATTTTTCTGGCTATTTATATTTGTTATGTTTAGAGCAAATTTCAGACTAATAACCTAGCATAAAAATTTAAAACAATTTATAAAAGGTTGAAACAGACTAATGTAGATGATTCAATACAACAATAAAATAAAATTTGGCTAAAACCTTGTGGGATTTGTTTTTGAAAACAATTATTTATTTTCAATTTTCGATTGTTTTATATATATTAACTCAAAGAAATTGAAGGTTATTTAAATTAATTAAATTAATTAATTAATAAAAAAAGTTAATTAAATATTTTCATGTCAATGTACAAATCTCTGCCATTGTCTACTATTTAATACCTTTGTTTAAGAATTAAACAAAGGAATAGAGGGAGAGGAGAGGAGGAGGGCAGAGTCATATGGAATTTAATTTATATGGGGGAGGGAGGGGGGGGGGGGAAGGAGGGGGAATTACCCTCCTCTCAATTTACCCCTCCTCTCAATTTACCCCTCCTCTCAATTTAAACCCTCTCAATAACGCTATTCATTTTATTAATTTTTAAGAAAATTTTTTATAAAATAATTTAAAGCATATAGACTCATAAATCAGAGGGCTACCCGACTAGGATATTAGGCAAACTTTTACTAAAATTAATGTAAGAAGCTATTTTTAATTTCAAATAAGGCTTAAGATGAACCTGAAATGACCTAAGATTATAATGCAGATAACATAAAAATCGTCTTCTGAAAAAAAGTTCGGGCCAAATTCCTTAATTAATAATCTTCCGGCCAAATTCCTTAATTATTTATTGTTTTTATTAAATAAAATCTTTTTGTATATCCATTTATCACTTATCTTATATTTAATTTATTGGAAATTATCTTCATAAGTTAGGTCCTCAAATGTATGTCAAATAAAACAAATTCACTTAAATTCGGTAAAATTCCGAAATAGAAATAAACTAACAAAATTGTAAAACGATTTGACATAATTAGAAAATAACACCGAGTTCATTGCTTTCCAGACATTGAGGAGTTCAGAAAAAATATTCTCAGGCTTATTTATATGAAATATAAAATATATAGTTATTTCTGTCCTAACTAGAATATTCTAAAATTTTTGGAAATTTGTGTCTTTCATTTATTAAATTTAAGATGAAAATTAATTTAGCAATATTTTTATTGCTTTTATTATTTTCATTATTAACCTGTTTAAAAGCTGTTAAAAAAAGAAAATATGATCTTCGATCAGGAGAAATGGAAGGTGAAACCTCAACTTCATTAAATCCAAAAGATTTAAATGAAAAACATGCCGAGCATGGATACAATTTACGTTCATTAAAAAGAAAAAGGAAAACTCATCGAATCTTGGTTATTGCTGGGTATAACACATTTATACAAAGCCATTACAAACTTGCTAAAGGACTTTCTTTGATTCTTGGAGATAGTGATTTGAAAAAATATATTGAATTTATTGTAAGTTGAAAACGATAGAATTGGAAGCTTATCCTCGGAGTTCCGTCATACACTGTCAAGACCCACGATGGCCACTGAGATACCTACCGATATACATATTATATATAAAAACATAAAATGTTTTGGAAATATATCCCGCATAAGTTTGTCAGAATTTCTGAACATTAATTTAATAAGCTATGATTAGGGAAAGGATTTTTGTGAAATACTGTATATGCTCGAATAATTATCTTGCTAATTATTGTTTCAACTCTCACTAGAGAAGGTATTTAATAGAGATAGGGCTTTGAGAGAGTAAATTCTGGCATTAAAGAGGCAATTTAAAGAATTTTAAATTATTGTTTGGTAGATAGCAAAGCGGAAGATAGCAAGGCATCCAAATTACAATAATTTAATTAAAAATAAATTTTAGTTAATGGTTGTTCCTGTTTTTGATGGAAATTGTCCAGAAACTTTTCAACATAAAATTGTTAAAATAAAATGTGTAAAAATAAATCTTGATAATTTGAAAGAAGATAAAGAAGATTTTTTCATAAAATCTGAAAATTTAAAAAATGTTCCAGTAATGAATAGACAAGGAGGGAATTGGGAAGGTGTTCCTTCTAAAGAACAGCTAAAACACTTTCGTCTTCAAAATGATTTTTATGCTTTACAATTTAAGTTTTTTGTAAATTTCATACATACTTCTTTGAATTTAACTTCCCGTATTATCCAAAGAAAATTAAAAAGTTAAAAATAATTTGCAAAAAAACCCAAAAAACGCCAAAAAACGAAATCGATACCCTCAATTCAAGATATCACTTATTTTTAAATACGATTTTTCACGTCCTGTAAAGCATATATGTAGTTATTTAATTTCTAAGGCTGTGTAGTAGGCGGCGTGGTGTAATGGCTAAACATCAGTCCGGTCTATGAAATGCTTGTTCGTTATCAACCGCCGAATAACCTTTAGCACTAGTTGAATGAGAGAAATAGCTATAGCCCAGCTGTTTTACTGTCCCAAAGTGAGGGTTTAAAAATCCAAGTTTCAACTGTATTTTAATAAAATTTATTAATTATTATATTATTTTAGTGCTGGCTAAAAATACAAAGTTGATAAACGAATTAAAAGGAGCACAATATACAATAGGCCTTTGTGAAATGTTTCATATAGGAGCCTTAATGATTTTCCCACTTGTTGGTATTTCAACAAAAAATATTGTCTTGACAAGAGTTTTGCCTTTTGATACCCATTTTTATTATTTAATGGGTTTAAATGAAAAAATTATTTCTAAAAATATTCCTGGTAAATTTGTATTTAAATTTTAAAAATATTTAAATTTATTTTAAAGAGCGACGAACATTATTAGCTGTTGGATGGAAAGCATTAACACAAACAGGCAGAATTAAAAGTGATTATGAAAATGAATGGGGAACAAACAAAATATATTATCAAAATGCCGAAAAAGCATTTAAAATAATTTATCAAAAAAATAAAATTGAATTTAAAAATTTTAAGGATTTAATTAAAAAAACAAAATATATTTTTTGTAATACTCAATTAGAATTGGATTTTAAGGAAATTGAAGAAATATTTTCAACTGAGAAAAATTTAAAGGATAAAGTTAAATTTATTGGAGGAATTATTGCTACGGAGCCTGAACCGATTAAGCCTGTAATTATTTATAATTATATATGAGTTCAATAAATGTTGAGGAGTCTAATACCTAAATGTGACTTGAACTAAATGGGGAAGTAAAGAATATCCTTTAACTCGATCGGATTTGCACTTCAAAGTAAAAGACAATACACAAAATATGTTTGGGTCAGAGAAGGCTGTTAAAAATTTAATCCAAAATTCCCGAGTCCGAAGTTTTATGTAGAGCAATCTAATTTGAACTAGGGTAGCAACCTGACCTTTCGGGGGCAGGTGTGTCGCGGACATGGGTTTGTCGGGGTAGAGCCTTCGGGGTTCGTGTCGAGGTTTTCGGGGTCGGGTTGCTGCCCTAGTTTGAATTCAAAAATTTAAAATTTTTATTGGACCTGTTAGTTAGACTATAGTAAATTCATTTAAAAATTAAGGAAACGGAGGAATTACTGAAAAACGCTAGGAAATCAACAGAATTTAAAGGGATTATTGTTGTCAGTTTTGGAACATTAATTTCAACAAAAAATATGTCTGTTGATTTATTTCAAAAATATTTAAATGTTTTTGGATCCTTTAAAAATTATTCTTTTATTTGGAAATTTGATTTTGATAATGAGAAGGAAGACATAAAAAAACAAATTCCTGTCCCAAAAAATGTTAAAATTCAAGAAGGATATATTCAACAAACAACACTTTTAGGTATATTATTATTTAAATATTAATGTTCAAAGAAATTCAAAATATCCGTAAAAATTGTGCCATAGAAAGATTGATCCAGAATATTTTCTTAATATTATCCAACTTTTTGGAATTAATTTCCTCTGGGTCCGAACCAAAAGGTAAATCCTGAAACCGTTTTTCTGATACCGAGGCCGGTATCGGTAATATCATTCCAAAATACCGATACAGATTTTAGGTCGGAATCCCGATACCGCCTAACTTTAATAATGAATGAGATGAGTTACATGGTGCTCAAGAATATACGCATAGAACGACTAATGGTTTTATGCCATTAAGAAAATAAAAATCAAAAATATGATCTATATATTCAATTTAATTTTTAAAAAAAATATTTAGACAATGAATTAACAAAAGCAGTGATCACTCATTGTGGAATTAATTCATTACTTGAAGGAGTTTATTTTCAAATTCCAATGGTTTGTATCCCAAATAATTCAGACCAACCATATAATGCATATGCAGCGGAATTACGTGGATATGTTGAGGAAGTTGATTTTAGAGATGAAAATTTGGAAGAAAATTTAAAAAAAGCTTTAGAAAAGGTTTTGAATGATGAGGATTGGAAAGAGTAATCTTACTATATTATTTATTTAAAAATATTTGAAAATTAATTTTTAGAAGTTTTGAGAGTAATACAAACGAATTGAAGGGACGTATGAACAAATCAAAAGACGAATTTATTCAGGCTATGAAAGAAATGATTGGAAATCAGTAAAAGTTTAAAAGAGAGTAAACATGTACATACTATAAAAAACATTTTTTAAAAGTCGGGTTATTTTTTTGGTATATTTTTTGGATATTGGGTTATTTTTTGGGTATACCGTAAATTCTCCAATAAAGCACACCCTCCAATAGAAGCACACCTTCTAATATAAGCACACCATACGGGAGGATCGAAAAATACAAGCACATGTGCTTCTATTAGAGAATTTACGGTATTATTTTTAAGAGACTGAGTAACATTTTTATTTTAAAGTTATTGGGATAATTAGTTTAAATTTTTATATTAAAATTCAAATTCTGTCCTAAGGACATTTTTTTAAATTTTATTTTAAATTTATTTTCTATGAAAAATGAAGGTTGTTCAGAGAAGTCACCTGTTTTCAACCTCTATTTCACCTGTTTTCAGGCTTTATTTTCAGCTTGGCTGGAACCAGTCCTGAACAACCCTACCTATTATTTATTTAATTTTTACATATGTATACTTTATAAAATGTATATTTGTTTTGAGTAAAGATTTTTGGGTTTTTAATTGTGAAATTAGAATGTTAATGAAGTTAATTTTAGAGATGATTCTACATCTGGCATCTTGCGCCATAAATCAGCTCGGTATTTTTATCAGAAAATTTCTTGTTTTAATTGTTTCAAAGTTTTCAGAAATTTGAATCGTTTCATTATAATTGTCATGCAGAATTTTTGGTGGAATGGTGGATTTTTTTGAGTATTATAAAACCATACATTTTAAATCTCTATATAGTTTTTATCTCTATGGTTTTATATGGTTTATACCCTCTGTTTTCAGTTATCACGAGTTTTCGCTTCCCTGATTTCTTTGCGGTTATTTGCCTAAAAATACCGATTTTCTGTTCCGGTTCTGATAACCTTTTGCTTCTAACTATTGTGTTTGCCTATCTAAATTTATTTTAAAATATTTAAAATTAAAAAATTAAATCCTTTCCTCTTTCAACATCTAATCAGTGAAAAGGGCAATTAATAAATTGACATTGTAAATAAAAGTGATAGACAATTATTTTAAAATTATTGACTTTTTTAAATTTAATTAAAAAATAAATTATGAAATATTTTTAATAATATTTTAAAATTAATTTCAAGATATTTTTTAAATTAAATCTTAATTATCCCTCCTACCTGAAATTTAAAATTGCTGAAATTTATAAATATTTTTTATTTAGAAATTAATTATTTATTTATTTTAAAAATAATGCAAATATTCAATAGAAAATTATTTTTCATTTTAATAATAATTATTGAAACAAAATTTATAATTTTTAATTGTGATGATGATATTATTGAGGAATCAAACAATGATAATTTATTAGAAGAATTAAAATATAAAGTAGTTATTTTTAAATTAATTTTCAAAAGAAAATTAAATTTTTCTTTTTAATTTCAATAAAATTAAATATTAAAAATAAATATTTAAATACTAAAAAGTTTCCTAACTCAATTTCTGTTTTAGAAATGCATTTTGGAGATACTCCCAAATAATTTATACAAAAATTTTCTCCTAAGGTAAGGAAAATAAAGAAAAAAATTCCAAATCAAAACATTCACTATTTTGAATTTTTCTATTTAATTTTCGGAAACTTTTTTAGCTTTAGAAAAATTCTACTAATATATTTTAAATTTAAATTATTTATATCCTGTGAAGAAAATAAATAAATTAAATATTAACCAAAAATATTGATTTTTCTACAATATTGGCTAGGATTAAAATTTTAAAAAGTAATTTTTAAATATTTATTTTTTAAGTTTAAAAGCGATTATTTGGGATATAATTCAGAAATTCAAAAATGGAAAGATTATTTAATTAAAATAAAATATAATATAGGCGAAATAGAATCAGAATTTAAAATAGGGAAATATAAATTGCCAAATTGTTTTTCTAATTGTTTATTTCCCCCTCTAAATAAATTAAAATTGAAAAGCAAAAATGCCGAAAATAATAAAATTTTTGGAAATATTTTATTAAAAGAATGGAAAAAATTGAAAAAGAAGAAAGACAATAATTTAATAGAAATTAATAATTTAATTAAAAATGTTTTGATTAATTGGAATTGTGAAAAAATTGAAAGAAAAAATAAAAATTTGAAAAGAAAAATTAAAAATGAAAATGAGGTTGGTTTTGAAATATAGTGTAGAAAATATGAAGGAACAAGATTAAAACTGAGCTCCAATTTTCTAAAAATATTTTTAATTATTTTTTAAAATTTTTTAAAAGTTGTTTGATATTTGTTCTGAATTGGAAATGATGTCGAAAGATTTTTTTGCCTATATGGATTTTGTTAGAATTTATGAAGGAAAGCTACCTGAAGACGACCAATTATTAAGTATCAATTTCTTAAATTATTTAAAAAATATTTTTAAATTTAAAACACTAGCGGTCCTAGAGATAGGCGGAAGGATTTTAAAATGGATTCAACAGCAAAAGCTGTTCGGCCATCAATCTATAGTTATTCGAGTTGAACCCAACTAGATTTACTATCCATTCTAGGCATAGCAGACAAACAGCAGGCAGCTTCCGTTAGCTCAGTTGGTAGAGCACCTGTACATACGTGGTGAGCGAAAGCGCCTAGCAATAACTGCCAGGAGGTCGCGGGATCGAATCCTGCCCGGGATTAAACTTTTATCTCGCTCTTACTATATTTAAATTATATTTTAGTTACAAAACATTCACCAGAACAATTTAATGGAGCTCCAATTCGTTTAAATTTCAAATTTAATGAGTTAGAAAATTTGAATGATCAAATTCCTCAATTAGAATATAATGAACAATTAAATAATAATTTACTAAAAAATAATCAAAAAACAAACATTCAAGAAAAATTAGGCAAACAAGAAATTTGTAAAATTTTCAACTTTTTTATCGATAATTATTTGAAAATTAAAAACAATGTAATAATAAATAGAAATGAATTTTTATTAATTAATGGATATGAAGAAAATAAAAAATTACATAAAATATTTTATGAATGGAATAATATTTATATTAAATTAAATAATTTACCTTTAATCATAAGAGATGAAGATAAAAAAAATTTGGAGAAAAAATCAAAAACTAAAGAAATAATAAGGTGCTAATTTAGGATTTTACCTCAATAGTACATACAATTATACAAGGTACTCCGCACATGCGAAAGTAATATGAAATAATAATTAATGTCCAGAGTCGAGTTGGCACTAAAGGCCGGACCGAGACAAGATCTAGATCGAAAATCTCAGTTATCGAGAATAAGAATTTTTCAAGATGTCGATTCTCGTACAAAAAATTTTTTAGATTTATCGAGAAAAAAAAGATGCGAAAGAAAGTTCCAATCATTATATGTCTAATAAACAGACTATAAAATCGGCTCATGTTAAGTGAAATTTAATCTCAGGCCGCAGGGTACTATAAACTAGAAAATAACACTCAATATCCGCTTAAAGGATAATAACCAGAGTCTTGTATGTAAATATTATAAACAAGGATAAAAAATTAATAACCTAAATAATAAAAATATTCTGTGTATTTGATAAATTTGTCTATCAAAACAACATGTAAATATAATAAAATTAACTTTACGAATGGCTGAAAAACAAAAATAAAATTCAAATCCCTTCAATTTAAATTACGACCACACAAGAAGATACTCACTATAAAAGGCAGTCAGAAGTCCCACTAATCATGTTTCGTCCTCGTAGTCGAACAAAAATCCAAATAAAACTAATAAACCTTCCCTTCCAATCAGTTATATTCAACTGTTCGAACATGGGATCCAAATTTCTTTTCGGAAATATTCTGGCTTTCGGGATCTGTTTTGGCATTGTTATGTCAACCAATTGTCCTGCACCTTTAACTAATACACGAAATTCGGAAAGTAACTCAAATAGCCAAGCTCATCGTGAATGTAACATTGGGCCAATTTGTGATTGTTATGCTACAACTACTCCAAGTAATGTCCCAACAACTACAACGGCTTCTACAACCACATCCGCTGCGGCAAGTCTGGCTACGGGTGCTAGTGGAGTAAGCCTGGATACATCATCTGCTGCAAGTCTAGCTCCTGCAAATGTCACAATAATTAATTATATTTATTTGAACAATTCTACTTCTAACTCAACATCAGGATCTTGCCCATGTGTTCTAGTCAATGAGTTAAGAAGAATTAAATTTTTGCGTTTGAACTTTGACCAGCAAGTAATATAAATATTATTTTAAATTTTTATATTTTTTGAATTAAAGAACCGTTTCGAGGTCTGTATAAAGCAGATAGAGATTGAGCTCCTTGATGTGACTTTAACTTTATGGGTAAAGGTTATTAGATGTGCTTATCATTTAAAACTTTTCTTCGCAAACAACGCTGACATTGAACCATTAATTGAATGTGAACAAATTACTGGATGGGGAAGGATCTTCGAGTTTATTCTTGCAGGATTCAGCTTCAATGCAGATAATATGAAATTAGTAATAGTTCCAGTGGATAATATTGGCAATTCCCCGCTAACTGCTGCTATGGAAAATGCAACAGCTAATGACAAATGTGGCAATGGGACAACCGCAATCGTTCTTACATGGACAAAATGGTTTAAAAGGATCTGCTTTAAAAACGATGATGACTGGCCAATTGAACGAAAACATGCCTATATCGCTATGGTTCTTCGCCAATACTGCGCTAATAATGCATCTCCCACACTGTGGCAAGCAATATTGAATGCATACATCACTGGGTTTGGAACAGTTCAACAGTATCTTTCCAATTGTGATATGGTATTTTTGATTTAAATATATACAAAGATTCCCTACTAAATAGTATACAACACTCTCCTCAATTGGAAATTCAATGTTAAGCGGAGATGCCGATAGCAATTCTCTTTTACAATCACTTAACAACTCCATCAATTCCAATGCCACTGCTCAGAATTATAACTCCTCAACCATAGCCGAAGCTAACAACTACGTTTCAAATTGCTACAGCTTCTTCAAAACTGAAACTGACTCCTTTAGACGTTTGAAATTTTTATCGGCACAATTCTCATATTTGAGTTCATTGGCACATTTGTTATGTTACCAAACGACAATTTTTGGGAACGGTTTTCAGTGTCAATTCTGGCAAGTTATCGCCTCTTCACACTTTGTTAGTTTTTACTAAATTCATATTTTAATCACTCTTCTATTCAGTGTACCAATAACAACGTTACTGTTTACAACCAAACTGTTCCTCAAGATTATGCCCATTGTTGTAAACCTGACAAAAATAACAACACAGAATTAATGCAAGCCATAGATTTAGACTTCAGACCTCTTCTTAACCCAACTCAGAATTCCTCATTTAGCATCTACAGAAACGCAATATACAATTGTATATACAAATTATTCTTCAACGACTATGTATCAGCTTATAGTTGCTGCCTTAATTACATTAAAAGTTGCAACAATGTCCAACAACCGAAAGGATTGTTTGCAAAAACAATTCTTTGGCCAGTTTTTAATGGTTCACAACCAGGAACTATTTCCGGAGCATGTGGATGCAGTTGAATGTAATGAATGGAAAGGAAAGAAGGCCCTACCCGAGGGATTTGCTTGATGCCCATTGTGCTCGCTCCCTCTCCCCTCCCCGTAGTTTAGAATATCAACACCGCCTATAAAATTTTATTCATAAATTTTTTCTTATTAGTGCTAAATCTTTCGCTTATGTAGTTTTTCTTTATTAATTTTTGGAAATAAATTGCGGTTGTTGTTTATTTTTTGGAATTTATTAGTTTATTTTTTAAGGTAAAAGGAGACATCAAATTAGCAAACTTAGAAATCTTTATTCTGAAAATTTATAATCCCATCTCTCCATTGAATTCGGTCCAATATTACTTTTAAATAATATTGCTTCTCAGAATTCAGATCTCTCCGGACATTTAAAAGTCTTAGCTCTGGCTAAAGACGCCCCATTATTGTATCTGGACAAATATTGTAGGATTTCAATATAGTCTGCTGTGAACCATCACTGATGGTACAGTCATACTTCTATTGGGATGCAAAGATTGGTTTAAGTATAAATATCTACCCAATCCAAATTTTTGTTATATATTAAACTAAAACACTCAAATTTTTCAGAAGATTATTTAGTCGAAAATTTAACGAGGAGGCGGAAAATCCAAAAATATTTTTATACAATAAAAAAAGATATTTAAAAAATAATGAAGATTTTAATGAAAAAGAAATATCAGATAGCTATGAAGAAGATGATGAAGATGATAATAACGATAATAAATTAACAATAAAAGAATTATATAGAAATCAATGGATAAAATGTTTATTTAAAATAAAAATAATTATGGGAATTCAAGGAGAATTATTGGAAGAAAAATGTAAAAAACCTCCAATTAAATTAATTAATATAATAAAATATAATAATGATATGAAAGAAAATTTAGGTAATTTTTTTCCATTGAACAAAAGTCGTAAGGTTTGCCATATGCAAGGCATAATT
The DNA here is from genome assembly GCA_963681835.1 of Meloidogyne enterolobii. Classification (NCBI taxonomy): domain Eukaryota; kingdom Metazoa; phylum Nematoda; class Chromadorea; order Rhabditida; family Meloidogynidae; genus Meloidogyne; species Meloidogyne enterolobii. The sequence continues at coordinate 1,079,914 of CAVMJV010000013.1, read as the reverse complement.
ATTTATTTTTAATCATCGAAACTTCCCATTGATAGAGCTTGGTCAGTGTCGAAAATCTTAGATTACCAGGTCTAATCAACTAGTTCTTATATACTATAGGTAATCCTGGTAAACTTTTTGCGGGATTTTGGAGATAGAATGGCATGTGTGGTACTTAATTAGTTCCCCCCATAGTCAGTTTAAAAATGGTCAGTCTGAACAACAATTGTAGAACCCATCGAGCTGTGTCGAATGACGCTAAAATCAAAAAAATCCGACTTGATTTGACCGAAATACATACCCCTGAACCACCGGGGTGAAAAACCAAAAGGCGAGGGCCCTTTCCATGATGGTTCCATGGAAAGGGTTTCCATGATGGTTCCAAGATTTCCATGATGGTTCCATGGATTTTTCTACAGCATTAACATCGTACATAATATTTAGCATAAAATTTTAGAATTATTTAATGGTTGGAAGGAAAGATTTGAGGGATTAAATAAAAGATTATTTAATTTAGAAGGTATAATAAATTCCGAATTAACGCATGAAATTTTGAAAAATAATTTAAAAAAAGAAATTGAATGGCATTTACGAGAAAAAATTAAAATTGGCAAAAAATTAATAAAAATGGAAAAGGATGTAAATAAATATACTTTTAAATATTTAAAAGAAATTAAATATAAAAATAGTAATGACTGGCTAGAAGAAAGTAAAAAACAAATTCTATTTAATGAAAGAATAAAATGTAGAAAAATATTTGTAAGTTTAATATTGAATGTTTTTCTAGTAAAAAATTTTGGAGGAGGGGGGATCAGGTAGGGGAGAAATCCTTCGAGCTTGAGTAATCCGAGTATTAGGATCCCAAGCGGTCGAGTCGAGTAACTCGAAGTCGCTCGACTCGAAGGTACTCTAGTTTAATCAAAGCTGTTCCATAAAAATTCATTCCGGTTACTCTAAGTAAGCCAGAAAAAAGGCCTGAAACAGACCTCGCTCTTATTTCTTCTACTACCAAACCCTGTGGACAAACTTTTTATGTATTTTAAATTAAAAGTTTTTAATTAATAATTTAATATCTTAGGAAATGGATCAACAAATTCTTGAACTAATTAATCAAAATATTAGTAGATCTGATACAGATGTTACATTTTATTCAGCGACAAGTGATTCGAATGAAAATATAAATAATTGAATTTAATTAAAGAAATTGAGAGCCAGATGTGATTTTATAAATCCCAAACCTTTCCAAGCTGGATCTTCTTATTTTCCTCTCTCGCGATTTTTTTAATTTAAATTTAAATAAATAAATTGCATAATGATAATGTAATATACCGGATGTACTTTACTAAAGTGCAAATTTTAAAATATTTATTATTATTAGTATTTGTCTATGATAAAATTTATATATAAATTGATTTTGATAGACATTATTTTACGTTATTTTAAACTTTTATTTAATATTTTTTTAAAATAAACACACCGTAGACATAATTTTTGTTCTCACAATTTGGTATTTCGTTTTTAATTTATAGATTTACAGATTCAAAATCACTTTAGGGAAAATTGAAATTTTTTACAGGTTGATCCAAAAGTAACCGGGCACATTATATCTGGCATAACTTTATTCAAATTTTAGTTAATGAGATTAAATAAAGATTAAATGATAGAGACATCTATTGATAGCAACATCTTCTGGACATTTTACGGTCGCTCATTCTCATCAAAATCCGTGGATTAAGGTTCGGAACTTGACAATATTCACGTCCTTGGGTTTATTTTATGTTCTGCCACTTCTGGCACACATGCGTTGAAGAGTTAAATGTGCTACAAAATAAGTGATCTAGAAGTAACCGGGCAAAATGAGTGATCCAGAAGTAAAATTTAATGGTATGAGAAAGTAATGTGCCGGTTACTTTTAGGTGACTCTATATTTAGCAAAAAATATTGTTTTAATTTAGATAAATGTTTTTTAAAATAATTATTTTATTAATATTTTTACCAAAAGAAAATGCAATCCCAAATCCATTTAATGGTAATATTAAATAAATATTTAAAAAATCCTTTTATTTAATTTAGCCTTATGCAATTTGTATAACGCTAGAAATTTTCTTGCTAATCCACTGAATGGTTCAACAGAAATAATTCTGGAGAATTATTACAAAGAATTTCTTTTAACAAAGGATCCATTTCAGATTGATAAAATGTATATGAAAATATCAATTGCTTCACATATATTTATGGTTGACCTTGTAATGGATATTAAAGAACCAGGACGACATATAGGGTAGAAAAAATTTAAAAAGATTCCCCATTAAAAGGCCATGATGGAAGTTTTCTAGAGCTAAGCCAGAAGCTCCGGTTCCGGTAGGCCGGAAGTTCGGGGTATTTTTTGGTTCCAGTTCCGGCACGGAACCAAGCAATTAGATCCGGTTCCGGATCCGGCGAAAATTTCAGTTTCGGTTCCAGTTCCGGCTACATTTTCGGTTCCGGGAAGCACTAAACTTTACCCAAGATTTGCCTAAAAAATCGAAGAGGAATTACTGACTGAAAAAATGGCTGATCATGAATATTACTAGAGAGAGTCTTTTAGGGGTATCAAGAATAAATTTTTTATCTATCGAAACTGAAAGAAAAATCCCTTTTTGAAAATAATTTAATAATAAAATAACAAATTTACACAGATTTCTTCTTCGCCAAGCTTGTTTATATCCATTACTTATTCCATATGAGGCAGCACTTTGCTCTTTAATATCATTTAAAGGGGAATATAATGAAGAATTAAAACAGAAAATTTATGGAAAAAAATACAAAAAATTGCCTAAATTAAATTGTTTCTTGACTGATTTAACAAAATTTGATGAAATAATTAAAGAATATCAAGAAGAAATTTGGGATACTAATTTCATTGTTTTTGTTAAGTATTTTATAGATGAAAGAAAATCTTTTCAAAAATTTTTGAGGTGATTTCTTAAATAACAAATAAAGGCTTAAAACTGGAATTTTTAAAAATCCGTATAGCTGTTTAAGTTAAAAATTGTTGTAGTCTTTCTAAAACGTCGGGAAGCATGCTAGTATAATTTAGAAAGTATTTCGATTCATTTCAGAGACTCTCTGAACTCTCTGCGATTTCAGAGAGTATTTCGGATTAGTTATGATAAGTGGAAAAATTAAATTAATAAAGTAATAAAAAATAATAAATGGATAAAGATTATAAGATCGGCAAAAAATACAAAAATACCCAAATAACTAGGAAATAAAAACAAAATTCCTGTAAATCTCTGCCCAAAATAAAGATTAGTCAACCCTTTAAATTAACTAAAAATAATTAATTTTATAATTTAATTCAGATCTTTTACTGATCCAAATACTCGTAATAATGTCAATCGTTCGTCAATAGAAAGATTAAAAAAAATATTTGGGCCAATACGTCTATTTGTTTTACAAGAAAAATTTCCAGAATATTTATTTAAATTAGGTAAAGTTTTAAAATTTATTTTAAATTAATTTAAATATTCATTAGAAGAAGAAGATATTGAAAATAATTTAATTAAATTAATTAATGATTCCCTTTTAAATCAAACAAAATACCAACAATGGAGAATATTACATGTTTTGGATTATTTTCTTTATAAAGGATGGTATAAAATTAATATAGAAAATAAAGGTAATTTTGAGGAAATTAAATATTTATTTAATTTTTAGTTGGAATTGAACAAATAAAAAATATTTGGGAAACAATTTTTGAAAATTATTGGAATGGAAATAATTTTCTTAAAGAATTTGTTTTGAATTTTAATGAAATTGAGGAGGAAGATGACGACGAGGAAGAGATTGAAAAAGAAATACTGGTATTTTGAATTCAATTTAAATGAATGTACTATATTATCTAGAAGATTATTCAACAATCTAATTTCCGTTTGGACACAACCGGAATCCGGCGGCGCTTAAAAAGGAAGTAATCTGGCTTCCTTTTCTTCCCAAATTCTGAAAATTTTTTGATATATTGGAGGATTTTTATACATTTTTAAAAATTGCAGATTGCGAGTTGCGGATTGCGTTACCGGAACTTTTTTTTCAATTGCGTATTTCGATTCGATAGCCGTTTATGCCAGACCCTACTATCTAGTAACTTTTAAGTGACTGATAATAAGTAAGTCTGTCGTTAAATTGACAGTGTTTTGCAAATTCAATTTATCTTAAAATTTTTTTAATCTATGAAAAATAAAAATAATTTTTAAAAATTTAAAAGCAAATATTTCTTAACCCAAAAACTTATTCAACAGAAAATTTTGAGGTTCATTTAAAATATTTATTTGTAATGAAAGAATGTACAAAAAATAAAAATATTGAAAAAGAAGTAATTAAAAATTGTATAAATAAAGAAATGAAAAAGAATACTAAAAAATTGGAAAGAAATTTAAGAAAACAAAAAATTATTGAAATATTATCTAGAAAAAATAATGAAGAATTGTCAAAATTAAAAATTAAAAATTTAAAGAGTAATTTTTATAAAGCCAAAGGTTTGTATATTTTATCAAAGATTGAAAATTGTAGGCAGGGAGTGAACGAAAATGACGGTATCTAAATCCTGACTTAAAGGACCGAGATGAATCTCATGACCAAGATGAATTTCATTCAAAAATAATTTTTTTAAGCGCTGAGGGGATTTTTCGGAAAGCAAAAACAGACATCACCTTTTTTTAGCGGCGAAAACAAAAATTCGGAATGAGATTTTAGGCTAATACTGATACCGCGTCTGCTAGTGTATGGACTCGGAATCCCTGCATCGGTATTCTGTTTCGGTAACTCCTTTTAAACAATAATCGAAACAAGGATTTAAAAAAAATTCGAGATACTCCCGACAGAATTCGGTCAGGATCCAGTTATCTGTTATCAAATACTCTTGTTCATCTATAAAGCATTCCATATTAGAGATCGGAACAAATCTAATGCAAAAATATCGTTCATATAACTCATTTGAGATATAGAATACATACACTCTCTAATCCCCAATCTCCAATCCATTATTAATTATTTAAAAAATAATTTAAGAAGCCCTCATCAAAGATTTATTTGGATTTGATAGAAGTCTAATAAACGAAGAAATTAGAAATCGAAAAAATGAAATTATTAGAGAAGTATAAATTTAAATTTAAAAATTTTATAATTTTATTTTAGCAATCTGGAAATAAACAAAAAGAAATAGTAATTGAAATACAAGAAGAAGAAGTAGAATTTTTAGATCTTTTAGAAAAAGCATTGAAGGAATTTTCTGGTAAAGTACAAATAAATATATGTATTTTATAAAGTTAGACTACCCTGGATAATTATTGTTCGACCTTCCGCTGGAAGGAGTAATTAATCAAGGGAGGGTAATTATACGATGATTGAAATTTGAACGTGTTTTAGGGCATTTGTTGGGGGGGGGGGGGTAATTATTGTTTTAATCCATCGCTGGATGGGGTAATTAATTGAAGTGTGGTAATTAATACAGGTTATACGGTATCCTAATTTTGCATAGCTTTAAAAGAATTTTACAATTTTCAAAATATTTTTAGAAAATAAAGAAATGAAAGATGCACTCAATTTATTAAAAGATTTGCTGGAAATTGAAAATAAATTGTTTGAAAAAAATATTGGAATTTTCGATAAAAATACAGAGGAATTTAGATTTAATATTGAAAATAAACTTAAAGAAAATCAAAAATTGGAAATAAAAAATTTATTTGAAAAGAAAAAAGGAAATTATTATTATAAAAAAGATGGACATTTAGTGAATAAATTTACAAAATTTTTGTTGGAAACTAACGAAAAAATTCAATTAAATAATAAAAAATTAATTTATTTAATTATTTATTTATTAGTAAAAATTGAGGAAAATATATTTGATGATTATATTAAAGAGGTAATAATCTGAGTTCCGAGTTCCGAACTTTCTTTCTTTCATATTTCCGGCACCTTCGTCATTTCCGACCCACCCCTGGTATTTAATAATAAAGAATAATTAAGTACGAAAAAATGAGACCCAAAACAAGATCCATATCAAAATCTGGAATCAAAAATTAACCGGAGTCGGCATGTTTGGCTTTTTATGGGTTAATTATGTCAAGGAATATTTTTTGATTTCGGGGATAATCCAGAAATAAATCAGATTAAGTATCTCAACTCTGGAACTCGAACTCCGGCTCCGTTTATATACACATGTTGTATAATAAAAAATATTATTTTATAATAAAAAATTTTTAGAAACTCAAAACAAAAGAAATGGAATTTAACAAAAAATTCGAAATTATGGAAGATTTAATTGAAAAGTTTGTTTAAGATTTTTGAAATTAAATTAAAAATAAAATTTAAATAATTTTATTAGATCACAAAAGAAGGAATATAAAGAATTAAAGAAAAATGTTGATGATTTTATTAAAATAAAAATTAGTAAATAAAAGTGAAGAATTTAAAGTGAAGGAATTAAATGAAATGCAGTCGCAAAATTTTTTCGAACAAAATTTTATTTTTAGCGCGCAGGCGAAAATTTTGTAAGGCCGTACGCCGAAAAATATAAATTTCTGCTCCATGCCTCCCCAAATTGTCTCCATATCCTCATTTCAAGTGGAGTGTGATATAAGTGGATTAAGGGGATATTGGTGGATATAAAAATTAGTGTTTAACCGGAACCGAAATTTTGACCGGAACTGGATTCAATTTGAGTTCCGGTTCCCGGAACCGGAACCTGAACCAAAAAACCAACGCTGGGTTATTTATTTTCAACGCTGGGTTATTTATTTTAATTTATGATCTTTCTGCAAGTGCGGACACAACAATGGTGATGATACTTTTTTAATTTATGCATTATAAAAAGTTTGGCGTTATTTTTATTCAATTTTAGCATTAGTGCGCTCTAAAAACTCAAAAACTTTGGCCACGCGAAATTTGGCCATAAACCCCTATTGTATACGATGTTCATGCTGTGGAAAAATTGTTTGGATGGGAGATGGAATTGAACCATCATGGAATGAGCCCAAACCGAAAGCACAACCGACTGAGCCACCATCCAACCCGATGATGGGTTATTTATTTTCATTTATGTTCTTTCTGCAAGTGCGGACACAACACTCCTTCCGCCTTGCGAAACCAAGCGTCCTCGCTTGTTGCTTGTCTTCCAATAACTATCAACTGTTTTTGATTTTTGGGAGAGAGCACACAGAAACCCATTTGTGGCATTTTTTTTTCTAGCTGCTCACTCAGAGTCTTACGCTTCTCTCTAGCTGCTCACACAGAGTCTTACGCTTTCTCTGGCTGCTCACACAGAGTCTTACGCTTTCTCTGGCTGCTCACACAGAGTCTTACGCTTTCTCTGGCTGCTCACACAGAGTCTTACGCTTTCTCTGGCTGCTCACACAGAGTCTTACGCTTTCTCTGGCTGCTCACACAGAGTCTTACGCTTCTAATTTCTACCCGCACTTAGCTCAGGCGATACTCACAGGGTCTTCTCCTTATTTCTCTAAACATTGAAAGCATGTCAGATCATCACAGCATTTGACGGTTCGCTTGTTTCCTCAGGCTAAGCCTGGACGGGTCGTTGCACCATTATTGTATACGATGTTCATGCTGTGGAAAAATTGTTTGGATGGGAGATGGAATTGAACCATCATGGAATGAGCCCAAACCGAAAGCACAACCGACTGTGCCACCATCCAACCCGATGATGGGTTATTTATTTTCATTTATGTTCTTTCTGCAAGTGCGGACACAACAACCCCCATACACGTTCAAATAATTTTCTTCTTTTTTCAATCAATTTTATCTATTTTTTTAATAAAAATTTTTTTTATGTAAATAGTATACCTTTTCATGCTAAGCAAGGTATACAATTTTTCCCTTATTCCGTCAATTCTCTCACATTTTAAAAAATTTTTGTGTAGCGTTTTATGTATTTGTGGGTTGTTTTATGTTAAACAAAAATTATTTGTTTAGCTTTTTATGATAAATTATTTTCATTATTAAATATATTTTTCATTTTATTTTATTAAAGTTTTATTAAAATTAAATATTATCTACATATTATCTTTATAATGAATCAAGAAAATAATTCACAAAAGAAAATTCTTTTTTGTGTAATTTGCGGAAATCAAAGTGAAAGCAAAAATTACTGTGTTATTAGTTGTGCAAGTAATTATTTTTTTAAAGATAAATATCGGATTGTCAGACTTGGTTACAAAGATGGTTACTTGGTTACCTCCTCAAAATCTAGTGAATTTTATTTTTAAATTTATTTCAATCATAATGTTTTTCGATAAATAAATCTCCCATGCTTATTTTGTAGCTAACTAATATGTAGGGGTTTTATTTTGAAAAGAAAATTGGCAGTCCAATTAAAAATTAATTTGTTATTTTCCACTATATTTATTCGGTGCATGCCCTTTAATGCAAATGTACCTTATCGTAAAAAGAATATAACTATTAGTTACCCTTTTCGTAAAAGAAAATCCCTTGCCTTGAAATGCAAGGGATTTTTGTAGCGTTTTAAGCAAAACAAAATATTTTAATTAGGTGTATATTTGTTTAGCTTTTTTTAATAAGTACTTTTTATTCCCATACATATCCATTTTCTCATTTTGGTAGATATTGGCAACTACTAATAAGTATATAAAACTTTTAACACCCCCCCCCCCCTCCATATGTACTAAAGTGCATAAATAGCTTTTGTGGTTGATTTAGTTAATTTGCCAAAAATAATTATACCTATTATACTTTTTATAAAATGAATAAAGAAATTAATAATTCACGAAAGAAACTCCTATTTTGTGCAGTTTGTGGAAAGCAATGTGAAAGCAGAAATTATTGTGTTGTTAGTTGTGCAAGTAATCCTAGTCTTAATTTTATTTAAGATTAATGTACATATTGGTCTACTTAATCTGAATATCTCACCCTAATACTATTAATATATCCCTCTGAAACTCAAATAGGGGTAGAGGAGGGGGGGATATAAATTAAAGACTGGCGCGGGACGGGATCCCGACGGGATTTTCCGGGATCCCGGATTTTTTTGATTTTCGGGATCATTTGGTATTCGGGATTTTTTCGGGATTTATCCCTCGGGATCCCATCCCGGCATCGGCTGAGAAAAAAATCCCGACTCGGGATCCCGGAAGTGCGATTTTCCCAATCTCTAATATAAATATAATAATTATTTTTTCTAAGGCTGCAAGCAATTTTTTCGCCGTACTGTTGTACAACAGAAAGCTACTACTTGTCGGCGGCATAAAAAGTGTGATATAATAAATGGTTAAATTTCTTTCTTTAATTCGATATTTAAGGGTACACTCAAAGGTACCGCCGGCCCACAAAAGTATACTAGATTAACTTCCCTAGAAAATTATTTCCAATATCAGGAAAAATCTACAAAAATTTCAGTGTATGTATTTTTAATAATGGCAAAGTATGTAAGGTGAGGCCAAGACTTGGCCCAAAAAAGAAGTAAGTTATTCTAATAACAAAGAAAGTTTTCTAAAAAATATTTTGTATTAACTAAGGATTTTTAAAAGTCAAAAAAATTTTTTTGGTTCAGTTCGTTGGGCTGCGTTATTACCATGGATACCTATTTTTTAAATTAAATTAAATTTTATTATTTATTTACAAGGCGAGAAATGTAGAGGTTGCCGTCTTGATAAATGTTTAATTGAGGGAATGGATCCTTTAATGGTTAAAACTACTGACAAGAAATGTCGAAAGGAATTTATTGAAATGTTAGAAAAACGTCGAAATAAATTACACCAGACTATCAACACTTCAACAAACATTCATCATCAAGACGAAGAGAAGAATCTAAATGATGGAAACGAAAATTTAAAGTATAATGAAGATAATGCTGCAAATAAATATAAAAAATCAACAACCAATCAAATAAAAAATAAATTGGACCACAATGACAAAATAATTAGTATAAACTTAATTTATTTAAATTCTGATGCAGAAAATAATTTTTAATAGCAAAAATAATTGAACAAGAAGATAGACCCCTTAACATCATTTTAAATAGCGTGAGACTTTTCCTGCACTTGGTAGGCCAAGCGCAGGAAATCATTAACTTTTGCTTAAGTTTTTCTCCTTGCTTAAGTTTGGTTCGGACCCAAAACTAATTTCCTCCCCAAATAGTACACAACAAACAATCCAAACAACCAAACTTCCAAACAACACAAAAAAGCGTAAGTCCAAAAGTGCAGGCTAATTTCTAACAAGAAGTCTGACAATTCTGCAAATATTAAGGAAAAAAAGAAGGTAGACAGGCTGGCGGTCCACTTAATTACGTATGGATTTAGGGGATTAATAGGTTTCGGTTAAAAATTAATCCCTTACCAGCTATCACTTGTCGCACTCTAGTTCACTGATAAATAGTTTTTAATGACAATAAATAACATTAAAAATTAAAGGTCAACAAAAACAAAATTATCTCTTGGTACCTTTAAATGCAGAAAGCAGTCAAGTAAATATACTAATTAATTTTTGTAATTATAATTATAACTGTAGATGGAACATTTAATTCGAATTTGTGAAGCACAAAGCCGAATTAGAAATGCATTTATGGATTTTGATGACCAACAATTTTTATCTTTAAATTTAAATTCTTTGAAAGATCTCTTAACTAATGGGCCAAATATTATTTTAAAAGCATCTGAATTTTCGGTAAAGGAATTTTTAAAATAAATACTGTCAGATAAGATCCCCATAGTTTTTATTTGGTTGTCAGTTGTTGGGGTGGGATTGAGCAAAAATAGATAAGCATATTCTTAGGTATAATTTTTCAGCAGATCTTAGGATGAACAAAATTTTGTTCGTCTGTAACGAGCAGACTTGTGCATGGACACGTATTTTGGAATGGCTCTATATCAAATATCCGTGAGCTCAATATTCGTATCCATTTATATCCGTGCAAATTTTGAGTTATATCCATCCCCCGCGGATATATCTGTTTTGAGAAAATGGGGTTTGAAGGAAATGGGAATAGGTACAAGATTAATTTTATCTTGGTGACCAATATTTGCTGACAAAAATCCGGCACCAAACAAATAATTCTACATATATACTTATTTATAGGAAACACCAAAGCTTCTTAGTTCAACTGAATTTTACGAAATAAATGCAAAATTTGACCAAATTAATCATCGAACAGTAAAATGTCTATTCGTTGAGAAACTTGTCTGTATTGGAATTTTTAAATCTTTACCTATTTTTCCAAAACTTGATGTTAAAGATCAAGTTTGTTTGTTTGTTAATAATAGTTAACGTTAATTTAATAATTAAGTTAATTATTTTAAAATATGTGGCAAATGCTGTATTGATGATTTGCAATTGTTTTATTGCTTATGAATTGTGTTCTGATACTTGGATGAGAAAAGATGGTTCTTGTGTAATGGCTGCTTTCTCTGATCAATTTAAATTCAAAACTGATAGAACGTAAAATATTTTAAATTATTCTTGTTTAAAATTTGATTTACTAAAATATAAAATGTCGACTCGATATCAGGGTGGCCTTTTTACCCTATTTATAGAAAATTTTCCCTATTTTTGATCTTTTCGCCCTATTTTTTCCCTATTTTGTACATTTGCCATATTTTGACCTATTTTTATCAATTTTTAAAATTTCAAGATGGTGACAGTCATCTTGACGTGTTCGTGGTCGTCGACAGTCATTTTGACGTGGTCGTGGTCGACGACAGTCATCTTGACGTGGTCGTGGTCGACGACAGTCATCTTGACGTGATTGTGGTCGTCGACAGTCATTTTGACGTGGTCGTGGTCGACGACAGTCATCTTGACGTAGTCGTGATCGGCGACAGTCATCTTGACGTGGTCGTGGTAGACGACATTCATCTTGACGTGGTCGTGGTCGACGACCGTGGTTGTGGTCGTCGACAGTCATCTTGACGTGATTGTGGTCGTCGACAGTCATTTTGACGTGGTCGTGGTCGACGACAGTCATCTTGACGTGGTCGTGATTGACGACAGTCATCTTGATGTGGTCGTGGTCGACGACATTCATCTTGACGTGGTCGTGGTCGACGACCGTGGTCGTGGTCGACGACCGTGGTCGTGGTCGTCGACAGTCATCTTGACGTGATTGTGGTCGTCGACAGTCATTTTGACGTGGTCGTGGTCGACGACAGTCATCTTGACGTGGTCGTGATCGGCGACAGTCATCTTGATGTGGTCGTGGTCGACGACATTCATCTTGACGTGGTCGTGGTCGACGACCGTGGTCGTGGTCGACGACCGTGGTCGTGGTCGAAGACAGTCATCTTGACGTGATTGTGGTCGTCGACAGTCATTTTGACGTGGTTGTGGTCGTCGACAGTCATCTTGACGTGATTGTGGTCGTCGACAGTCATCTTGTCGTGGTCTACGAGTCGTCTGACGTGGTCGTGGTCGACGACAGTCATCTTGACGTGGTCGTGGCCTACGACAGTCATCTTGACGTGGTCGTGATCGACGACAGTCATCTTGACGTGGTCGTGGTCGACGACAGTCATCTTGACGTGGTCTATGAGTCGTCTGACGTGGTCATGGTCGACGACAGTCATCTTGACGTGGTCGTGGCCTACGACAGTCATCTTGACGTGATTTTGGTCGTCGACAGTCATTTTGACGTGGTCGTGGTCGACGACAGTCATCTTGACGTGGTCGTGATCGGCGACAGTCATCTTGACGTGGTCGTGGTCGACGACATTCATTTTGACGTGGTCGTGGTTGTGGTCGTCGACAGTCATCTTGACGTGATTGTGGTCGTCGACAGTCATTTTGACGTGGTCGTGGTCGACGACAGTCATCTTGACCGTGGTTGTGGTCGTCGACAGTCATCTTGACGTGATTGTGGTCGTCGACAGTCATTTTGACGTGGTCGTGGTCGACGACAGTCATCTTGACGTGGTCGTGATCGGCGACAGTCATCTTGATGTGGTCGTGGTCGACGACATTCATCTTGACGTGGTCGTGGTCGACGACCGTTGTCGTGGTCGACGACCGTGGTCGTGGTCGACGACCGTGGTCGTGGTCGAAGACAGTCATCTTGACGTGATTGTGGTCGTCGACAGTCATTTTGACGTGGTCGTGGTTGTGGTCGTCGACAGTCATCTTGACGTGATTGTGGTCGTCGACAGTCATTTTGACGTGGTCGTGGTCGACGACAGTCATCTTGACCGTGGTTGTGGTCGTCGACAGTCATCTTGACGTGATTGTGGTCGTCGACAGTCATTTTGACGTGGTCGTGGTCGACGACAGTCATCTTGACGTGGTCGTGATCGGCGACAGTCATCTTGACGTGGTCGTGGTCGACGACATTCATCTTGACGTGGTCGTGGTCGACGACAGTCATCTTGACGTGGTTGTGGTCGTCGACAGTCATCTTGTCGTGGTCTACGAGTCGTCTGACGTGGTCGTGGTCGACGACAGTCATCTTGACGTGGTCGTGGCCTACGACAGTCATCTTGACGTGGTCGTGATCGACGACAGTCATCTTGACGTGGTCGTGGTCGACGACAGTCATCTTGACGTGGTCTATGAGTCGTCTGACGTGGTCATGGTCGACGACAGTCATCTTGACGTGGTCGTGGTCGACGACAGTCATCTTGACGTGGTCTATGAGTCGTCTGACGTGGTCATGGTCGACGACAGTCATCTTGACGTGGTCGTGATCGACGACAGTCATCTTGACGTGGTGTGGTCGACGACAGTCATCTTGACGTGGTCGTGATCGGCGACAGTCATCTTGACGTGGTCGTGATCGGCGACAGTCATCTTGACGTGGTCGTGGTCCGACTATCTAAGTCTTTCGGATCCGGTTTCCAATCCCTAAACTCTTTGATTATTCGGGCTATGGTTATCCGTAGCCGGCAACATTATATGAGTAATTTGAAAACACGCATATGAATCTGAAAACACCGCTAATGACTCTAATTGATGGAATAAAAAATGTCATTAACCCAAAAGTAACCGAGCACACTAATTTTGCCATAACTTTATTTATATTGAAGAAAAGAGTTAAATGATGAAGAATTAAACAAAGAACAAATATAATCAAGTATTTTCAAAGTGCCCACCCTTAGACATATGGTTGAAGTCATGGTTGAAGGGATTGAAAAAATTTTGGGTAAAAGTTTCGCACCTCCTCGGGTAAGATGAACGCGTGATTATCGAAGCGACTCCAAACTTTCGGTTATTAACAGTAGACCCTTGCCTCCAAAATGGAATAAAAAATGGTAACCCAATGATATAAATCCGGTGAAGTCTCTCCTAAAGAATATGTACCTCTTGAAATACCTAAAGAATGCCTCACTGCCTTTTTTAAGGGATTTATCTACTCTATTTAAATAAATTTAAGGCTGTATTCTTTGGCAACGAAAGCATTCACTAAACCGATTGAACCTTTTTTTCGTATTGGAATTTGTAAAGAAGAATTTAGTTTAATTTTGGCAATTATGTATTTAAATTCAGGTATTTTTTTAAAGAAAAAAAAATAATTTTAAAATTAATTTAAAGATATCCCAGGTTTATCAGAATCAGCAAGGGATATTCTTTCAATTGAGTTATCCAAATATACAAGAATGTTACATAATTATTTACTAAATAAATTAGGTCAAGATGCTGGAATTAAAAAATATGCTGAATGTCTTCATTTAATTGCAAATTCTTATTTTGGGGCTAAGAACGTTGATTTATTAATAACTTACCAAGAAACATTCTATTTATATGGAGAGGTTCGAGATATGATGCCAGATTGCCCTAATGATATTGTCTAATTTTATAAAATATAATTTTCCTGCAAACTTATATTAAATATGTAGTCTTTTATGTATTCAACCATTCTAGTAAAAACCAAGGACATTTTGGGGGCCAAAATTAAATTATGCAATAATAGCTAATTTAAAATAGTAGAGCTGAGTTCTACGACAGAAAATCAATTTGATCGACTTGATTAGACAAAGTTATACAAACGTGAACCAAGTAAAAGGTGCTCGGTTTAAATTAACATAATCTTGCTGTGGACGTATCTGCTTAAGCCGCATCTGCAAAAAAAAGAACCTGTATCTCGTTCCATGGTTGTCACGCCGCACAAAGTTACAACTAACCTTGGATAAAATTTGACCAGTTGTTTATTTCAAAAAATATTTTTTTAAATTGGTCAACTAAAAAAATTATTTTAACTTATTTCGTCCCTAAATGTCGGGTCACTAATAGTCGGGTCCCTAAATATGCCCCCCCCCCCCCCAATAGTCGGGTCCCTAAACAAGGCTTGCGTCAAAATTTTCGCGTGGGACTGGGCGCCAGATACGGGGCTAAGTTTTTCTGAGCCGTACCAAGATGGAAGTATTAGTATTTAGATAAGGGCTTCTTTTAAACACCGCAGGCGAAAATTTTGTAAATTTTGGATGTCAAGAAGCCAGATTTCTTCCATTTTCAGCGTCGCAGGCATAAATTTTGAGAATTTTGAATGACTGTATGCAGAAAAAATTTCTTTCTCGATCATCCGCTCTCCCATTTACTTAAAAATTTTCATATTAAATTTTTTAAGTTTGAAGGCTAAGAGGCCAAATATTCTTTATTTTCTGCGCCGCAGACTAAAATTTTTGAAAATTCATGACTAAATTAATTTTTCTACTATTTTTTCACGTTTACTAATATTAAAAAACTTTACAATTTTAAAATCAAATTTAAAAAACATCTACATATTTAGAAGGAAAAATTATTTAGCATTTAGAATATTGGCTTAAGACTAATAAATTTACTGATAGTTAAGTCGGTAGGAGATCGAATTGTTAATCGAATCGAAGCACCATCATAATCTCCAACGCTTTCCCCTTATGGCTATCAAAAATAAATATTTTAAAAATAAAACGGATTTAAATTTTAATTTATTAAAAATTCAATCAATATTTTAAATTGCCATTAACGTTGCCCTATCATGCGTGCTTTCACGCGACTAAAGACTTCTCACAAGACACTTTTCACAAGACACTCTCACAAGACATTTGTCACAAGACATTGGACATAAAATAAATAAAATATTTTCTTTAACATTGCCTAAACACATTTAAAGAAAAGTAGAGTTTTTCTGACAGCGGGGGCTATAATTTAATAAATAAATAGCACTTTATCACTCGCATGATAAACTCCGCCTTCCATTGATATCCCTCTGTATATTTATATAAACGGTAGTAAACAAGGCTTTTGGCCAGTTAATCAGTGAACATCGTTAGTTACCGTATTTTCTCGATTAATTCCCCTTCCTCGAATAATTCCCTCTCTGTATTAATTCCCTATGCTAGAGTTGGGTTGAAACAATAATTCCCCAGAGAAATTAATCGAGAAAATACGGCAACCTTTATATTGTACTACATTAAATTATGTCCAATATACAAATATTTTTTAACTTTTTAGTGAAAAAAATTATTTAAATAAACAAATGTTTATTTATTTAATTATTTTTTTGCTTCTACCAACAACCCCAACAACAAATGCTTTACCAAATCCCTTCAAAAAAGCAAATCCTTTTCCAACTTTATATAAAGGTATTGTGTTAATCTTTTAACTAAATTATAAAAATTTAATTAGGCATTTGTAATGCATATAACACGATGAGTTTAATTGATAATCCATTGAATGGTTCTACAGAAATAATTTTGGAAAATTATTTCAAAGAATTTCTTTCAACGGAAGATTCCAATCAGATTAACATAATGTATCTGAAAATATCAATACTTTCTCAAGTATTTTTGATGGAACTTGCGGTTGACAGATATCATCCAGGAACTGATATTGGGTTAAATATATATATAAATAATATACTAAATAAATTTCTTATTTAAAGATTGTTTCCTCGCTTCAACTTTCTTTGTCCAATTACCGTCTATTATGAACAACGTTTTTGCCATTTACTAATTAGTTTTAAAATTAATTATAAAAAAATAGTAAAAAATAATTTTGATAAAAATATCAACAAATATTCTCTGAAAGATTGTTGGGATGACAGAAAATTGAAAGGAATATTTTTAGAAAATCAGGAAGAAATTTGGGAGGCTAATTTCATTGTTTTCTTTAAATATTTTATAAATGAGAGGGAATCATTTCAGAATTTTTTGAGGTAAATATTGGTATCGTGATATATTGGGCGGTATCGTGATTCCGATAAAAAATCCGTATCGCTATTTTGGAATGATGTTATAATTAAGTGAAATTACTAATTTTTTCACTAATAATTTGCTTAATTTTAATTTACTTTTTTCGTCCTAAAATCAAACGGAGATTTGATATAATACATATAATGGAGATCTTTTTTTTATTTGAAAATTTTTTAAATTTTTAACCTCTTATTAAATATTTTAATTAAATAACAAGATCTTTTTCTGACAAAAACCAAGTAACCGAAAGAATGGAAATGGTATTTGGATCTCTGCGTTTATTTATTTTGAAAGAAATGTTTCCGGAATATTTTGGCAAACTAGGTAATATATGACATATTTTTTTTATCAGAAGAGCCCTGAAGTAATAATCTCATAAGACATAAAATTACAGCCCTAAATTTACGAATTCAAAAATTTTTGTTGCAAAAGGCAAAAATAGGTATAACCAGGATTTTCGGACAAAATTTAAAAGTAAGAATACAATAAATGCTGAAATAATTACCCTCTCTAATAATTATTCCCTAGTTTTTTTTATTTAAACTTTAAAAATATTTAAAAAATAATTCTAATTTTGGAACATTTAAAACTTAATATCAAAAAATGAATCTATTTCACCTCAATTAGGTTGAGATACCGTATTTCTTCTAATAGTGCGATCGGTCGGTTTATTTTTCAACCATCCTATAGAGGGTCGGTTTATTAGAAGGGGTGGTCTAATAGAGGGAGTCGGTTTATTTTTCAATAATGGAAACTAGAGATCTG
Organism: Meloidogyne enterolobii; assembly: GCA_963681835.1. Lineage (NCBI taxonomy): Eukaryota > Metazoa > Nematoda > Chromadorea > Rhabditida > Meloidogynidae > Meloidogyne > Meloidogyne enterolobii. The sequence continues at coordinate 1,062,005 of CAVMJV010000013.1, read as the reverse complement.
ACAAACGGCAAAATAAATATTTGATCAAATACTTTGAAAATTATTCGGTATTTGAAAAAAATTTATTTTTAACAAAAGTTATCAAACAAATATTTGATCAAATAATATATGAAAATAATTTGATATTTGAAAAAATTTGATCAAAAAGTCTAATATTTGATCGGTGGTACGACTTTTCGTCAAAGGACTTTCCGTCACATTAACGCTGGAAACAGGGGGGTCGGTTTAATAGAAGGGGTCGGTAAAATAGAGGGAGTCGGTTTATGATTCAACCTTCCTCTAGGGGGTCGGTTTATTATAAGGGGTCGTCTAATAGAGGGAGTCGCACTATTAGAAGAAATACGGTATATCATAAATTTAGGACTTCTTCCATAATAATTGTCACCTACAACGAGAGATTGAAGCAACAATTACCCAGGGTAATTATTTCAGTATTTACGGTAATAGGTATATAGAACCCTTTAACCAATTGACATAATCTGAGAAATAAAGGGGATTAAAATAATTCCCGAGGTTCGTGAATTCCAGAAAAATTAGAAAAAAGTTAAAAATTACATCCCTAATTATTATAGAGAACAAATCTATTAAAAATAATTTAATTAACTTCTCTGCTGATTCTATTGCAACTGAAATTAAATTATTTGACGATAAAACTTTAATTAGTGAATTGTTTTATAATTCTATTAGAACTAAAAATAAATTAATTAAAACAAAATTCCAACAATGGAGAATAATACATGTTTTGGATTATTTTCTTTATAAAGGATGGTATAAAATTAATATAAAAAATAGAGGTAATTTTGAGGAAATTAAATATTTATTTAATTTTTAGAAGGAATTGAACAGATAAAAAAAATTTGGGAAACAATTTTTGAAAATTATTGGAATGGAAATAATTTTCTTAAAGAATTTGTTTTGAATTTTGATGAAATTGAGGAGAAAGAAATTGAGGAAGAATTGGACGTAATTTTTAGTTTATCAAATTCGTTAATAGGGAAATCCCAATTTTTTCATTCTCGTTTTTTCTGAAATCTAAACAGCATTGCTATGGCTGCTTTGTTTCTTCTCCATTTTTGGATATCCTTCTTCCCACTCTTATTTTCAAGAGTGGATTCTATTTGATAATAAAACGTATAGTTGCATGCACTTTGATGGCCTTACTGTATTATTATCCCTCCCTCAAATAATTATCCCACTTCCATTAATTACCCCATCCGGCGATAGATTGAAACAATAATTACCCCCAACAAATGCCTTAAATCACGTTCAAATTTCAAGCCTCGTATAAGTACACTCCCTGAATTAATTACTCCCTCCAGCAGAAGGTCGAAACAATAATTACGCAGAGTAGTTATTAAAGGATATACGGTATCCTAATTTTGATAATTAAGAAAGGGTCGAACTATTTAAATAAATAATTGTCTAAAATAAGTGTAGAGAATTACAAGAATTAAAATTAAGAATAAGATTTTAAAACTAATTTTTTAAACCTTTAAAAGTTAATATATCTTAAACCATATGGTTATTCTGAAACTGAGTTTGATGTTCATTTAAAATATTTGTTTGTAATGAAAGAATGTACAGAAAATATTTTAAATAACAAAAATATAACAATAAATGAAGAAAATAAAGAAGAAAATAAAAAATATTTGAACAATTGTGTAAATGAAGAAATTAAAAATTTTGATAAAAATACTAAAGAAATGGATAAATTTAAAGGAAATACCCAACGAAAGTTAAATTTTATTACGAAAAAATATAAAGACAAAGTGTATAATCCAGGGCTCCGATCGACAAAATGCCACTCAAAAGTATAAAAATCTTGTAAAAAAAGTACATAGGGAGAAAATTTGCAAATAAAAAGTACACTCAAAATTAAATTTGAAAATATTTATTTGTGATCAAATTTTTTATATTTCTCTCCTAAATTAATCTTTTCTAATAATTTCTTGTTTCAAATGAGCATTTTGTGCATTTCATTGCATGACATGTCAAAATTTGCTGCCGCATGAAGCAAAGCTCTGACAGTCTTAACCTCAAGCGAGTTTCTTTCGTCCATTGAATGTTTGCCATTGAGAAGCGCCGCAGGCGAAAATTTTTTGAAATTTGGAGCCTAAGAAGCCAGATTTCTTTCATTTTTTGCGCCGCAGGCGAAAATTTGAGAATTTTGGAGGTCCTTAAGCCAGATTTCTTCCATTTTTTGCGCCGCAGGCGAAAATTTTGAGAATTTTGGAGGTCCTTAAGCCAGATTTCTTCGTTTTTTCAAAAATGTTGATAAAAAAGTACATACTTTCAAAAAAGTACAAATTCAATTTCGGAAGTACGAAGGGTGATAAAAAAGTACAATACTTTTAAAAAAGTACGAATCGGAGCCCTGGTATAATCCAATCCAAATAATGAACGAAAAATATGTTAAAGAAAAATGTAAAATTTTAACAATAAGGATAAGAGATTTTTATTTAGATCTACAGGAGATCCATTGTCTAGTTTTAATTAATAAATATTTTAGGCGAAGAAATTAAAAAATTATATGGCAGTCAAAAAACAATAGCTGAGTATCGAAACAAAAAAGTTATCAAAAACGATGGAAAGGAAATTATATTAAATGATGAAGTAGGTTTTGAAAAAAACGTAGGAAAAAAATTCACTCTCTTATATGAAAAGAGGGATATGTCCTAGTAATTACTAGCTAGTCATTTATGTCCTAGTCATAGTAATTTTTAACAGCCCTAGTAATTACATAAACTTATATATAAATAGGCTTAATAAGCATACAAAATTTCAAGTAAGACAAAAAATTTTAATCTTTCGAGATTTTTCGAGATATCTTGTATGAATCTTGCACGACGCTTCAAGTTCGGTTGCTACATAAATAATCTGATAAATTTTTTTATAATTTAATAGAGGGAGAAATATGAAAGGAATGTTAAGTCATTAAACATTTGTCTATTTTTTACAAAAAAAATAAATTTAAAAATTTGTATTTTGAATTTAAATATTTAAGCAAAGTCAGCCTGAAAATCAAAAGGCAAAAGAAATAGTTGAGGAAATTGAAGAAGAAATTGAAGAGGAAGAAGAAGAAGAAGAAATATTTTCTTCAAAATTATTAGATGAAATTATAATGAAGGAATTTGAACGTAAATATTTGAAATAAGGGCGGGTACCAAATTAGGGTTACTGAGGGTTACCTACCGTTAGACCTAAAACCTGAAACGAAAATTGGATAATAATAAAAATCTCTTTCAATGTCTTTTATTAAAACAAGAAACCGAAAACTGAGGAAAATCAAAACTGGATTCCAACGTTTTTCTGACATGAATAGGGAAGCATTAAATAATATGTGATACCGAAAAAATTAATTCCAAAATTTTTTTAGAAAATAAAGAAATGAAAGATGCACTCAATTTTTTAAAAGATTTAATGGAAATTGAAAAAAAATTATTTGAACAAGATATTGGAATTTTTGATAAAAATATAGAGGAATTTAGATTAAATATTTTATCAAATAAATTAAAAGAAAAAGAGACAAAATTATTTTTATTTAAAAAAGATAAATTTTATTATAATGGGCATGTAATAAAAAATAAATTTACGAATTTTTTGGCAGAAAACACAAAAAATTATACAATTAAAAATTTAATTTATTTATGGCAAATTATTTATTTATTAGTAAAAATTGAGGAAAATATATTTAATGATTATGTTAAAGAGGTAATAAATAGGGTTGGTCCCCGTCCCCGAAAGTCTTGAAATTCCCCCTCTCCCCCCCCCCCCCCCCGAGGCGCTGCCTCCCCGAAAACCTTTTCCTGTGCCCCCCCCGTCGAGGACTAACCCTAGTAATAAATAATTAAGTGGAGTGAATTATATGGAGATCCGCATCTTTTCTTGAAGTGCTAAAAACTTTTCGCGCTGGTTGCTTTCAAAAATCCGAACTTTCATTCCATATTTTGTCAATATTTCGAGATTTTTCCCGTTTTTCAAAATTTCATCCAGATTTTCGTTATCTCAACCATATACATAAATCAGCCCTACAAATAATAATTATAAATTATTTTAAAAATATTTATTTTTAGAAACTCAAAACAAAAGAAATGGAATTTAACAAAAAATTTGAAATTATGGAAGATTTAATTGGAAAGTTTGTTTAAGATTTTTCAAATAAGATAAGTTTAAAAATCCATTATAGTTCTCAAAAAATTGAATATGAAAAAATGAAGACAAAGATCGATGAATTTATTAAAAAATGAATTTTTTGGTTTGTAGTAGAAGTTTTGGTTGTACTTTTGTAGAAGTTTTTGGTGCTTCTCTCTGACTTGACCCAACCAACGTTTTTATTTATTCAAACAATATTTAAATTTCTTACAATTAAACAATGCCCCCCCCCCAAAGCCCTTGCATATTTACAGCATTTCCCAAACAATTTGATGACCACATCCCTGAAAAAATTTTATTTACTTTTTATTATCTAAATATATTGAAGTGGTGTGTTAAAAAATTTTAAAAGAACGTATTTTTTTGTTGTTTTCAAGGTGATGATTGTCCAATTATTCTGAAATTTTAATGAGATTTTAATCAAATAAATTTAAATGCCCATAGAAATATTTGTAATAATCAGAAGATCAGAAGATAATAATTTTTTCAAGTTTAAATTTTTAAACCCATTTTTGAAAAAAAAACTTGTTAAAAACTAATCGAATGTTTATGTAAGTTTTGTGGTCATAATGTCCATTAGTGATTGTAAACATCTTATATTTCAAAAAACTGGACAATTGAAACCTTGGGATACAGGGCGATAGATTACCTAATATCTGGTTTTATAATCTTCTAACACACCATAACTATTCTACATTTTTTTATCTCAAACTAAAAATTTTTTTACTTTGTAGTTTAATTACTGAATTTTTAGATTTTTAAAGTTTTTTTTGTTAATTTTCAAAAGAAAGATTATTTAAATTTATTAAAATTAATGTTAACATTATTTAAAGTAAGATTAACACAATTTTCATTTCATTTTATCAAATATTCTTTATCCAAAATATTGTCAAATTATTTTAGTCATGTTTTAAATTTTCATTATAAATTTAAATTATATTTTCTCTGATAAATTACATTATTTTGTCTATTTTGGTAGGTGAACAAATTCTCTCGAAAATTAAAAAAAATATTTCTTAAAATTAATTATTTACATAGAGAAATAATTACATTTATGTAAATCTTTTTAAATATATAAATATTTAATTAAATATCCGAGACACTAACGGAATCGAAAATTTAACATCTTTTCCTGTTCCTTCCTTTTTCTTTTCACCAATTTCTGGAGAATCAGAATTTACAAAATAATCATTACTGTCATAAAATTGTTCTTCATCGGAATTCTGAAAAAAATTAATTTGTTTTTTGGAATTATAAGTTTATTTACATAGATTTCTTGTTTTTTACTATGTTATTAGGTTATATTTAGAATTGACTTTAAATTTTTATAACAAAAGCTATGTATATCTGAGAGCTATGTATATTAGAATTCTCTATAATGCAAATTGCTAGAAAAATTTAAAGTGAGACTTCAGTAATGGGATCTTTTCCGGGATCTTTTCAGCTTCCATCTTTCGCATTTTAAATTATGACAGAGCTCATTCCTTTTGGAATTTATGTACATATTTTTTTAAGCACCATAATATTTAGTGATTATTTAAAAATTTTATATTACCTCCATCTGAATAATTTTTTCGCTGTTTAAAGGTTGTTCCTTAATTATTTAAAAAAGTTTAAATAATATTATAATTATAAAATAGAAGCTATTTGAGGCTATTTATATTTTAATGGTGTTGTAATCAGTCCTTATCTTCATACTTGAGACTGGCTGGTTAATAAAATTTTATTGTTCTTGTGTTCTTTATTTTGTTAATCCAGAAATATTATTTTAAATTTAATATAATCAAAATGACTTGCTAATTTTACAAGTATTTTTTTCATTACCATCTCATCTAGAACCTCCTAAATATTGGCTATCGAAAATAAGTCTTAATGGAAACGATAAATTATGATTATCGTGGGAGAATTTATATCTAAGTAAAATTTTCCTAAAAACAAAATTATTTACATTTATAGCAGCTATATTATTATTCTCTAATAAATTTTTAATTGATATTAATTTACTCCCATCATAATTTTCTTTTAATTTTTCATTAGGTATTTTTGTCAATTTTTCTCTAATTCCAAAAATTATTTTTTCAATATTTTCCAATTCTTTATTAGACCATTCTAATTTTGTTTTGGCACTTTCTTTCTCATTATTTGAAATAACTTTATTTTTAATTAATTTTTCTGTTTCAATTTTATATTTTTTCAATTCATTTACTAATTTTTCCCATTTTTGTAAATATTCAATATTTAATTGTAAATTAGCTAAAAATGTTTCTTTTTCAATTTCTCTTATTTTTACAGGCATTATTTTAGCTTCATTATATCCAACAATTATTTCTGGTTTAATTATTGCATGCTTCCATAATTCCAAAAAATTCTTTTCTATTTTTAAAAAATCTTCTTTACTTTGAATAAATATTTTGTTATCAAATATAAATGTTTTTGTGTTATTTTGATTAATTATTAATTTTTTATTTGGTAATTTTGTTAATTCCAAATAAGTATCTCTCCATTTATTTACTTTTCTTTCCAAAAATTTTCGGCTTTTTGCGTTTTCTTTTTTATATGAAATAAATTTATTAGTAAAATATTAGAAATAATGATTATTTACTCTATGGTAGAAAAAGTTGAAATCGTTATCGTTAGAGCATAAGAATTATTACTGCTTCAATTGCCGCTTATGGATTTTGGAGTGATTATAAGGACGAAGGAAGATATAGGCTGTCTAGCTTTTAAAAATGCTTAGGCGAGAGTTAGTGATCTATGTATAAGGTAGAAAGGGTTAAGCTAAGTTGTCGTTCTGGTAGCAAAGTTAGTAGAATATCTGCAGGTTTCAAACAAGGTGGTAGTTTCACTCCAATTTACCAAATTTTTATTTAATTAAAATAGCACCCAAATTTTGTATCTAGATCTTCTAATCCTACTAACATTTATATTTAATTGGAAAAGAAGTTTAAACAGAGTAATGACAAATAATTTTTATAATAATTTCTGAAATATTTTAATAAAATTTCTAATAAAAACCATTTTTATCAATTTCCATTTGTTCATCTTTATTTTGAGGTATTTTTAAATATTTGTGGATTAATAAATAGCTTTCAATTAATATTTTCATGATGCCTTCAATTGTTGTTATTTCTTCAAATATTTGTTTACCTCCATCACCAATAGCAATAAAACGTTTAAAATTTGGAGGTCTAATCGTTAAATTTTCCATAAAATTAAAATCCAAATTAATTTCTTAAATTTTTAAAATTTAAATTTTATTTAAATAAATTAACCATTATTTGATGAATTTGGAAATTTTCCTTTAAATTTAATTAATATTTTCAAATATTTGAAAAACTTGATTGACTTCACTTGCCAATGCAAGCATTCATTTAAAAATGCTGATCTTGTCTTAAATATTAATTTATAAACAGTATATCTCTACATGGGTTGTTGTGAGCAGAATTTACTATTTAGAGTTGTAAATCTAATTCCTAAGGCTATGGTGTAATGGCTGACAGACACATCAGTCCGGTCTACTGAAGATGCTGGTTCGCTCCCAGCCGCTGAATAACCTTTTGCACTAGCTAAAGGAGAGAAATAACTATGGCCCAGCTTCTTTACTGAGTTAAGAATTAGGTATATATTTGATCTGAGAACAACCAAAATTTGAGAATTCATTCAAGAACCTTTCAATATAAATTAAAGAAAAGACTTGGGAAATTCATTGAATTATGAAATAAATTATAAATAAGAAATCAAGGATAAAGTGAAAACGATTTTGGTGTAGAATTATTTCTTTTGTCCTAGAAAAATTATTTATAATCCTGTATTTATCAAATTATTACTCTAAATAATTATAATTACCACCCCTAGATGGCTTTAATTAATAGTAGGAAGGGAGTAATTATTTATCTGAGTGAAAGTAATTAGTAGAGTAATTAATTTCAATTATAATTTTGTAATCCATACAATATTAAGTTCACTAATAATATTTTGCTTCTGATTCCAAATATTTTTCCCCCTTAAACCAGATTTTTCAATCAAATTATTCTGGGTTTCTCTCCATTTCCTTCCATTTTTGTAATTAATCATTTCATGTAAATATTTTAAATTCAAAAATTTTCTACATTTCCAGTTTGAAAAAATTTCATTTAATTGTTCATTTAGTCTTTCAAAAATCGGTTCTTTATTTGTTTTATTTATTTTAAAAAATTCCCAGATTTTTGAACGTTTTTTACGAATAACTTGATCAGCTTAAAATTATAATAATTCATAAAATAAGGATTCCTTATGTTTAGAATCCGACATTTAGGACCGAAAAATTAAGAATCAAGAATATAAACAACAACCGCAATTTATTTCCAAAAACACATAAAAGAAAAACTACATAAGCGAAAGATTTAGCACTAATAAGAAGAAATTTATGAATAAAATTTTATAGGCGGTGTTGATATTCTAAACTACGGGGAGGGGAGAGGGAGCGAGCACAATGGGCATCAAGCAAATCCCTCGGGTAGGGCCTTCTTTCCTTTCCATTCTTTACATTCAACTGCATCCACATGCTCCGGAAATTGTTCCTGGTTGTGAAGCATTAAAAACTGGCCAAAGAATTGTTTTCGCAAACAATCCTTTCGGTTGTTGGACATTGTTGCAACTTTTAATGTAATTAAGGCAGCAACTATAAGCAGATACATAGTCGTTGAAGAATAATTTGTATATACAATTGTAAATTGCGTTTCTGTAGATGCTAAATGAGGAATTCTGAGTTGGGCTAAGAAGAGGTCTGAAGTCTAAATCTATGGCTTGCATTAATTCTGTGTTGTTATTTTTGTCAGGTTTACAACAATGGGCATAATCTTGAGGAACAGTTTGGTTGTAAACAGTAACGTTGTTATTGGTACACTGAAAAGTTTTAAAGTGATTAGAATAAGAATTTGGTAACTAACAAAGTGTGAAGAGGCGATAACTTGCCAGAATTGACACTGAAAACCGTTCCCAAAAATTGTCGTTTGGTAACATAACAAATGAGCCAATGAACTCAAATATGAGAATTGTGCCGATAAAAATTTCAAACGTCTAAAGGAGTCAGTTTCAGTTTTGAAGAAGCTGTAGCAATTTGAAACGTAGTTGTTAGCTTCGGCTATAGTTGAGGAGTTATAATTTTGAGCAGTGGCATTGGAATTGATGGAGTTGTTAAGTGATTGTAAAAGTGAATTGCTATCAGCATCTCCGCTCAACATGGAATTTCCAATTGAGGAGAGTGTTGTATACTATTTAGTAGGGAATCTTTGTATATATTTAAATCAAAAATACCATATCACAATTGGAAAGATACTGTTGAACTGTTCCAAACCCAGTGATGTATGCATTCAATATTGCTTGCCACAATGCGGGAGGTGCATTATTAGCGCAGTATTGGCGAAGAACCATAGCGATATAGGCATGTTTTCGCTCAATTGGCCAGTCATCATCGTTTTTAAAACAGATCCTTTTGAACCATTTTGTCCATGTGAGAACGATTGCGGTTGTTCCATTGCCACATTTGTCATTAGCTGTTGCATTTTCCATAGCAGCAGTTAGCGGGGAATTGCCAATATTATCCACTGGAACTATTACTAATTTCATATTATCTGCATTGAAGCTGAATCCTGCAAGAATAAACTCGAAGATCCTTCCCCATCCTGTAATTTGTTCGCATTCAATTAATGGTTCAATGTCAGCGTTGTTTGCGAAGAAAAGTTTTAAATGATAAGCACATCTAATAACCTTTACCCATAAAGTTAAAGTCACATCAAGGAGCTCAATCTCTATCTGCTTTATACAGACCTCGAAACGGTTCTTTAATTCAAAAAATCTATACATTTAAAATAATATTTATATTACTTGTTGGTCAAAGTTCAAACGCAAGAATTTAATTCTTCTTAACTCATTAACTAGAACACATGGGCAAGATCCTGATGTAGAGTTAGAAGTAGAATTGTTCAAATAAATATAATTAATTATTGTGACATTTGCAGGAGCTAGACTTGCAGCAGATGATGTATCCAAGCTTACTCCACTAGCACCCGTAGCCAGACTTGCCGCAGTGGATGTAGTTGTGGAAGCCGTTGTAGTTGTTGGAACATTACTTGGAGATGTTGTAGCATAACAGTCACATATTGGCCCAATGTTACATTCACGATGAGCTTGGCTATTTGAATTGCTTTCCGAATTTCGTGTATTAGTTAAAGGTGCAGGACAATTGGTTGACATAACAATGCCAAAACAAATCCCAAAAGCCAGTATATTTCCTAACAGAATGTTGGATCCCATGTTTGAGCAGTTGAATATAACTAATTGGAAGAGAAGGTTGAAGAAGTTTTATTAGGATTTTTGTTCGGCTACGAGGACGAAACATGATTAGTGAAACTTTTGACTGCCTTTTATAGTGAGTATCTTCTTGTGTGGTCGTAATAATTTAGTGTAAATAGATATGAATTGAACAGATTTGAATTTTATTTTTTCAAACATTCATAAAGTTAATTTTACTATATTTACATATTGTTTTGATAGACAAATTTATATCAAACATACAATATTTTTCATCCCTTAGGTTATTAATTTTTGTGCTAGTTTATATTATTCACGACTCATGTTATAGTTAAGGCTGGCGGTTCCTGTTATCCGGAGAAAAAACACTGGTACTCGAAAATTTCGGCTCGAAAATTTCGGAAAATTTCGGTTCTGGATCCAGATACCCAAAGATTTTCCAGGAACCGTCAACCTTGGTTATATTCCACCAAGTTATATTCCACAAGTTATTTTAGTTCCAAAACTATTCTAGGTTGCTTCTTAAACAACCCACAACCGAGAGGATTGCTCACGATATAACCCTTGGCCATTTTATTCAGTCGCAATAACTTTACACTTTGGAATTTTATCAGCATTCTTTGAGGATATATGAATTAGCGTTTAAACCCGGATCCGGAACTCGATCCGGTATTTTGATAAATCGGAATCGACTCTCGGTTTTTTAATTTCCCACCATCACTAATAATTAATTGAAGGGAAATCTACCAAAAAATTAAAATTCTGAAAGTAGTTTTAAGAGGAAAGATTGTTTTTTAATTTGGAATAATAGAGCATTTTTCCAAATAAGTTATTAAATATTTGGATAGTATGTATAAACTTAGCTCTAAAATATCTAATTTAATTAAATAAAAAAACTTGGAGAAAACGCTGATGACGAAGACGAAGTTAAATTGCTACTACTAGAAGATGTAAAAAATGAAGATGTTGATGATGTTGTATCAAAGGACAAATTACTTCCATTATTAATATTTTCATTATTTTCTAATAAAATTCTTTCCCTTTCTTTACTCAATTCTTTTTTTAATTTCATTATTTTTTTAAATTTTATTTTTTCTTTTTCTTCCAAAAAATTTAAAAACATTTTTTCATTCAAAAATAAATTTTTATTAAATTCTTTATATTTTTTATTTAAAATTTGGATTTTTTGTTCAGCTGATTTCATTATTTCTTCCCTAGTTTGATTATACAAATTAATTCTCATTTCATTATTTGTTGAAAATTGTTCTTTTAAAATATTTAATTTTGTTTTCATTAATCTTTGAATGGATTCTTTTTCTTTTAATTTTTTCTTTTCATCTTTTTTTGCTAAATTTAATAAAGAATATTCACTTAATTCAATTAATTGTATTCCAAAATTTCCATATGTTGATATTCCATCCATCCATCTTTTCATTGCTATTTCCCAACTTTTATAGTCTTCTTTAAACTTTAAAATAGAAACGAAAATTTATTAATGCGTTGACAAGAAATGGTAAACAATAAAATAAAAGCTCCTAAATCCACAACAATCACCTATGGAGGTTGATCATTATTTAAATCAATAGAAAATGATTTAATTAATTAAAAATTTCAATTCAAATCTAGACAAATTTAAAAAATAAAATAGTAAGTCAATTATATGTAGAACCAAAATATGGCAATAAGTTTTTTAAAATTTATTATTTCCCTTATAGATGTTGATAGTTAGTAGAGTTGATCAAGTTGGCCGATACACGATCTCGGGTTAGCCGATACCAGTAACGTTTTGCTCAACTCTAATAGTTAGTAGTCAATTTGGTTAACTCCTTGATTTGCTTTATTTGGAAGCTCGAACCAAAGATAAAAATAAGGCTTGCTTATATTAGAGTTAAATACAGAATAATGTTGGGGGCGTCCAATAATTAAATCCTAATTAAAAATTATTTTTTAACCTTCATTTCAGATGCAAATTTTCTTTGTTCATTTATTATACTTTCAGAATTTATTTGTATCGGTTCTTCATTAATTTTATTATTATTTATATTCTCAATTTCAATAATTTCCTTTGTTCCAATAATTAAATAAAATTTATTAAAAAAATAAATAAATAAAATAAATATATTTATTAACATTTTTGGAATTTTTAATTTAATAATTTAAAAATTTTGAAAAAAATTATTGAGTTTATTTTCTCAAATAAAAGTGCTTTCACAAGCATATGTAATTTATTAATCATTAATGAATTGACAGGAAATATTAAGAAATGTCTGAAATAATTTTTAAAATATTTTTTAATTAAATTAATGAAAACCTCTAAATTTTCTATTTAATTTGGGCATTTTTGATTGATATTTAAAAATATTTACCATATAATGCTCAAATAATTACACTGGGTAATTACTGTTTCGACCTCTCACTGGAGGGAGAATTATTCGACATTTTATTAACATTTTTAATTTAATAATTAGGTCATACGACACTTGCAGATATGACATTTGCAGACCCGACATTTGCAGACGACTTTTGCAGATCGACATTTGCAGATACCGACACTTGCAGATATGACACTTGCAGATCAGACATTTGCAGATCCGACTTTTGCAGATTAGACCCAGTTCGCTCTCTTCTTTACCTTACCTATACACCGTGGAGTGTTTGCTGTTGCGGAGGAATCCTGGGATGCCCATCTCATCGATGATAGGAATAGGATCATGTTACGAGCCCAGAGCCCAGCGACCGTTGACTCCCCGCGAGGCGCGTGCCGCAAAACCCCGCGCGAAGCGCGGGGTTTTGCACAAGCGCCTCGCCGATGCTCCATAGTTCTACGTTGAACATTTGAACCTCCGGAAAAAAGGGAATCTTCGGAAAAATAGTGGTGCCGTTCGACTCAGCTCGTCGAGACGAATTGGCATGGGTCTTATATCAGAACCTTTCCACCGGTATACTATACTATATTCTTTGATTTTTTAAGATTTTAAAATTTTTTTTCAAAAATTAATATCTGCAAAAGTCGGATCTGCAAATGTCTGATCTGCAAGTGTCATATCTGCAAGTGTCGGTATCTGCAAATGTCGATCTGCAAAAGTCGTCTGCAAATGTCGGGTCTGCAAATGTCATATCTGCAAGTGTCGTATGACCTCACTAGCATATGTAATTTATTAATCATTAATGATTTGACAGGAAATATTAAGAAATGTCTGGAAATAATTTTTTAAATATTTATTTTTAAAATTAAATTGATGAAAAACTATAAAGTTACTATAAAAATTGGGCATTTTTAATTGATATTTAAAAATATTTATTATATATGATCGAATAATTACCCTGGGTAATTATTGTTTCGACCTCTCACTGTAGGGGGTGATTATTCGAGAGGAGGTGTTAAATTTGGGGTATATCTCAATAAATGGAGGAGTGAATCGATAAGTTTTTGTTATTGTTTAATAAACTGTTTCAATAATTAAAATTGACAATGATTTTTTCATGATGTTTAAAATTTGTGTAAGAAAATGAAGGGGGTAATTATTAAAGATGGTAATTATTTGAGAGAGGGTAATTATATGAGCATATACGGTAGATGATCCGAGATTAAATGGCTGGCTCGAATATACATATTCAATTCTTACCAAGATAATCTTATCAAGTTTCCGATATCTATTTGTAATATTTGATAAGAAAGTATTAAATAAATCAAAGATTAATATTTGCAAAAAAATTTGCGATATTCTTTAAAAATATCATGTTTCACACCCAAACTGGTTAATTTTGTTTAAAAATAAATTATTTTACGAAAAGAATATATTTGTAATTCTCACTCTAATTATTGTAAAATTTCCTTAATTTATTACAATAATTATTAATATTTTATAAGAAAAGGAGGAATTGAGAATCCAAAAAAAATAAATAAAAAATGGATATGATTTTTATAAATAAAAAAAAATTCCTCGACAATCTTTCCATGTCTAGACATAAGAAAAAATAAAAATAAATAAATAATCTAAATTAGAAAAAATTTTTTTAAATTATTTTTATACGTTCAAAAGAACATTTTATTGAGCTAAGAAATAAATCAAACTAAAAATTTTTTATTTAAAGTGTTTAGATCACCGAGACGGAAAACGTATATTTAATAAAAATTAATTATTTAATATTCTAAGAAAAAATCATTTAAAATAATTTTTTGGTTAATTTTTAAATTAAATATAGTATAATTTACTACATAATTTTATTAATTAAAAATGATCTCGAAATTAATGTTTTTAATTATTTTTGTTTATATTTTATGTTTGTCAGAAGGTCAACAAACATCTGGGTAATTAATTAATATCTTGATTTGTTAAATATTATTTTTGAAGGCAAACAGAATTGCCCAATTGTTTAAATAAAATTTCATCTTCTGTTTGTGATCCTAATGGAGTTCTTAATTCTACACAGTTACGCAAATTAAGGAAGGCTTTGGTACAAGCTGAGCAACAAACTGTGCAGGTAATTTTAATTTTTTTTTTTTTATATTTTAAGAACTAAAGTACCCTATATCCTTTAATAACTACGCTAGGTAATTATTTTTTCTACCTTCCGCTGGAGTGAGTAATTAATTGAGGGAGGGTAATTAACGAGGTTTGAAATTTGAACGTGTTTTAGTTTGTTGGGGGTAATTATTGTTTCAATCTATCGCTGGATGGGGTAATTATGGAAGTGGGGTAATTATTTGAGGTAGGGCAATTAATACAGGTTATACGTAAGTTGAACAGTGGGAGTGTCTAAAAAGGAAAACGAACTCGAACTTATGACTCGGCTAACAGTTAATAACGAAATATTAAATAATCTGAACCGAAAATATTTAAGGATGATATAAAAATAATTTTAAAAATTTCTACTTTAAATTAATATCATAGGAAGGATATTCCTACAATGCTTCTCAACGTTCAACTTGTGGGAGAAAAGGGATTAAAGTACCTGTTGTTTTGCTAAAATCGGGCAATGAAGTAGAAGCTGCAGTATGTATTTTTTGCTTATACATATTTCTTTAAAACTAATTAGGAAACAGAAAATACACTTCTTGGCTCTATTATGCAATGGAGTTTAAATAATAATTGTGATAGAGTTGTAGTTCTTTTACAAAGTGTTTCTGACAAAGTAGAGGAGCGCCGTTTTTGGGCTGGCAGAAATTGGAATGTTAATTTAGAACCTAGTGAAGTTGTTGAACTTTATAAAAATGAAGTGAGCTTTAATTGAAATTAATATGTAAAGTTAAACCAGTTATAACTAGAGTTAATTATTCCGTTTAACTATTTACAGGTATGTTAAATTTCAAATACCAAAGAATCATACTTCACTTTAGCTTATTTGTAGATATGAATGATCCCTAATTTTCAGGGTTCTGATAAAAAACTTAATTACTTAATAAGTACATAATTGAAAAAACTTCGAAATATAAGAACACATTCAAAAATACATTGAAGATTTATGCCTTTTTAGTGCCGCAAAAATTTTGTAAATTTTGGAGCTCACTAGGCCAGATTTTCGAAATTTAGACAGAAATATCTCTTTCGATTAAATCTGAGTCTAAACTTCGGAGTTCGTATACACGAAAAGCTAATCATCATCACTACACCGAAAAAATTTAAAAATTTTTTCAAAAAATTTTAAGCATCCACTAATTCAAAAATCTGATTATGTTGAAGCACTTATAAATATTATCAATGCTATTGCTAAAATAGTTTCTGGAAGAACTGGCCCAGCAAGAAATGTGAAAGCTACAATTTTAAGTGATAAACCTCAAGTAGCTTCGGGAGCAGAGAGTAATAATACACAAAATTAATTTGAATAATAAAATTTTGATAAATAAATTAAATTGAAATTATTTATTTTTTATTTATATGTTGGACAATTTGTTAAATTTGGAATAAAAATTAATTAAAAATTTTCTTAGTCATTATATATAGGGATACTAACGTACAGCCAACTTCATTTTACTTTTTATATTTTTAGTTCCAAAGCTAGTTCCAGGCATTTACTAGTTCAGTAGTTCTAGTTCCAAACTAGTTCCAGATAATCGTTAGTTCCGTAGTTCTAGGCTCTGGAACTAGAACTAATTAGTTCCGGAACTGGAACTTTGACATCACTGCTAACGAACAGCACATTTCATTTTACTGTTTATTGTCAAATATTATTTTGATCGGGCAGGTTCCATATTTCCCCAAAAAACAACTCTACAACTAGTTAATAATTCCACAATAAGACTTCAAAATATTCTTCAATTCAATTAATAACCCATAGAATTTAACCATACATGTTATTTGGTTAGATTATATTTCCATTTTTAAATATATTCTTTAATGAGTTAATTTTTACTAGTGAGTTAATTTTTACTAAAAAAAAATGAGTTAATTTTGAGTTAATTTTTACTAATAATACAGGAATAAGCTGAAAATGCCATAGGTTGGATATCTCCTTCTGTTATATTATGTTCATCTATAGTTACAGTTTTATTGTCAGCCTGTAAGCGGGCATAAAAATCCAAAGAAAACATTTGTACTGTTAGGATTAATGGAGTAATAAAAATCAGCAGAATGCTAAGTGGTAGGAAACGCCTCCATATCTAAAAAAAATATTATTTTTAAAATTATTTTTTAACCTTTTCATAAGTAAATGGCCATAAAATAGAAGAAAGTCTATTAAATAATCGTAAAGTTGTAGCTATATTTTCACCATGTATACAATAAAGACCAAGGAAAAAGATTGTTGCTAATACCCACGAAGGTAATTGGAGGTATATATTTGTGAATAACCCAACCTTTCCAAAACGTTGTCCGAAGGAGATAATAAAGTTGAGAATATTCTAGAATTAATTTAATTTATTCAAATGCCTGGGTAATTATTTCTCAGCCCATTTCTCGAGGGAGTTGAGGTATTTATTTTTAATTTAATTAGCCTACCAAAATTGCCCTTGCAATAAGTAACTGAAAAAAGCTCGAATTAAAATCCTTCCATTTTGTAATTATTATTACAACTTCAAATGAATATAAAATAGCAGATGGTACTCCAATAACTATCGAAATAACAAACGGCAAATATACCGTATTTGCCAAAAATACAATTGGTGCTGACAGGAAAAAGCCCATAGAGTGAAATATTATAAAATAATAAATTTATAAGAATTTTTAAGGAATTTTAAGGATTTTTAAGCAAATTTAGTAAAAAATTAAAAAATTATAATTTAAAATGGAAAAATAAATGCATTTAAATATGGTCTTGAAATAATGGTATAAAGCATCTGTTAAAGTTAGGATATGCCAAAATATTTTAAATTTAAATCAAAATCAGAATAATAGCCACCAGAAGCTAAAACGACAAAATTTTTATTTTATATAAACTTAATAAAATCAAAAATCATTAAATTTTCGATTTAATTTAAATTAATGATTTAATTTAAAATCAAAAAATCAAAAAAAAAATATAGCTTATGACCTAAGCTTTCACTCATATTTTTAAATATTGTCTTTTACAAGTATAATTTAAACTTATTTAAATAAATAATTAAAATTATTTAAACATAATATTAATTGACAAAGTCTACACAATATTCTGTCCTTTAATGAATATTGAGGCTTTCGTGAATTTTCACAAGACTACAAAATTGAAATTTTTTTCATGATAAAGTTGTTTCAAATTAAAGTGTAAACAAAATAAAAATTATTATACATTTGTCACATTTTTAATAATTTAATTTTTTAAAATATTGTCTGAAATATTCGAGATTGAAATTGGAAAATATTGGGGAAATTTTTATTATTAATTATTTATTCAGTTAGAGATGTCATAAATTCATTTTCTTAGTTTGTTAATTTTGCAAGGATTTCGAGGAAATTCTTGACATTAACAGGATATCAGGATCATGGCTGATCAAAATTCCGTTTGTTGACAAATTTTTGTCACGCTCCATATAGGCGAACATGCTTAGTTCATTACCGTTTATTCCCAATATTACCATTTTCACTCACTTTTCATATCAGATTCTACAAAACCAAATTGTCAGTCGGGTATCCAGAACGATTATTTAGGTTAGGAACGATCATTCACATATTCCCTAAAATCATTTATGAAATAAGTACTCTACTCACCCAGATTTATAGTATGTTAAATGAACACAGTACCGGACTTATTTGTACAATAATATGTATAATTTGAATAAAATCTAATCGCCATGGATTTGAGGAGAAAATAAAATGTGCCATACAAAGTTCAAAATTACAAAAGTTGTTTATTAAAATTTTTTTATTTTTATTTTTCTAAAGTTAAATTAACAATTTAAATAAAAACTATTTATAGAAATAAATTTTTTAAACTGAAAAAATTTAAATAATTTGCACTTTTTCAACTTTTTAAAAAATTTCCGGGCCACCAGTTAACTTTTGTTTACAAAATTTAAATTTTTTTTTATTTTTAGAATAAAGCAAACAATTTGTTGTCATGCCATCAATAATATTTTTGAATGTACTTTTAATTGTTTATTCAGATTATAAATAATTTTCCCTATATAAGTAAGGCGAATTCTCTTTTTTAAATAAATCCGTTTTAATATTAATATACCTATTTTTTATTTTTCTCATATTTCTTTCAATTTTCGATTCCAACATTTTTATTCGAGCAGATTTGTTAACCTAAAACTTAAATTAACACTAAAATACGATTCCATACCTTTATTAAAGCTCATATTATATTGAAATCAGAGGTAAGTTGTAATAACGGTGGTGTCCGAATGCGAAATAACCTCAAATTGTCAAAATTTTAAAATCGTAAATTCAAAAAAATTCCAGATCGAAGGAAATCTTTCGGAGCTGTTTTTTCCAACCCACCTTTATTGAAAATTTAAGCCACAACATTTTGACGTCGAACTGTGTGAATAATTAATTTAGAAAAATAATTCTTATTTCAATTCCCCCTAATATTAAATAAATCTTTACTTCAAAGCACCTATTTTATTTCCTCGAAAAATTTTTAATAAAAAATTAATGTAAATAAATTTTTGTCTAAAGGAAGCTGAAATGTCATAAAAATAAAAGTTAAGAAAAACGGAACCAATTTAAATTTGTCCGACCAAAAACCACGTCTAGGAAATTAATTTTAGTTAAAAATTAAATTTTGGACATTAAAAAAAATATTTTTAATTAAAAATATATATTTATTTTATTTGTAATTCTTCTTTCCTTATTTTAAATTAAAACATTTTTAAATTCTCTTTCAAAGGAACATATTCAATACATTTTATTAAACAAACAAATAAATAATTGAAGCTATTTCCTTTTATTTTTTTAGAAAAATATATTTATTTTTTATTTATTTTAATATTTTTATGTAAAGCATATGATGCTTAAATTAAAATGTTTTACCATAAATTTAAGTCTTTCAGTTTTATTTTTACAAAAAACACAAAAATAATTATTTAAACAATTATTTATCTCAAAAATGGGAATTCTTCGGCAAAAATTTATTATAATAAAATTATCTAAGGAAACAAACTAAAAAGATGATTAAATTTATAATTCTGAGCGACAAAATTAATTATCAAACATTTTATTGCTTGAATTCACATTTTTTGAATAAATTTAGTCAATTATGAGTGCATATTTTGGGCTTTTTCGCTGCATTTATATGCGCATATTTTGGAATTTTCATTGCATATTTTGACACGCCCTAATTATAAATTTTATTCTTTCTTATCGTTAAATTTTAATTTCTTTTCTTTCCTTAATTTAAAATAAAAATTAAAAATAATTTTTGTTATATTTAAACGTGGAAATAAATTGATTTAAATTTATGTATAATGCTGTTTTTAAGACCACCTGATTGTTCCTCAATGTCCTAAAATGGAAATTTTATTAAAAATATTTTTCATCTTTTTTAGTAATTTAAAGAATTTTGAATTATTTGGGGGGTTTAAGTACTCTGAGTTAAATTTATTTATTTATTTATTTAGGATTTTGTCCACAATTTTTATTTATTTTCGTTAAATTTTTTTCCATTATTTATTTTAACGAATTAAAATCTTTTTTTAAAAATTTGGCCAAAATTTTTTTTAATTGTTTATATATTTAAAAATTTATTAAAATAATTTTTTTCATTTTATTTTACTTCCTTTTCTATTTTTTATCAATTTAATGTTTTTTTAACTTAAATTAATTAAATAATTTATTTTTATTTAAAAATTTAGATTAATATTTAAATTTAAAAATGATTTTTATTGTTTTGTGTTTTTTATTTGCTTGTTTGATTCCAGGTAAATTTTTAAGAAATATATTAGGAAAACAAAGTTATATGATTATTAATTAATTATTAATTTATCAAAGTTATTTAATTTTTAATTTTTAGATATCAATACTGGAAAAATAACAAGTTGTCCTACAACAATAACCTCGGCACTTAAAGGTTTTTAAAATAAAATTTTAGATTTTTATTGGGCAGAAATGGGCAGAAAAAAATGGACAAAAAAATAAAAATTTTTAAAATTTAAAGTAAAGCAAGTTGTTTACTTATTTGAAAATCAAAATGTATGGAAACATGATGGAAAAAGAATATATGCTGGACCGTTAAAACTAAATGACGTAAGAAAAAACTTTTTATTTTTTAAATTATAATATTAATTTTTTAAATAAAAATTTAGAAAAAATTTAGAAAAATTTTAAAAAGAATTTTAAGAGGAAATTCGAAAGTTATAACTTTTATAAATAAATAAATTAATTAAAAACACTTTTTGTTAATTATTTTTATACAATTTAATTGAATTAAAATTTTTAACACTTTAAAAACGTCTAAAATTCCCTAATCTTTGGAAATTTAAACTAACAGAAAGTGGAACGAGACGAGATACACTCCCAGTTCGGTTTCTAACTGAAAGCAATATTTCTAGTTATAGATGAGGATATTAAATAAGTGAGTATCAGAGGTTAATCCTATCCAACAAATACTTGAATCTCTCGATATCCCTATTAATCCCTGATATCACTATTGCATGAGGTATATCCGAGGATATACATGGATTAAGTTGGATTTTGAGGGATATTGGGAGGTTACTCAGTGAGTATATGTATAAACGAGATTTAATTTATAAATTTAAACAAAATTTTATTTTTCAGTTATTTCCAAATGTCCCAGGTGTCAATACTTCATGTACCTCATCTAAAGACGTAATTTATCTTTTTTATATGAAAAAAGTTTATGCTTATGTTTGTGAACACACAACGGGGAAATTTAAGTAATTTTTAAATATTTCTAAATTTAAATTAATCCAATTTAAAGTTTACTTGATAAACATCCAATAGAATTACAACCAATGATTATTCCCTTCCCTATTAAATGTTTTCCGTTAAATAACGGAAGTTTAATGATTGGAAGTGTAAGTATAAATTAATAAAAAAGGGTTTAAAAGTTTTGTTTGAAAATTAAGGATTTTACTATTTTTGAAAATAAAATTCAAAGTTATGCATAAAGTTGTCGGTTCTGAATCAAAACTAAGAACTAAGAAATTTTTGAGTTAGTTAGACTGTTTAACCTCGGATATAAGAAAAATTTTCAAGAACAGACAACTCTTTAATGCATTAAATCCCTTAAAATTATAATATTAAATGCCATTTTAGAAAAAGCTTAGGAACAAGCGCTTACTGTAAATAATTAAGGTATCACGACTTTTGCGCCGAGAACATTTGCGCCGCGACTTATGCGCCGCGACTTTTGCGCCGGGCGACTTTTGCGGCGCGACTCTTGCGCCGCGACTTTTGCGCCGGGCGACTTATGCGCCGCGACATTTGCGCCGCCATTGTTTAAAAAATCCGGATCCGAAAAAGGCCGGATATCCGAAATTTTCAGTTTGGATATCGGATCCGGATATCAGAAGATTTTCAACTATCCGACAACACTACTAAAGTGAGGTTCGGCTGTAGTTATCTATATATTTTTAATGATAGTGGCGGCGCAAAAGTCGCCCGGCGCAAAAGTCGCGGCGCAAATGTTCCCCGGCGCAAAAGTCGCTCGGCGCATAAGTCGCGGCGCAAAAGTCGCGGCGCAAGTGTCGCGGCGCAAATGTTCTCGGCGCAAAAGTCACGGAACCATAATTAATTGTCCTTATTATCTATTCGTAGTAATTCTGAACAGAATATTTTTTCGAATTTTAGTGCGATTTCTGATTAATCAAAATCTAAGTATATCCAAACAACAATCTGAAAAATTAAAAATTTAAAAAAAAATCAAACAAATTTTAAACTGTTCAATAAAAAATTAAAACAAATTCTTTTTTAAACTTTTTGAAATAAATTAAATTAAACAGAATTTTGAAATTAAAAAAATTAAATTTAGGGGACTGCATCTTACACTTACTATCCGGAAGTAAATGTTCCGCATATGGTAATTTTTATTCAAAACAAATAATAGTAAAATTAATTTTGAAACAGTCCGGCGACTTTTACGAGCAATTCCCCGGATTGCCCGCAGAATTTATTTCTGGATTTCCAATTGACAATAATTACAATAATTATTTATTTTTGGATAAATTAAATGGTAAGAAAATTAAATAAAAAATATTTTTAAATTTATTTTTTAGCAAGTAAATATTCTTTTAATGATTTTAAATCGGAAGCTACAGATTTAAAGAATTATTTAAATTGTAAAGTTAATTAATAGTTAATGAGGAAAATAAAGAAATACAGAGATAAACTGGAAATTATTTTAAATATACTAAAGTTAAAAATCCATTTATAATATAAATTTAAATAATTGGAAATATATAAATATGTAGCTTATTTAAAAATTATTATTTTTATTTCTGATAAACTTAAAAATACAGGAGAATATAAATATAAATTACTAATGTCTTCAGTCATTTGCTAGATTTCGTACTCTTATTTTTAAATATTATTAGTAATGTTTATAACGGATTAATAATAGGAAGATTCAACTTTAAATATATATTATAAATGGATTTGACAGTATCTATTCCCAATAAAAATATTTAATCATACCCAATACCGCATAAATTTATTGTATTCATTTCTAATAAAAATTCATTTGATAAAAATTTTAAACGAAAACGAAACACTCACCCCCAAAAAACACCTTGGTTATTGCAACCTTTTTTTCTTTTTTAAATTTTTTATTTTGTATTAGGTTTTTTATGATTTTGTGCTTTATGTTTTTTGCGTCTTCGCCCAACTGATACATACTGATTGGAATAGGGTTTACTTAGCAAATTCCACTAAATCAGACAAAACATTTTGGCCAAACAGCCAGTATACTTATAAGGAATGGGGTCAAGTACTCACTCAGATCAACTGGCCGTTGATCTCGAACACGGAAACAGTACATTGAGGATTGGATAAATTATTGAATGATTTCGAAAACACGATAATTTTGTTAAAGTGTTTGTTATGTTATATCATTTAGGAAGATTGCGTTGACGTCTTCATCGTCCACGGCTTTTTTTGGTATTATTTTTATGTATAAATCTGTCTAAATATTATCTAATTTTACAATAATATCTGTTGTATTTTATGTTTCAACTTTATTTCCTAATTTTTAATTTGTTGTTGAACGGCTTGAAGTTTAGTAGGATTTTTTTAATTTCTTCAGAATGTGCTATTTTACAAAATACTCAGAAAAGTTAAAAATTTACTCATAAAAATAAAATAAATTTTTTGTTTAACTTAAAGAAATACAAAGAATTTAAATAAAAAAATATTAAATAAAAAATGTTATATAAAAATTGAAAAAGTTAAGGTTAAATATTGTTTGTAAATCTACAATTTAAAATATCGATATAAGAATAATAATAATAAAAATTAATAAAATCACAAAATAATTTGGAAAATCTAAAAATAAAAAAATTAATATGATGTTAAATTTGACGAAAGAAAAGACAATGTGCAAAGAATGAAGAAAGTCACGCGCTATTTTGTATTCCTTTTGTTGCAATTTTCTGTCGTAAAAAAACTTTTTGTAACACAGAATTAGAAGATAATAAATATAATTATAATAAAGATGGATTTCAAGAATAATGTTTAGAATAAAGTAGAGTACGTCGAGTACCGAGTAATTGGGGAAAAACCGAGTTCGAGTAATGCCGAGTTTGAAAACCTTGAGTTCAAGTACGAGTTCAACTTTTTAGGCCAAGTTCGAGTAAATCGAGTAATTTTTATAAAACAGTATTTTAAAATAATTTCAATAAAAACAATACTATTACTGAAAACGGCGGATTAAGGGAAATATAGGCGGACTAAGAGAAGAAATGGTATTTGGATGATGAACCCCTGCATCACTGTCAACCCAAAATGATGTTAATTTTTTAGTAAAGCATTGTGTTGGTAAAATTATTTTAGAACACAGTTTTATAAAAATTACTCGATTACTCGATTTACTCGTACTCGAACTCGGCTTAAAAAGTTGAACACGTACTCGAACTCGGGGTTTCCCCAATTACTCGGTATTCGACTTACTCTACTATAGATAATAAAATAGTTTGTAAATAAAGATGTCGGGGTATGTGGCAGGGCTGGGCGATTTAGCATTTTTGCGTTTCGCATCTTTCGCATTTTTCACATTTTTAGCGCGAAAAGTTTCGCATTCCGCATTTCGATTTTTATTTTTCGATTTCGCCCAGCCCTGGTATGTGGTCATCAAATTGTTTGGGGAATGCTGAAATATGCGTGTGGATTTTTAATTGCAAAATTTTAAATATTGGTTGAATAAATAAAAAATTTTTGTTGGTTCAATTCAGAGAGAAGCCTCATAAACTTCTACAAAAGTACAACCAAAACTTCTATGTACAAATCAAAAAAATTCATTTTTTAATAAATTTATCAATCTTTGTCTTGATTTTTTGGTATTCAATTTTTTGTGATCTAAAATATATTTAGATTTTGTCTTAATTTAAAAAATATTAAAAAAAACTTTTTAATTAAATCTTCCATAATTTCAAATTTTTTGTTAAATTCCATTTTTTTTGTTTTGAGTTTCTAAAAATATTTTAATTGTTTAATAATATTTTTTATTATATATAAACGGAACCGAAGTTCCATTTCTAAAGTTAATATACTTAATCCGAGTTATTTCCGGATTATTCCCGAAAATCAAAAATTATTCCCTGACTTGATTGACCCATAAAAAATCCAGACATGCCGACTCCGGTTAATTTTTTATTCCAGATTTTGAACTGGATCTGGATTTTTTCGTATGTATTTAATTATTCTTCATTATTACCAGAGGTGGGTCGAAAATGACGAAGGTGCCGGAAATCGGAAGGAAAGAAACATCGGAACTCTGAACTTCGGAGTTCACTGAACTTACCTCTTTAATATAATCATCAAATATATTTGCCTCAATTTTTACTAATAAATAAAAAATTAAATAAATTAATTTTTTATTATTTAATTTAATTTCTTCAATATTTTCCAACAAAAATTTTGTAAATTTATTTACTAAATGTCCATCTTTTTTATAATAATTTCCTTTTTTCTTTTCAAATAAATTATTTATTTCCAATTTTTGATTTTCTTTTAATTTATTTTCAATATTAAATTTAAATTCCTCTACATTTTTATCAAAAATTCCAATATTTTGTTCAAACAATTTATTTTCAATTTCCAACAAATCTTTTAAAAAATTGAGTGCATCTTTCATTTCTTTATTCTCTAAAAATTTTGAAATTAATTATTATGGCCTAGAATATTAGATTTGGTTTTTTGTTAGTAAGGTTCATCTAACCCGAAGAATTACTGAAACAGACAACTCTAGTCTGAAATATTTCATATCAATTAACTAAAGGGATATATCAAAATTTCTATTTACATCATCGGACGTTCTAGGGCGTTCTAGTATCATCATTTTTGGATTCTGGGTTTAATAAAAAGAAGAGTTGGACTGGAAAATTCTCGTGTTTATCAACAAAGAATTTAGGATCAATGAATTTCTTGTATCGTGTTTAGAATAAACTATGGCTAAGCTCTAATAAAATGTTTATTTATTACTAAAAATATTTACGTGTATATTCCTTCATTATAATTTCATCAATTAATATTGTAAAAAATATTTCTTCGCCTTCCTCTTTAATTTCTTCTTCTATTTCTCGAATAATTTCTTTTCCTTTTAGATCCTTTGGCAGATTTTGCTACATAAATTTAAATAATTATTGTCAGGTGGAATAATCTGGGTACAACTTAAATTATTTATTACTTACCTCCTCTAATATTGTTTTCTCTTCATTGTTTTTCATAATTATTTTATCTGGATTTCCATCTTTTATTTTTTGACTACCATATAATTTTTTAATTTCATTTTCTAATAATTAAGTTTATTAATTGAAAACATGAAAACTATGGATTCGACAAAATTTTTAACTCGCCGTATTTTTAATTACACCCCTAATGACAACAAAAAATTCTGAAATTCGAAGAAAAAATCCAGGTGTAGATAAAAATGATCTTTTGGTTTTATTTAGTTAAAAAATTTAGTTTAAAAATTTTCTTAGTTCACCCATTCCTAGCTGTTTGTTTTTGACCTTTATTAGTTTTTTGGTTTCTCGATTTTTGACACAATTTTGCCTCCGCATTCCTTTTATTTATTTCTCCCGTCTTACGGGTTTTAAAATTAAATTTGCAACATCCCTTAAACCTATGGATATTAACATGCTTATACATATATACTTGTCGATGAAAAATTCGAAAAACTTGCTTGACATATTTTTAATTTAAAATTTACTTTTTTCTGATACATTCTTTTCGTTCACAATTTTTATTGGATTATACACTTTATCTGTATATATTTTTTCAATAAATTTTAATTTTTGAATATTTCTTTCAAATTTATCCATTTCTTCAATATTTTTATCTAATTTTTTAATTTCCTCATTTACACAATTGTTCAAATATTTTTTATTTTCTTCTTTATTTTCTTCTTTATATTCGTTATTTAAAATATTTTCTGTACATTCTTTCATTACAAACAAATATTTTAAATGAATATCAAAATTAGTTTCAGAATAACCATTTGGATTAAGAAATATTTGCTTTAAAAGTTTAAAAAATTATTTTTAAATAGGCAGGGTACCATATACTCTCCCAACTCCCAAACTTTCGTTTATATGTATTAAAAACGTTTTTACTACAAAATTAATTAAACATATAACTTCAAGTTTAGTTAGCATGCAAATTGTCTACCGTATAACCTGTATTAATTGCCCTACCTCAAATAATTACCCCACTTCCATTAATTACCCTATCTAGTGATAGATTGAAACAATAACTACCCCCCACCAAATGCCCTAAAACACGTTCAAATTTCAAACTTCGTATAATTACTCTCCCTCGATTAATTACTCCATTTAGTGGAAGGTTGAAACAATAATTACCCAGGTAGTTATTAAAGGATATACGGTATTTTTATATTTTGTTAATTTCCTGAATACTCGCTCTCATTATTGTATATTACATACTATGTATATACTTATACTTAAAGCTTAATTTCAAAAATACCTCCAATTCTTCCTCAATTTCTTCCTCTTCAATTTCATTAAAATTCAAAACAAATTCTTTAAGAAAATTATTTCCATTCCAATAATTTTCAAAAATTATTTTCCAAATATTTTTTATTTGTTCAATTCCAACTAAAAAACAAATAAAAATAAATATTTAATTTCCTCAAAATTACCTTTATTTTCTATATTAATTTTATACCATCCTTTATAAAGAAAATAATCCAAAACATGTAATATTCTCCATTGCTGATATTTTGTTTTAGTTAATTTAAATTTTGCTTTATTTCTAAGAGAATCCGCAGATAATTTATTTTTAGTTTTAAGAGAATCATAAAACATTTTAATTAATGTTTTATCATCAAATAGATTTATTTCAGTTGAAATAGAATCATCAGATAATTTATTTAAATAATTTTTAACAGAAATGTTTTCTATAAAATAAGAATTCCATATTTGCTGATAAATTTTTTCTGGAAAATTTTACTATCTTATGGCACATTTGAAGTGCTTTCGAATCTCAAAATTAAAATTAAAAATTGTTGGGTATCGGCTTAGTATAAAAGCCTTCCTATTATTCAGTCGTGGTCTTAGTCTTATTGTCGCAGTGTTATTCTGTTATTCTATTCTGTCTCCACGTATTCGGCGTTTAGCCATATTCTATTGTTCGCAACCTATTGTATTTAGTATTGTAGATAAAGCACAGTTTGTTAGTCACTGTCTTATCTTGTTGTTATTCTTGTTAGTACGTAGACATACAAGTCACGTACATAACAGTGGCGCGGTCGCAGTTGTATTCGAACCTGATTCAAAAGGTATTATTCTTATTCGGATATTATTCAATTCTAATTGTATATTCTAGTTAAAAATGGACACAGAGGCAGTAAAAATGCTAGGCGAAATTCTGAAGTCAACGCAAGATTTTATGAAGGAATTCGGCAAAACAAAGGAAAAAGAAAATTCAGAAGAAGAAAAGTCAGCCGAGCTATATTGCAAATTAAATTCTGTAATTCAAGAATTCGAATTCGATTTGGACAAGGGCAAAACATTCGCTTCCTGGTACGAGAAGCATAAATCATTCTTTGAGAACGAAGGTAATTCATTAGCCGAAAGCGTAAAAGTTCGATTATTAGTCGCCAAGTTAGGGGGTAGTGAATATGCTAAGATTTCACAGAAAATGATGCCCCAGAAATTAGATTCGATGAGATTCGATATTCTCATTCAAGAGTTAGAAAATGAATTCGGAGACCCTCGGTCCAAAATTGTGAAACGATTCGAAGTCATCAAATTAAGATGCCCCTGTGTTGAGAAAGTGTTAGATTTTGGGGCAGTGGTTAATTCTGAATGTGAAAAAGCAGAGATGGCGCTAACGGTCGAAGATTCGAAAATTCTTATTTTCATTGCAGGGATTCCCGAGGAAGCCAATGATTTGCGCCAAATTTGCCTGCGATTCGTTGAACGACATTCCAATTCGGATCAATGTACATTCAAGCAATTGTTAGAAGAATGTCGCAGTTATTTAGCAACAAAGGCAGATGCCAAGGTTTTTGAGAATATTCAAGAAAAGGTAAAATTTGAGCCAGATTATTCATTCGAAGTAAATAATGTGAGTAAAAATCCTATTCAGGCTCAATCTATTCAAAATTCTAAAATGAAGAATGAAAATTCCGAAGATAGATTCAGAGGAAGTAATTATCAAAAGAAGTTCAACTACAATTCGGGAAATCAACGATTCAACAATTATTCGGATTATTCAGAGAGCCAAAACAAATTCAGAGACATTCAGTGCTACAATTGTGGTCGTTTGGGACATTACGGACGTGATTGTCGTAAACCTAAAGGTTGGTTAAACCGATTCAATCGACCACAGATTAATCATGTTTCTATTGATCCAGATTCTTCTGGCACCTTTTGTGGTATTACGGATATCGTGAATCCTAATTCTATTCTGATAAAGCAAAAATGGATTACGCAAAAAGTGAAATTGAATGAAAAATTAGTTGAAATGATCGTTGATTCGGCCAGCCAAATTAATATTCTGAATGAGGAGATTTGGTCAAAAATTGGCAGTCCAGAATTATTCAAAGTTGATTATTCAGGCGTCGGCCTAGGAAAGACAAAATTCGAGATTGAAGGAAAATTCAAAGCAATTGTAGAATTATTCGGAACCACAAGTGAAGAAGAATTCCATTTGGTCAAAGGAGATGTCAATATTTTGGGCTTGCCAATTTTGGGGTAGTACGTAGACATACAAGTCACGTACATAACAAAAATAATCCATAAGCTGCCGAAAAAATTTTTTTAAGTTGAAAAACCCTATTTTACGTTGATTTTCAGGTTATCTCCACTTGAGTATATACATATTATATGTACAAGGAGGATAATAAACTAAGTTATTTTTTACTATCTCCAACTAAGAGGACGTTTTAAATAAGTCTGAAGTTACTTGTGAAACTTTTTGTGCAAGGATTATTGTGAAGTGACTTTTAGTATGGGATGGATTTCATTGAATGTTAGAAATTGTTATTCAAATGGTAACAAATTTTAGTTTTCGAGAAATTTAGACATTGAAAAAATAGGCCCCCTCCGGAACTTCAAATAATACCAATCCATCTTATTTGTTAGTTGTTTAAGAAGAATGCTTGACATTATTTGAGAAAATAATTTAATTACTATTACCTAGTTTGCCAAAATATTCCGGATGCATTTCATGTAAAATAAAAAAACGCAGCGATCCAAAAACCATTTCCATTCTCTCGTTTACTCGGTTTTTGTTGACAGAAAAAGATCTTAGTATTTAATTAAAATATTCAATAATAAGAGGTTAAAAATTTAAAAAAAAATTTTTAAATAATTTTCATTTTAGAAAAAAGATCTCCGTTATATTACCTAAATCAAATCTCCGTTTGATTTTAGGACGAAAAAAGTTAATTAAAAATAAGCAAATCATTTGGGTTTGTTAAATTTGTTCCGAAAAATTTTTCCGAAAATATGGGATTTGGTATATCCGGTAGATCCAGATTATCTCGGCCAATTTTCATTTTCATCAAAAATGCAAAAACATGTCAACTGAGATACGAATAGAGCTTTCGATTGGTATATAATTAGAACGTATTTTTAGAATGAAAAATTAAGAATTAAATAAAAATTTTCTAGTGCTTCCATACTTTTTTCCACGACTGTATTAGACTATCAAATCTCCATTATATTTTAAAAATACTCCAGGAAAAACAAAATCTTATTATAAATAAGTTTTTGATTAATGTATCGGGCCAAAATTTTAAGAAAAAAATTATCGTTTCATATCAGAATAAAACGTACCTCAAAATTTTTTGAAAAGACTCTCCTTTTCGATTTATGAAATGATTAAAGAAAACAATAAAATTAGCCTCCCAAATTTCTTCTTGAAATTCCAAAAATATTTTTTTCATTTTTTCGTCATCTGCAGAAACGCAGTCTTTTGGAGAATATTTTTGAATATTTTCTTCAAAATTTTTTTCTACTAATATTTTATAAACTGATTTATAAGCTGCTACTATATCACACAAACGTATTTCATAAGGCAATAAGTTAACTGGGCACAGCATGGCTAATCGTGCAATTAATCTTAAAAAAATCTTTTTTATGAATATTTTACATATTTATTTAACCCTATATTATCTCCAGACTCAGCTCTGTCTAAAGCAATTTCCATTAAAAATACTTGAGAAAGTATTGATATTTTCAGATACATTTTGTTAATTTGATTGGGGTCTTCCGTTGAAAGAAATTCTTTAAAATAATTTTCCAAAATTATTTCTGTAGAACCATTCAATGGATTATCAATTAAACTCGCAGTGTTATATACATTACAAATGCCTAATTAAATTTTTATAATTTAATTAAAGGAACTAACACAATACCTTTATATAAATTTGGAAAATGATTTGCTTTTTTGAAGGGATTTGGAAAAGCATTTGTTTCCGGTGCTGTTGGTAAAAGCAAAAAAATAATTAAATAAATAAACATTTGTTTATTTAAATAATTTTTTCACTAAAAAGTTAAAAATATTTGTATATGGACATAGAAAAACAAGGCTTTTGGCCAGTAATCAGCGAACATTGTTAGTTAACTTTTACATTGGAAATAAAATAAATTATGTCCAATGTAAAGGTTAACTAACAATGGGCGCAGATTAACTGGCCAGAAGCCTTGTTTACTACCGTTAATATATATACTGAGGGATATCAATAGAAGGCGGAGTTTATCATGTTAGCGATAAAGTGCTATTTTGTTTATTAAATTATAGCCCTCACTGTCAGAAAAACTCTACTCTTCTTTAAATGTGTTTAGAAAATGTTAAAGAACATATTTTATTTATTTTATGTCCAATGTCAATGGGGGTCTTGTGAGAAGGTAGAATAATTTTGAAATAAAAATTCTTTAGTCGCGTGAAAGCACGCATGATAGGGCAACGTTAATGGCAATTTAAAATATTGATTGAATTTTTAATAAATTAAAATCCGTTTTATTTTTAAAATATTTATTTTTGATAGCCATAAGGGGAAAGCGTTGGAGATTATGATGGTGCTTTGCTTAACAGATTCTGATTTCCTACTGACTATTGAAAATAATTGTTTAATTTTAAATATTTTATTAGAAAATTAAAATAATATACTAGGTAAATACACTTTACTGCCCAGACAATTAAGAAATATGTACTTTTTAAATAAGAGGAAAGACTACATAAATGTGGGTATGGAAGAGCAAACAAAGTCTCCTAATTACCGTATATACTGTATTTATTACCCTCCCTCGAATAGTTACCCCACCTGCTTTTATTACCCCCCCCTTTAGCAAGAGATCGAAACAATAATTGCCCTCCCTCAAATAATTACCCTCTATTTTTTCTAAGCTAATGTTGAAAATATTTATTAAAAAACATTATGATTTTAACAATGGGCATTTTAAGGATCATATAAAAAATAAATCAAGAAAATAAAAGAATTTGGAGAGGATAACCCGGATACTTTTAATTTTTAAGCATTTAAGGATCAATATTCTGTCTTTAGTCATATTATAAGAAGTATATTTACAGAATGTAGGAAATATTCCCTAAATAGGAATCATACATACTTTTATACACATGACCATCGTGTCTTTATATCTCCCAGGGAGGAAGCATTGGTGTTATTGTACCGTATTGGGGTATATTATATATGAAAGTATTAAGGGAATAAAAAATATCTGTAAAAATTTACTAATATTTATCTCTGCATTCGGTAACATATTGTATATTACAGTTCATATCTTTACGATAAAATAAAAAATTTACAGGTCGAAATAATAATTGCCCTCCCTCAAATAATTACCCCACCTGCTTTTATTACCCCCTCCAGCGAGAGATCGAAACAATAATTACCCAGGGTAATTAATACAGTATATACGGTATCTTTTATCAAATTAAAATTTTTAATTAGTGAATGTAAAATCCCGATTGTGACAGGAGGGTTGACAAGAGTGATAGTGATGGAGGGTGGTATTAATTATGCGTGTGATTGACGTGCGATTTATGGATTTTCTTTGTATGCCTAATATGAATTGATAGAGAAAACGATTTAATGAATCATATGAAATGACAATACTTGCCTTATGATAACAATCATATGTTTGATCGCTAAAAGCCGTTCATAAACATAAAGAATGTTGTGTGTTTTAGCGTAACTAAAGGGGAATGTAAAAAGTATAAATTGATCTAGACTAGTGTTGGGCAAACGCGATTTTACGGTATCGGTATCGGTATTTTGGTAAAAATACCGCTGTATTACCGAAAAATACCGCGGTACTACGGCACCGTGCCCAACTCTAATCTAGACATAAAATGAATATTTAAAAATTAAAAGTTTGATAATTTAGACAGAAGTCAAGTAAATTCCTGCTTTAAGATACAATTTGGTTCCAGGATTAATAAGTAGTAACTGAAATCCACTTAAAGCTTAATTAATTATGATTATAAAATAGAAATATAAAATTTAATAACCAAAACTATTTAAAATATTGTTTACTTCTAAATATTTTTTATTAGAAAATTAAAATAGTATTCAAAAACTTTTTAATACCCAGACAATTAAAAAATACTTATGAAATAAGCGGAAATATTACATAAATGTGAGTATGGAAGGGCAATCAAAGTCCCCAATTAAAATTTTTCATTAAGTGAATGTAAAATCCCGATTATGACAGGAGGGTTGACAAGGGTGATAGTGATGGAGGGTGGTATTAATCATGCGTGCGATTGACGTGCGATTTATGGACTTGCCTTATGAAAAAAATCATAAGTTAGATACACTTAAATCCATTCCTAAACATAAAAAATGTTGTTTGTTTTAGCCTGTCTAAAAGGGAATGTAAAAACATGACGTAATAAATAAAAATCAAACATGACGTAATAAATAAAAATCAAACATGACGTAATATGAATTGAATTGAACTTGTATCTAGACGTAAATTAATATTTAGAAATTAAAAGTTTGATCAAATTTAGAGAGAAGTCTGGGTATTAAGAGATATCGGCTGAATAACGGGATATTGGCTGAATAATAATTAAACAAGTAATTAAACAAGTAAATTGCCATAAAAAGGAAGAAATCTGACTCATTGGCCTTCCAAAAATCAAGAAATTTTTTCCTGCAGCGCCAGAAAAGGAGGAAAATGTTTACAACTTAAATGAAATGATGAGTAATGCCGCGATGTCGAGAGACCAAGAGTGGTTCAAGAGACCCACTTCTAGCTACGAAAATGTTTTGGGAGCGAGGTACAGGCTTTTAAATATCCTAAAATATAAGATATAAAATGAAGGTAATATCCACTCAACTAACTTAATATTTCAGATGTCTTTTTAAATCCTAATAGGTATTGTAAGACCAAATGAGGCTTTGATTTGCAACAAATCTTTGACTTGAGTGATCTTTAGAGTTCTCTCATTATATTGAAAATATTTAAAAAATCTCCGTGTCTGAGAAGTTTTTGTCTCGAATCTAACTCTTGGGAGGCTTATTTATTATTTTAATAATGTTAAAACCGTTTTTAAAATAAAAATTAATTTATTTCTAACAATTTAAATAAAAATTTTACATTAAATACCGATCTCGATATTTCAATCCCGATCTCGATTCTGAATCGGTATCGGGATCAGGCTTATGATTCCAAAATCCCTATCAATTTTATGGCGAGATCCCGATAACGCCCAACTCTAATTAGAACTTATCTAATACAGACCCAACCAGAGAGGTCCATCAAAAAATAAAAACCTAGTCTCAAATAGAAGCCCAATTGAAATATGTATAGTCCACTTAAAGTGATCCATTGAAAAATAGACGCCCAGGGCTTTAATTAGAGCATTTATGTAATTTTGTATTCCGCTCGCAACACTATTACCACCCTTTGCAAAACAATAAAAATAAATTGTATAAAATAATATACATATTATAATAATAATTCGATTTCGTTTATTTATTTAATAAACACATAATTTAATAAACATCAAATTTAAATTTTTGTTCGTTGGTCGTCTATTGTTTCAAATAAAATTATTTGAGTTTAATTTTAAAAATTTTGTAGTTTATAATTTTAAATACAAATTAAAAAGCTTAAATTTCAAAAATAGACTGCAAAAATTTTTTTTTCGATAAACATACGTTTTCGTACGGGTGCTTAACGAAATTAATTTAATTTACGTACAATAGTCTCATTTTTGTGTATTGTTTTTTGTAAAACAAAAAAATATATACATATTTGTTTAGCTTTTTTCTGATTTTTTTATTTAAGATATTTTTAATCTCAAATTAATTTTCTCATTTTGGTCTATTAAAGTTGTATTCAAAAATTATTCTAATAAACCATCCTATTATATTATTTATTTAAAAAATGAATCAAGAAAATAATTCGCAAAAGAAAATTCTTTTTTGCGTAATTTGTGGAAATCAAAGTGAAAGCAGAAATTACTGTGTTATTAGTTGTGCAAGTAATTATTATTTTGAATTTTATTTTTATTAAAGAATTTTATAAGGATATCGGGTTACCAGACATGAACAATAAATATGAATATTATCAGATAACTAGGATATTATGATGAAAAGTATTCCGATTTTTAATCGGGATACGGTAGCTCCTGATTCTGTATTTTATTCATCTCTAAATAAACACTATATATAATTAATAGGACTCGCCTTTTCAAATAAGGGTAGCGAGTTAGCTCAGAATGTTTTGACCAGTAGGGATTAAATTTGATCGTTTTGAAAATATAGTAAGTATCAGTTGATATATTGGATGTGGAACTGGTTCCGGTTCTAGGATTTTCCCTTTTCTCTTAATCAGCGACATCCATCGATAGACACTCAAATCCATCAAAATCATACTAAATTTTTCTAATATTCCCGATATCTCTCCAAATCTGACAATATCCCTCCAAATTCTCTTCTCTCCCTGCAAATGGATTTAGGCAGATTTGTCACAAAATAAATTAAAACGAGTCAAAAATTAGAAAAAGTTTAGAGATTCAAAATATTTTTCCATTGTCTCCCACTAATTTAACTATTTATGTCTAGGATCAAAAATAAAATTAAAAAACAAGAAAGGATCCATCTAATTCACGAATCCATCTAAATCTATTGATATCGCTCCAAATCCATCAATATACCCTTCATCCCTTTAACTCCTTACTGATCCTACTATAAATGATCCAACTAATCATATCGATATCTTTTCCCAAATCCTTCTATCTCTCAATATTCCCTCTTAATCACTTCATTTTGACTCAATTATATCCGCTTTTAACGCGCCCCAAATATGGCCTCTGTACAAACCGGATTTGAATCATTGGATTAATATTTTTGGTCTATTTTATAGGCAACGGTCTATGAATAATAATCCAAAAGTTTGGAGTCTCTTAGGCAATTAGTCGCTAGGGAATGTGAGAAAATCTAACGCAATGTTATGCGAACTTTTGATCAAAATTTTTCTTAATCTTTTGACTTTATATCCTAGAAAAGTGTGGTACTTTAAAAATACTTCATTATTTTTATCCCTTATTTAATTCCCTATCATAAAGTTTTCATTTGATACCAATATCCTTACTTTGAATAAAGTTTCTGGTCACCCTGTATATTTGCTCTCACTAAAATAATTTAAAAAATTTACTGTTACTACTTAAAAGAAATTTATTTAAATTTTAATAATTCTTTTTCTAAGGCTGCAAACAATTTTTTCGCCGTACTGTTGTACAACAGAAGGTTACCACTTGTCGGCGACATAAAACATGTGATTTAAAAACTGGTTAATGATTTTATTTAATAATAACTTGAAATTAGAAAATTTTCCAAATCTTATTGTTCTTGGAGCAGGCCAATACCGCATGCCCAATGTTATTGTTAGTAACATTACTTTTCATTTATTAGGCGAAAAATGTAGAGGTTGCCGTCTTGATAAATGTTTAATTGAAGGAATGGATCCTTTAATGGTTAAAACTAATGATATGAAATGCCGAGATGAATTTATTGAAATGTTAGAAAAACGCCGAAATAAATTACACAAAAATCTCGACAAGGTAAAAGACGATCCTCACGAAGAAGAAGAAGAGTATTTAGATGATGGAAATGAAAATCTAAATTATAATGAGGAAGATGATAAAATTATTTGTGTTAAAAATAAATATAAAAAATTAAAAAACAAACAAAATTACACAGAAAAACACGGCCAACAAAATTATATCTTGGCACCTTTAGATGCAGAAAATAGTCAAGTGAATATAATTAATTCTTCATATCTTAATTTTAATTGTAGATGGAACATTTAATTCGAATTCGTGAAGCACAAAGCCGAATTAGAAATGCATTTATGGAATTTGATGATCAACAATTTTTATCTTTAAATTTAAATTCTTTGCAAGATATCTTAACTGATGTGTCAAATATCATTTTAGAAGCATCTGAATTTTCGGTGAAAATAATAAAAATAAATACAGTCAAATACATAACTAAAATTGATAATGGATACCCGATTATAGGTGATAATGGACTGATACCATCAAGTTTTGCTCATTATTTTTCAGTTCCGTAGGTCCGATTGAAATAATAATTTTTGTTCACACTTTTGAAGTGATTGAGTTATATAAGAGGGTACACCTCGTTTCAGTCTAGGCTCAGTTCAGTCTGGCGCCCTATAACTTTTGAAGGGGCTGATAATTTTAATTTTCTTAGTACTATTTGATAGAGCATTAAATAAGCTACAATATACCAGAAAATCAGAATTCTCGACCTTCATATTATATATCTTTGTGATTAAAGATTGTAGACAAAAACTCAGGAATCCATAAATTTAACATTATATATTTATAGGAGAGGCCACAGCTTCTTAGTTTTCCAGAATTTTACGAAACAAATACACTATTTGACCAGTTTATTAATCGACTAACAAAATGTATTCTTGTCGAGAAACTTATTTGTATTGGAATTTTTAAATCTTTACCTGTTTATCCTAAACTTGCTGTTGAAGATCAAGTTTGTTTATACAATAATGATAATTTTCGTCATTTGATTTTCCACAAAAATTAAATGACGAAATTATCTAAAAGGGATGGGCTTTGCAGCATTTTAAAAAGCGGGAGACGGAAGGAAAAAACAGTCAAAATAAAAAGCGGAACTCGGAAAGTTATAAAAACAGAATTCTCCGAAAGGCGGAAAATAGAGACGTCCGAGACCGAAAATTTTTCAAGACTTAAGACCAAAAACCAAGATTAGACTCCAAGACCAAGACTTGACCCCAAGACTCAAGACCGGAAATTACCAAGACTCAGGACAATTTTTTGTTCCCGTATGTAAATTTTTGGTTTATTTTTCGTGCATTATACACGAGCACCTATAATTTTGAAGAATATGAAGAATTCAGCCCCGAAGGCGCCAAAAATTTTGATTTTCAGCGCCGCAAACGAAAATTTTGAGATTCTGGAAGATTATTAGGCTAAAAACTTACAGTAAAAATTTTTATTCATTAATAAAATCAAAATTTTCATGTTATAATGCCGAATATTGTGATATCAGTGTTTACGCAAAATTTTGAGATTATTTTTGGGAATATAGTGGATTAGTAGGGGCCATGAGGAGGAGTTAGAGGTCCTTGAATCCCTCCAAATCCAACGCAAGCGAAAATTTTAAGAATTTTGGAAGTCTGAAGTCAAAATCACATTTTTGATAAGTCCTTCACATATTCCTCAAATATTTTTTCAATTAACTAAATAAATTAGTAAATTAGTCCTGATTCGATAGAACCTGCTCCGAAAATTTTGCCATGTGAGAGCCTCGAACAAATTTTCATTAGGCGGTGTAAACGGTGGAAGAGGGCAAAAAAGTGGAAGCCAGCCTATATCTGCTATACATCTTAAAAATAATCTAATAATTAAGTTAATAATTATCAAATATGTGGCAAATGCTGTATTGATGATTGGAAATTGCTTTGACTCCTTTGAATTGGGTTCTGATACATGGGTAAGGAAAGATGGTTCTTGTCCAATGGCTGCTTTTTCTATCAATTTAGTTTCAAATATGATAGAAAGTAAAATATTTAATTTTGTAATAATTTATTAAAATCTACTTAACAAATCACACTCACAAACAAGATAATTTCAAATTTAATTATTTATACATGACGTAAAAAATTCATGGAAAATCCCAAGATAACCGGTTCGAATTTCCTTAATCGTAACGGATAATCGAGATGAGTATTCCGATAATCCGGATGCTGTATCGAACACTTTCGGATTGTTCGGGATCCGGATACCGTCACCTTAGCTGAGTAATCCGAAGATTAAAGCATTTCTTAAAATCTTACAATGCAGATCCAAAGCCCTCGATATACAAAATATCCCTTCCATAATTCGAAAACCAACTTCTAAGTAATTTAATTTAATAAATTTAAGGCTGTATTCTTTGGCAATGAGAGTATTCAATAAGCCTATTGAACCTTTTTTCCGTATTGAAATTTGTAAAGAAGAATTTAGTTTAATTTTGGCAATTATGTATTTAAATTCAGGTATTTTATTTTCAAAGAAAAAAAATAATTTTAAAATTAATTTAAAGATATCCCAGGTTTATCAGAATCAGCAAGGGATATTCTTTCAATTGAGTTATCCAAATATACAAGAATGTTACATAATTATTTACTAAATAAATTAGGTCAAGATGCTGGAATTAAAAAATATGCTGAATGTCTTCATTTAATTGCAAATTCTTATTTTGGAGCAAATAATTTTAATTTATTAGTAACATATTTAGAAGCATTTTATAATCTACCAATATTACGTGATCTGGTGCCAAAATGTTTTAAAGATATTGTATAATTCTCAATTTTATTTATTTTTCTTAAAGTTGTTACCTAATTTATATTAAATTGTCTTAAAGTTTTTTTAATGTTTTATCAATTTTTTACATATATGTATTGGTTAACAGACATGAGACTTATGTATATAACAGGGATAGTCCGAATTACACCTAACCTTAAATCTGATCTTTTTTCCGACCCAAAACAATTTTCAAAAACCCTTCCCGTGATGTCCAAATAATCTGGCTTATTAAATTTGGCTACTTAATCTTCCGTGATAAAAAAATTATATGGAATGTTGAGGGATTTGGATGTTATATCGAGTGACAAAGAGGTGTATAGAGAAAAATGGCGTTATTAATTAATTTACAGGAATTAAGAAGGATCTGAAGGGATATCTGGAACATCAATTGATTTAGAAGGGTCTCGATAAAAGACATTGAGAGGATATTCTTTGTAGGACATGAAAGGAGGTAATTAATTTTAGCTCGTCAAGTGACAAATTTTAATTTAGAAAAGTATGTATGTATTGCAGAGACAAATTTCATAAACTTTTTTTATCTTTTATAAAAACCCTTGATCGAATAATGAGGCAATTTCAGCCTCTGCCCTATTTTTAACCTGAACATTTAACAAGAAATTTTCGTAATAAAAAATTATTAATAGATAAACTACAAGATATTACATATACATGGGTAAATATTATTAAAATAAATCTTTATCTACGGCCATTCACAATTCCAACTGGACATAATCCACAAGTAAAAGCACATTGTTTCATCTTCATACCCTTCGAATAGGCTTTATTTGTGCAAAAACCTTTAGATTGCCAAAAAAGACAACTAAAACATAATTTTTTTATAAATTAATTTTTATATCTTACTCAATTCTTTTAATAATATCAACACAAATTTCTCCAATCTTAAAACAAACCGCACAAGTTTTTGCGCATCTGTGATGCATTACTTGAACATAAGCCTCAAATATTAATTTTAATTTATTAATTCCTAAAAAAATATTTTTTACTGGAATTAGGCAAAGTTCTAAATTATCATAACAATTAAATGCACTATCAACACAATCAAGACCTTTCAAAATAAATTTTTATTTAATTAAAAATATTAATATTTTTACGTAATTCTGGTGGTTTATTGTTAAATTCTGAATCAAGCTCTTTTTGAATAAGAGGATCTCCTCGTCTTGAAGGTTGAGACTGGATTTGATTTAACAATGTTTTATAGGCCGTCTCAATTGCTTAAAATTTATTCAATTATTATAATATTCATAAACTCCGTTTCAAAAAACCTCGACACTCTCAAATTTTTCGGATAACAAGCGAGAGGTTAACCCGAAAATTCAATGGATTATAGATTTGTTTTGTAAAATAAATTGGAAGTCTATTCGGTACCGCTCATTTAAATTTTTTAGAATTTCAAGTTCCAATATTGTACTAGTTCTATTTCCGATTCTTCGGATTCTTAGAATCTCCGGCAAGTTTAAGGAACGTCTGCTTTTGACAAATCTTACATAGAAACAAATCTAGCCCATAGCTTTGGACTAACACCTACCTATTTTTAGAAAAAGGCTTTTATAGGGTTATTAATTTTAACAAATACATTGTAGTATTTTCTTGAATTAAAAAATTTTCTTTTTACCTCGAAGTGCATTTTCTGCTCTAGCTTTAAATTTTGAAAGAGAAGGATCCACAAAAAGCTCAGGACGTATTTTTGAATTAATTAGTTTCTTTTTATTTTCCAAATCATTTAAATTAATTGGTTGGCTAAGTTCAAATATGTCTAGAGGATTTCCTTTTGCATTTTCAATTCTGACAATAATGGACCAGGCTTCTCTTTGCTCCGGACTTTCCAAAATATCATTTTGAATTATCTCGTCTTTATTTTCTTTTAATTCTTAAAATAAGTTTTTTTAATTTTATTTTACTAAAACTAAATCTCTTAAATAATTTCTTAGTTATTTTTGAATATCCTATTTTTGATTATTTATTATTAGGGCAAGGATTTTTAGGCAAATGCTTGTTTTTTTCCTAGATAATAGTGAGTCATTTTAATATTCTGTAAAAAAATTTTGCCAGGAAGTTGAGATAGAACTATGAAAAACTGAACCCTTCGGTATTAAAGTTTTTAAAGTATTGTTCCAAGATTAACGAAAATAGGTATTTACATATTAATAACTTTTTGGGACTAGATCGAACTTAAATCTGCCAATTTTAAATAGAATTATAGGTTATAGGTTAATTAGTTTATAGAAATTATAGGTTAATTATAGGTTATTTTTTGTTAGAAAATACTTAAAAAGTGTGCTAGTACATATATTAATATGTAGTAATTAGTGGAAAGGACAAATAAATAATAAAATAAATACTAATTATTACTTTCAATTGCATCAAGAGCACGTTCTTTCAATCCCTTAAGTGCTTGCACATCATTATCACTAATTAACAATTTTATAGCCTTTTCCTTATCTAAGCATCGTTTTTCTAATTCGTCAAAATCATTAATATCAATTGTTTTTGTTGGATCAAACCCAAAAACTTCAACTGGGGACTTTGCATTTTCTATATCTTTAATTGCTAATTGAAGATCAATTGCTTTTTGAGGAGATAATTTTCTTGAATTTCGTTTAGTTAAGTCATCGTAAGCTTCATTCATACCTTTAAATTAAAACTTATAATTATGTTAATGAAGGAAATGGGTATTGGATAAAATCAGATTATTCGTTATTTTAGCCCGGAAACCCCGTCCCATCCTATCTGAAGGATGGTAATTTGAAAATGTCGAAACTTATTATAAAATGCGGTACACCTCAACTGAGTCCCGAATCAACTGAGTCCCGGAGCCTATAACTTAGGGCCGGGACTTAATTGAGCCGGGACTCAGTTGAACTGCTCCGATAAAATGATTCTGTCACTAAAATAATCCTATCAGCCCATATCTGTTAATTTTCTTGTGATTATGTCAATCTTGAATGAATTAATCCCCGAATAAATCAACAGAATTCTAAACTACAAATTATTTAAATTATTTTTATGAATTAATGTTAGAATTATTCAAAAAAATTTTTTATTTACGTTGTATTGCCCTTTTACTCCTCTTTAATAACCCTGGAAGGCCTGCAAGTGCCCCTTTCCTTCCATTCTTTATCTGTTCATGTCTTGTAAAATAAAAATTATCAATATTTTGTAAAGTAGTTTTTGAATTAATTCCTTTGGAAGAATCAGTTAATATTTCTTTAGAATTTAAAGTAGACATTTCTATTTTGTTTAAATCGTTCAACATTGTTGTCTCTTGAGGGGTTATTGTTGTTTTTAAAACTTGTTTAATTAAATTATTATATGCCGAACCAAGCTCTTAAATTTTGATTGTAATATTAAATAAAATTGGGTAAAGATTTTAATCTTCCTTTTTTACTTTACGTGTGGTCCTCCGTTCTTTACCCCCCCTCTCACTTTCTTGTATAGAATTCTCATAATTTACAAATTTAGCAAAAATTTAACAATAAAAATTTATCAGAAGGATGCATAATTTTTAATTCTCTTTTAACTTCTTTAAGTGATTAAGTTATGCAGGACTGTTATTGAGAAAATTTAAAGTGTAAATAATTTAAGATTAATTTACGTAGCAAAAATGATTTTTAAATATATTTTTTTGCGTCGCAGGTGCGGAAACTAAA
The DNA here is from genome assembly GCA_963681835.1 of Meloidogyne enterolobii. Taxonomy (NCBI): domain Eukaryota; kingdom Metazoa; phylum Nematoda; class Chromadorea; order Rhabditida; family Meloidogynidae; genus Meloidogyne; species Meloidogyne enterolobii. The sequence goes on along the minus strand of CAVMJV010000013.1, from coordinate 1,018,006 downwards.
CTAAGCCAGATTCTTCCATTTTCAACGTCACAGCGAAAATTTTGAAAATTTTAAGCTTAAATTCAATTTTTAAACAAGAAGTCCTTTTCTAACTACGTACTTACAAAATACCTAAGTACGAATCGGAGCCCTAAGTCAATGCTATAACAACTTAAAACTGGTTCCAAAAAGAAATTTGAACTTTAAGAAAGAAGGGGAAAGACAAACTTTACCCTTAAAATAAATTTTAAACAGACTTGGCAATATATAATCATTCAAAGTTGTAACAAATCCTTTCATTTCCCTTACTTGTTGTTTATTTAAATTTAATTCTTCTTCAATAATATTGTTATATTGGTTGTCAATATCTTTTAATTGAATATTTCCAGTTGCTATTTTAAGCATTTCAGTATCTGTTGGATCAGATAAAATATAATTGGCTGTATCTATTGATGTTTGGACTTCTGGATCGTTATTGGTAAATCCTGATGCGAGAGGGAAAAATGCCATTGCGAGTCCTTTTAGTTAAAAAATCAGTTTCTATTATCTTTTAGCATAAAGTTTAAAAAAATGATTATTCCAATATTTTTAATATTTGTGTAGAAAATGAGGGGGTAACTATTAAATAGGGTAATTATTTAAGAGAGTGTACAGTAATCTTATTTCTCACAGATAGTTCTTAATTAGACTAAATTAATTAAATTAAACTAAATTAACCATTTTCCTGCATACTACCTTTCTGTTATCTTATAATGGCTAATTACCTATATATAAATTGAAGGAGCTTTTCGAGCTGAGTCGAATGAACTAAAATAAACGAAATCTGACTTAATTGAACAAGGTTATGATCACTTGTTTTAATCCCTTGCAGAGTAACAAAAAGCACAGAGGATAAATCTTCTTAATTTTGTTAAGTATTACCAAATCTACTCGATGTTGGTATCATTCTACCCAGCTTGAAGAGCTCTTTCGAATGATATGTGCTAAATTATGGATAAGCAAATAAGCTCAAAATGGTTAGGGATTCAGGAAAAAAGGGGGGTCTAAACCGAGGAATTACCATAAACTCTCATTGAGTAATAATCAGTCTCCGCATTAGATTTAAAAAATTAAAGAAAAATTTACTTTCCTTCTCCCAGCTAGCTCTTAATTTAATTCCATTAAAATCATCAAATTCTGGACTGTCTTGAGGTGTTAATACTTCTTTTTGGCGAATATATTCCTCGCTTAATAAACGAATATCGGATGGAGGAGGAATCCCATAGAGCTCCATCAACAGTAAATTATTCTTCTCTTTCAACTTCTTTTGTAAAAGTAAGACTTGACCAGTAAACATTTGATTTTTTCTATTAACAATAGTATCAAAAGCATCATTTAACTCTTTAAAAATTGAATAATAAATTAATTTAATTTTAAAAGACGGTAGAAACGGTAGAGAAAATCGGTAGAGGCACGCTAATATTTTAAACAATTATAAAAGGGTTTAAGATTTGATATAAGAGAAAAGAGTTTCATCGTTCAGATAGCTCAATCGGTAGAGCATCTGAACTTGTTGAACATTAATTGCTAAAAGTCTCAAGTAAGATGACTTCCCTTCTCTAAACTTCCGCTTAATCCTTATTGATAATAAATGCTTTTGTGATATAACGTGATATAACCATCCACATAGTACCTTATAATTAAGCTCTAATCAACCTGATTTTGACTCAGTAATTTGACTCAGTAATCTTTCTTTCCTATTCTAATAAGTTTCATTTTTGTCGCAAATATCGTTTATCCAAAAGCTTTACTTTTTATAGCTCGAATTCCTCTTGAATATAAACCATAATGTTGATAAACTAAAGGAGCACGAATTTTTGTAGCAACTTCACGCCAATATATTCCATCCAATTTTTTACCATCTGTTTGGGAAAAATCAGAATTTTGGCCAAAAACTTTCCAATCATCGATAGCATCTTCAATTTTATGCATTGAGGCTATTGCACTTAGAAAAGGTTCTACTTTTAATTCTCCAGCACCAAAAGTTTCATAAGGCTTGTCAAGTTCTTTAATAAAAATTAATTTTGATTTAATTTTATTGTCATATACTATTTCACCTCATTTTCTAGTAATAAATGTTAGATTTAAGTTAGAAATATTTTTTATTTCTTAGCTCTATTCCTCTTAATTTTATAGTATAATTCCTAATTTAGCACCCATTGGCTTTCCGCGAGCAAAACTTTTAAGATGAGCCCAATTTAGTTAATAAACACGCAGCTGAAATTTTCGGACCACATGTGATTTGCGGATAGTACGGTCTAATAAATTGCCCATTTTTAATTAAAAATTTACGTTTAAGTGTAAAACTAATTGCTTTATATAATCCAAATAATGAAGCAACATTTCTATCCAACGGTTTTAAACTATCAACTTTTTCTTTGTAACGTTTATCCAAAACTTCCAGGCTTGCAGATCCTGGACCTAACAGGTTTTCATCCTTCTTTAAAGCTCTAATTTGTTTAATTGAATCAGTGGAGGATTGAACAGATGGAGGCATTTGTGGACTTATTTGGGAAGGAACTATTGAAAGATATGCATCATTTAATTCTTAAAATCAGGAAAAAATTAAAAAAATATTTTTCCAATTTTTCAACTTTTAAAAGCTTCAATTCCCCTCATTTTCAATCCTTTATATTGAATCATTGCATTATCATATAATTTATCGTGTAACCGTTGCATATATATTTCTCTATAATTTTTCTCGATAACCTCTATTTGAAAAGGCCCAGAATGTGAAGATGTTGATGGTTGTTGTCCAGTTTGTGTTTTTAATAATTTACTGGCATCTTTTTCAATATCCGACATAGTTTGTCTTAATTCATTTGGAATTTGTGGAATGTTTGTGGATGGTTGAATTTGTTTAAAAAGATTATCAAATGCATCGGTTAATTCTTAAAATGAATTATTTTTATAATTATTATTTAAGTAATTATTCATTTTTGATAATATATTCTCAGAATTTTTTATAGAATAAATTTTTAGTTCTAGTAGTGTTGCTCAAATTTATACACTAAATTTAGTAAAAGTATACTAAAATTTCATTGAAATTTTAATCAGTCTTTCCACCTTATCTCTATTTTTATGCTGAAATATTTAAACAAAGATTTTGTGGTTTTTCACTGTATTGGTCTATTAGATTATTCCCAAAGGCTATTTATTAGAGTTCACCGGAAGTTCCGGTTCCGGTCAAAATATCGGTTCCGGTGAATCACTACTATGTATTCACTACGTTTAATAAACCTTACTTCTTTTTAGTTCATCTATTACAATTGGAAATCCTTTCAATTGTCTAAAAATCATCAATCCTTGATCCTTATCAAATTTTTGGAGTTGTTCAAGTCGACGAGCAAAATTAGAATCCAAATTTAATGGATCATTTAAATTTTGTGGATTTCCAAGAATTCTAGCATTTTCTGTTTCTTTTGAAATTGATTCCAATTCTTTAAGGAATGTTTTTTCCTGACTTTTTAATTTTGGGTCAGTTCCAGCAAGTGATAAATAATCATTAATTAAATCTTTAAAAATATGTATTAAAAATTTAGTGTCTTATACTTAAGTCAGACCTCACTTAAGGATAAATCCATGGTGGTATATTAAAGGGGTATTTTAAATAGAGTGTATCCCTTGGGTAGCTCCTCAAAACAAAAAATTTCTAAGAAAGGTCTAACACTAGTTATTTGTTCAAAAAACCTCTCAGAAATTTTTTTCTAATTTCCAAGAAATTTGGATAATTTATTCGAGAATTGTCCAATTGAAGTTCTTCATAAAGTGTATTAAACTTTCCATCAACTTGATCAATTGAAACAGGAAGGGTAGAATAATCAAGAGTATTTGGACGTGGAATAGCTGAAGGAGGTCCCAAAATTTGTAAAGCTATTAATTTTACTTCTGGATCTTGTTGAGCAAGTATTGCATTATTGTCTGTACTTACAACCTTTAGATACTCGTCCCCCATTACTGTAAAAAATAAAAATAAACATTAAGAAATTTCTGTTTTTTCTTAAAATAAAATGCTGATCCAAAAATTATTTTAAAATATTTGTTGGGGATTTCCTTGAGAAATCTCAATAGGATATTTTGTATTCATTCAACCAACAACCTAGATAAGAATCTGAATTAAGAAATGAGAATGATAACCTGCTAAAATACCTTTCGAGTTCGATTATCTCTAAAACATTTTAATCAATTTCAGTTTAGAATTGGTAGGAAGGAAGGTTTATGAACCTCTTTAGATATGTATATTTATAAATGGATATAATTGAGAATTGAATTTGGGATTTGTTTGAATTGAATTTAGGATTTGATTGAATTGAAATTTGTCAAAATTTGATCCATTATCTTATGAATTCTCATATATTTTTATAAAATAAATTGGTGCCAAAAATTATCAAAATAATTTATTTTATAACCTACATTCATTAGCAAACATTACACGGCACAAAACACCCAATTGTTTGTTATTCTCTAATTGTTGTTTTTGCAAATCATTTACTTTTTTCATTCCAAAATTAACATCAAATGTTGGAACATCATTTTGTGGACGTGGAAACATATTTAATTCTTGAGCTCTCTCAATTTCTCGAAGGTTGTCAAGAAATGTTGGGGTGACTGGAGGTGCAAAAGGTTTACTTAGCTTTAGTGGAGCTGTTGTTGCCTTTACTATTTCATCCATTGTTAAACCAATTTCTTTAAGAAAAAATAATTTATTAATTATATTTACATGTGATTACATAATGGCTATTATGGGGGGGGGGGGGGGGCGGGGTACACAATACTTGAAAACCCAGATTTAGAATTACTGCTTTTGATCAAAATTGTGATAGAGATGATATAAATTCATTGCTTTTATTATAAACTAGATTTCCAAAAATGAATAAGCTTAATCGGGTTCACCAGTATTTTTCGAGTTTCGGGGAAATCGACTTTTCTACTCACGAAAGGTGTTTTATTGGAACTGTGAAAAAACGTTTATACTTAAAATAACATTTGAACCTTTCGAACACTTTTTTCACTGTTATTTGATTATTTACATCTGGATTTGAAAAACAATTAACTAGGTATTGTAAGTTGAAAGGGGATGTTATACTCCGAGGCCTATACCAAATTAGCACATTTAAGCATACTTTTAATTGCTTCTCTCGCCCAAAGTTTAGCTCCAGGTTTTGCATTTATTCGCAATTCAATGGCACCTTTACATTTTTCTTCGTATCTTTTATCCAATTCTTCGGGTGAAGGTCCATCAATTAATGGGGCTGTTCCAGAGCTAAAAACTTGTAAGGCGCTTTGTCCAGGTTTTTCTATTCTTTCCAATTCATTAAATATTTCTCCGTTTCTATAAATATTTTGATATTCTGTTCGAAATTCTGGATCACGCATCCGAGAATTAAATGCTCTGTTCAAGGCTAAAATAATAATTTTAGAATTATTATTTTTATTTACTGTAAGAATAAGATTATATTTTTTCCTTTGAAGATTCTATTTTACTCTCTTAATCACTTTGATGAGAGTGGTTGGATCCAGTGATGTCAAAGTTCCAGTTCCAGTTCCGGAACTAATTAGTTCTAGTTCCAGTTCCGGAACTAGAACTACGGAACTAACGATTATCTGGAACTAGTTTGGAACTAGAACTACGGAACTAGTAAGTGCCTGGAACTAGCTTGGAACTGGAACTATGGAACTAGTAAATGTCTGGAACTAGCTTTGGAACTAGTTCTGGAACTAGTTCTTGGGGGTATATTTTTGACAAAATTTCCTCGAAAATTACCTGCAGCGCGCTGAGTATGGAAGAAATCTGGCTGCTTGAGCTCCAAAATTCTAAAAATTTTCGCCTGCGGCGCTGAAAAAGTGAATTTTTTCGGCCTCGACCTTAGAAATTCTCAAAATTTTCGCCTGCGGCGCTGAAAAAGTGGATTTTTTCGGCCTCTTAATCCTCCAGTTTATCCTCCAATCTCCTAAATCCTCCGTTATCACTCATAATCCTCTTATAACCCAGATATCACCAAAAATATCCCCAGATATCCTTTTAAATCCATTAATCCTTTCACATCCTCTGATCTCCCCGTTAAAATTTTTTATGTGCGCGGCATCCTGTCCTGTAAAAAATTTTGAAAAAAATCCCGTTACGGGATCCCGTGAATGCGATTTTGTCGCACACTAAATGATTTTTTAAATAAGGCTACTCCCACAATGACATTCGTGTCGAGTGTTTTGTTGAGTGTTTTGTCTAGTGTCAAGTGTTCCGTGCGGGCATCCGTGCGTGCGTCCGTGTCAAGTGCACCCTCCTACAATGACATCCGTGTCAAGTGTTGAGTGTTTTAACTTTCAAAAAAATCTTGAAAAGCACTTGACACTCAACGCTAGAGAGTACATGGTGCAGATTGCATGAGAAACCACTCGACACTCAACACTCGACACGGACGACTATCAAGTGTTGAGTGTCGAGTCAATTGTGGGAGTAGTGTTATGCCTTTATTTGTTAAAATTGATAAATCCTTTCATATTCAAAAATTTAAAAATTTGGAACTAGAACTAGCTTGGAACTAGTTCCAGAACTGGAACTGGAACTAAGGCATTTCAAAAATGGAGTTCCGGAACTGGAACTGGAACTACAAAAATTAAAAACCTGGTTCCGGAACTGGAACTGGAACTACAAAAATTAAAAACCTAGTTCTGGAACTGGAACTAGTTCCAGAGAAATCTTGGAACTTTGACATCACTGGTTGGATCTATTAAATATAAGATCTTCTAATCTTCAAAGAAATGCGATCAAATTAGAAAGAAATGATATTATTTACTAGGACATGGGGTGTGATGAAATAATTTTCCAAAATTTCGGTTAGTCAAGATACTGATTTTCCAAGATACCGATCAAATATTATGATCCACAAATCAGTTCCTTTGTAATTAGGTCTATGGTGAATACTCTGTGTAATCAAGATAAAAATCTAAATAATTTATCTTACCCGAAATAACATTAACGAAACGATAATCTCTCATTTTTGGCATTTTATTTCCAAATTCCCCTTGCCCTTTATCCGGTACATAATCACGATCATAAAGAGGAATTTTGCTTCTTAAAGAATTATAAATTTGGTCAATAGATTGTAGTGTATTTCCTGGGAAGAATCTTTTTCTGCCAGGTACGTCGTCCAGATTGCCACCTTTTTCAATTTTTTGGACAGCTTCAATCATTTCCTTCTCATTTTGTGTTGGAGAATTGGAAAGTACAAAATTGTCAAATGCATTTTCTAGTCCTATATTCGTTAATAGTTATTTAAAGATATTTATTAAAGAATAAATTCTGACTTGAAATAGCAGAAATAGAAGCAGCTTTCAATCCTTTTGATGCCAAATTCTCATTTGCCTTTATTGCCAATTTAATATCTCCAAATAATTTATCAGCTTCAATAATGTCTTTAGGTTGTCTTGTCACGTCCTGATTAAATGCTCCTTTTGGATTCGATTTAATATCGGTCATATAAATTCGTAAAACTGGTTCGAGAATGTTTGTCTTGACTCCAGAATCTGTTACTCCTGGCGTGCCACCGATTGCAGTGTTTGATGGATCCTTAGCAGCTGTTGTAGCTAATATGTTATATTCCGATAAAAGTTCTGAAAAAACTCATTTTTTTTATTTTAAAATTTAAATTAACTATTAATTTGAGTATCGGCCTCATCAACAAAATTTTGATCTGAAATACTTCCAGAAGAAATAAATTCTCTCGTAGCTATAGATCTTGGATCCAACGCTAAGATTAATTTTTCCAATTGATCGTCATAAACAGTGAAAGTTTCAGGGTTCATATTTATTGGATCAAATCCAAAAAGTGTTCGTCTTTCAATTGGTGTTATTGCACCGCTCACTTGTATTGCCTTTATTGCCGTAACGAGTGAACGTTTTTCTGATTGAAAAAATTTTTGTATTTTTTAAATAAACAGCTAGATCTTAGCATCGTTAAAGGAAACGTGTGGGTAATGAGGACAAAAGTAATTTGGATAAAAATTTATGAGTAAGTGGGGAAAGTAACGAGCAATCCGTATGAGGTTCTCTAGAACTTAATATTCTAAGTACTACTCTTACAAAGAACCATTCTTTATTGTGACCACGAATTCGTTATTTTTTTGGTACAATTCGATAGAGGACCCCATACTTAATATTTCAAGTGTCTATCGAATGGTACCAAAAAATGCCAAATTCGTGGTCACAGTAATAAATGATGGTTTCTTGATAGAAGTATCCTACAAGGTTTAAGGATCGGCGGAACGAGGGTCTATGAGCATTTAGTCCGTTTATTTTTCTTGGAGTATTTATGAGTACATATAACATTAACAAATGTCTTTCTATATCACCACTTTTTCGTTGGAGAATAGATAGGTATATTCAACCCCAATTTATGTAAATTAATTTACGATCTGGTGTCATCCTTTCAGGATCAACATTTTGCAAAACTGTTCCATAATTTAAAATAGCTGCAATTGATAATTCAAACAAAAATAATAAAAATAAAATTATAGTAATAATTCTCATAATTTTTTATTAAATTTATTAAATAAATGAATGAAATTAATATTAATAATTTTAATCATTTTATACAAAATAAAACCAATGTTTCTATTTTTTATTGTTTTGATGTTTCTAAATTTGGAAGGTCATTATTATTTAATAAAATTTATTTTTTATTATTTTTTTTTGTAAATTTCTTTTTTAGAATTTCTTGTTTTTTTACAATTATGTACGATTTCATAATAGAAAATCACTGTCTCCTCTTCCAAATAGAATTTACCAGAGCTATAGCCAGCTAAGTAAATTAGGTATTTGTTGTTCATTATATTGAAAAAATATACCAATTTATTTATTAGAATGGATATACCTATATTAATTATTAAATAAATATCTTCAGGACATAAAGGAATGCATTTGTATTTGACAAGTAGATAGAAGCAGTTAAAGTAGTTTAGAATTTGTTTGGTTAATTGTTTTCCACATTTTAAATTTTTAAAAAATTTTTTCATCGGAAGATTTTCCTTAGACTTTAATTAGATAGTAGAGCCGGACGGCCGTATTTTTCAGTATTTATCGGTATTCCGTATCGGTAGTACGATACGGAATACTGACCGATAAAATTTGCAAGTTTATCGGTATTTATCGGTATCGGTATTTTTCGGTATTCCGTATCGGTAATACGGTACGGAAGAATTTTGAATTTTATCGGTATTTATCGGTATCGGTATTATACGGTAGTACGGTACGGAATACGGTACGGTACGAAATTCCGAGCTCTATTAGATAGTGCCGATTTATTAAAAAAATAGGGTGTCAGATTACCCTCTCTTATATAACCATGACAAATTTTTGCTAAAAAATATAAAAAAATATTAAAAATATTACATAGTATCAATTGTTGTTAGACATTATTGTTTTTTCAGCCCATGAGTTTGTTCGAATCTTTTGTGAATCTATTTGAAAATTCCTGAATTTTCAGTATTAAGTAAAGTTTATAACATATGACGTCTGAATTTTATAAAATTTTCCAGGACAAATAATTAAATAATAGGTGTAACAGGTTCAGTATTTTCCTTAGATACATATTTGAAATTTATTTTTTAATGTTCTTAATTTTAATTCTTTTTATTTTCCTTTTTTAATCACCCCTCCATTTACTCATGATATCATTCAATTTAAAGTAAATGTCTCACTCGGCTTTTCATAAAAGTAAAAAAGTTTTTTATTTGTTTGCACATAAGTAAATTATCAATAGTTTTCCCAATTTAAATATTAATTCAAACAAAATTTAAATTAAAAAAATAAAAATGTATTTAATAATTTTAGTAAATTATTTTATTTTTTCTTTTTTATTAATTATTAAAATTTATTGTTCATCTACTGCAACTTATAATTGTAAAGGTGGAAATAGAGGGATTGCTTCAACTGAGTATTTATTTATCGAAGTTTATTTCATTTATTTAAAATAAGAAAGTTCGGGTAAAATTTTTGGTCATTCCATAAAGCTATGTACAGACAGACAGAGCCCGACAATTAGTAACAGGGGAAGGGGCAAAAAATGAGCGAGCTTTCTTTAGATTGCCCATAAGATCATGAGTTACACAAAAGATTTTTGGCAGCATTTCTTGAAAAGTATCTAATTTATTGAAGCTAAACATTTTAAAAGATGCCAAAGATTTTAAAAGATGCCCCATGCTGCATATATTCCATTGACTCATTTTCAGAGAATTCTAAATTACTTATTAGAGGACCTAAATTGCTTTGGGTATTTTTGCTAATAGATTTTAATATTCCGAACGATGACATCTAACCAACAAATTATTATAACAAATAAAAAAATTTCTTTTATCATGATACGACATATAATTTTTAAATAAAATTATCCTTAAGATGCACTGGAACAGGAGCAAATGCCAAGTGTTTGTCAAACAGTAATGATATTTGTTTTAAACCAGTTGCTGATTACTTTCCAACAAATTTTGAATATTGTTGTAAGTTAAGATAGTTTAGTTATTTAATTTTTATAATTATTTAAAGGTCCTCCAGATCAGGGTGGAGGTGGAAGTGGGTTTTAATAAATAATTATTTAATAAAAAATTTTTTAGATAATACTGGAAATGGAAATAAGAGTATAATTTAATAATTAGAAATTTTGAATAATTTTAAAAATATTGTAGGCTGCTATGATAAAGGCACAGAATGCCCGATTAGAAAATTTCTTTGCAAACATATAGTAATTTTTATTTTGATATTTATGCAGTTTACGTCTCATTCTCACCTAACGAAAATTTCTAATAGACATAATTTTTTTGGCTTTTAAGTAAAAGTTTTTGTCCTTAGAAATTCATTTTTAAAAATATTTTCTATAACTGTGTACTCCATAAATCATATAAATTTTTATTTTGTGGAAGGAGAGTAAACTCACTAATAAGTGGCTATTCTCTAGCTTAAATACAAAAATTAAAGTTATATCTTGCATTAATGAATTGGCAATGTCCAGTTACATGTGACACTTGTCCACCCGATGGTAGTGAAAATACAAGACCTCCTGGAATAGTTGACCCTCCACTGCCTAATAAAAATTGTAAAGATATGCTAGAGTAAGTTTTTCTTTTTTAAAGTTTTATATTTTAAAATTAACTAAAAGTTGTCCTACATGGGTAAGAAATGGTTATTGTAGCTCTAGCTTCTACAAACAACATAGTTATCAACATTGCCCTGTTTCATGTAGAGTCGGGTGTGGTGCAGTTGGTTGAAATTATTGAATTTAATTAATAATGTGATTTAACATACATTATTTGGATCCAGAGGTGGGTCGGAACAGTCAGAGGTGTCGGAAATCGGAAGAGCCGGAAATCGGAACTGGAACAAACGTCGGAACTCTGAACTCGTAATTCCTACCCACCTCTGTTTGGATCTAATCTAGTCAATAGAAAATATATTATTTTTAATGACTGTTACCTAGTAACTATGTTATGTTAACAACAAAAGATAAAAATCAACCAACAACCGCAATTTATTTCCAAAAACACATAAAAGAAAAACTACATAAGCGAAAGATTTAGCACTAATAAGAAGAAATTTATGAATAAAATTTTATAGGCGGTGTTGATATTCTAAACTACGGGGGAGGGGAGAGGGAGCGAGCACAATGGGCATCAAGCAAATCCCTCGGGTAAAGCCTTCTTTCCTTTCCATTCATTACATTCAACTGCATCCACATGCTCCGGAAATAGTTCCTGGTTGTGAAGCATTAAAAACTGGCCAAAGAATTGTTTTCGCAAACAATCCTTTCGGTTGTTGGACATTGTTGCAACTTTTAATGTAATTAAGGCAGCAACTATAAGCTGATACATAGTCGTTGAAGAATAATTTGTATATACAATTGTAAATTGCGTTTCTGTAGATGCTAAATGAGGAATTCTGAGTTGGGCTAAGAAGAGGTCTGAAGTCTAAATCTATGGCTTGCATTAATTCTGTGTTGTTATTTTTGTCAGGTTTACAACAATGGGCATAATCTTGGGGAACAGTTTGGTTGTAAACAGTAACGTTGTTATTAGTACACTGAAAAGTTTTAAAGTGATTAGAATAAGAATTTAGTAACTAACAAAGTGTGAAGAGGCGATAACTTGCCAGAATTGACACTGAAAACCGTTCCCAAAAATTGTCGTTTGGTAACATAACAAATGTGCCAATGAACTCAAATATGAGAATTGTGCCGATAAAAATTTCAAACGTCTAAAGGAGTCAGTTTCGGTTTTGAAGAAGCTGTAGCAATTTGAAACGTAGTTGTTAGCTTCGGCTATGGTTGAGGAGTTATAATTCTGAGCAGTGGCATTGGAATTGATGGAGTTGTTAAGTGATTGTAAAAGAGAATTGCTATCAGCATCTCCGCTCAACATGGAATTTCCAATTGAAGAGAGTGTTGTATACTATTTAGTGGGGAATCTTTGTATACATTTAAATCAATATACCATATCACAATTGGAAAGATACTGTTGAACTGTTCCAAACCCAGTGATGTATGCATTCATAATTGCTTGCCACAGTGTGGGAGATGCATTAATAGCGCAGTATTGGCGAAGAACCATAGCGATATAGGCATGTTTTCGCTCAATTGGCCAGTCATCATCATTTTTAAAGCAGATCCTTTTGAACCATTTTGTCCATGTGAGAACGATTGCGGTTGTTCCATTGCCACATTTGTCATTAGCTGTTGCATTTTCCATAGCAGCAGTTAGCGGGGAATTGCCAATATTATCTACAGGAACTATTACTAATTTCATATTATCTGCATTGAAGCTGAATCCTGCAAGAATAAACTCGAAGATCCTTCCCCATCCAGTAATTTGTTCACATTCAATTAATGGTTCAATGTCAGCGTTGTTTTCGAAGAAAAGTTTTAAATGATAAGCACATCTAATAACCTTTACCCATAAAGTCAAAGTCACATCAAGGAGCTCAACCTCTATCTGCTTTATACAGACCTCGAAACGGTTCTTAAATTCAAAAAATATTTTAATTTAAAATAATATTTATATTACTTGTTGGTCAAAGTTCAAACGCAAAAATTTAATTCGTCTTAACTCATTAACTAAAACACATGGGCAAGATCCTGATGTTGAGTTAGAAGTAGAATTGTTCAAATAAATATAATTAATTATTGTGACATTTGCAGGAGCTAGACTTGCAGCAGATGATGTATCCAAGCTTACTCCACTAGCACCCGTAGCAAGACTTGCCGCAGTAGATGTAGTTGTGGAAGGCGTTGTAGTTGTTGGGACATTACTTGGAGTTGTTGTAGCATAACAGTCACATATTGGCCCAATGTTACATTCACGATGAGCTTGGCTATTCGAGTTACTTTCCGAATTTCGTGTATTAGTTAATGGTGCAGGACAATTAGTTGACATAACAATGCCAAAACAGATCCCGAAAGCCAGAATATTTCCTAAAAGAAATTTGGATCCCATGTTGGAGCAGTTGAATATAACTGAAGGAATTTTGAAGAGAAAGTTGAAGAAGTTTTATTAGGATTTTTGTTCGGCTACGAGGACGAAACATGATTAGTGAGACGTTTGACTGCCTTTTATAGTGAGTATCTTCTTGTGTGGTCGTAGTTATAGACTTGAATTGAAAGGATTTGAATTTTATTTTTGTTTTTAGAACATCCGTAAAGTTAATTTTACAATATTTACATAATTTTTGATAAACAAATTTATTTTTGAGATTTCTCCATAAAATATTACAATTCTCACATTTTAATTTTCATCTAAATTAATCTTAATTTTCATAAAGATCATGGCGAATGCATATTTGAATTGGAGAGATTTTATTCTTATCAGTAATTACTAGGGAGCGGATGTTGATTGATATAAACCTTTTTTTGCAAACACACCTTGTCTAGAGAGCCCAAATATATTTTTCGATATTACGATTCTGAACAAAGTTGGATTTCAATATATTTCAATATTTTGTCAATTTTCCCATTATTTCAATATTTTGTATACTTTTTGCAAATTATTTCATTTTTGCATATTTTTATCAAAATTTTGTGGTTTTTAATAAATTTTAGGGAAAAAGTGAAGAAATCTGGCAGTTTGACCTCGAAATTTTTCAATATCTTCGCCTGAGGCGCTTAAAATGGGGAAATCCTGCTTATTTGATGGTGTAATTATTGTGCGAGATTGCTGCTTAATATGATTATTAGTAAAACCCAACGCGTAAATCCAATATTCATCTACATAAATTTTAGTTTATCTTTTAATATCCAAAGCTGTACAAACAGACGTTGATTTTTCATTCATCCTCTCTATCTTTCTAGAAATTTATTTCTAAATACAGTTTGAAAATTTAAATTTTATCTCGTGACTAATAATAAATTTCCCCTCCATTTCAGTTTTATAGTCATCATACTGTTTTAAAATTAACGAATACTAAATTAAAATTAAATTATTAAATAATTTTTTGTGGAGCTTTAGCTTTTTTAAATAATTATTTCAAGTAAAATGGATAGAAAATTGGTTAATAAATGTCAAGTTTGCGATTCTTCTTTGAAAGTTTCACATCAATATAACGTTAATTGTTGTAGAGTTTGTGCTGCATTTTTCAAGTTTTATAAATTTATTTAAAAAAACATTTAAATTTTAAAAAGGATATATTTAAAAAATAAAAAACAAAAATTTGAATGCAAATGTTTAACAACTTTTGGGAAAATAAAACTAAGGTTGATAGACTGTGAGAGATGTTATCTTAATAAATGCTTTTCTATGGGAATGAAAGATAAAGGTTGTCCTAAAAAATATTCATCTAGACAACAACAAATAAATAAAAGTTGCGAAGAACAAAAGGTTATAACACTTAATCCTTTTTGTAACACTCAAAAATATGGCAAAATTAGGGAAAAATTAGTTAAAATGTGGCAAAGGATTGGGACAGCATATTTATTACTAGTTTTAATTTAACTGAACACAACGGGATTAATAATAATGAAACTTTAGCCTGAACTCAAGTAGAAACTTTTAATCGAGACAAATGATTTAGCGCCTTTATTCAGTCTCTCTTTTTCTTGTTTATATCCTTAACAACAGAAAAACGTCCACAGTATGAAGAGAATATCGAAAAAGATTTGAAAATTAGGGCAAAAGTTTTAAACTAGGGTTTTTTAAACTCCTTTTTAAACTCCTTCATAAATAATTTACTATAACAAACACCTTTAGAACATATTTCATGTAATTTTGTAGATCGTTCTGTTATTGTCGATAAATCTGTTAAAGAAAATAAAGAGATTAATTTTTTATTAAAAATTGCTGAGGATCAAAAAAGAATCTTGAATGCTTTCACAGATTTTAACGATAATTTGTTCAATGGTTCACTTTATTGCGAGGATATTATACTTTCTGGCTTTAATATTTTCAATCATATTGAAATGTTTTCGGTAAATTTGTATTAAAATTTTAAAATTTTCCTCAATCTTCAAGCAAAATCCTCGTCCTATTTCTCGAAAAGAGATGCTTAGCTGGGAATCAGATATTGAAAGAGAAGGAATGTTTAATAAAAGGACATATAAATGTATTCTTGTTGATCAACTGATATGTGTTGCTATTGCTAAATCAATGCCTGTATTCGAAAAATTATCTATGGGTGATAAGGTAGACGGATATACGAAAAATTCAACAATTTTCTTACAGATTGCACTATGCAGGCACGTAGCACATATATTTCAATGCTTCACGAGTTCATTTATATCATGTGAGCTTGGCGTAGATACTAGGACACGTAAGGATTGTGTTATGCCTGCTCTTGGTGTCATTAAAGATAAAGATTTTATTCAGGATAGAAAGTAAGCTGATAAATTTATATCTTATACTCAATTAGGTTTCCAGTTCATACTTATCAAAAAAACTTTATTAATTACCCTGGGTAATTATTGTTTTGATCTCTCGCTGGAGGGGGTAAATAATACAGGTGGGGTAATTATTGAGTGAGCCCCTCCTATCTTTCTATGTTGAAACATTTGTAACATATGTATAGTGAGGTCAAACTGTATTTAATTTTTTTTATTAAGTCCGTTTTTAAAATATTTGTAAACAGATTGTATATCCTCTCTGATCGCGTATTTACAAAGTCTATTATTCCTTTCAAAAAAACAGCATTATCTAAAGAAGAATATGCACTTTTAATGGCTATTATATTTTCAAATCCAAGTATAAAGCAAAATAAATTTAAAATAAAATAAAATATTTTTAAATATAAAGTTGTAAAAGGTCTATCATACGTAGGAAAAGATTTGTTGTATGAAGAATATTTTCGATACACTAAAATGTTACTTCAATATACTCAAAATAAATTTGGAGTGATTGAAGGTGCAAGACGATTAGATGAATGCATGCTTTTAATAAATACATCAATACAAATAGATCAAGCATTTGCTGAAATGTATAGCTATATGCATGAGAAATACCCTAATACACTTCCCAAGTTTATGGACCCTTTTATTGAATCCCAACATTAGTGAACGGATCTTTTTATTAAATAATAATTTTATTTTTGGGAATCAAATCCACGCGCCAAGCGAGGCGTCAATGGTCCCTGGGTTCTGCACCAGGGGTGTGCCGAAACGGATTTTAAAAAGCGAAACGCGAAAGGCGAAATTAAATTTAAAAAGTGAAACGCGAAATGCGAAACGCGAAAGTAAATTTAAAAAAGCGACACGCGAAACGCAAAACGCGAAAGTCCAAAAAACGCGAAAATCCGCGAAAGGCGAAACGCGAAATTCTTACAATTTTCCGATACGCTGAAAATCTTTAGGGATTTATCAACTCAGTGCTTTGTTCCAAATCAAAGCCTCAACTGTATCTTACAATCACCATTAGGATTTGACAGGCATCCGGGATATCAAGGGATTTGAGGGGATATCAGACATAAACCAGGTTCCATCCTTTATTTTATATCCTATATTTCAGGATATTCAGAAGTCCGTACCTCGCTTTGAAAACATTTCAGTAGAATAGAAGTGGAATTTTAGTGGTTTACGTTTTGGTATTTGTGTGGATTAAGAGGGACTCAGGAGTATTTAGGTAAATTCGGATATGGAGGATTTGAGTGATAGTGGATCTAGGTGAATATCGGGCGACAAACTTATGTCAAGGTTCTTCCATTTTTAGCGCCGCAGGCAAAAATTTTGAGAATTATGGTAAACCAAGGACCCAGATTTTTTCCTCTTCTTGCGCCGCTGGCGAAAATTGTGAGAATTTTGAAGGTCCTTAAGCCAAATTACTTCTTTTTTTTTGGAAATTTTGGAAATCCTTAAGCCAGATTTCATCTCTTTTCAGCGCCGCAGGCGAAAATTTTTTTAATTTTGGAAATCCTTAAGTTAGATTTCATCTCTTTTCTGCGCCGCAGGCGGAAATTTTGAGAATTTTGGAAGTTTACAATTTATTCGGGCCTCATTTTTCTCCAACTTTACCATCTTTCACCTGTCATTAGGGGTGTATAAAACTTTCGCATTTCGCGCAAAAAGCGAAACGCGAAACGCGAAATGCGAAAGTAAATTTAAAAAAGCGACACGCGAAACGCGAAACGCGAAGTCCAAAAAACGCGAAAATCCGCGAAAGGCGAAACGCGAAACGCGAAACTAGCACACCCCTGTTCTGCACGGAGTCCATAAGTAAGGAGCTAAAAGAAACGATCGTGACTTTGTCCAAGTTCTTTACGGTGATTTGGTGTCATTGGAATATGTATATTTTGATTGAACACATAAACTTTTTTTGGACTCATACAATTTATTTGGGTTTTTTACTCATAGTTTTTTATACTTTTTGTATGATTCCGTTCTAGAAATTTGTATGATTCTATGCAGAACTCAAAATTTTTTTCGGATTTTTCAAAAAAAATACTTTTATCAATTTTTCTTTTAAAATTATTTCGCAATTTTTTAAATAAATCATTTAGATTAAAATTTAACAGTGCTAATAAGGTAAAACTTATCCCATTCAACTTCGTAGGCTTATATTTTTGAAATTTCCAAGTCCAATAGACTCAATTGCCAGTTTCAAGTCCGCAAGTTTCGAGTCCTCAAAGTTTTGTCCGTATAATTCTAGCGCCTTCTTGATACAAAATTATTTGTAAAAAATATAAATTTACATTTAATTTATTTATTTTACTAATTTTCATAAAAGATGTTTTTAAATACTAATAGTAATAATTTCATTTATTTCAATAATTAAATATTTTAAAAAATCTAAATATTTTATTGAAATTATTTTGTGTCCACACTTGTGTAATTTATTGAATATAATTATAGTTAAAATTAAAATCTGCCAAAAAATTTTAAATTTTTTATTAATTTTACATTAATTTAACTAAAATTATTATGTATATTCGTGCTGTGAAAACATTCATTGGTCCGGAGATGGAATACTAAATTCGTCATTGAAATAACCCAGATCGAACTACAACATGTGATAGGTTTATGTTTCTTCCTTCTTTCTGCAAGTTGGACACAAATAAATTATAAATTTAGTTTTAAAATAAAAATATTATTTTAATAAATATTTTCTATAGTATTTACATATTTATTACGTTTATATATAAATTTGCATAAAATAAATATTTGTAATTTTTAACAATTTTAAAAATAATTTTTATATAAATATAAATTAAATAAAATATTTTATTTATTTTTATTTATTTTTGAAAAATGGATAGCCACATTATCCCTTCAATTAATTCCCCAATATTAAAAACTAATTGGAAATCTATTTATATTGTTGCTATTGTTGCATTTATTACTGCATTAGAATATGCAGCAACTAACGATTGGAATTATTTTTGTCAAGTACATAGTTTTCATTTCTGAAAATTTTTTGATAAAAATTTAGTTGGACCCTTCTGCTACAATTACTTTTTATGGTATTTTACGTACTGTTGGGGGTTTGAGTGGGGGGATTTCGACAATATTGGCTGGTTGGTTATGTAATCGATGGAAAGATACGAGGTGCTTAAATTTATTTAAAAATAATCTTTTTCCAAATCACCACAAGGATGTTTGGCCAAAAAAAAAGCAAACCCCCATAAATATTAAATTTTTAGTATATTCGTTGATTTTACACAACCGTGACTAAACCTGAAGTCCTTGATATTTCTTGCCAAAAATAACCGTTTTTTATGATTTTTTTAAAATCAAAACCTGACGATTTATTAAAAATGGATGGTCTTTTAAATAATTATCTTCAAAATAAAACATAAATTAAAATAAAACTCAATGACAAAAATCTGTTATTTTAATTATGATTAACTGGGAAACACGGGGGCCGGTTGTGTCCAACCTTAGTGGTAACCCTTTACTTTATATTGTACTAATTTGGCTCTCAAAATATTAAAAATATTTGTTTCAAATTATTTATATATTTCTAAATTCAATTAAAGACAAGTACTTATAATATCTAAATTGTCAATATTACTTTCTACATTATTCTTTTTGGCAGCTGAATTAGTAAAAGGATTTGCATTTAATGCTTTTTTTCTTTGTTACAAATTTTTCATGGGAATTGCGAGTGGTTGAGTGAAAATAATTTTTTGATAAAAAAAATAAATCTTTTTAAAAGGGGGTGGTAGTATGTCAAGAACTCATGTAGCTATGGCTAGCACAGAAAAAGATAGGGATAAAGCAATCGCTATAACATCACTTTTGCCTGCCGTTGGTTTACTTGTCGGATTCGGTAAAAAAATTTTCTTTTGAAAGAAAAAAAATTTTTTTTGAAGCAATAAATGCTGGAACAAGTTATATGAAATACCCGGGAATTGAAATTCCTTTAATTAAAATTCATTTAAATTTATTTACTGCCCCAATGATATTTTCAATGTTTATATTTTTATTGGCTCTTTATTTATTAATTTATCAATTTGATGGAAAATGGCATATTTATGAAAAAATGCAAAAAATAAATAATAAAAATAATTTGGAAATAATTAAAAAAGAAAATAAAAATATTCAATTTTGGATACCAAATAATTTTAAAAAATTAAAACAAAATAGAAAAGGTTAAAATAAAAATATTTTAAATTTATTTTAAAAAATTGAAGATATTAATGCAGAAAATAATTATTCTTTTGATTGGATTGCTGTTTTAATTTGTTTGTATACGCAATTAGTTATTAGTATGGTTATGATTAATTTATTAACGTTTGTTTGATTCCCAATTTTTCTTAATATTTTAAGATCACTCATTTCCCGAAAATTCTGTTCACGTCTGTTTCGAAATTAAAATAGTATGTATTAAATTATTAAGAATATAGCATATGTATATCACAAAAAACCTAAATTAGGGTTAAATATTACGGGGCGGGAACGGAATTTTCGGAGAATGAGAGAGGGGATGTTGGGCTCTGGGGGGAGACCTTTCCTATGAATTCATCCAGGGTGAAATATGAATCGAACGCTTAAAGAATCCTTAAAGCTGAAAATAACGGAAGACACACACTCAAAATTTTATTTTTTTACACCCAACTTTTGCTTTCACTAAATAAATTATTTATTAATACAAAATAAATAAAAATTATTTTTTTATTAAAGTATCAATCCCCCATATCAACAATTAGCATTTCAATGGGATGCCTCCCAACTTCAATTTTACAGTGGATTAAGCGGGGTAGCAATGTCATTTCAATTAATTCTTTGGCCAGCTGCTTATATGCTTTTTGGATTAAATAAAATGTTCTTTTTTGAAATTAAAATTAGAAATTTAAATTTTTAAAGAATATCAGAACGTCAATCAGTTATGATAGGGTTAATTGTACTTATTGGAGGTTATTTATTAACATTTTCTTGGCCATTCTTGTCAGAAACATTTCCATATTCTTTAAATTCATCACATTCATTACTCTCTTCTTTGTTAAATAATAAAACAGAAGTAATAGAAAATATATCTAATTGTGGATCTGAAAGCCGTCCCGGTTGTCCTTCACATTATGAGTGGTGTGGAACGACTACAAAGTAAAAAATATTTTTGAAAAATTATTTGTAAAAGCGTAAGAGTCTTTGATAGTCGGAGAATTTGCTGGCGTATTATTTTCATATTCTGAATAAATATTTTTCGGGTTTAGTACAGTAAAGCTGAATTAGGCTAGATACTGTATTTTTCCAAATACAGTCCCACTCTCAATATCAGCCCCACACCCTAATATTGAAAGCCCCATTATTGTAATTAACCTAAGCAACAATCAAATTGGGCTATCCTGAAAGCCTACAATATTTTGTACAAATAAGTTTATTTTTTTAATTCTTTGTTTAATAGGGGATTTGAAGGACTGTTTAATCCCTGCAAATCTACTGATAGCTTGTTAATTATCCAATATCGCTCCAAATCCACATATATTCTTCCGAATTCCTGTTGTGATATCTATTACACTAACCCCCTTCTGTATAACCTCAGGAATGAAAAAATTAAATTAAATGTTTAAAAAAGAATTAATTAAATCTGCCTTACATTATCATGGTGGGTATATCTGCTATGGGAGTTGCTCTAGAATAGGACTTATAAGTGAGTTAAAATCTCAACAAATAAAGACCTATATTATACAATTTCATTTTAAAAGTATTTAATATTTTTAAGACCAAATATGCCTCTATATCTTACAGCTCTAATAATAAGTATAGGAACTGCTTTGCCCATAGTCAAAATGAATTTGGATATAATATATTCAAAAATACTTGGAAATATTAAACAGGTATATTTTAATTAATTAAAAATAAATTTAAATATTAGGGTGTAATGCAAGGAATATTTTTTGTTTGCCAAACAGTTTTGGAATTTTTGGGTGGACCTATAGCTGTTAGGTTAATTTTTGAAAAAATTTATTTAATTAATTAAAATATCATCTATTTTAATAATTATTTCATTTTTTTAGTTGGGTTTTTGAAAAATATGGTCCTAGACCTATTTGGGAATTTATTGGTTCTAATTTATTTTTTTGTCTTCTTTGTTGGTTCTTATTTTATAAAAGAATGATCTCAAAAGCAGAAATGATGGAAAATAAAGAAAAATTAAAAAATATTATTTTTCCTTCTAATTTAAAAGAAAAACTTTAAATTTTTTTTACTAATTTTATTTCAATTTAAATTAATTTTTTATTTTTCTTGTAGATAAATTTTGTAAAAATTAGACGTTATATTAAATAAAATAATTTTTTAAACAAAAATTCAAGTGAATTTATTCAAACTTTTTATTAATTTTTAATTTTTTCTTAATTATTTTATGTATTATATTAGAATTTATTTAGCCAATTAAAACAATATTTTATTTATCAGTTTCGATAAAAATTTATTTAATTTTAGGCTCAGTTTAGGCTTATCTGCGATAGTGTGAGAGAAGCTACTAGAAATCCGTAACTAATAAACCTTCCCTGAACCAAGTAAACTTTCATTGAATTACTAAGCTAGAATAGAGCCTATCTTCCATATACATCTACTCAAAGTAGCTATGACAATCTCAATTTGATTCCTACTTTATTGTTATTATGAATATCCCATCTCGGGGAATATTCAACATTACATATTCTTCTTCAATAATCTTCTTCAATAATTCTTTCAATAAGCACAAACTATATTTTGCCAAAATTAAATTTTTAAATTTATTAATACTTTTTAGCTTTTCAAAAATTTTAATTTTACATTTAAAAAGCTAATTAAACAAAGATTTTTGGGAAAATTTTTAAATTTTAAAAAATGGTTTTATTTTACCGATTTAAAAACTTAATTAAAGATTAAACAAAATTTAAATAAATTAATAAAAATTAAAATATTTAATTCCTATTTTATTATTTTTATTTTTACTGGAAAAGTAAACGATTCCATTTTTGTTTTGAAATACCTTATCCCCCCCTCACCCCCGTTAATTTTTGAAATTTTGGATCTCGATGAAAAAGTCATTTATAGCCTTCGTTCTTTTAACTTTTTACTCAATATCAAAAGAATTTTTGTAAAAATTTTCACCCATTTCTCAACTGGCTAGCATTTAAAACGCTCACTAGGCATGGGTTGAAGATCTAATAAAAGAAAAGGTGAAAGCAGTGTCCCGGTAGCTCAGTTGGCAGAGCACCTGTACGTGGTGAGCGAAAGCGTAAAGCAATAACTGCCAGGAGGTCGCAGGATCGAAGCCTGCCCGGGATTAAACTTTTACCTCGCTCTTACTAGTTCTTAACACACTGTAGTATTATAGCCTTCCAAATAGAGATGTGGTTTTTTTAGAATAATTATTGTTTAATATTAACTGTAAATTAACTCAACTCTTTAGAAAATCTAGTTAGATATTGTATGTTAATTTTTATTATACTATTTATTCCACTATAAATCACGAATATACAACGATTTTGTTTCTATTATTTTTATTGTCACGCTTTTTACGTAAATAAATAAATTCATTCCTTTAATTTCAATTACCTTAGAAACTTAGATACAAAATAAATTTATTTTGTTTTTCCATTTGCTTGCCAAAAATTAATAAAAATTAGATAATTAACTATCTAAGAAAAATTATATCTATACATACTATTTAATGTTACTTAAGTAACGTTTAAGGAAAGTAGCTGTGACACCCTCAACGCAAAATTAGTTTTAAATAAATTCTATTATCTCTCAATGTTTAAAGCTAAACAAACAGTCGCTGGGCTTTTCATTTACCATTTTTAGATTTTAGCATTTTATTTTTAATAATCTAAAACTCAAAAAATTATTTACTTGAAAATGAATAAAATGTTCTCTATAATTTTATACCAAATATATTTTATTATCGTTTTTAATTAATATATTAATTTTACTCTCTCTAAAGATAAGGCTACTAGAACATGACCCATGACTTGTGTGTCAAAAAATATAGCTCGATAAGTTTTGTGCCGATTAATATTGGCTGGCTTTAGCTCAAAGATCCAAAAGCCGCTAATACATATAGAAGGATTTTAGCTACTTTAGTTGCGGATATAATAAGACCAATCGCGATAAAATTTAATTTAAAAACAAAATCAGTCGAGAATTGTACCACAGTGTAAAATTATATTCAATAAATGCCTCTTTTCATAATTAATCACTATTTAGAATTAGAATTACATTTAATCTTTTAGTTAACTGATTAATACATCACCCTAAAGTTCGAAAAACCATAGGAGGGACCAAGCACATTTTTTGGGGTGAAAAATTTGAATATGCAAATTATATCTCATTCGAAAGAGCTCGTCGAGCTGAGTCGAAAGAGACCAAAATCAACGAAAATCACCTTAAAAATGAGCTTACTTCTTCCTATAGTTTTTGACCATTTCGTTCCCTATGTATATCTCGGCCCAAAGTTGTTTCCGCGGAAAAATTTTGGCTAAGTCTATATCTAGATCAGACACATAAAACGAACTTAGGCCTAATTTTCAATAAAGTTTTTAATAATTATTTCTAGTAAAATGGAGAGAAAATTGGTCAATAAATGTCAAGTTTGCGATTCTTCTTTGAAAGTTTCACATCAATTCAACGTTAATTGTTGTAGAGTTTGTGCTGCATTTTTCAAGTTTTATAAATTTATTTAAAAAAACATTTAAATTTTAAAAAGGATATATTTAAAAAATAAAAAACAAAAATTTGAATGCAAATGTTTAACAACCTTTGGGAAAATAAAACTAAGGTTGATAGACTGTGAGAGATGTTATCTCAATAAATGCCTTTCTGTGGGAATGAAAGAAACTAGAAAATATACATCTAGACAACAACAAATAAATAAAAGTTGCGATGAACAAAAGGTAAGAACTCTTGATCCTTTTTGTAACACTCAAGAACATTACAAAAATAGGGAAAATTAGTTTGGGGATATATTGGGGATTATTTAATCATTTTTAATTAAAATCCTTATTAAAAGGTTGTACACTCTGTCAGAAAATTATAAGCACACCCTAGTTTAAAGTTTATAATTAAAGTTAATATATCACAATTTCAAATATTTTTAGGATTTTCTGATGCATATTGAACAGAAAAAAAACCTTCATTGATAAAATAAATATGGATATTAGAGAAAATAAATTAAATTCCGTTAAAACGACTGTCATATAATTATAAGCACCCCTAAGATTTCGACATTAGGTGTCGTCCGAAAAATTTACAAAAATTCCTCTGAACATATTTAGTGATGTGAATCGAAAATACTAAAGAAACTTAGTTCTAACAT
Organism: Meloidogyne enterolobii; assembly: GCA_963681835.1. Classification (NCBI taxonomy): domain Eukaryota; kingdom Metazoa; phylum Nematoda; class Chromadorea; order Rhabditida; family Meloidogynidae; genus Meloidogyne; species Meloidogyne enterolobii. Next base: position 992,785 of record CAVMJV010000013.1, on the reverse strand, counting down.
AACCCCTACATCGAGATCCAAAAACCTAAAAATCAACGGAAATCTGGGAGTAGATGTCTTAAAAAAATATTTTCAACCACTTATACGTGAAATAAAAATTTTATTTTGGGTAATTTTTAGATCGTTGCTGTGATTGTTGATAAATCTGCTAAAGAATGTAAAGAGATTAATTTACTATTAAAAATAGCTGAGGATCAGAAAAGAATTATGCATGCTTTTAATGATTTCAACGATAATTTGCTCAAGGGTTCACTTTATTGCGAGGATATTATACTTTCAGGCTTTAATATTTTCGATCATATTGAGATGTTTTCGGTGAATTTATATTAAAATTTACTTAAAATATTTCTTAAACTTTCAAGCCAAATCCGTATCCTATTTCTCAAGAAGAGATGCTTAGCTGGGAATTAGACAATGAAAGGGAAGGATTTTATAATAAAAGGACATATAAATGTATTCTTGTTGATCAACTGATATGTGTTGCTATTGCAAAATCAATGCCTGTATTCAAAAAATTATCTATAACTGACAAAGTCCTCCGATTTAAACTGAATAATTTAAATTATTTTTTTGCAGGTTGCACTTTGTCGGCACGTATCAGATATATTTCCATGCTTCACAAGTTCATTTATATCATGTGAGCTTGGCGTAGATACCTGGGCACGTAAGGATTGTGTTATGCCTGCTCTTGGTGTTATTAAAAATAATTATTTTAATCAGGATAAAAAGTAAGCATTTTTCTTATTACTACACTGTTGGACCTCAATGAAAAATAGACCTTATATGCTTTGAAGGTGCCTGGACTAGCAAAACCGCGGTACTGACAGTACTACCGGACCGGTACTTCTCGGTACAACCGGTACAGTACCGTACCGATAAGTCTTCCAGTACCGCGGTAGTACCGATTTTTTGGTTATGAACAATTGGAAAAAAATAAAAATGTTTAAGCTAAACTGAAATAGGTATATTGCAAAAAATTTCGACATCTTTCTTAAAATGTTCTATCCTTCCTTAATTCCACTGACATTTGGCGAGGATTGGAGAATATTGAGAGATTAAGAAGGATTTAGAGTATAACCCCTAGATTCCGATATAGACAGATTTGTGAGGTGAATATATATTTTACGAGGGATAAAGAGATATATGGAGGGTGTTGTACGATTATTTGTATATTTGGATTTGTCAGTATCTAAATGGATATAGGGGGTATATAGTATGTATAAGCATGCCACTCGCACACCTCTGTATCTGAAGAAATGGGGGTGTATTCTTACAGTAAGGTCCGTCTGTATTTTATATGATATTTTATCAACTTCGATTTAAATTTATCTTTTAAATATGTAGATTGTTTACATTGGTTGATCGAGTATTTACAAAATCTGTTATTCCTTTTAAAAAAGCTGCATTATCTAAAGAAGAATATGCACTATTAATGGCTATTTTATTTTCAAGACCAAGTATAAAGCAAAATAAATTTAAAATAAAATATTTTTATTTATGAAGATATTGAAGGTCTATCATATCAAGGAAAAGATTTGTTGTATGAAGAATATTTTCGATATACTAAAATGTTACTTCAATATACTCAAAATAAATTTGGAGTGATTGATGGTGCAAGACGATTAGATGAATGCATACTTTTAATAAATACATCTTTACAAATAGATCAAGCATTTGAGGAAATGCATATCTATCAGTGTGATAAATATCCTCAGACAATTCCTCAGAATTGTGACCCTTTTTCAGGAGACTAAACAGGGATTGGAATTTTGACAAAATGAAAATTTTCTTATAAATCATTTAAAAGTACTAATTTCTATTCAAAAATTTGATTTATTTTTGTTTTAACAAACTCTTCGCACATTTTAATGTTCGGCCGTGATCTAAATCAAATTTTTCAAAAAAATGCAGAATATTTTAAACTTGATTTTTAATGTAATTTTGATTCTAATAAAATTTTCTAAAATAAATAATGTAATTCTTTTTTTTTACTTTTGATTTTGAAACTCGTCTCAAGACTTTTCTTGGGGGTTCTTTGATCATGGTCCACAACTCGGAAATTATTTCATAATTCAGAATTTAATTAGGAAATTATCTCTTTTCGAGTAATTCGACAAAAAATGACGAATATTTTATCGAATTTCTAATAATTGAAACATCTAAAAAGATTAGAGTAATTATGGATTAATTACTAAATGTTAAGAAAGATATCGGGGATTTTTGTGATTTTCAGGAACTGACGGAAATATTGAAATTGTTGGGAGCATTAACAATGAGTATGTTGATTTGAAGGAGATATCGAAGGATATATATGTATCGATATCGAGCTAATTTCCCAAACAAAAAATTATTATTTTTTTCGATTACCTCGAATACGATGTTTTGCAAATTATTTTATAAATACTCGATGTAAATACTACTTTAAAATAATTCAATCATTTTGATAATTTAATTTACAATAATTATACATTTCAATACATGTAACGAAAATAAAAAAGGTGAATAAAAATGAATAAAAATTATCTTTTTATATTTGAAGAACTTCAGCATTAAAAAGGGGTTATTCAATTAGATTCAATTAGAGTGGGTAATTCACCTGGTGGGTTTGATTCCGAAAAATAAAATAAAATTTTTATTTTATAAAAAATCCAATACTAATGTATTCAAAAATGTTTAAAAAATTTGGGCAATGTAAAAGAGTATTTCTCACGCATAAAGCTATGCATTTCACCAGATGCTTGATTTATTTGTATAGACGTATTTATTAAAAGCATGCATTCATCTAATCGTCTTGCACCTTCAAGCACTCCAAATTTATTTTGAGTATATTGAAGTAACATTTTAGTATATCGAGCACATTCTTCATACAACAAATCTTTTCCTACGTATGATAGACCTTTTATAACTTTATAATTAAAAAAATTTTATTTCAAATTTTAAAATAATTATTATTACTCGGATGTGAAAATATAATAGCCATTAATAGTGCATATTCTTCTTTAGATAATGCTGTTTTTTTGAAAGGAACAATAGACTTTGTAAATACGCGATCAGCGAGGATATACAATCTGTTTACAAATTAAATCGAATTTAATAAAATAAAAAATTAAAATACAGTTTGACCTCACTATATGCTACTAATGTTTCAAAATTTTGTTAGCTATGAAAAGATTGGAGAGGGTTGCCTAATTATACAATCAATTTAAGTTGCTTACATGCTCGGATTGACTCATAAAGCGATCTGAAATGCTTAAGTGCCGGAAATCGGAACTGTCGAAAGACCGAAATGGCTAAAAGTCGCAACTCGAACATCTTTCTGAATTTTCGGAAAACGGAAGCCGGAAATCGAAATGTGAGATTTGAATGATTAAAAGGGATATCAGGGATTTGAAAGTGATAAAAGTGATTTGAACGGCTAAAGAAGGATCAAATGGAATGATATCTGGGGATTAAGGCAGACATAATGGATTTAGAGGGATCGGTAGATTAATCACCAATTCCCTTGATAAAATCCCACTATTTTTAAGTACTGTATTTCCGAAATAAGTATAAACTGGAAACCCATTTTATTATAATTTAAAAATTTGACAGTCACAAGTTGGCTATTTTATTTCTACAGTAATAAGGAAAAGCTTACTTTTCATCATGAATAAAATCTTTATTTTTAATAACACCAAGAGCAGGCATAACACAATCCTTACGTGTCCTCGTATCCACGCCAAGCTCACACGATATAAATGAACCAGTGAAGGCTGGAAATATTTCAGATACGTGCCGGCAAAGTGCAATCTGTAATAAAATTTGTTGAATTTGTTTTAGGTATATCCGTCTACCTTATCACCTATAGATAATTTTTCGAATACAGGCATTGACTTTGCAATAGCAACACATACCAGTTGATCAACAAGAAAACATTTATGTGCCCTTTTATTATATAATCCCTCTCTTTCACAGTCTAATTCCCAGCTATGCATCTCTTCTCGAGAAATAGGATACGGATTTGGCTTGAAGGTTTAAGAAATATTTTAAGTAAATTTTAACATAAATTTACCGAAAACATCTCAATATGATCGAAAATATTAAAGCCTGAAAGTATAATATCCTCGCAATAAAGTGAACCGTTCAGCAAATTATCGTTGAAATCAGTAAAAGCATTCAAAATTCTTTTCTGATCCTCAGCAATTTTTAATAAAAAATTAATTTCATTGCATTCTTTAGCAGATTTATCGACAATAACAGCAACGATCTACAAAAGTACAATTAGTATTACATAAAATAAGCCCTACAGGGCCTCAATTAAACTGATTAAGTTTTTACTTCATATCAGACTTATGTTCCTCTATTACAGATCCGTTTTGCTTATTTCAATTAAACTAGTAAAAAATATGCTATACAATAGTGTTTCACTGCAAGCGAAATTTTGACCGGAACCGGATCCAATTTGAGTTCCGGAACCCGGAACAGGAACTTCCGGGGAAACAACCTTTCATTAAAGATTTTAATTAATTCTAAGTTAATATATTCGCCAATCCTTTGCCACATTTTAACTAATTTTTCCCGATTTTTGCCACATTTTCGAAGATCAAGAGTTCTTACTTTTTGTTCTTCGCAACTTTTATTTATTTGTTGTTGTCTAGTTGTATATTTTTTAGGACAACCTGGTTCTTTCATTCCAACAGAAAGGCATTTATTAAGATAACATTTCTCACAATCTATCAACCTTAGTTTTATTTTCCCAAAAGTTGTTAAACATTTGCATTCAAATTTTTGTTTTTTATTTTTTAAATATATCCTTTTTAAAATTTAAATGTTTTTTTGTTTAAAAATAAATTTATAAAACTTGAAAAATGCAGCACAAACTCTACAACAATTAACGTTGAATTGATGTGAAACTTTTAGAGAAGAATCGCAAACTTGACATTTATTAACCAATTTTCTATCCATTTTACTTGAAATAATTATTAAAAAAGCTAAAGCTTTATTGAAAATTAATAAATAATTTAATAAGTAATTTAGTATTCGTTAATTTTATTCTAGTATGAGTTAATAACCATGGCAATATATTTTAAATTAAAAAGCGGAAAAAGAATAACTATAAAACTGAAATGGAGGGGTAATTTATTCATAGTCACGAGGTAAAATTTAAATTTCTAAATTAATATTTAGAAATTAATTGCTAGAAAGCTAGAAAGAATGAATAAAAAATCCATGTCTGTTTGTATAGCTTTGCATATTAAAAGATAAACTAAAATTTATGAGATGAATATCGGATTTGCCGCGTTGGAAATCCGACTTAATTCAATATACCTAAATGAATTTGGAGTGATTGATGGTGCAAGACGATTAGATGAATGCATACTTTTAATAAATACATCATTACAAATAGATCAAGCATTTGAGGAAATGTATATCTATCAGTGTGATAAATATCCTCAGACAATTCCTCAGAATTGTGACCCTTTTTTAGGAGACTAAACACGGATTGGAATTTTGACAAAATGAAAATTTTCTTATAAAATCTTTTAAAAGTAACTTCTTCAAAAATTTGATTTATTTTTGTTTTAACAAACTCTTCACTGAGTTTAATGTTTGTCCTTGATCTAAATCAAATTTTTCAAAAATACAAAAAATTTTTCAGCTTCTCAAAATTTGCGCCTGCGGCTCAAATAAGGTTGATTTTTTGGCCTAAGGATCGTTCATAATTCTTAAAATTTATGCCCGCGGCGCTAAAATCGGTAGGCTTAGGTGCCAAAATCCCAGTATTTTTACAGAATTTCGATTATATTTCATATAAAGTCTCGAATTTATATATGCTGGTGTCTAAGATACGAAAAGTTAACCAAAAATTTGCCCTATGGGACCAAAAAATAGTCTTAAGTCTTGTTAATGTTTGGTCTTGAGTCTAATGGTCAAGTCTTAGTCTTTGGTCCTGAGTCTTGGTTCTCGGTCTTGGAAGTTTTTACATTATAGTACCACTATTTTTTTCAAATACCTTGAATGTGATGTTCTGTAAATTATTTTATAACTACACGAAAATTTAAATAATACTTTACAATAATCCAATTACAATACTCAATAATATTTCAAAACATGGAATACATAAAAATAAAAATGTGAATAAAAATGAATAAAAATTATCTTTTTATATTTGAAGAAAACAGACGGGGGACGTTGATTAGAAGGGGTCATTCAACTGGAGTTGGTCAAGGAAAACAGAGCGGTTTTATAATTTCTTACCACAACATACATACCGTATATACTCTATTAATTACCCTGGGTAATTATTGTTTCGACCTCTCTCTGGAGCGGGTAATTGATAGGGGCGGGGTAATTAATAGAGGTTATTTTAGGAAGGCTAATTATAACTGTTTGTAAGGGGGTAATTATTGTTTCAATCGTTCGCTGTAGGGGGTAACTACTAGAGGTGGGGTAATTATTTGAGGGAGGGTAATTAATAGAGTATATAAGGTATGTATAAATAAAATGGCTTAAATTAGGGTGCGACATTCGGGTCGGGGAAAAATTTTACGGTGATCAGGGGCTGGCTCTGGGGGATACCTCCCCACGTTCCCCATAGAATTGCCTGCCACGGTGAACGTGGGTCGAACCCTAGTTTAAATAAATTATTTATTTCATCCCCATGCTGGTCTAGTTCTATTGTTATTTTTATTTTTTGCTGGTGAACGATTTCCTGATGAACTTCCACTAAAATTTATTTTTTTAAATAAATTTTTAAAAAATTTATTTTTTTACCTTTCAATTCCATTATTTAAATAATTAAAATAATCAGAATTTTCAATTAATATACGCAATTCTTTGTTTTCTTTTTCCATCTTTTGTATTTTTATTTTATTATCAAATAATTCTGGTTCTAATTTCTCCAATCTTTTAAATAAAAAATAAAATTAATTATAATAAAATATTGTTGAAGCCTTTCACGGAAATCAAGGGATTTTGTCAGTTTTGCAAATAAAGTCAATACTATTACGGGAGAAGGGTGTTTTGAATTCATATCAAGAGGATTAGGAATAGGGAATTTGGAGCCCAATATACTCCATTTTGGAATATACTCCGTTTTGTGTCTAGGGACCAAAATTTAAGATGTTTTTAGGATGTCTCCCCAATTCTTCACGATCACCTTTGTAATAAATAAAGTAAGAGCGAGGTAAGAGTTTAATCCCGGGCAGGCTCCATAATGCGACCTCCTGGCAGTTATTCCTAGGCGCTTCGCTCACCACGTACAGGTGCTCTACCAATTGAGCTACCGGGGGGTTTCACCCGCTTTTTTATTCATCTCCATGCTGGTCAGTTAAATAATTAAACCCCCGCCTAGTAAGCGTTTTAAAGCCTAGCCAAGATCATTCTCTTTTTTACAATAAAAAGAAAAATATAGAACGGCCCATTATTCAAGCTAAAATTTCTTTAGTAATTATAAGTATTTAAATAAATTATTATATTAAATAATTATTTTTTAAACCTTTTAATTCTATTTTCAATATTTTTTTCAATTTTTTGTTTTAATGCCTCAGTCTTTTCTTTAATTTCAATAATTTTATTATTTTCAAGTTCATCAATTTTATTCTCCAATTTTTTAATATTTTTAATATCTCTTTTTAATGAAATTATTTCTTTAAGCTCTAAGGCCAAATTCTCAAAATTTCCGAATTGGGCTTCAAAAGCTTTTAATCTCCTATCGTCATATCCTTTCGGAGAAAGTTCTAAAATCTTAAAAATAAAAATATGTTCGTAAATAATAGAGGAATAAATAAGGTGCGCAACTTATGTTGTGTGTTATGATGTACCGTTAACAACCTCTTGCTGGATGGATTAATAATAACAAAAAAGCAATTATTTGTGAGAGGCAATTATTTGAGAAAACTATTATCTATGTCTAAGGCCAAGTTCTCTTTTTGGATGAGAATATGGCCTTAAAATTTAATGTCAGTCTTTTTGTAAAATACTAGCCCGGCTAGTCTTTGATACTTTTGATAAATTGTTATTGAAAATATATCGAAGATTAAAAAATTGAAAATTTATATTTGAAGATTAAAAAATGGAGCCATTCTATTAAAAGGGGTTATTCAACTAGAGTTGGTCAAGGAAAACGGAGAAACGGTTTTATGATTTCTTAACATACCATATAAATAAAATAGTTTAAATTAGGGTGCGACCTTTCGGATCGGGGATTGTTATTAAACTGATATCGACAATCCCTGATAATCTCGTACATTTTCTGAACATGGCAAAAAAATAGTTCTACTATTAATGAAAAACCATTATCCGTGTCCTCAGTTTAATTATTATTTCAACTTCTTCCTATTATTTTGCAAACCTTTTGTATTTTTTCTAAATTTGTAATTCTCCCTTCATGTGTTTTTAATTCATTCATTTCAGTTTCTAACAATGAGAAACGTGCAAGTATACCCTCATTATTATTTTTATTTTGATTAAATCCATTAATCCCATAAATTCCAAAAAATTGATTTTCCAAAGTTGTTAAGCGTTTTTGAGTTTGAACTATTGAATTCTATATTTCAATTAATTATATGAATAAATTTTAATAATTACAATTTAAATGATCTTTTGCGGATTTTTTAAAATATTTTTTAAATTCACTTAAATACCGTATTTTCTTTAAAATAACCCCGTGTGGTTATTTTTTTCGATCGACCTCTGTAGAAGGTAAAAATCGAAAAACACTTCGAATTTGAAAATTATTCGATTTTAAAAAATGCCGGTTCAATTCCAAAGTTCGAATATTATTCGATAGAATATCGATGTTTATTGGATCTCTAGCGTCGAGCAAGTGTGAATGTCTTGCAAATGAGATCCGACCTATAAGGATATAAGGAGATCCGACTAAATTATTCAAAATTTAACTATGTTTAAAAAAACGCCCAAAAAATTTGCACGAAAAAAATCATTTCATTTTTTTTAATTTCAAAAAAAAACAAACCAAATTTTTTCCATTATAATCATTCAAAATATCCCAATCAACTTTTTTCAATTGTTTCAAATCATTTTCCAAATTTGTATAATTATTCATTAATTCAGTAAAATAATCAACTTTAGCCATCTTTTTTGTCAGATTATTTAATTCATTTTCTATATCTTTTATTTTTTTAATTTTAATTTCCAAATGTTCAATTATTTTCTGATTTTGTTCCAAAATTTTTATTTTATCAAATAAATCATCTAAATTCTCAAAATTTGCATTTCCCAATTTTTCATTAAAATGTTGAAATTTTTGAATTTTTAAAGTTAAAGAAAATAAATCTTTTTCAATTTGATCTATCCGATTATTTTTTAAACGAATATTTTCCCAACCAATCGACTTATTCTCTAAAATTTTTATTTTTTCATTTAATTCTTTAAACTTTTCTAATTTTTCTCGATAATATTCTGGAAGTAATGAATTATTATTTTTATTTTTTAAAACTTCCAAATTATCTTCTAAAGTTTTTAATCTTTGTGGAAATTTGTAATTGAAATTATCTAGAAAATATTCATTATTCCATTATAAGTACAAGCATTTTTAAAAGAAACACTAATAATTAATGCCATTAATGCCATCTTATTTTATTTCTTTAAATCCCTCCAAAAATCAGCCTGTTTCGACCTATAATTTTTGACCATTTCGAGCCCAATATCTAAGCTTAGCGTTGCGAGATCTTTGGACCCATAACTTTGGTTTCCTTCGACTTAGCTCAACGAGCTCTTTCGAGTGGTATATGTATAATTTATTCATATTCATGTCATTTTAAAGTATTTTAAATGTGCAGCCCCATAACAGAAAGGTGCCAAAAATTTTTTCAAAAATTACTATTTGCTGATAATTTATTATTATAAATTTATTTTTTAAATTGCCCTTAGAATTATGTTCGACAATTTTATCTTTTTTTAATAAAAAATTTGAAAAAAAAATTATAATAATCCAACCTAAATTATTAATTTTCTCTTCCAAAATATCCACTTTATTTATTTTTCCATTAATATTATAGAAAACATTATTTAATTCATTATTCAATTTATTAAAATTTAAATTATTAGATTTCTCTAATTCTTCAATATCTCTTTTATTTAAAGCCATTCCCCTTTCCAAATCAGTTAATCGACTAAAGAAAACATCAACATTATTTATATTTTTTAATTGTTCTTCCAATATTTTTATTTTATTTAAATCCAAAATTAATTTATCATATTTTTTCATATTTTGTTCAAAATCTTCATATTTTTTCTGTAAATTTTTTGACGTTTTTTCTGCTAATAATGCTCTATTTAAGATCATATCAATATCTACAATTATTTGTAAAAGTTATTTCAGTTAAGTCGATAATTGCGGGACTAACTTTCCTGATTTTCGACTAATTCGAATAAATCTTATATTATTCGAAAGGCTCCATTTTCTTCAAAATTCTCACATTTGGATTTTGTCGGCATGTCTATAACGGAGAGGTTCTGGATTATTTTAATCCCGAAACCCAGACTTTTTTTAGACACGATACCCGATCCAAAGAAAATTTTGAGAACCCGACCCGATTTTTACACTCAACCCTGCCCTTCCCTGGTCTAAGATATAAAAGATGAAAAAGCTGAATAAGTTCTCCATGTCAAGATCTTAGAGATCTTTCATATGTACATATAAAATTTTCTGTATTACTGATAAAAAATTATATGCCAATAAACTTTACTCTGAATCAACCTACCAGCAATTCTTGTATTATTTTCATTCGAAAGTCGAATAATGTCTAATTTAAATTTTTGTATTTCCTTTTCGTGTAAATTAATTGTTTTTGTATTTAATTCAATATTTTTTAATTTTTTATTAAGTTCATCAATCCCTCCCAAGGATCTCCATTCCTTTTCAAATTGTCTCAAACGTTTTGAATTTTCTCCAAAATTATTTATATCGGCATTGAATGATTCTAATCTGTTAAAATTATTTAGAAAAAATTAAAGAATATGCCTAGAAACAGGGCCGTTTCCGAAAATAGGTAAGCTATTTTTCTTTTATCTTTTCCTTTTTTTTATCCCCACAGAAATTTTTTAAATACTGACTTTTACTTAAACTAATTGAGCTCATCGATAAGAGTCTAATGATACCGTAATTGCCCGATACAGACCTGTCTTTGATAACTTGTGAAGGAGAAGCCCGTAAATAATAGTTTATTCGAAGGACCAAGAAATTTGACTGTGTTCTGATTCCAGTCCCGTATATTGGGACTTGATCAAAGATTGGACGGGTTGAGGAAATTAGGCGTGTAGGCTACCTGGTTTTTAAAATGTTCTTGTGATAGGGTTTATAATCTCTGGTCAAAAACTGCCATGAAGTTTTAGGTAACCCTCCCAAGCCAAAATACTTATCCAATTTTATAAAAACCTAAGAATTCTTTCTGTTCTATTATGTAAAGCATTCTCTAATAATCTCAGTTTCGTTATTATATCCTCATTATTTTGTTTCCATTTTTCTTCAAATTTTTGCAATTCCAACATTGTTGGTTCTTTTCTCTTTAACCTTCTCATTTCTTCAGCTATTTGTTCAAAATTATCCAAACGAATTGAATTTCCTTGGATTGTTTTATCAACAATTCTGAATCTTTTATCAATCTCTTCCTTTAATTCCTCTAACATTAATTTAAAATTATTTTGTATTTGCTCATTAAATTTGTAAATATTTTTAATTTCTTCTCCATATTTTTCCAAAATTTCAATTCTTGTATGTATTCTATTTAATTCAATATTCATTGAACGAAAACTTTTTAGGAATGCATCAATATCATCGAATTTTTGAAGATCATTTGATAACCTTTAATAATTTTTAGAGTCAGTTTATAGTAGGAGATGGAAGCTGTATTTGTGAAGTGTATTTAGTGGTCATGGAAGGGAGTTTGGGGAAGTAACCAAGTTTTTCTGTACCCCAATAATCTAGAATATCATCTAGATTTTCAATTATTCTCCATTTACTAAGAGACTCGATCTTCCATCAAGAATTGGCTTTATTCCATATGCACTGAAGCACTGAATCAACGGCCTTTATCCAAATAACTTCGGTTACTCAAAAAATAACGGATCCGAAAGATCCGTAATTCAATTTACTGATGAGCTACATAATTTATCGTCAATCTTAAATCATCTTATCTATATCCCGATCAAAAATTTTTTTAATTTCTGTCGAAGTTCGACATTTTAGTAAAATATTAATAAATTTTTATTTATTTCACATATTTTTCACGTGTTCCATTTTCTCTCTTTTTTAATCTTTGTCCCCTTATTTCTTTAAACTTAATCATTTTTTCTCTTTCTGCAGCGATTAAGTTCTAATACATTAGCGCTAAAATAATATTTCCGCCTTTAGTGGCGATGATTAAGCCTAAGAATAATCGCCCTTAGTGGCGCTAAGTTACTTTCTATAAAACTAAATGTAATTTTCTCATTCCTCGGATTTCAATCATTCATTCTTTATGTATTAATCTAAACTAAATCCCTTTCTCTACGATTTATATTATTATTTATTGTTGGAATAAATTAAATTGTTTGGAAAATATTTGGATAAATATTTTATTTATATTTTGGAACAAGTGTTGTAGGACCTAATCGAATCGGATTTCGACAATTTCTGTCATTTATGGTTACTTATCCGCCTAATTTAAGCAGAAAAGGATAAAAATGGAGGAGTATGTCCTTTTAGATTTCCCCACCTTCTAACATTTTCCCAAATATTTATTGTATCATTCTCTATTTTATCAATTCTTGGCCTATTTATTTTTATTTCCCTTTCCATTAAATTAACTTTATCAACAAATTGTTCAATATTGTCAAATTTTCTAATTTCCCATTCTAAAATTCTTATTTTAGTTAAATATTCTTCTAAATTATCAAATTGGTTAACAAAAGCTTCATGTCTATCCACCCTTTTTTCTTCCCTTTTTTGTTGTCTTTCCAATGCTTTAACCATTTCGGGAATTCCATCAAGCATTAAAATTCTTTTTTCAGCTTCCATCATCCTTTCACTTATTTGTAAAATAAATGAATTTGTTCCAGTTTTGAAATTATCTAAAATCCAGAGTCTTTCATCTTGGTCCTTTACTTGTTTTTCTAAAACAGCAATTCGCGTTGGCAATAACTTTAAATGTAAAAAATGTTTTTTAGTCTATTTAATTTTACATAGATTAAGGAGTATAGTATAAATCCACAGAACCAACTGTTCACTCATTACATCCGTGAAACAAAATATTTTTGTCTAAAAATATTGTTTGGGTTTCTTATACAGGATTATTACTTGAAACCAAGACCTTGACATTTTACGAGGAAAGAGAATGAGTTAATGATATACATAATATGGCTTTGTTAGCCTTTTAATAACCATTGTTTCCTCAAATTTTCTGCTATACTTCCAAGTAAGCATGCTCTCTTTAAGATCATATCCTCTACGGATATCTTCAGATATATCCCTTTTTCTAGAAATGTACAGCAGAAGTAAAGATAGATTATGTGAAAATTTACGTTTTAATGGCTGCAGACTATCCGAGAACAAACCTCGTTTGTTCTTAAAGTGATACCTAAACCATTCTTACCATAGATAAAAATAGGATTATAAACTACCTTTTCAAGACCATCAAATTTTTTAATATCCAATTCTAATAATTTTAATTGTTTATTAATTCCCTCCCACTGCATAGGAGTAATATTAGTTATAATTTCATTTTGTTGATTATTTCCATTTTTTGCTTTTGTGTCCGGTTTATATTTACATGAATTTGTAATATTTTTTTCCAATTTTTCTAACCTTCCTTTATAATCTATTTTTACCATTTCTCTTTCCAAATTTTCAATTTTTATAATTTTAACATCCAAATCCCCAAATTTTTTCATTTCATTTTCTATTTTAGTTAATGTTCTTTTATTTTCATTTAATGTTTGTATGTCCTTTTCTAATTTTGTAAAATCAACTTTACCAATTTGTAATCTAAATTTATATTTAACTTGATGATAAAATCAAATGAATAAGTTAAATAGGGGTCTGCTCTATCTAAGAGAGGGGAAATAAATGTAGTGTATAAGGATGGCGGTTCCTGGGAAATCTCCGGATATACGAACCGAAATTTTTGGATATCCGAGGTTTTTTCGGTCCGGATACCCGGAACCGCTAACCTTAGTAGTGTACGTTTCCCAGGGTGCTGAAAGCGATTGGGTTAATGGAAATTGGTTGTTCTTTATCGAGTACAAGGCTTATCGAACACAAAGATGAGGAAAGTAAATTTAACTGGAATGAAATTTAGCTGAGCTTTATGGGCGTGAGCTAATTTGGTTCTATGAATTTAACTTTAAAGTAGAGTTCGGATAGTACCGTACTATCTCTGTATTTTTCATTGTTTAACGGTATCCGGTATTATTACGTACGGAAGACCGATAAGATTTTGAAGTTTTCTATCTGTATCGGTATTTTTCGGTATTATGGTACGATATATTTTTCGGATGGCTTTAGGGTCTAAAAATTCTAATCTGATTTTGAGATTTTCTAAAATAAAATTTAAGTTCATTTTTTTACCTCAAAGAATTTAATTTTTTGATTTCATCATTAAAATTTTTATTATTATTTCTGCTTTCTTCATTTATATTTGTTATCAAATTTTTTAATTTATCAATTTCATTAATTTTCAAAATATCCAGTTTCCTCTGTTTATTCAAATTAAATATTTCCTTTTCAATTTCTGGCAATTTAACATCTTCCAATCTCTCCAATTTTTTAATTTTTTCTTCCAAAATTTCAACATTTTTTATTTTATCATTAAAAACTAAATTTTCAATTGTTGGTTGTAATCTCTTAAAATTATTCTCAAAAATTTCCAAATTTCTTATTTTTTCTTCTAAATTCCCCAAACGATTTAATTTTTGTTCAATTATTTCAATTTTCTGTAAATACTCATTTTCATTATTTTCCATAATTTTTATTTTTTCCTCCATTTCTTTATAATTTTTCATATTCCATCCAAATGTCTCTATAAATTCTTTTTCAAATTTATTAAAACGTTCTTCCAAAGTCTCTTTATTTTTTAAATTCCAATTTTTTTTATTTTGTTCCAATTCGAATAATTCTTTATTTTCTTCAATTTTATTATTTATTATATCCATTTTTTTGTGTATTTCGTTTATTTTTGTTTCCAATAATTTATCTATTAGTTCCCGTTGTTCAATCATTTTTCTCTCAATTTGTTCTGTTTCGTTTTTATTTGTTGATTTATTTTGTAATTGCTATAATTAAGTAATTATTTGTTGATAAATTATTAGTTAATCATGCCTAATCCTTTAATCACCCGCATTTCTCCAGTGCTTTTTCCTTGAAAGCAAAGGAGATTTTTCCTTGAAAAAAGACAAATCTTAGATGCAGCTCCAGCAGGACGGTTATGGAGGGAGCCACACCTGAACAGGCATTTCTTGGAAAATCTTCAACAAAAACTTTTGGATAAAATAGGAATCGTCGTTTAACGAGAAGGCAAGAGTCGGAAGCGTTTACCTTACCTAAAATTTTTGGGTTGGTTTCGGGTATCCGAGGATTTTCGGTTAACTGCAAATTATCTCTTAACCATTTTCATATTTTTAGCAGAAAGTAGGGAAGGAAGGGAAAAGAAAATTTTGCTGATTAACGGACGGACTGTCGTATTTTCTAAAATTACCCAGGGTAATTATTGTTTCAACCTCTCACTGAAGGGAGTAATTAATAAGGCGGGGGTAACTATTTGAGAGAGTGACATTATTTCAGCATATACGTTAGTTCTTAATTATTTATTCCCTCCAAAATTTCCTATCAAAAATATTTTACGTACATTAATAAATTCTTTATGTTCTGTTAATTCTCTAAACAATTCATTTTTTTGTTTATCAAATTCCTCAATTTTATATTCAATATTTTTTTGTTCATTAGTTAAATAATCTAAACCATTTTTAGTTGAATAAATTATTTTTTCAATTTCGGCCATTTTTCTTTTATTATTTCCATCATTTAAAATTAATTCATTATTTTTCATTTTTTCTTTATTTTCAATTAATTTTTGAATTTCTAACAAATCTTTTTCTAATTTTTTAAATTTATTTTGATTTGTATTATTTTCTTTTTTTATTTCTTCTTTTAATAAATTTATTTGTTTTGTACTTTCATTTAAATTATTTTGTTGGGGTAATTGTTGTTTTCCTTTTCGCATTTCTTGACTTAAACGACGCTTATTTTCTTTTGTTATAATCTAAAATAATTTTTTTGGTATGTTATGATCCTCAAGATTTGACAGGTAGATAATCATGTAAACCAGGAGTGGGACGAGTTAATTTAAACCCGAAACCCGGTCTTTTTTCGACCCGATACTCAAAACCCGATCCGAAGAAAATTTTTAAACTCGATCCGACCCGAGAATTTTTCTTTTCAAAAACCCGATCCGAAATCTGACCCGATTTTTTTCTCAACCCATCCATCCCCTGATGCAAACCAACAATCCTGTTTACATAAAAAATATACATATAGGGGCGGCAAGAGGATGGGATATACTGGGGATGCGATATCCTCCGCATCCGCCTTTCATCTTTTGTTTTTTATTCTTTCCTTACCTTTTCCACCATCTGCTTTTAAAATGAAAGAGAACCCACCTGGCTCGCTCATCCGACTCACAAAACAATTTTCATTAAATCTCTTAAACTCACTTCATTTTCTTTCATTTCTCTTCTAATTTGTTCAATTGTTCGTTTCATTGTCTCAACTTGATTATCATTATTATTATGCATTTGTTTTGATCGCATTTCCCTTCCAATTTCTTCAATTTTTTGGTTTTGAGTTTTTAAATTATTTTCTAACATCTTTTGTAATTTTTAAATTTTATTATATAAAAATATTTTTAAATTCTACCTCAATTTTTCTGTTTCCAATTTCATTGTTGTTAGGTCTTTGATGATTATTTTGATTATTATTTCCAATTTTATTTCCAAGATTACGTATTTGGCTTTTTAATTCATTTATTTCTCTTATATTTTTTTCTATTTTTGTATTAAAATCTCTCTCAAATTCAGATTTATTTCCATTCCTTGTTTGTCCAATATTCCCCACAGAATTCTCAATTTTATTTATTTTTCTTTCCAAATTATTTATTTGTGCAGACAAATCTCCCCTGTTTTCGTTTTGAGAGGTTGAGGGATATGAATTAGAATTACCTTCATCCATTCTACGCAAATCCTCTTCTATTTGTAAAGTTTTTTGCTAAATTTTTCGTTAAAATAAAGTTTTTTTTTCATTTTTACCTCGTGATCTTGCATAGTTTGACTCAAATTTTCAAATTTTTCTTCCAATTGCTCTATTTTATCTGTATTGCTGTTATTATTTATATCCCCACTATTTGACTCCAAAATATCTACACGATTAGTTGTATCCTCAACTTGTTGTTTAATGTTCTAAAAAGGGATTTTTATATTGTCTAATTTATAAAAATTTTTCTAAATTGATTTTATAATTTTAATTATTATATTTGATTTTAATGTCACTAGGGATTTATCAGGAAGCAAAATTTTGAGCCAAAATTTTTGACTTAACTATTTATTTTACCAAAAGTATTATACTAAAATATAATAATAACTTATTTTATTTTAAATCGGTCTGATAAAAAATTCCTTGGAGCTCGGAAAAGTTTTTTCGTATCTCAAATGGAAGTATTGCTTAGGCCTTATGGTCATTCAAATTATAATAAGATTATTTAACTAGAGATATACACTATTAGATTTATATTAGATTTAACATTATTTTTAAGGTTCTTTCTGTAAAATTTATCAAAAAATTGTTTAAGTTTCAGAAATCTGACTATAATCAAAAACTGTTCGCTATCTATTATTTTATTTATTTCATCATATTATCTTAAAAATAATTTTTTAACCATTAAATAAATAAAAATATGTATTTATTAGTGATCGGTATTTTCAAAAATTCTGGATCTGGATTTAGGGATCTGGACTTAATTCTGGATTCAGGAAAAATCCAGACTGTATTTGATCCAGACCTATCTCTAGTATTTATCACCTCAACTTCATTATAAATATCAGTCAAATCTTGCTGATTATCATATTGTCCACCACCTCCTCCCTGTCCTTGATTCACTGTCAGTAAATGAATACTAGCTTCAGCATCCCCCATTCTATCAATTAAAGCATTTATTTCTGTATCATGAAATGTTGCCAAATTTAAAAGTTCGGGCAAAGCTCTGTCTGGATGTCCATCTCGAATATCTTTAAGCAATCCTTTATAGGGACCTTTACCTCCTTTTAAATGGTCGTCAATTAAAAGGTTGGCATGTCTCGGGGGAGGTTTTAATTGGTGATGTAAATGATTATTTTGATTATTATTTATTTTTTTAGTTTTTGCATTAACAAAAATATTTGAAAATATTGAAATTAAAATAAAAAATAAATTAAATAAAAAACATTTCTTTTCCATTACATTTAAACATTAACCTTTTTTAATTATTTAAATTTAATTTAAAAATTAATAAAATATTTTTTTCAATTAAGAAATTTTTTTTAAGAAATTTAAATTTCATTACCCAAAATCACGTTGTCTAAAAAATTTTTTTTAATAAAATTGAAATAATATTTTAAAATAATATTGTGAAAGGCCTTATTTTTCTCATACATATAATTTTTTATTTGCCCTTTACCCTATGTCGGTGTCTAAATTAAAAGGAAATGGATTTTGAAATGTAAAAGATAAAAGAAGAATTTGAATAATTCAATTAGGAAATTTTTTTTGACAAAAATCCGATTAACTCCTTGATTATTAGAAAGCAGGGATAATGCCGATTTTTGAGTTCCTATTAAAAATAATTTTGAAATGGATTGTAGGGCATATTAAAATTCGGCACGAATTAATAATTTAGCAGGATTTTTGCAATTTTTTCTACTTCGAATCTCTATGAAAAATTCTGTGAGATTTCAAAAATTTCGAATCGGAAACAAATTTTGAAATCACAATTGGCCGAACCGTTGATATTCCCTTAACCTCTGAAATAAATTATATAGTTCAGCATTTCTGATAACAAATTGAATAATAATACGAGATTTGATATTTATTTGTTAATTCAAACTTTTTCACGGTTCAGTATTTCAATTATTTTTAGGGGTTTGGTATTTCAAGCTATTTTTTTCAAGCTAAGTTTTGGTCACGATTATTGTATTATTAGATCATACCAATTAAATAAATTTAAAAAAACGTTTATAAATGCCGTTAGACTTTTTTTTACTTTAAATAAAAAAAAAATTTTTTTGAATATGTAAATATTTCCCAAAAATATAAAATACATGAATATACGATAAAATTAAATAATCAGCAACAGATTCTTTCAAATATTTGTGTAAATAATTTCCGTATTTCCTCTAATAAAATGGCCGGCCATTCTATTTCTCAATCTTTTAAAGGGCCATTCTATTAGAGTGATTCACTCAAATGGAGAGGGCCATTCTAATAGAGGAAATACGGTATGTACAATCTTTTTGGACAAAATGAACTTATACTTTTGTGAAGCAGTGTACAATGAAATGAGGTAATTTGTACATATCAGGTATACAAATTACGACTTCAAATGACATTCCGGGAATCCCAAAAAAATTTACTTTTTTTACAACTTTTTGGATTTTGACATTTTAAATAAATACATCGCGGAGGTGGAAACAAGTTTAAAATATTTTTAAATATCGCGGAAAATTGAATTTGTTTAACGAATTACTTCTTTTTTTAATTCATCCTGTTCCTTAACATATGTTGCAAATTGATTCTGGGGCAAATGATTCTCTGATTCTGGGACAGAATCTTCCTTCTCCAATTTATTGTCTTTTAAATGGCCAAATTTCATACGATTAGCATGTTGTTCAACTTGAGAATTATAACGCTGCATCTTAATATTTTCTTTAAAAGTTTCACCAAACTTCGCTTGATTCTTGAAGTAATTATTCTGTAATAAAGAAAAATTGTTTATTGGATTTTGTAGAAATTTTTTTCATTAATTTGTACTCCATTGGAATTTTAAGTTTTTATTGGGCTTTAATAAAAATGGAAATTTAATAAAGCCTATAAGGGGTCGAAAATAATTTTTAAACACGTTCAACCCAGGTTCAGTCAGTTGATTTTCGCGTTTTGAGATCATAATAAAGGAATTGTTGTAGAACATAGTACATATTTTTACAGAAATTTTTGTAGATTTCGAACCACCCCTAATTTGGAAAATATCAAGTGACTGTATACTATTTTGGAGGTGATAAATACTTCATTTTTCGTTTAAATTTTATGTGGAATTGGATAAAAAAAAACTATTTAAATTGAAATTTGATACAAAAGGTCGCTAACCGAGTATTGTTGTAAAATTTGGGGGAATGTACTCTTTTGTGGAGCAGTGTATTCTCTTTGATTGGCGAAAGTTTCTGTTGGTTTTTGATTTAATTTTCCATTAATCTTTGCATATCCTAAAACTCCTACAAAAGCACCACCAGCCAACAATAGCTCTTTAGCAAAATCACTATTTTTAGTTTTTTGGTAAGCATTTCTAAGAGCTTGTAAAGACACGGTACGGGTATGTTTCATAGAATTTGACATTTTTGTTAAAACTCCTAGAATTAAAATTTTTTAAATAAAATTAAAAATTATAAACTTTTAGCGAATTGATTTGCTTCAATAAACATTTGATTATCAATATAGATAAACAAAAACAAAATAATAATATAAGATGTTTTAATTTTTCTCATAATAATTTTTTAATATCTAAAATTAAAAATAAAACTTTAAATTATTTAAATTAAACATTAAATTACCGTATTTTTTCTAAAATAGCCCCGGGGGTTATTTTTTTCGATCGACCTCTAGAGGGGGCTATTTTAGAGAGGGGGGTTATTTTAGAGAGGAGGGGGGTTTATTCTAGAGGAGTGGGAGGGTTATTTTAGAGGAGTGTTATTTTAGAGAAAATACGGTATTCATTTAAAAATTATTTAATTACCGTATTTACTCTAGTAATCTCCCAGTCTTTATTAATTCCCCAGTCTCTATTAATTCCCCACCCTAGAGATGGGTTGAAACAATAATCCCCCTCTTCTACCCCACTCTATTAATTCCCCAGTCTCTATAAATTCCCCACCCTGTGGATGGGTTGAAACAATAATCCCCCTGGGGAATTACTAGAGCAAATACGGTATTTTATTAATTATTAACAAATTATTTTATTTAAAAATTTATATAATATTCAGTGATTGATTTGATAGAATTAAATTTTATAAGACGTCTATAATGGATTCTGTATAGCCTTTATCGCCTGATTATTCTCTTTCTCTAAACTTGCACTCTATTAGAGAGCTACGTGTAAGAATTGATTTATTGAAAAAAAAAATTTAAGAAGAAAATTAAAAAAAAATTTTTTTTAATTTGTTATAAAAAACTTTAAGTTTGTATTAAATTTCTAGCCAATTTATGGTATTATTTATTTGGTATTTTTGTAGGCGCAAGAACATAAGTGGCAAAAAACTGTGATAAAAGTTTGCATATCTGTTGATAATTGTTAATTGTTCATAATAATTGATAAGTGTTGCGTGTGTTTTGAGATTAACAGAATAATGAAGTTGAGAATAAACAAGACTAATGAATGACCGGCCGTATCATCGTTATACTCGACCCAAATACCTAAAATAACTCAAACCGGCCACAGCAAATAGCTAAATTTTTTGTTAAGAGTTTTCTTCGGCAGAATATTCGTTCTGACATTAATATACTTTAATTACTTTATTTATTTAAATATACAAAACTACATAATAATTTACATTAATTACTGAATTATAAATAATTACATATATCTTTTAATATCAAACTTTATAATATTTTTTTTTATTTCTTCGGTTTTAACTTCATTCTTCAAGCTTTGTTTAAAATTTGATAACTGAATATTTAATATTTTATCAATATTAAATTGAGTATTTATGTAAATTGATAATAGAATCAAAACTTAAAAATTTATGGGACTTCAAGGGAGCTGTCAAACGCGTTCCTATCATGCTGTTTGGCCAGAAAGGACTACAGCCTCGATCAATGATTTATACCGATCTGATATAAAACCATGATACGGATAATCTGCTTGCCTTGACAACCCAAACCGGAATGGGGTTAATACTAGGGTTGTTGGCGACCGGTTATTAACCGGTACCCCCGGTTTTCGGTTAATCTAAATTTTAGAAACCCGGTTTTAGGTTTTGAGTTTTAGGCAAATACCAGTTTATTTTTTGGGGAATTTCAAATAAAATCACTAATTTTGACAAATTCCCGGTTTTCGGTTTTTAAAATTTTCTAAAAACGGTTAATTTTTGGCAAAAAATTTCAAAAATTCCGGTTTTAAAACCGGCCGCCAACAACCCTAGTTAATACGTATACTGGGCCAATTTTATATAGGTCTAACAGTTCTTATAATTTTCTTTATTAATGTATTTTTTCAATTCTCTAACAAATAACAGACATTATAGGCTTATTCGAAAGCCCTTAAAATTCGCTACAAGATAGAAAAAATCTTATTAACCAGGAAAATTCTAATGAGAGATATATGCCTTTAATCTTCCGAGGCTATCATAAAGGGCATTTTATGGGGCATTTAGGCGTTTATTATTGACATAGAAATTTGACACTTAATAACTTTTCAAATTATTTTTTCTGGTTAATAAGATTTTTTCTATCTTGTAGCGAATTTTAAGGGCTTTCGAATAAGCCTAGAACAAAAATTTTATACAAACACTAAGGGGTCGAAAATATTTTTTGAAGTTGAAAAACCCTGTTTTACGTTGATTTTTAGGGTATCGAGATCTCGACTTTGAAATGTGATAAAGCCCTAATTCTTTTTTTATTTTTTATACAATCGATAGACATATTCACGGTATTTTTTTTAGAATTACACATTAAGTGGAAACTAGACTTTTACAGGGGTTTTCAAAGTGAACGTATATTTATGTAACACTAGTTTTATTAAAAATTTGAAATAAAATTTTTTTCAAAATTGCTTTGACATTTTGATAATTTTTTCTCAAATTATAATCGAATTAGCTATACTTTTGCGAAATTTGAAACAAATCCGACTATTCGAAATGGAGTTAGGTAAAAAATTAGGGGTGAACGTATGTTTATGTAACGCACTGTATAGTTTTCTACAAAAAAATTATACAAAAAATTTTTACCGATTAGTGACAGAACGCAACATTTTAGCTAATTTATTAGCAATTTTATATCCTTTTTTAAGATAATTTTTCTTTTTGAATTCATCATTATTTTTATTATTTTTAACATTATCTTTTATAATTTTATTAAAAACTTCTTCAGTAAAAAAGTCTTTATAAATATTTAAATAATCATTTAATACCCCAATTCTTTCACTTTCAATAATTTCGTCAAAATCGTTTAAATTTTGTTTTGGCTCTTTTTCAATGAACCAATTTATTAATAAAACTTTTAAATGAGACTGTAGCCACTCAATTATTTTTACCTAATTAAATTTAAATTTTTATAAAAATAATTTTTGTAGGGCCGGTAAACTATCCTCCTAGCCTAACAGTTAAAACAAAGAATTGAGCGGATATTTTTCGTACACTTTTGTTACCCACCCCCATTTTTTTTATTCCTAATCTGATCGGCTATAACTTTTTATTCTTAATTCAATAAGAATTAATCTTATATCAAACAAAAGCCCTCGATAGGCTCTATTCCTTTCTCAACTGGATGGATCAAGTTTGATCACCCATTTAAAAGCTACAACTCGATAAGTGCAATAAATCAGTGTTTTACACAGTTATCGACTTGTAACTTTTTAATGGGCGATCAGATTTGATCCTCTACTTTTAAAAAAAATAGAGCTAAAAAATAGCACTGATTTATTGCACTTATCGAGTTTCGAATAATATAAAATTCATTCGTAGTGGATTAGGCATCAAAATCAAATTGGGAAAAAAGAGAAATCGGGGCGGATAACACAAGAGTACCGATTTTTTGTTTTTGGAACATGACAAACTATGTCTGGGAATTGCTGGCTGGGAATTGTCTGGAATTGCTTATTGGGTCCTTAATTTCATTAAACATTTAATTTAAACCTCTTCTTCACGTTTCCCTAATTGTACCCAAATAAAAGTTCCTGGAATTTTTCCATTATTTAAAATTTGAAGCAAATTTGTAAACATCCAAACAATAAATAAAAGTTTTCGAGAATATTTTCTTATCGAAACAATATTCGAACGTTGATGGAAATCAAAATCTATAGAAATTCTCTCTCCATTTATTTCATCATCCAATTTTAATTTTTTTTGAAAAATATCTTTCATTTCTTTAACGAGTTTTGCAACATTTTCTAAAACTTTCTTTCGTTGAGAATTAAGGCATTCATCTCTTTGGCATCTCGAAAATATTGTTGCTTCTCTCACAAATAGATCAGCGTCTTTCTTTTCTGAGATATAAAGTGTGTGACTTAATTATAAGGTACCAACATTTTAAATTATATCTCGAGTTCTTTATGAATTGGTCTGAATATAAGATAAGTTACAACAAATAGTATTCGTTGATTTTCGGGGTTGGAAATCTCGCTGATAGAATGATGCTAAAACTTAGTTTCCTTTTTATTTTCTACTAATATCAATAAATATTTTTACAGAAATTTTTGTGGATTTTTTCGATTTATACATAATATTTTTTCGGGGGTTTCTTTATATTAATGGTACACTAAATTCTTTGAAAAAAAATCATAAAAAAAATTCAACTTCAATAAATTCGAACCAAATTTTATATATTATATCTAAATACTGTCTCTTATCTTATAACTTCTCTAATATTCAGAACAGTTCATAAAGTAGAACTCGAGATATAATCTAAAATGATGGTGCCTTTATAACTATCTTATACATTTTATAACAAATTTTATTATATTCAGAACACGTGTTCCATGACGAATATTTAAGTGATTTTGAATTTAGATACTGCCCAAATTTGCGTTATAACTTTGTCTAAAATTTTATTGGTTACTTATTGAGCAGTAATCATTAATTGCCCTAGACTTGAGTAAATCTTAAACATATAATGGCCTTTACAAGTATGTATGTTAAAGATAAACCTGTAAACCTGTTTTGAGTCAAATCTCAACCCCTTCGGGGCCAAATTAGGCTGATATATGAATGAAAGTGTGGTCTCGAGATTCGACTGTATTTCAGATAATCATTCAGAATTCAACTGCTCTATAGATGACTAGGTCTAGAATTATTTTTAAAAATTAATTCTGTCCCCGCATTGTACAATAAACAAATTACGGAGATTTTTGCTCTTATTTTAAATTTTATAAATAATTTTATTACTTAAACATCCTTCAATTTTCAGTCTGTCAGCAGCAATTCCACCAATACTTCTAAATAGAATTGAATAATTATTCATACCGTCATCTATCTCCAATTTTTTAAATTTTATCCAATCTTCTGTACAAAAATAACATTCAATATCATTATTGCCGATAACTTCTTCCCCTTTTAGACATAAATTTAATCCGCTAATGAAAATAATATAATCAAAAAGAAATTCAGATTCCGTTTGTGAAGGTGTTAATTCTATAAAAAAGAATTTTTATTTCTATCAGAATTTAATTAAATTGAAGTAATACACTAAACCAATTTAGTCTAAACTCTTAATTTAAGTTTGATTTTTTTTAATTTTATTGACCATTGTCTGAGGGAATTGCCCAGCGATGCCTCCAATGTTTAAGACACTCGAGACTCTCTCTTAGATCGAGACACGAAGACATTCGGGACACAAGATTTTTAATAAAACATATTTCTGTAAAATCGAGGGTAGACTAGATTTGTAATAAAACAATTCTTCCTGAGTTTTATATTTGTTTAAGAGCAAAATGGCTAGGTTGATCTGCGGCCATTATTTAGCTTGTTTATAAAATATGTTTATTCAGGAGTTTATTTTTTGTTGTATATATTTTACCAATTATTTAGATAATATAAATGAAAGGAACACTATTAGAGATCGGATCAAACAAATATTTGACGTTGGAAAATCAAATATTTGATCAAATTTTATTTGATTTTATTTGATCAAATATTTGTTTGATGAGTTTTGAAGAAAATCAAATTTTTTCAAATACATTCAAATATCAAATAGTTTGATTTGATATTTGCTTTTGCCGTTTGTCCGATCTCTAAACACTATAATGAGACCAACAAAATTGAAAAAAATTAAATAATTTTATCAGAATTTTCAAAATATAAATTAAATTCCGATCGTAAATTATACCAATAAAATTAAATTTATAAATTTCAAAAATTATTTTATTTTACCTTCACTAATTGGAAACACCGAACAAGAAGCAAAAACAATTTGAGTAAATAAAAAAATTAAAATCATTTTTATAAAAATAATTAATTAAAATAAATTTTTGTTTAAATAAAAATATTTTTTTTAATTTTTTATTATGAAATTAATAGGTATTAGGTAATGCTTGTCTATACATTTATTTATTTTGTCTGTAAAAGGACATGAGAGAGGATATTTAAAAATTATTTCGGCATATGATGAAAGGCGAGAAAAAAAATAGATAAAATTGATTTTGGGAAAAAATTTTTTATATACAGGGAGTTAAGAAATTATAACCGCCCTTGAATTTTTTGAGTTATAACCCCCCTTTATTAAAATTTTTGTTTAACAGTCAAAAAATCCACATAAATTTTTTCTGAACTTATCTACCAATATAGATAAAAAATACAAAAGAAATGAAGTAGCTAATTTGAATAAAATTAAAAAATTTTTAGAAGTTCTGGAATATAAAATTTATTTTTAAGAATTTTCTGTGCCATATAAAACTTGTTCATAAAATTTTTTATAAATTCAACAAACGTTTAAATTATTACATGCCAAGATTCATGCATGTCTATTCATGTCATGTCTATTAATATTTATGTAGTAAAAGCAAAATCAACATGAGAACATCTTGGAAAATCCTAAAGCAATAGTTTATGTATTAGGGTGAAGCCGATAAGTGTCCTAAACATTTCCTGCCACACTGTAGATCTCTCAATGCTCCTCAACTTATACCCGATATCTCCCAAACTTTTTGAAAATATCGGGGTCTCCCAAACTTATTCCCCTATATCGCCGTTAACTTTGATATTTGTTATATCCAAATTATAAATTCCAAAAATGTATTTATAATTTTGTCTTCAGCACTGGCTCCATAATAATTCACAACATGACATGAAATTTTGCGAATTTTGTTTATGAATAAAAATTTAATTTTCTTCCGCTTTTTTTTTTGCTTTTTAAAATTCAAAATTCTCCCAGCCCTGGAAACATTTAATTTTTTTTAATTTAATTATAGTTGTCACGAATAAGTTGGAAATAATGTGTCTAGTTTATACTAGAGTTGGGCGGGATCGGGATCCCGGTCGGGATCGGGCGGGATTATCCCGGTTTTTTTGAATCCCGATCCCGATTTTTCTGATCCCGAACCCGAAAGACAAATCCCGATCCCGGTTTTGGCCGATCCCGATCCCGAGCCGGGATCGGGACCGGGATCGGGATTAGCAATCGGATCCCGATGAAATCGGGATTTTATAAATTAATGAAAATATAAATTAATGAGCTGAAAAGAAAGCAATTTGGCTTCTACGCCATCCAAAATTTTCAAAATTTTCGCCTGCGGCGCTAAAAATTAAGATTTTGGCTTGAGAATCTTCGAAATTTTTCAAAATTTTTGCCTCCGGCGGTGAATAAGAAGAGACTCATTTATAAAACTATCGACGGAATGGATTTTAACGGATATAATGGATATCCTAGATGTCCATCTAGATCCCAATATCTCATTAATCAACGATATCCCTCTTAATCCATCAGAATCACCTTATCGTTAATACTTTATCCCTCCTCCTTAATCCCTAATACGCCAAGAACAAATGCGCGCTGGGACTTAAAATCAATATTTCAGCACAGCAGATAAAAATTATGGAATTATATTGAGGTATATGCAATGTAAATAAAAATTTAAATTTTTAAAATTTTTTTAAACTAAATCCCGATCCCGATTTTTCAATCCCGATCCCGTGTCGGGATCGGGACCGGGATCGGGATCATTAATCCGAATCCCGATCCCGATTTCGTCCAATCCCGATCCCGCAGTCGGGATCGGGACCGGGATCGGGATCATCATTCCAAAATCCCGATCCCGATTTTACGTCGGGATCCCGATCCCGCCCAACTCTAGTTTATACAAACTTTCCAAAATTATTTTAGTATAAACAAAGGAATTTTTTATAAATTTATTTTTATAAATTTATATTATTTCCTTGTTTTATAATTTTTTTATAAGCAATTACTAGAAAAGAGTTAAATTCAAAAATGGCTTAAAAATTCTTTCACAATTAAAATATTTTCTAGTAGAGACAAATTTTAAAAATGAACACAACATGGGTATATAATTTTTTCAACACACTTTCACAATCCGTAATTCCACCAAATGTTTTTGCTCTATTAATTGTCATACCTTCAGCCACTCTTTACATTACAGAATTAGGAGTGATTTTTCGTTTCAAGAAAACTTTTAAATCTTCATTTTTTAAATTATTTGCAGCTAGAACAATATCGGTAATTTAATAATTATTAAACAATACCGTGTATTGGGTATTTTATGGATGTGAATCCGCTCCGTTAATCAGGGTAAATATTGAAGGTTAATTGTTAAGAAGACAGATTTCTTCCATTTTTTCTTTATCATTCA
The DNA here is from genome assembly GCA_963681835.1 of Meloidogyne enterolobii. NCBI lineage: Eukaryota > Metazoa > Nematoda > Chromadorea > Rhabditida > Meloidogynidae > Meloidogyne > Meloidogyne enterolobii. The sequence continues at coordinate 963,998 of CAVMJV010000013.1, read as the reverse complement.
TCTACACTTTGTTTAAAAGTTTTCATCATTAGGGGTAAAAAATTGTCATCATTAAAAACATGCCAAACGCCAAAAATCAGCAAAAATTGATGCCAAACTCAATGATGCTCAGCATTATCGCTATGGATTTTTTGTGAAGCAGACTTAGATTCAAAAAATCTTAGCGCCGCTTAAGTTTGGTTAGGAGTTTCCTCTTGGACCATACTCATTAATGACACCAGAGCTCTCTCCAAACACTATTGCTAAGATTAAAAATAATAATTCGGCTCACATTTATGCTTGGAGTAGCCAAATATCCGAATTTTCGCTGCAATTAGGCGTTTTTTTAGTTAGAGCTTTTCGGAGCAGCTCCATGCTGGCTAAGGGTTTGGAGGAATATAACGAGGTTAAGGCTTCATAGAAGGATTTGACGACATTGAGGAGACAAAATTAGATTTTGGAAGGCCCTTAGGCAAGATTTCTTTATTTTCTAGCGCTGTCATCGAAAAATTAAAGAAAAACAATCTCAGAAATCGAGATTTAAACAATTCTAAGTGTTACTCAATTTTTTACATCTTTCTTCAGAGTATTTTGGGCTTGATTGGTCATTGTTTGTATATACGTTTTGGATGTGTTGGTTTTTTCCTTTCAATTTATCTAAAATTACCAGCTGTATATTTGTGTATTTTTAAATTCATGAACAATCATTTCTACTATGTGGAAGGCATGTCTACAGCAATCCTTCTTTTAAATAGATTAACAGCCCTTTTATGGCCATTAAAATATGAAAAGGTCCATTTGTTATTCTAAATTTTAATATATTTAAAATTCAGATTTGGAATAAATTATGGTATTGGGCAATTATTCTTGCTTATACTCTTCCAATAACATTAAGTTGGCATATTTTAATTTCAGAAATTGTTATCTGGGTTCATGATAATGAAACTTTTAGTTTGTATACACAAATAAAACCAAATGTAATTTTATTTTTTGAAAATTTGAATTTTTAAAAATTTATAGGAGCCAAAGGACACATTAACTACTTCATGGTTTTCCGTCTTATTCACAATTATTTGTCTATTAATTAATATTGCATGCCTTTATGTTTATAAAAAGACAACAATTGTCAGTTCTCAGCAAACTCAAAGCAAGCAAAAGACCGAGACACTTTTGACATTTACTCGCTTCTAACCTTTTTTGGGCAACTTTTATTTACTTTTTATACGGTAAAATGGAAATACATTGGCTCTAATTTAGGACATGCGTCCCTTGAGCCTTTATGCGTCCCATGAACTTTTATGAGTCCTAAAATTATTAGAAACGTTGATAGGACTTCATGCGACGCATAAACGAATCATGGGATGCACGTCCTTAACTAGAGCCAATATTTTTATTTAATTTTTGGAAACTATAATTTTAGATAATTCTCTACATTTCATCCTCCCCACTTCAAAAATTTATTAATCCAGATTTGGCTGAACTAATTTTCTTATCAATTTATAATCAGTATTCCTGGGTCAACGATATCAGTACAATTGCCATTCCTGCATTTTTGCTTCTTTGGGCATCTGAAATGATGCGTTCCCGTATTTATTCATTAATTCGAATAATTTGTTTTCTACCTAAAAATACTAATAATAATGTTGTTATGGTTATACCTATACAGGAGCGACGGAATTTTTCCCGACAACCCGAAGGAATGTTAAGCACGAGATAATGGAGAAGAACAAACAGATTTTTCTTTAATTCATCGAAAATTATTTGTTTATTGTACATATTTTTCAATAAATTGTCAGTCTGTAAATTTCGATTCACAAAGTTATGATCCTTAAGTTTGAGCCAAGGATATCACTGTATTGAATTTGTGGCAAATAAACTAGCATTAGTAATAAAATTTTTTTAATTTACTCGTGATTGTATGATAAAAATGCAACCGTACAAACCTTGAAATAGGTAGGATCCATAAACTTTCATTATTTCTGATTTATGTTACTTACAAAAAATTAATGGATTTTTTAAAATTTTAAACAGTTGGACACAATTGGTTAACCGAAATTGACCTATGTCCAAAACTACCCGGAATTCAATCCCAAAGATCCTTTCGGTCATTGATATTTCCGAAATAGGTACGTTTCGTAAATACTTTAATTAATTTTTTTATTTGATATTAACAGAAAAAAATCTATTAATGAATAAGACTTTCATGTCTCTCTTAAATGACGAGAAACTTTCGAATAATCTCTAAGAAAGAACTTTTGAATACTCTTTTTTAGAAGAAATTAACCTTTTATTGGACACCCACGTAACAGCAATTCTTTATATTTACGAAAATTTTATAAAAATCCTTTATAAAAATTACCAGCTAGACACAAAAATTTATTTATTTTACTTTAATTGTGAATACAATTATTGTCTTTGACATAATTTAAACTTACTTTAAATTGTGGGAAATTATTTTAAAGTAAATTAAATTTACTTTTAATTGTGGGAAAAATTAATTATTAATTTCAATTGTCATGTATATGTTGAAATTATGTATGTATTTTATACTGACTTTATTACAGAATTGTTTTACAGTATTTATTCTAATAGAATGGCCGTGCTTTTATTTTCAATACCCCTAAAAAGCCCATTCATTTGGAGGGGTCATTCTAATGGAGAGGCCATTCTTATGCAAAGGAGGCCATTCTTATGCAATTTGAATAAATACGGTAAATGTCGCCAGTGTCGACGCAGAAGACCCACAGACAAAAGACCCAAGACCATTTTTCTTATTTTTATTCTTTTGTGCTTTCATATTGGCTCCTTCCTATGGTCTTTTAGGGAGTTTTTACTGTTGCGAGTTTATAAAATTTTTCCCAAAAATGTCCAACTTCAGATGTATTAGGAGTGGGTTTCTCAATGAGGATAATGAAAATCGAATTGAAAGCGATAATTCTATTGAAATTTAATTTTTGTTTTGTTTTATGTGGGGTAAAAAATTTTCTTTAAAAATTTGAAAAATAGATCGAAAAATAAAGGCACAGTCGCTATTTGAAGCACAGTCTCTAATACACTGCTCCACATAACTATAACCTCACCCTAAATTTTCGAATTTCTTAACTTCTACTGAACCAATCGGGCTGATTTTTATTTTGTATTAATTAAAGCAGGTAACAATTCATATAAACTAGAGAAATTGAAAAAATCTCTATTCAAAAATTTTTTATCCAATTTTTTCAAAAAACACCCTCCACATAACTATAACCTCACCTACATTAATCATATTAGGAATGCTTGAAAAATTCTGAAAAAATTCACGCAAACATTTTCTTTGATAATAAGTAGAAAAGCAAAAAGAACGAAGTCTTTAAGTGCTTTTTTCATCGAGATCCAAAATCTCGAAAATCAACGGAAAATGGGGGGTACAGTACTTAAAAAATATTTTCCCAAGTGTAGACTGTAGATAAAATTTTTTATTATAGTCCATCTGAAAGCCAATAAAATTTACTACAAAATCCACTAGGTCCTATCCAGGACAAAAATTCTACCTTCGAGGAGCCTTGGGTTAAATGAGATGATGAATAAATTCACCCAAATCACCCCATAAAATGTCATTATTTCAAGTTTCTAAATTTAAACGATTACTCCCCAGCGATAAAATTTTTATCAATGATAGGACCTAGTGGATTTTGTAGTAAATTTTATTGGCTTTCAGATGGACTATAATAAAAAATTTTATCTACAGTCTACACTTGGGAAAATATTTTTTAAGTACTGTACCCCCCATTTTCCGTTGATTTTCGAGATTTTGGATCTCGATGAAAAAAGCACTTAAAGACTTCGTTCTTTTTGCTTTTCTACTTATTATCAAAGAAAATGTTTGCGTGAATTTTTTCAGAATTTTTCAAGCATTCCTAATATGATTAATGTAGGTGAGGTTATAGTTATGTGGAGGGTGTTTTTTGAAAAAATTGGATAAAAAATTTTTGAATAGAGATTTTTTCAATTTCTCTAGTTTATATGAATTGTTACCTGCTTTAATTAATACAAAATAAAAATCAGCCCGATTGGTTCAGTAGAAGTTAAGAAATTCGAAAATTTATGATGAGGTTATAGTTATGTGGAGCAGTGTAGAAGCACACCCTACGAGGGGATCGAAAAATAGAAGCAAATGTGCTTCAATTAGAGCATTTACGGTATTAACAAAAAGTTATTCCTGAATAGACTCATGTCTCCTTTTAATTGACTACATAAAAACTTCGAATAATTTAACTTTTCTTTCTTAAAAGAATATGATTAACCTTTTAATTGACACCCACGTAACAGCAATTCTTTAATGTACTTATGAAAATTTATAAAAATCCTTTATAAAAATTACCAGCTCGACACGACAATTTATTTATTTTACTTTAATTGTGAATACAATTATTGTCTTTAACATAATTTAAATTTACTTTAAATTGTGGGAAATTATTTTAAAGTAAATAAATTTACTTTAAATTGTGGGAAAAATTAATTATTAATTTCAATTGTCATGTATAAATTGAAATCATGTATGTATTTAATACTGACTTTTTTACAGAATTGTTTTCTAGTATGAATACAGTATTATTCTAATAGAATGACCGTCATTCTATTTTCAATACCCCTAGAAGGGTCATTCATTTGGAGGGGCCATTCTAATGGAGATGCCATTCTATTAGAATAAATACGGTAAATGTCGTCAGTGTCGACGCAGAAGACCCACAGACAAAAGCCCAAGACCATTTTTCTTATTTTTATTCTATTGTGCTTTCATATTGGCTCCTTAACTATGGTCTTTTTGGGGGGTTTTTGCTAGAGGTCGGCAAAATCGCACTTTCGGGATCCCGAGTCGGGATTTTTTTCTTAACCGAGGCCGGGACGGGATCCCGAGGGATAAATCCCGAAAAAATCCCGAATTTCAAAAATCCCGAAAATAATTATCCGGGATCCCGCCCGGGATTCGGGATTTTTTAAAAAATAAAAAATTTAAAATTTTTATAAATAAAGTGCATTAAAATACTGGAATTTATATGTAAATAATATTAACTTTGTAAAAATCTAATAGATTTAGAGGGATATCGGTGGATTAATCACTAGGTACCTTGATAAAATCCCACTATATACTAATCCATCCACTTTCCTCCGATAATACCTCCAGATTTCTCCGTTTGCAGCACCGCAAGCGAACATTTTGAGAATTTTGGAGCACATAAGTCAGATTTCTTCCATTTTCAGCGCCGCAGGCAAAAATTTTTAAAATTTCGAAGACCGTAGGCTAAAATATGAGTAAGAGATATTAATATGAGTAAGAGATATTACTCATATCTCTAAAAAGGATTTCAAAGAAGCAAAAGTTTGGACAAAATTTTTTGTAAATACGATACGGGAAACTAAAAGTGTAAAATATAAACGTAAACAGTTCGTGAGAAATCAGCTCCAAAAACTCTTATATTATTTAAAAGTTTCACGCAATTTATTTATTGTACTTTAATTGTGAATATTAATGTTGTCAACATTAAATTCACGCAAACATATTATTTAATTTTATAAAACTTTATTTTAATTCTAGAAAATGTTAATTATTAATTTTAATTGGCTTGAATAAATACATAGACAATTATTGTTTCAGTCGAATTTTTTAAAATTAATTTTTATAAATAAAAGGCAATATTTGACAATTGCATTATTTTTCATTTAATTTGTAACGAATTGTGATGTCGCATTTTAAAAACGGAAAGCGTGGGCAAACGGGGACGGGATAGAACCCTACTTAATATTTATAAGTTCGGTATACAAAACAGACGCCAAATTGGTCAATTTATATGTCATTCGAAAGGGCTCGCCGAGCTGACGAGGAACCTTTCGAGCTATCACCAAAAAATTTTAAATAGACGTGTAGAGCATGGTCGATAACCTATTGCCAATTTTTGGTTTTTCTTCTCCTGTAGAAAACTGAGCAATCGTTAATGTCACGCCGACAACAATAGACAATTTGAGCTTCTTAATCTCGGCTCGGACTCGAGCAACTGTGCCGATTTTGGTGTCATTCGACTTAGGTCGACGAGCTCTTTCAAATGACATATAATTTGACTAATTTGGGGTCTTTGTTGTATACCAAATATTTTCATTTAGAAGTACAGATAAAATTAAAAAATGAACACAACAGGGGTATACAATTTTTTCAACACACTTTCACAATCCGTAATTCCACCAAATATTTTTGCTCTATTAATTGTCATACCTTCAGTCACTCTTTACATTACAGAATTAGGAGTGATTTTTCGATTCAAGAAAACTTTTAAATCTTCATTTTTTAAATTATTTGCTGCTAGAACAATATCGGTAATTGAATAATTATTAAACAATACTGGGTATCAGATGTATCTTGGGGCCAAATCCGACTTTTTATTCAGACTTTTAGCGACGTTGCTGGAATTACCATTTTTTAACACCGCTAGGGACTATTAATGGGAGCTCTAGCATTATCTCGGCCGTATTTGACGTTTTGTGAGACATTGAGTTGAAATTTTGATCCGGCCCGTTCCATTTCAAAATCCTCTTTAGTCTGTTCGTAGCTAACTCTAGGAACCATAACCCAATAATACTACTCGATTTTTTACAACTTTCTTCAGAATATTTTGGGATTGCTTGGTCAATTTTTGTATATACGTTTTGGACGTGTTGGTTTTTTCCTTTCAATTTATATAATATTACCTGTTGTGTACTTGGATATTTTTAATTTTATAAACAATCATTTCTATTTTGTGGAAGGCATGTTAACTGCAATCCTTCTTTTAAATAGACTGACTGCTCTTTTGTGGCCATTAAAATATGAAAAGGTCCATCTTAAGTATAATTTTAAATAAGGTATAATTTCGGAATACTGAACAGAAAGCAAATAAGTCAAATTATATTTCATTCGAAAGAGCTCGTCGAGTTGAGTCGACTGGTGAAAAAATTTTCGAGCGGACTCATACATAGGCTGAGATAGAGGTCCCCGAAAATCCAAAAAGCATAGGGGGGACAAAGCTGTTTTTGGCGGTGAAAAATTTGAATATGCAAATTATACCTCATTCGAAAGAGCTCGACGTGCTGAGTCGAATGACACCAAAATCACCTAAAGCTGTTTTCATTTGACAAAGTTATGACCGTTTGTTTTTGTCCCTTCCAACGGGTCTTCACGGAAAAAAGTTTTTGCCGCTGCGGAGAAAGCCGAGATGTCGAGCGGAACGACGGCGCCGCTTCGCTACGGTCGCCGCGAGCGAAGCGAGCACGACCATAGCAAAGCACGGCCATCGTGTAGCGAAGACCATGCCCGGCCTACCCTCCGTAGCAGCACAAAAACAGTTTTTACTGCGAAGATTCTGTTGGTCATAATTTTGTTAAAAATCATCCAACCGAGCTGATTTTGGTGTCATTCGACTCAGCTCATCGAGCCCTTTCGAATGAGTTATAAAGCATATTCAAATTTTTTGATTCCAAAAAATTTTCAAATTTCGGGGGTCTGTAACTCGGCCATATGAAGTCAGAGTTCGTTGATTTTGGTGTCATTCGACTCAGCTCGAAGAGCTTTTTCAAAAGAGCTATTATTTGCATATTCGAATTTTTCACCCCTAAAAACTGCTTGGTCCCCCCTATGGTTTTTCGATTTTCGGGGGTCTATATCTCAGCCCCTTTATGAGTCCGCACGAAAATTTTTTCACCATTCGACTCAACTCGACGAGCTCTTTTGAAAGACATATGTTTTGCCTCATTTGCTTTCCGAAATTTTTTTTAAATAATTTTAAAATTCAGATTTGGGGTAGATTATGGTACTGGGCAATTATTATTGCTTATCTACTTCCACTAACATTAAGTTGGCATATTTTGATTTCAGAAATAGTAATTTGGGCGCATGATGATAATACAACTTTTACTTTGTATACAGTAATGAAGCCTGATGTAATATTTTGAGTTTTTATCATTTTTCAACAAATTTTTCTTATATAAAGGATACAAATGACGTATTAATTGGTTCGTGGTTTTGTATCTTTTTCACAATTATCTGTTTACTAATAAATCTTGCATGTCTTTTTACCTATAAAAGGACAAAAATTGCCAGTTTACAGCAAACTGAAAGTAAGCAAAAAATGGAAATGCGATTGACAATTTACTCGCTTTGGACTTTCTTTGGACAACTTTTATATGCTTTTTATACAGTAAATTGGGAATAATTCATGTAGTTAAACTATAATTTCAGATAATTCTCTACATTTCATCCTCACAACTTCAAAAATTTGTTGATCCAGATTTGGCAGAACTAATTTTCTTGACAGTTTTTAATCAGTATTCTTGGGTTAACGATATTAGTATAATTGCCATTCCTGCATTTTTGCTTCTTTGGGCATCTGAAATGATGCGTTCCCGTATTTATTCATTAATTCGAATAATTTGTTTTTTGCCTAAAAATACTAATAATAATGCTGTTATGGTTATACCTAAGTAAACAAGCTTTTATTTCTTGTACCTATGTATTACACAAAAGCAAACTAAATAAACTTTTAATTCTTTCAATATTTTTTTTTTGTTTTTTCATTTTATATGTATATCATAGAGAAGTCGACTCTATCTTATTACCCTTTAAAAAAAATTTTTTTTTAATTAATTTCTTCTATTAAATATAGTGGGTAATTATTGTTTCGACCTCTTCTGGAGGGTGTAATTATTCGAGAGGAGGTGCTAAATTTGGGGTATATCTCAATAAATCGAGGAGGGAATCTATTTATTTTTAGATAATGTTTAATAAGCTGTTTCAATAATTAAAATTGATAACGATTTTTTCAAAATATTTCAAGATTTGTGTAAAAAATGAGGGGGTAATTATTAAAGAGGGTAATTATTTGAAAGAGGGTAATTATTCGAGCATATACGGTATGTGTAATTAATTTGCTTAAAATCAATCCAATTTCCAAAAAAAATTTAAAAATATTTGAAGCTTGTTTTCGCTGTCATCACAAATCTAATATATTTTATTATTTTATTTCAGAGTCTTAACTTCCAAAAAACGGATTTGTTAAAGTTTTTTTCTAATTTTCCTCTAAATTTTTCCAAAAAAAAAACAATTTTTATATCACATGTTAATTCTAAAAATAAGGGAGGGGAGATGTTAAAGAGAAAGGCATGGTGGAGGGATTTTAGATGCACTTTAAAAATTCAATAGCTAGTCAGTCAATCATTTACCTATAAGGAAAATTGATTTAATGCTTGTCAAATTTAATTTTTATTAAATAATTTAATTAGCTTGTCTTTTTTAATTTAAATAATTAAATTAATTAATTTAATTAATTAACTTTAATAAGCTTAATAATTTAAATATAACCCTTTAAAATATAATGTTTTTCCTAAATAAGGTTATAAACATTTAATAGGTAACAGAGATGTTTTAAAACTGGAAAATCTTCAAAAATCGTAGATCGAAAACGAAAAAAAATTTTAAAAAGTGGAAATTATTTCCCCAAATTTTTGGTAAGATTGCTAGAGCGCTGTAAAACTGCAGGCACTCAGAGCTAGGCTATGTTGGCGGATCCTGGGAAATCCAAGGATACCTTGATCCGTGTCATCGAACTGTTGTTTGATGCGAATACGTTCTCCGTAATAATTTTCTGGAAGGCTGTTAATAAGATTAAGTGTGAATTATAGGAGTTTGAAGGGATATATATTTGAATTGAGATTTTCTTTTTTCAGTGACTCTGATCCCCGAACCCCGAAGGCTCTATCCCGGCAAGCCTCGATCCCCGACGATCCCGCCCCCGAAGGCTCGGGGTTTTGTTTATTAAATTTTATACTTTTATTTTAAAATTAAGTTTTAAATGGATTTCAATTACTATTATAGTCCGACTGAATTTTTGTTTTTTGAGTAATGCTGAAACTCGATTTACTTAGATTTTAATTAAGACTATAATCTTTGAACATTTTTAGGGAAAAAATTATTTAAATAAGCAAATGCTTATTTATTTAATTATTTTTTTGCTTCTACCAACAGCACCGGAAACAAATGCTTTTCCAAATTTATACAAAGGTGTTATTTTAGTTATTTCCTTTAATTAAATCATAAAAATTAAATTAGGCATTTGTAATGTATATAACAAGATGAGTTTAATTTACAATCCATTGAATGGTTCTACAGAAATAATTTTGGAAAATTATTTCAAAAAATTAATTTCAACGGAAGATTCCAATCAGATTAACATAATGTATCTGAAAATATCAATACTTTCTCAAGTATTTTTGACGGAAATTGCATTGGACAGAGCTGAGGCAGGAGATAATATAGGGTTAAATAAATATGTAAAATATTTATAAAAAAAGATTTTTTAAAGATTATTTGAACGATTTACCATGTTTTGTCCAGTTAACTTTATTTTGCCTTATGAAATACGTTTGTGTGATATAGTAGCAACTTTTAAAACAGAATATAAAAAATTAGTAGAAAAAAATTTTGAAAAAAATAAAAAAAAATATTCTACGAAAGATTGCACGAATGCAGATGACGAAAAATTAAAAAAAATATTTTTGGAATTTCAAGAAGAAATTTGGGAAGCTAATTTTATTGTGTTCTTTAAATTTTTTATAAATGAAAAGGGAGAATCATTTCAAAAATTTTTGCGGTAGTTTTATTCTGATATGAAACGATTATTTTTTTCCTAAAATTTTGGCAAGTTAGATACATTAATCAAAAACTTATTTCTAAAAAAATTTTTTTCTTTAGTATTTTTAAAATATAACGGAGTTTTGATAATCTAATACATATGTTACTATATTTTTTCTAAAATGAAAATTATTAAAAATTTTTACAAATATTTTTAACCTGTTATCATTGAATATTTTAATTAAATACTAAGATCTTTTTCTGACAACAAAACCCGAGTAAACGAGAGAATGGAAATGGTTTTTGGATCGCTGCGTTTTTTTGTTTTACATGAAATGCTTCCGGAATATTTTGGCAAACTAGGTATTAATATTTAATTAATGTATAATTAATTAAATCGGATACCCGGATCGCCCAACCTTATTTCAGATACAAAGCTGACGCATGACATTAGCATATATGTAGATAGAGCTTCGTTTTACAAAATTTTACAGATTATGGAAGCTCTACTATCCTAAACTCCGGTTTCTCTCTTAAAATTGTCCCAAAATTTTGACATTTTTTCTAAATTAGTTAAAAATATTTTGTGTCTCGTGGCAAAATACGAGATACAAGACATCCAAAAACACAAGATTTCGCGAGATACGAGACGAGCTTTACCCCTGGTAAAATTGTATTTCTACTCATTGTAAAATTCTCAAGAAAATACAGTAAATATATCTACCGACCCCTTAAGGATTCTTTTGAATTTTAATTTTGAGTCATTCGAAAGCGAATTAAATTTGCTAAAGGATAGTAATAGTAAAATTTTCAGAAAAAATGGGCTTTTTATTTTATAAAAAATAAAGATAATTTTATTTTATAGAAAACATTTCTGTTAAAAATTATTTAATTAAATTGTCTGATGATTCTCATGCAACTGAAATAAATCTATTTGATGATAAAGCTTTAATTAGGATGTTTTATGATTCATTAAAAACTTTAAATAAATTATCTGATGATTCTATTTTAAATAAAGCAAAATTTAAATTAACTAAAACAAAATATCAGCAATGGAGAATATTACATGTTTTGGATTATTTTCTTTATAAAGGATGGTATAAAATTAATATAGAAAATAAAGGTAATTTTGAGGAAATTAAATATTTATTTTTGTTTTTAGTTGGAATTGAACAAATAAAAAATATTTGGAAAACAATATTTGAAAATTATTGGAATGGAAATAATTTCCTTAAAGAATTTGTTTTGAATTTTGATAAAATTGAGGAGGAAGAAATTGAAGAAGAATTGGAGGTATTTTAGAAATTAAACTTTAATTTAAGTTCAATTTCGAAAATTAACATAATATAAAAATAGACAGACAATTTGTATGAAATTAAACTTCAAGTTTAATTAATGTTGTTTTAATTTAGTAAAAAATCTTCAGTATAAACAAAAGTTTGGGGGTATTCTGAGGGTTTCAAGGCTGGGCATAATTGCGGATTGCGTAAAATTGATGTTTTTCTGAATTGTGGATTGCGTTTGTGGATCTTAAAATTAAAATTGTGGGTTGCGGATTGACACTCAGGAAAGATTATTTTATTTGCGTCCGGCCCTGTTCGTAACACTAAATACATTAAACTTAATAAATTATATGGTTAGTAATAAATAAAATAAACTCTCTCTTCCTTTCTCAAATCAATTTAATAAACAAATACAAAATAAAATACTTTTTTACTTTTCTTTTCAAACTAAAACAAATAAATAACTAACGAACGAATGGGAGGGAAAATAGAGTTTACAATAAATAAGGGGAGAGAATAATTGAATGGGGTCAACAAATGGGGAAAGAACGAAAGAAAAACCAATGCTATTTCTTTTTAGCATCACATCCCGCTCACTTCAGATGACGGCGTCCTCGACGTCAGAATGAGTTCTTCCATCTCGGTCTGTCTTCCGGAAAGGTCTTGGGTGGCGAGGTAGTTCTTTCTTTTGTTGCTCTTGGATGTTTCAGTGTCAAAGTTGATCATGGGGTTCTCGAGGCCGACTCGATTTATGTAACCCGATCTTCGATGAAATTTTTCCAATAGGACTCCAATGGTGAGAACTTCGGTCACCGAAACCGATTCTACCAGTCCTGATTCTTCCTTCCGTTTCCTTTTCTTCCAATCTTTTTCAATTTCAACATCCTTTGAGTCTCGAATTACATCTTGATTTGTCGCCGAGACAAATTTCAAGACCTTCATCGGTTTCAAATCAAGTATTTGACGGTTCATTTCCTTCGGAAAGTTCTTAAAATTCTCAGAAAGTTTAGGGACACTGATCAACGTGACCAGTTTTTCAAAGTTCAAACACCTCCGAACTTCGAGAAAAAATCGTCCCATGATTTTTCTTTTCAAAAATCCAAATTCAAAATCTTCTCCAAAATAATTCCTTAAATTTTCCTTCCTTAGAAACTCACATCTTAGCTTTGCCAAAATTTTTGAATCCCTCAATTTTGACCTTAACATCTTACTTTTTTCAACAATATTTTCATTTTCTTTCAAAATTTCCAATTTGTCTCTTGTTGGTAGGATTTCCTTTTCTGGATCCTTTTCAATCACTTCCAATTCAAATTCCAAAACACCTTTTTCTTCAACTTTTTCCTCCAAAATTTTCAACTCATAACACTCTTCACCTTCTCTTAATTCTTTTAAAGCATCACACTTTTCACTTTCTTTCTCCACCAAATCATAACGATAATCACCTCCTTCTCCTATCACTTCCAAATCATCGCGATATTCCTCGCTTTCTTTCCCTTCCAAATCAGAATCTTCTCCTAATTCTTTCAAATTATCGCCTAAATCACTTCCTTTTTCTTTCAATTCCAAACATTCCTCGCTTTCTCTTTCTTCCAAATCAAAACAATCTTCATTTCCAGAACATACAATTTCTTCCTTAACTTCTTCATGAGAAACAGGAATATCCATTGGAACAATTTGTTGAAAAACATGGATTTCCGTTGGAATAGAAAATTCAATAGATGCAAAATCTTGTTTTTCATCTAACGGACAAAACAGTTCCTCATCCAATTCACAAAATTGTTTTTTTCCAAAATCTTCCAATAATTCAACATTTAATTCCTTTTCACAAATCAACTCATTTTCATCAACATTTTTAGCCGAATCTTGATCAATTGGCTTTTCAAAGAACTCCAAAATTTCTTTTGAAAATTCTTTTTCAAATTTTATGTTGACCTTATTTTTGAATGATGGAGTGGGAATATTTTGAGGTTTGAAAATTTTCTCATGCTCTTTCAAATTTTTCTTTTGCTGCGGGGAATTGGTTCGCAAAGTACCTTCAAGAGAACTTTGGTTTTCCCCAAAATTTTTCTTTTGTTGAGAGGAATGGCTTTGCTTTTTAACTAAATCGATTGACTCCTCGACTTTGTACTCAGATGGAAGGAGCTTACAAAGGATGAAATTCTTAATCGATTTATAGTTGTAGTGCTTGGCTTTGATTGCAAGAATGAAGTAACTTTTTGCTTTGCCATCCAACTTGGATTTGAGAGCAAAAATTTTCTTTTTCTCCGACCAGTCTTCTAGAGCGAGATCAAATTTTTTGAAAAATTTTCTTATCCCGAAATCTCCTTCGGTTCCGTCTAGATCTGGAATGGTATCCAAAAGTAATTTTTCGATGTCAGCTTGTGACGTGTCTTCGAAGAAATTAGAATTTTGTTCAATCGGATGAATCGATTGCGGTGGCACGAAGGGGTATGGGTAGTGAATCATTTGTTGAGGGAAGCCATAATTTGGATGACAAGAGAAATTTGGAAATCCGTAAGAATTTTGGTCCGCTTCCATTTTTTTTGACGACAATTCAAATCCTATCCACCGAGGCTAGAATTTGACACGCAGAAAATTCAATCAACCCACCGAGGGAAAACTGAATAAGATTTCTTTTGTAAAAAAAAATCTCAAAAAAAGTTGTCAATCCGAAAACTATCCCACCGAGGAATAACTTTCAAGCTTATTTTGTTGTTGGTCTATCCAAAGACCTTCTAAACAAATCCTAAGTTTTAAATGTCTAAAACACAAAAAACGCCCAAATGCCCCATGAAATTAGCTCCGGAAGATTAACGTCCTGTATATCTCTATTGAATTTTTTCTGAGATATATGAGCATTACCATCTTATAGCAAATTTTAAGGGCTTTCAAATGAGCCCAAATTGAAAATTTAAAACAAACCCTAAGGGGTCAAAAATATTTTTTAAATAGCCTTACCCCCGATTTACGTTGATTTTCGAGGTATCTGGATCTCGACACTGAAGTGAGATATGGGTCTAATTCTTTTTGATTTTTTCTTAGAATCGATAAATATGCTAGCTTAAATTTTTGTAGATTTTTCTTAATGTTAGAAACCCGAAATTTCAAAGTGGCGCTATACTTTTGTGGAACCCTAAAACTAGTGATTTGCCTATAACTATTGAAAAAATTGATTTGTTAACTAATTTTTTTTACAAACCAGATTTAAGACAACTATTAATCATTACAAAAAAGTCTAAAAATAAAAACTACGGTTACAGTATTGAAACCGAGAAAAATAAGGGTGGCGCTATACTTTTGTGGAGCAGTGTACTTGATTCTAAATTAAATTGCCAATGAAAAAGAGTTGTCGTTTCTGCAGAAAATTTTTCCTTTACGGTTATCCTGCTCGGTTAGGGATATTTAATGAATTTTTAAAATAAGATTGTTTTCATAACATATGTATATCCCAACGTCATTCGCGTTTTCTCCGGCATACCATAACTGATTAATATTTCACATGATAATAATTATTTTAATTGTTTAGCAAAATCTGCCAAAGAATCTAAAAAGAAAAGAAATTTTTCGAGAAATTGAAGAAGAAATTAAAGAGGAAGACGAAGAAATATTTTCCATAAAATTAATAGATGAAGTTATAATGAAGGAATATACACGTAAATATTTTTTAGAAATAAATGAAGACTTTATTAGAGCTCGCCACGGTTTATTCTAAACACGATACACAAAGTGTATTAATCCTAAATTCATGAAAATTTTCTAGTCCAGTTCTTTTTTTACTAAAACCAGAATCCACAAATGTACCGCGTACCAACATCGAATGATGTAAATCGAAATTTTGATATATCTCTTATGTTAACTGATATTAGTAAAGAAATATTTTAGCTTATTTTTCTAGTTCATGTATGTTTCAGTGAGTCTTCGGGTTAGATGAAACTTGCAAACAAAAAACAAATCTAATATTTGAGATCATAAAAATTAATTCAAAAATTTTTAGAAAATAAAGAAATGAAAGCTGCACTCAATTTTTTAAAAGATTTATTGGAAATTGAAAATAAATTGTTTGCACATAATATTGGAATTTTTGATAAAAATGTAGAGGAATTTAAATTTAATATTGAAATTAAATTAAAAGAAAATCAAAAATTGGAAATAAAAAATTTATTTGACGAGAAAAAAGGAAATTATTATCATAAAAAGGATGGGCATTTAGTAAATAAATTTACAAAATTTTTGTTGGAGAATATTGAAGAAATTAAATTAAATAATAAAAAATTAATTTATTTAATCATTCATTTATTAGTAAATATTGAGAAAAATATATTTGATGATTATATTAAAGAGGTAATAATGAATAATAATTAAATACAAGAAATATAGGAAAATAGCAAAATCGGATCCGATTCCTGATCTGTTATGACAGATTCACTGAAGGCGGATTCCGGACCGAGCACCTGGCCAAAACTTTTCTGGGCTACTGCAGAATAATCCTGAGCTTTTCAAAATAATCTGAAAATAACTCGGACATAGAACCTTAACTTCGGAAAAATTCAGCCGGCTCAAGAAAAATCGGCAAATCTCAAAATCAGATTCGATTCCATTCCTTTATAACAATTAACCTGAATCCCATTCCGGATTTTTAAACGAGCCGGATTCGGTTTGAATTTCTTAATTCTCCTGGAAATAGATCGGAAATCACCCACCCTGGTTGGCCCATGGCAACCATTTAAATATACATTATGCAATAAATTTCTAGAAATTTGCAACAAAAGAAATGAAATTTAACGAAAAATTAAAATTCTTGTAAAAGAAAATAAAGTTAGTTTGGAATTTCTAATTAAAAATAAACTTAAATATTATTTTAGGGCACAAAATAAGGAAGAATATAAAGAGTTGAAGACAAAAATTGATAATTTTATTAAAAAACCAAAAATTATTAACTAATATTTTTAAAAGAATGAAATGACTGGAGGATCAGACAAAAATTTATCGCAAATACAAGCTCCAAAAGATATATTTATTTTTGTGAGAAAAATGGCAATTTTATATTTTTCATATTTCGAATTTACAGACCCCAAATCCATATAATCATTTCCGTAAAAACTGTATTAATTGCCCAGGGTAATTATAGTAATTATATACTATATATATTAATTATTTATCACCTTTATATCTGCTATAGTGAGGGGTGAGGATATCAGTGGATATTGAAGGATACAGGAGATCTGGGCTCCAAATCCTACATTTTCAACGACGCAGGCGAAATTTTAAGAATTCTGGAAGTAAGAAGCCAGATTTCTTCATTATTCAGCGCCGCACGCAAAAATTTTGGAAAAATTTTTTGTCTAAATTTTTTTTGTTTTAAATTATGAGAAATTTTTCCAAATTCTCGGAACACGGAAATCGGAAGGAAAAAAACGTCGGGCATCGGAAATCGCTCCTCGATATCCGTCTTAATTTTCCACATATTCTTTTAATCTCTAGATTTATTTTTATATTTATCCTTAAAATTAGTCAAACTTAAAACTATTTTATAACATATATTTTTTAAATTAGTGTAGGAAAAATAGGGGGTAATTATTTAAGATAGAGTTATTGTTCGGAACTCTAGCTAAATGATGTAGTTAATACATGCGGGGTAAATAGTTGAGGGAGGGGCATTAATACAGTTTTATGGTATATTTTATTTATTTATTCTAAATATTATTTTTGATATCCATCTTGTTTATTATAATTATATTTATTATTTCCTAATTCTGAGTTAAATGAAAGTTGCTTTATGACAGAAAATAGCATTTTTTCATATTGTCTTTCCTGTTGAATCACGGCTGATTTTTATTTAGTTTTGGTATTTGAAAGTAGAGTAAGTCGAGTTCGAGCGAGTTCGAGTTACTCGACTCGACCGCTCGGGTTTTTTGCGTAATTACTCGACTCGGAACTCGGGATCATAATACTCGGATTACTCGAGCTCGGAAACTTTCTACTCGACGTACTCGGTTAAAACCGAGTATTTTTATGCCCCCATCTGCGGCGCAAAAAAAAAAAGATTTTTAGCTTTTGGATCTTCCAAAATTCTCAAAATTTTCGCCTGCGGCGCTGAAAAGCCAAGAAATCTAGTGTGTTGGTCTTCCAAATTTCTCAAAATTTTTGCCTGCGGCGCTAGAAAAAAGAAAATTTGCTCTCTGGCCTTCCAAAATTCTCGAAATTTTCGGCTGCGGCGCTGAAAAAGGAAGATTTGTGTATATCGGAAGATTCAATCAAGCTAAGTGGGTTTTAGTAATATCCGGATATTTCAAGGGATCTGGCCTTCTGAAAATTGGTGTCCCTACTTAACCTTGAGAAATTCTCAAAATTTAAGCCAATGGCGCGAAAAGAGAGGGATAGAGCAACGGATCTCATGATCACTTTTCGACAATATACCTAATCCGATATCCCAATTAATCTCCCGAATTTCCAAGATTTTGCTCCTAATAACCCAAATCTCACTATAATCGGTTCAAATCCCGCTTAATCCCTTGATCTCCATCTCATTCCTCTTATCACTCGATATCCCCTTAATCTACACAAATCCACGAAATAATATTATCCATTGATGTATAACATAGATTGTGTGCATATCATGGAATTTCTGCGGATTAAGAGGGATATAGACGGATGAACGAAAATAACTGGGATTTGGATGAAGATCTAACGCATTACTGCCAACAAATGCCCAAAACACTGCACTGATGATGAATAGTTTTTAGTAAAAGTATTGTTTTTATTGAAATTATTTTAAAATACTGTTTTATAAAAATTACTCGATTACTCGACTACTCGAACTCGAACTCGGCCTAAAAAGTTGAGCTCGAGCTCGAACTCGGGTTTTTCAAACTCGGATTACTCGAGCTCGGTTTTTCCCAATTACTCGGTACTCGACTTACTCTATTTGAAAGTGCAGTAGGGTTTTTTTGGGGGTGGGGAATTATTGTTTCAATCCAACTCTAGCATGGGGAATTAATCGAGAGGGGGAATTATTCGAGGGGGCGGAATTATTCGAGGGAGGAGGGGGGGGGGGATTATTCGAGATAGGGGAATTAATCGAGGAAATACGGTATCCCTTCTGAAGATTCTCCTTCTAGTGATTAACAAATTAAAAAACCAAAAAACGTATTTGTTTGTACTTTATCTCGAGTGTGATAAAACTATTAGAAATTCTCTGAAAAAATAAGATTAATTTTAAATTAGGGTGGGACGATATCGATATTTTAGGAAAAATTCGATATCGAGATTGATCGATATCGACATGACCGAGATCGATATGCAAGATTTGACCCGATATCGAGATCGATATACGATATTTACCGTATTTTTATAAAAATATTTATTATAAAATTTTTACCCTTTACTGCGCCGCAGGCGAAAATTTTGAGAATTTTGGAGGTCCTTGAGTCAGATTTCTTCCATTTTTTTGCGCCGCAAGCGAAAATTTTGAAAATTTTGGAGCACCTTGCGTCAGATTTCTTCCATTTTTTTGCGCCGCAAGCGAAAATTTTGAAAATTTTGGAGCACCTTGCGTCAGATTTCTTCCATTTTTTGCGCCGCAAATTATTACATATTTTTGAATTTATTTTTCAAAAGAAAAATTTTTTAAGCTTCATTTCCATCTCTGGATCCGAACCCATCCCTATGAAATTATACAAGGGAGTGAAGTCAGTCGACTTTACCACTCAACCATCGACCAAAAAAGGAAAATAGGGATAATTTTAGATGCTCAAGTAGCCATATTTCTTCTTTTTCAGCGCCGCAGGCGAAAATTTTTAGAATTTTGGAAGGGCAAGTGGCCAGATTTCTTCAATTTCTTAGAAAAAAAGAAATCTTTAGGGGTGTATATTTAATATCGATATCGATCGATATTTGGGGCGATATATCGGTATCGGTTTCGAGATCGATATCGGATGAAACCGATATCGATATTGGAAAAAGACCGATATTCGAGACCGATATATCGATATCGATCTCGACTTGTCCTACCCTATTTTAAATGTCAAGAGTTGTACGAAAATTTAAGTGTTGCGATTATTTATGAATAATAATTCTCAAAAAAGTAAATATGTCTATCAAGAACTCTTTACATTGCAGAATTAGGAGTGATTTTTCGTTTCAAGAAAACTTTTAAATCTTCATTTTTTAAATTATTTGCTGCTAGAACAATATCGGTAATTTAATAATTATTTAAAAATGCTTTTGTGTTTTATGGTATTTTGTGTTTTATGGCTCCGGATTCGCCCTTTTATTCAGGTGTTTTGGCAAACGAATTACGGAAATGGCCAACATTATCATCCATCCGAAGCTGTACGCCAAGTGCCATGCACAAATTCTTCAAATGTTTAAAACCGCCGGACGTTAAACGCCAAAAAATTTATAACTTATAAACGCCAAAGAGCTAATATTCTTTTATTTTTTAGCTCCGCAGGCGAAAATTTTTTATTTTCACAAGGCCAAGAACCCAGAATCCATAGAAACTTTCAGAATTCGTAAAAAAAATTTTCAGATTTCATAATTTTTCATCCATATTTAGAGTATTTTTGGCTTGATTGGTCATTGTTTGTATATACGTTTTGGACGTGTTGGTTTTTTCCTTTCAATTTATCTAAAATTACCAGCTGTGTATTTGGCTATTATTAATTTTATGTATAATCATTTTTGCTTTGTGGAAGGAATGTCAACAGCAATCCTTCTTTTAAATAGACTAACAGCCCTTTTATGGCCATTAAAATATGAAAGGGTGCATTCTAAGATGTATAATTTTTATTAATTTAAAATTCAGATTTGGAATAAATTATGGTATTGGGCAATTATTCTTGCTTATCTACTTCCACTAACATTAAGTTGGCATATTTTGTTTTCAGATGTAGTTGTTTGGGTTCATAATAATGAAACTTTTAGTTTGTATACACAAATGAAACCTGATGTAATAATTTATTTTTAGAAAAAATTTAAATAGAAATTTTTTTGAAAAAATTTATTATTTCCTATAAATTTACAGGATCCAAATGACCCATTAATTAGTTCGTTGTTTTGTATTTTTTTCACGATTATCTGTTTACTAATCAATCTTGCATGTCTTTTTATCTATAAAAGGACAAAAATTGCCAGTTCGCAGCAAACTGAAAGTAAGCAAAAAATGGAAATGCGATTGACAATTTACTCGCTTTGGACCTTCTTTGGGCAACTTTTATGCGTTTTTTATTTGGTAAATTGGGAATAATTTATGTAGTTAAACTATAATTTTAGATAATTCTCTACATTTCATCCTCCCAACTTCAAAAATTTGTTGATCCAGACTTGGCAGAACTGATATTTTTGACAGTTTTTAATCAGTATTCTTGGGTCAACGATATTAGTATAATTGCCATTCCTGCATTTTTGCTTCTTTGGGCATCTGAAATGATGCGTTCCCGTATTTATTCAATAATTCGAATAATTTGTTTTTTATCTAAAAATACTAATAATAATGCTGTTATGGTTATCCCTAAGTAAACAAGCTTTTACTTCTTGTACATAAGTATTACACAAAAGCAAACTAAATAAACTTTTAATTCTTTTAATATTTTTTTTGTTTTTTTCATTTTATATCTCATGAAGAAGTCGACTCTATCTTATTCCCCTTTTTAGAAAAATTTTTTTTTTAAATTAATATCTTCTATTAAATATAGTGGGTAATCATTGTTTCGACCTCTTGCTGGAGGGTGTAATTATTCGAAAGGAGGTGCTAAATTTGGGGTATATCTCAATAAATCAAGGAGGGAATCTATTTATTTATTGTTTAATAAGCTGTTTCAATAATTAAAATTGACAATAATTTTTTCAACATATTCAAGATTTGTGTAAAAAATGAGGGGGTAATTATTAAAGAGGGTAATTATTTGAAAGAGGGTAATTATTCGAGCATATACGGTATGTGTAATTAATTTGCTTAAAATCAATCCAATTTCCAAAAAAAAATTAAAAATATTTGAAGCTTGTTTTCGCTGTCATCACAAATCTAATATATTTTATTATTTTATTTCAGAGTCTTAACTTCCAAAAAACGGATTTGTTAAAGTTTTTTTCTAATTTTCCTCTAAATTTTTCCAAAAAAAAACAATTTTTATATCACATGTTAATTCTAAAAATAAGGGAGGGGAGATGTTAAAGAGAAAGGCATGGTGGAGGGATTTTAGATGCACTTTAAAAATTCAATAGCTAGTCAGTCAATCATTTACCTATAAGGAAAATTGATTTAATGCTTGTCAAATTTAATTTTTATTAAATAATTTAATTAGCTTGTCTTTTTTAATTTAAATAATTAAATTAATTAATTTAATTAATTAACTTTAATAAGCTTAATAATTTAAATATAACCCTTTAAAATATAATGTTTTTCCTAAATAAGGTTATAAACATTTAATAGGTAACAGAGATGTTTTAAAACTGGAAAATCTTCAAAAATCGTAGATCGAAAACGAAAAAAAATTTTAAAAAGTGGAAATTATTTCCCCAAATTTTTGGTAAGATTGCTAGAGCGCTGTAAAACTGCAGGCACTCAGAGCTAGGCTATGTTGGCGGATCCTGGGAAATCCAAGGATACCTTGATCCGTGTCATCGAACTGTTGTTTGATGCGAATACGTTCTCCGTAATAATTTTCTGGAAGGCTGTTAATAAGATTAAGTGTGAATTATAGGAGTTTGAAGGGATATATATTTGAATTGAGATTTTCTTTTTTCAGTGACTCTGATCCCCGAACCCCGAAGGCTCTATCCCGGCAAGCCTCGATCCCCGACGATCCCGCCCCCGAAGGCTCGGGGTTTTGTTTATTAAATTTTATACTTTTATTTTAAAATTAAGTTTTAAATGGATTTCAATTACTATTATAGTCCGACTGAATTTTTGTTTTTTGAGTAATGCTGAAACTCGATTTACTTAGATTTTAATTAAGACTATAATCTTTGAACATTTTTAGGGAAAAAATTATTTAAATAAGCAAATGCTTATTTATTTAATTATTTTTTTGCTTCTACCAACAGCACCGGAAACAAATGCTTTTCCAAATTTATACAAAGGTGTTATTTTAGTTATTTCCTTTAATTAAATCATAAAAATTAAATTAGGCATTTGTAATGTATATAACAAGATGAGTTTAATTTACAATCCATTGAATGGTTCTACAGAAATAATTTTGGAAAATTATTTCAAAGAATTAATTTCAACGGAAGATCCCAAACAAATTAACAAAATGTATTTGAAAATATCAATACTTTCTCAAGTATTTTTAACAGAAATTGCTTTGGACAGAGCTGAGGCAGGAGATAATATAGGGTTAAATAAATATGTAAAATATTTATAAAAAAAGATTTTTAAAGATTATTTGAACGATTTACCATGCTGTGTCCAGTTAACTTTATTTTGCCTTATGAACTACGTTTGTGTGATATAGTAGCAGCTTATAAATCAGATTATAAAAAATTAATAGAAAAAAATTTTGAAAAAAATAAAAAAAAATATTCTACGAAAGATTGCACGTATGCAGATGACGAAAAATTGAAAAAAATATTTTTGGAATTTCAAGAAGAAATTTGGGAAGCTAATTTTATTGTTTTCTTTAAATTTTTTATAAATCAAAAGGGAGAGTCTTTTCAAAAAATTTTGCGGTACGTTTTATTCTAATATGGAACAATTTTTTTCTTAAAATTTTGGCCAGTTAGATACATTAATCAAAAACTTATTTATAATAAGATTTTGTTTTTCCTGAATTATTTTAACGGAGATTTGATATAATATAACGGAGATCTTTTTTATAAAATGAAAATTATTAAAAATTTTTACAAATATTTTTAACCTCTTATTATTGAATATTTTAATTAAATACTAAGATCTTTTTCTGACAACAAAACCCGAGTAAACGAGAGAATGGAAATGGTTTTTGGATCGCTGCGTTTTTTTGTTTTACATGAAATGCTTCCGGAATATTTTGGCAAACTAGGTATTAATATTTAATTAATGTATAATTAATTAAATCGGATACCCGGATCGCCCAACCTTATTTCAGATACAAAGCTGACGCATGACATTAGCATATATGTAGATAGAGCTTCGTTTTACAAAATTTTACAGATTATGGAAGCTCTACTATCCTAAACTCCGGTTTCTCTCTTAAAATTGTCCCAAAATTTTGACATTTTTTCTAAATTAGTTAAAAATATTTTGTGTCTCGTGGCAAAATACGAGATACAAGACATCCAAAAGCACAAGATTTCGCGAGATACGAGACGAGCTCCACCCCTGGTAAAATTGAATTTCTACTCATTGTAAAATTCTCCAGAAAATACAGTAAATATGCATATCTACCGCACCTTAAGGATTGTTTTGAATTTTAATTTTGAGTCATTCGAAAGCGATTTAAATTTGCTAAAGGATAGTAAGAGTAAAATTTTCAGAAAAAATGGACTTTTTATTTTATAGAGAATATAGATAATTTTATTTTATAGAAAACATTTCTGTTAAAAATTATTTGCTCAAATTGTCTGATGATTCTCATGCAACTGAAATAAATCTATTTGATGATAAAACTTTAATTAAGATGTTTTATGATTCATTAAAAACTTTAAATGATTTATCTGATGATTCTATTTTAAATAAAGCAAAATTTAAATTAAATAAAACAAAATACCAACAATGGAGAATATTACATGTTTTGGATTATTTTCTTTATAAAGGATGGTATAAAATTAATATAGAAAATAAAGGTAATTTTGAGGAAATTAAATATTTATTTTTATTTGTTTTTTAGTTGGAATTGAACAAATAAAAAATATTTGGGAAATAATTTTTGAAAATTATTGGAATGGAAATAATTTTCTTAAAGAATTTGTTTTGAATTTTAATGAAATTGAAGAGGAAGAAATTGAAAGGGAATTCGACGTAATTTTAAGTTTAACAAATTCAGGAATAGGGAAATCCCGATTTTTTCATTCTCGTTTTTTCTAAATCTAAACAGGATTGCGCCAGCTTCTTTGTTTTTTTTCCATTTGTTTTGAAACTTTTTGAGGGAAAAACGTATTTGTGCATGCACTTTGATGGCCTTATCTTAATTTTGAAAATTAAGAAAAGACCGGACTATTTATATAATGGGTTGACCCAAAAGAATGAGTCCTTTTTTGGGCTAGATTTGAAATTGTACACTTGGAATTAATTCCCAGGGGCACTGGACTTAATGGAAATCTCTATCGTACAATCATTGACCGTGTTCAAGTTGCCATTGATGGTTTCACAGTTCAGGGACGACGTCAAGGCCAGGTTGTTTTCCATCAGAACAACGCGCCTCCACACCGTGCAAATGCAACTCGTGCCCACATTACTCGGATGGGAAATTCTACCACATGCGCCTTACTCACCGGACATTTCGCCATCTGATTATCACTTATTCCTGTCTAAGAAAAATCATTTACGTGAAGTTCGATTCCAAAATGATACGCAAATCAAAAATTGTGTAACTGATTTTCTGGAGGCAAAAGCAGCTACAACTTTTTATCAAAGAGGAATTCAAAAGCTGCCCAGAAAATGGCAAGAAGTAATAGATAATAATGGGCAATGCATCGTTTCTTGATTGTTTTTGTTTTCTTTGTTATAGCTAATTATTTGCATTATCCATAAATGGCTCATTCTTTTCGGGTCAACCCATTAATAGATAAGAGAATTACATGGGTTAAAATTAAAATATCGATAAAAATAATTTTTTATACTTTTATAAGCAAATATACAGTACTGCACAAAAGTATAAGAACACTTTCAAAAAGCTTATAACTTGGGACATACTTGACAAAATTTTAGGAAATTTTGTGTAAATGTGTGGATTATAAAGAGAAACACGATTAAATAATTAAAATTTTAAATTTTTTAAAACATCTCTCCAAAACTTAAAATTATTAAAATTTCGCGTTTTTTTACTGCACAAAAGTATAAGAACACTTTATAAAAAAGATACTTCCAAGATTAGGAAAAATTTACAAAAATTCTAGCGAGCATACATAATGATATTATGAAAAAATAAAAAAGAACTAGACTCATATCTTTACCCGGAGCCGAGATCCCGAAACCCCGAAAATCAACGTAAAACGGGGGTAAGGCTCTTTAAAAAAATTTTTCGACCCCTTACTAATTATTTTCAATTTTTATTTTGGGCTCATTTGAAAGCCCTTGAAATTTGCTACAAGATAGCAACAATCTTATTTTTATGAAAAAATTTTATAGGGAGGTACATGCATTCAAACTTCGGAAGCGACCTTAAGGGGAATTTTATGGGGCATTAAGGCGTTTTTTTCTGCATAAAAAGTTTAATGCCTGCTTCTTTCTCTAAAATTTTTTCTGAAAAATAAGATTGTTGCTATCTTGTAGCAAATTTTAAGGGCTTTCGAATGAGCCCAAAATCAAAATTTAAAGTAATCCATAAGGGGTCGAAAATATTTTTTAAAGTTGAAAACCCCTGTTTTACGTTGATTTTCGGGGTTTCGGGATCTCGGCTCCGGGTAAAGATATGAGTCTAGTTCTTTTTTATTTTTTCATAATATCATTATGTATGCTCGCTAGAATTTTTGTAAATTTTTCCTAATCTTGGAAGTATCTTTTTTATAAAGTGTTCTTATACTTTTGGCAGTAAAAAAACGCGAAATTTTAATAATTTTAAGTTTTGGAGAGATGTTTTAAAAAATTTAAAATTTTAATTATTTAATCGTGTTTCTCTTTATAATCCACACATTTACACAAAATTTCCTAAAATTTGGTCAAGTATGTCCCAAGTTATAAGCTTTTTGAAAGTGTTCTTATACTTTTGTGCAGTACTGTATTTTAATCCAAATGGTTATTCTCAAACTAATTCTGATGTTCATTTAAAATATTTGTTTGTAATGAAAGATTGTACAGAAAATATTTTAAATGATAAAAATATAACAATAAATGAAGAAAATAAAGAAGAAAATAAAAAATATTTGAACAATTGTGTAAATGAGGAAATTAAAAAATTAGATGAAAACATTGAAGAAATGGATAAATTTGAAAGAAATATTCAAAAATTAAAATTTATTGAAAAAATATATAAAGATAAAGTGTATAATCCAATTCAAACAATGAACGAAAAGAATGGGTTAGAAAAAAGTAAATTTTAAATTAAAAATGTGTCGAGCAAGTTTTTCGAATTTTTTTCGGAGAAATAAATAAGCATGTTAATATCCATAGGTTTAAGGGATGTTGCAAATTTAATTTTAAATCGCGTAAAAGTCGGGAGAAATAAATGAACGGAACTCGGAGGGAACAATTTTGTTGATAAAAGTCAAGAAACTAAAAACTAATAAAGGTCAAAAATAAACGACGGCTGGGAATGGGGAGCTTGTGGTTCATAACTTTCAAAAGCCGAAAAGCCAAAAGATAATTTTTAGCTACACTTGAAATTTTTCTTGAAATTTCATAAGACCAAAATTTAATTTGTTGTCATTACGGGGGTATTTAAAAATAAGACGTAATTTTTCGGAAGCAACATCCCCGGTTTTTATGTTTTCATTTAATAAACTTAATTATTAGAAAATGAAATTAAAAAATTATATGGTAGTCAAAAAATAAAAGATGGAAATCGTGATAAAATAATTATGAAAAACAATGAAGAGGAAACAATATTAGAGGAGGTAAGTAATAATTTAATCTGTTCCAAGTTATATACTTGATGCTAAATTAAATTGCCAACAGGGTGGCCCTTTTACCCTATTTCTAGAGGATTTTCCCTATTTTTGACCTTTTCGCCCTATTTTTACCCTATATTCTCATTTGCCATATTTTTGCCCTATTTTTGCCATCTTGTAAAATTTTTAAAAATTCGTCGGATTTTGTAAAAAAATGGTAAAAATGAAGGATTTCTGACTTCCTGGCCTTCCAAAATCCTCAAAATTTTCGCCTGCGGCGCTGAAAATTGAAGAAATTTGACTTTTTGGCTTTCCAAAATTCTCAAAATTTTCGCTTTATTTAAAATTTTAATCATGTTTAAGCTTTTAAAACTATACCCTAATTTTTGCCCTATTTTTGGCCGATTTCTCTCTATTTTTGCCCTATTTTTGAGTGGCTGTGCCCTATTTTAGTGTTTTGGAAGGGGCCACCCTGATTGCCAATGAAAAAGAGTTGCCGTTTCTGCAGAGAATTTTTCTTTTGGGGTTATCCTGTTCGGCTAGCGCATTTAAAAAATTTTCAGATATCCAAAAAAAACTTTAGATAGTTAAAATACAAAGCCTTTCAACAGGAATTAAATTAAAATTTTTTAATTTAGTTATTTATTTTTTATTTTTATTTTTTTTATTTTTATTTTTTTTATTTTTTACTAGTAAACTGAAAACAAAAGCTAAAAGCTTATTTCTGGGTATAAACATATTTTAAAATAAAATTGTATATCCTAAGGCA
This sequence comes from Meloidogyne enterolobii, assembly GCA_963681835.1. Taxonomy (NCBI): domain Eukaryota; kingdom Metazoa; phylum Nematoda; class Chromadorea; order Rhabditida; family Meloidogynidae; genus Meloidogyne; species Meloidogyne enterolobii. The sequence continues at coordinate 935,647 of CAVMJV010000013.1, read as the reverse complement.
TTATTTGATCATTCTCCTCCATAGCTGATTAATATTTCACCTAACAATGATTAATTTAATTTTTGTAGCAAAATTTGCCAAAGAATCTAAAAGGAAAAGAAATTATTCGAGAAATTGAAGAAGAAATTAAAGAGGAAGACGAAGAAATATTTTCTGCAAAATTAATAGATGAAGTTATAATGAAGGAATATACACGTAAATATTTTTTAGAAATAAATTACGATCTTAATAGAGCACACAATTTCTACACACAATTTCCGATCCTGGAAATAAATCGGAAGTCACCCGCACTGGATTTTTTAAACCCAGAATCCAAAAATGAACGCGTACCGATACTAGAACATCCGAGAATGTAAATTGAAATTTTGATATATCTCTTTAGTTAATTGATAAGAAATATTTCAGACTAGAGTTGTCTGTTTCAGTAATTCTTCGGGTTAGCTGAACCTTACTAACAAAAAAAAAACAAATCTAATATTTGAGATCATAAAAATTAATTCAAAATTTTTAGAAAATAAAGAAATGAAAGCTGCACTCAATTTTTTAAAAGATTCGTTGGAAATTGAAAATAAATTGTTTGCACATAATATTGGAATTTTTGATAAAAATGTAGAGGAATTTAAATTTAATATTGAAATTAAATTAAAAGAAAATCAAAAATTGGAAATAAAAAATTTATTTGACGAGAAAAAAGGAAATTATTATTATAAAAAAGATGGGCATTTAGTAAATAAATTTACAAAATTTTTGTTGGAAAATATTGAAGAAATTAAATTAAATAATAAAAAATTAATTTATTTAATCATTCATTTATTAGTAAATATTGAGAAAAATATATTTGATGATTATATTAAAGAGGTAATAATGAATAATAATTAAATACAAGAAAAATCGGCAAATCACAAAATCGGATCCAATTCCTGATCTGTTATGACTAGAGCCAGGATTTTTAGGCAAATGCCTGTTTTTTTCCTAGATAGGCCTGATGCTGAAACGTTCAAATCCGGTGTTATTTTACTGAAATCTGCTTTCTAACTACTTTTATCGTTGCCTAAAATTGCCTATTTTAACTTTTTCTGGAAAAGTGCCTTATTTTGCCTTTTTCAGCCTATTTTGGATATTTTTACTAAAAAGTGCTAATTTTTGGGTATCTTATGAAAAAATTCTGTCTAAAAAATTTTTTTTGGAAAAATTTTCTTCTGAAAAATATATCAAATTATTTTTGGAAACAAAATAATTAATATAAAATAATTTATATGTAATTCTGTTCGTCAGAATTAGTTTATTTAACAGTTTATTGCTTAGATTTATCATTTTTGATAAAATTTATACAATTTAAATCAGAAAATTTCGAAAAAATCCTGCCCATTTTGCATTTTTTCGGATTTTAGTTTCTATTTTGGCAGTTTCTAGTGCCTATATAGGCGCCTATTTTTATCTTAATCGTGCCTAAAAATCCTGGCTCTAGTTATGACAGATTCACTGAAGGCGGATACCGGACCGAACACCTGGCCAAAACTTTTCTAGGCTACTTTTGAATAATCCTGAGCTTTTCAAAATAATCTGAAAATAACTCGGACATAGAACCTTAACTTCGGAAAAATTTAGCCGGCTCAAGAAAAATCGGCAAATCTCAAAATCAGATCGATTCCATTCCTTTATAACAATTAACCTGAATCCCATTCCGGATTTTTAAACGAGCCGGATTCGGTTTGAATTTCTTAATTCTCCTGGAAATAGATCGGAAATCACCCACCCTGGTTGGCCCAGGGCAACTATTTAAATATACATTATGCAATAAATTTCTAGAAATTTGAAACAAAAGAAATGAAATTTAACGAAAAATTAAAATTCTTGGAAAAGAAAATAAAGTTAGTTTGGAATTTCTAATTAAAAATAAACTTAAATATTATTTTAGGGCACAAAATAAGGAAGAATATAAAGAGTTGAAGACAAAAATTGATAATTTTATTAAAAAACCAAAAAATATTAACTAATATTTTTAAAAGAATGAAATGGCTTGAGGATCAGACAAAAAAAAGACAAACCCCAATCCATATAATCATTTCCGTAAAAACTGTATTATTACCCAGGGTAATTCTAGTAATTATAAACTATATAAATTAATATTTATCAACTTTATATCTGCTATATTAAGGGGTGAGGATATCAGTGGATATTGAAGGATACAGGATATCTGGGCTCCAAGTCCTCCATTTTCAACGCCGCAGGCGAAAATTTTAATAATTCTGGAAGTCAAGAAGCCAGATTTCTTCTTTATTCAGCGCCGCACGCAAAAATTTTGGAAAAAATTTTTTCTAGATTTCCGGAACACGGAAATCGGAGGGGAAAAAACGTCGGAAATCGGAAATCGCTCCTCGATATCCGTCTTAATTTTCCCCATATTCTTTTAATCTCTAGATTTATTTTTATATTTATCCTTAAAATTAGTAAAACTTAAAACTATTATACATATAACAGATATTTTTTAAATTAGTGTAGGAAAAATAGGGGGTAATTATTTAAGATAGGGTTATTGTTCGGAACTCTAGCTATTAATGATGTAGTTAATACATGCGGAGTAATTAGTTGAGGGAGGTGCATTAATACAGTTTTATGGCATATTTTATTTATTTATTAAAACATTATTTTTGAAATCCCTCTTGTTTATTATAATTATATTTATTATCTTTTAATTCTGAGTTACATGAAAGTTGTTTTACGACAGAATTTCTTTCTTTTCATTGCCTTTCCTGTTGAATCACGACCGATTTTTATTTAAATTTATTTTTTTTAAGATTTTCCAAATTATTTTTGATGTTATTAATTTTTACTAAAGATTCTTTAATATTATTCGTCGTCATGTCGATATTTTCAATTGTAAATTTACACTTTTCCCATTTTTATACATAGTATAACATTTTTTATCTAATATTTTTTGATTTAAATTCTTTGCATTTATTCAAGTTGACAAAAAAATATTTTATTTTATGAGTAAATTTTCAACTTTTTTGAGTAAGAAATTTTGTAAATACATACATATTTATTAAATAGGTTGTCCTTTTATATAGATATAAAATCGAAATATATGGACATAAAATATGGATATAAAATCCAGAAATGTGTATATATGTCGGCGGAAAATTTCAATTTTAGGAAAATTTCAATTTTTCCGGAAAAATTCAAATTTTCCGACGATTTAGGAAAATTTCATTTATTAATAAAGTTGTCAGTTGAGTCTGGGCTAGTTTTATGTTTTTTGGTGTTGTTTGTGTTTTCTATGTTTGTTTTTGTTTTTTTCAAGGTTATCTATAAATTTCTTGAACTAGACAAGATTACCATGGATAAGTTTGGATAAAGTTACGACACGAAAACAAACAACGTAAACCTATGGGGAGTCGGCGAGACGCTTGTGCAAAACCCCGCGCTTCGCGCGGGGTTTTGCGGCACGCGTCTCGCGTGAGTCAACGGTCGCTGGGTTCTACACTAGTATGTACCATAAACCTATTCCTTTGCACGATTTTCAGCATTGAATGCCAACCTATCCTTTCAGTAGTAGCACAAAAATAAAAAAAAACAACTAAAAAACAAAATTAAAAAAATAAACGAAAATATTAAAAAAAAAGTCAAACAAACCAAAAAACAAAACAAAAAACAAAAGAAAAACAAAAAAGAAAAACATACTCAAAAAACGCAAAACAAACGAAATAGTGTTAGAGAGACTATTAAATTAATTTAATAACTGAAATTTTCCTAAATCGTCGGAAAATTTAAATTTTTCCGGAAAATTTGAAATTTTCCGGAAAAATTGAAATTTTCCTAAAATTGAAATTTACCGCCGACATATAAATTTTGAAATAAACACTAAATATGGTTATAAAAAAATTAGAAAAATTATTAGAAAAAAAATTCGCGTTTTGGCATTTGAACGTGCAGTAGGGTATTTAGTAGAGTTGCACCCCGACCCCGTACCCCGAACCCCGACCCCCGTTCCCGAAAGATTTTTCCAAAATTTCCCCGACCCGAACCCCGCCCCGAAAAAAATGAAAACCCCGTCCCCCGACCCGAAAAAGTTTCGGGGTTTTCGGGGTATACACCCCTAAAAACGCCATTTTTAAGGAGAATTTAAAGAGAAAAATTTTAGAAACTTCCTCCCAATTTGCTTTGCCTTTATTATTTTTGTAAGAAAATTGAATGAAATATCAATATTGTATTTCCATATTAACTAACCGACTTGTGGTTGAGTGGTTTAGTTGTTGGTTTTGTCTATATTTCCATTCATATAGGGTAGGGTTCGGATCCAAATAAGGAGAACCCGTTTGTTTTGTTATTTTTCTTTACAAAAACAAGCGTTAAATTTTAATTTTAAAAGTTTAATTCCATTTTTAAATATTATCAACCATAAATTTTTAGTTAAGTCTAAAAATTCTAAAATTTTCGTCTGTGGCTCTAAAAAAGGAAGATTCTATCCCTTGAACCACTCTTAATCCTTCGAAACCCTTATATCAGCAGATATGTCAGTTAATCTCTATAAATCTTCCATAATCCGCCCAAATTTATTTATTATCCCAGATAATTATCTCCCCAGATTAAAAACTAATAAAAGATCCGTAATACTTCTATATCCTTCTAAATCAATGATATCCCTTGAGACCAACAAAGATCACTCCAGATCCTCTTGCATCCCTAGATATACCATTTAATCCCTAAAATCCCACTTAATCCCTTCAGATCCGCTTATATCCCTAGATAAACTCTTTAATCCCTTCAAATCCAATTTAAAGTCTCAAAATCACACTTTATTTTTGAAAAAATTAACGAAAATAGACCAAAACTAATTATTTTTTAACATTTTTTTCTCTAAAAATTTTTTTACAAAAACCCCGTACCCCGACCCGAACCCCGACCATATTTTGGTCCCCCGACCCGTACCCCGCCCCGAAACAATTCGAAAACCCCGTACCCCGACATACCCGCCCCCGAGCGTTCGGGGTGCAACCCTAGTATTTAGAGGTGGGGAATTATTGTTTCAATCCAACTCTAGCATGGAGAATTAATCAAGAGAGGGAATTATTCGTGCAAGGAGAATTGTTCGTACAGTATCTCCTCTGATAATTCTCCTTCCAGTGATTAACAAATTAAAAACCAAAAAAACGTATTTGTATTGTACTTTATCTCGAGTGAGATAAGACTATTAGAAATTCTCTGATGAAAATAAGATTAATTTTAAATGTCAAGAGTTGTACGAAAATTTAAGTGTTGCGATTATTTATGAATATTAATTCTCAAAAAAGTAAACATGTCTATCAAAAATTATTCAAATCGTTATTTAAACATAAAGTAAAACTGGCGCTTCGAATGTTTCAATAACAAATTAAAAATAAAATTCAAATCTCTTAGTATCCATCGTGATAGTTTTCAAAAAAATGAAAATTAAAATAAATTTTAAACGTGTGACAATTGAAATAAAAGTGCTGTACGGTAAATTTAAGATAAATTTGAAAAATAAAACCGTCTATCAAAACATTATTTAAAATTAATTTTACGAATTTTGTAAACAAAGTTAAGATAAAATTCAAATCCCTTCAATTCTAATCTCCATGAAATTAATATGAACAACCAGAAAGATACTGACTATAAAAGTCAGTCAAAATACTCAACAAACCAGTTTCGACCTCGTAGCCGAACAAAAACCTCCTTTAGAAATACTTCAACTTCTCTTCCAAATTCCTTCAGTTATATTAAACTGCTCCAATATGGGGTCCAAATTTCTGCTCGGAAATATTCTGGCTTTTGGGATGTGCCTTGGCATTGTTATGTCAACTAATTGTCCTGCACCTTTAACTAATACACGAAATTCGGAAAGTAACTCAAATAGCCAAGCTCATCGTGAATGTAACATTGGGCCATTATGTGACTGTTATGCTACAACCACGCCAGGGAATGCCCCAACAACTTCAACGGCTGCCCCATCTACATCCACTGCGGCAAGTCTGGCTACGGGTTCTAGTGGAGCAACCTCAAATGTAACCTCTGGAAGTCAAGCTCCTGCGAATGTCACAATAAGTTCTGCGACTCAATCAACAAACTCATTAGCTACTTCTGGCTCAACATCGGGATCTTGCCCATGCCTCTTAGTTACAGAGTTAAGAAGAATTAAATTTTTGCGTTTGAACCTTGACCAGCAAGTAATATAAATATTATTTTAAATTAAAATATTTTTTGAATTAAAGAACCGTTTCGAGGTCTGTATAAAGCAGATAGAGATTGACCTTGCTGATGTGACTTTGACTTTATCAGTAAAGGTTATTAGATCTGTTCTTCATTTAAAAAAATGCTTCGCAAACAACACTGACATTGAACCATTAGTTACTTGCGAAACAATTGATAAATGGGGAAGGGTCTTCGAGTTTATTATTGCAGGATTCAGCTTCTGTTCAGATAATATGAAATTAGCAATAACTCCAGTAGATAATATTGGCAATACCCCGCTAACTGCTGCTATGGAAAATGCAACAGCTAATGACAAATGTGGCAATGGAACAACCGCAATCGTTCTTACATGGACAAAATGGTTTAAAAGGGTTTGCATTAAAAACGATGATGACTGGCCAATGGAACGAAAAATTGCATATCACGCTGTGGTTCTTCGCCAATACTGCGCTAATGCTGCACCTTACTGCGTCTATCTAAATATATTGCAAGCAAAACTTAACTTGGTTGGAATAGATTTAACAGTTGAGGACTTTCTTTTCCTCTGTGATCCGGTATTTTTGATATAAATATAAACAAAAGATTCACCACTAAATAGTATACAACACTCTCATCAATTGGAAATGCCATGTTGAGCGGAGATGCTGATAGCAATCCTACGTTGAAATCACTCAACAACTCCATCAATTCCAATGCCACTGCTCAGAATTATAACTCCTCAACAATTGCCGAAGCTAACAACTACGTTTCAACATGCTACAGCTACTTCAAAATTGAAAATGACCCTTTTAAACGCTTGAAATTTTTATCGGCACAGTTCTCATATTTGAGTTCGTTGGCACATACGTTATGTTACCTAACGACAATTATTGGAAACGGGTTTCAGTGCCCATACTCGCAAATTATTGGCACTTCGCACATTGTTAGTTACTAAGTTGTTATTCTATTCACTTTTAAATTTTTCAGTGCACCAATAACAACGTTACTGTTTACAATCAAACTGTTCCTCAAGATTATGCCCATTGTTTCAAACCTGACAAAAATAACAACACAGAAGTGATGCAAGCCATAGATTTAGACTTGAAACCTCTTCTCACATCAGTGCAGATTATGTCACTTAACAGCTACAGAAACGCAATTTTGAATTGTATATACAAATTATATCCTAATGACTGTGTCTCTGCTTATCAATGTAGCTTTACTTATATTAAAAATTGCTTCACAAGCAACGGACAAACACAACCGAGAGCATTGTTTATGAACACATTTCTTTGGACAGTTTTTCCTCCTCCACAAACAGCTTCACAAACAATAATAGTTGGAACTTTTTCTGGATCATGTGGATGCAGTTCAAAGTAATGAATGGAAAGGAAAGAAGGCTTTACCCAAAAATTAAGAGGGATTTGCTTGATGCCCATTGTGCTCGCTCCCTCTCCCCTCCCCGTAGTTTAGAATATCAACACCGCTTATAAAATTTTATTCATAATTTTTTCTTATTAGTGCAAAATCTGTTGCTTATGTAGTTTTTCTTTATTAATATTTCTGAATAAATTGCGGTTGTTGTTTATATTTTATAAATTTGAATCCAAGTTTATTTTCAGCAAAGGAAAAATATCAGCTTATTTACATCCAAATCTGGGGTATTTTTTGACTTTAAACCCGAGGAGGGATATAAAAAATACATACCGAGGGAGTAGGCACCTCGGAAAATTCGCACCTCTTTCGCTAACCCTATCGTCGTCCTGGGCGGCGGCACCGTCCTCTCTCCCCTCTCAATTCTTCGGCTTCATAGGTCCATTCCCTGACATAAATAGAACCTCCGGAGTATGAGTCTAAAACGGAGGGATAATTACTAAATAGGGTCCTATCGGCACAATCCTCCCTTCCCAACCTGAAACCCTAACTAACTTTAAGACCTAGAAAGGATTCAAGAAAACCTAAAAAATTATTTTAAATTAAAGAACATTTTTATGCAAATTTTTTAAATAAAAAAATTTATATTTAAAATATAGTTTATAAGAACGATTTGAAGGAGGGGACAAAAAAATTTAAAAAATTATAAACATCAAAAATCTGGTTATAATCAAAATATTAAAATAATTTTGGTTCAAAATTACTCCTAACTTAAAATAAATCAAAATTTTTCTTAATTTTTTGGTTCAAAATATTCAACATATAAACGTATTCCTTCTGTTTCATTTTGTGAAATAATAGGCATTTTTTTATAAAATTCAAGTTCAATTTTTTGCATAAATTCATTTAAACGATTTTGGCCATTTTCTGATTTAAATATTAAATTTAAAATATTTTTTTCTTTTTCTTTTATTCCAATCAACCATTTTATACAATTCCAACCAAAATAAAAATCATTTTTATTTAAACATTTATTTTTTATTTTTATTGGATTTGCATGACAATATTTAATTTCTTCAATATTTTCAATTGAAAATAAAAGTTGGAGACGAATTCGAGTTTCTACAAAATCACAAAATGATTGGCCAACTGTTTGATTTTCTGGTTTAAACATACAATTAATTGATAAATAATGCTTGTACTAAAAGAATAATTTAAATTAAATAATAAAAAATAAATTAATAAATAATTAACCACCCCGCCTCCCCCCCCTTCTCTTCCTGTATCCTTTTCCCCTTCATTCACATGTTTCTAAATAAAAATCAACAACCACCCCCCCCCCGTATCCTTCTCCCCTCCACTCATATCTCTTAAGTTTCTCTTAGAGATATTAATTTTACTTGACTATATGATTATTTTTCCTAGTTTTTTAAAACCGATAATACACTTGCTTTAAACTAGAAAATCTAGCCAAGCCTGGGAAATTTTTGAAAGAATGTAACGAAAATTCTCGACCTTTTTTGTAAAATCTTTTCCATTTAACCAATTTTCCCAAAAAGTTTTGGCCATTGATGGAGACATTTTCGTATATATAGTTTCGAGTTCAATTAATTTTTCTGCCGCTATATTTAATTTAAAAATAATTTATAATTATTTTAATTTTTAGTAAAATCTGATTAATGCATAAGTATAGCTCTCAAATACACATATTTTTATATTTAAACCATAATCTAGAGTCAATAGATAAATTTGCTTGTACATATCAGGGATCGTGCCGACTCGATTAACGATTCCCAAAAATCGTGAATTCCCGACGCAATCCCTGGTCTCTGTTGACGCAATCCCTGGTACATATAATGCCTTTGTTTTTCATTTAAATTAAGGCATCCTTTAGAATCTAGATTTCAAGGCTATTTTCGATTATTCAATCAAAAATATTTATCACCCTGTTATACGATATGAGTGAAAATGGAGGGAGTTTAACTACATAATCAATTTACCTTCTAAAAATTCCAAGTTTAATATTTTTGCTGTAGATTTGTTAACATTAAAAGTCGTATTTTGTGTTGGAAATCCAGGATTTAAAACCACCCATTGTAATTTAGAATGTTCTAATAACCCAGGATATAAATCAACATGAAATTGATTCAAGTAACGATGATAAACTTCTTTTGTTCCGAACCAATCCAAAACCAATTTAATTTCGTTATATTTTTTATTTGGCAATTCAATAATTTCTACAGGCTTTGGCCACTCCCTTTTTAAATAAAATATTTTTTAAAAAATTTTAAATTAATTTAAACCATTTTGAATAAATATCAAAGAATTTCTTTAACAAAAATGGAACAGGATTTGAAGGAAAATCAAGAATTATTTTACAAGTTAATATTGCTATTGCAGATCCATTTAAAAAACCAAATTTACTTCCATAGATATAATGATCTAAAAATCGAAGAAAATTTAGAATAATTTCAATAGATAATTGAATTAAAAGAATTTCTATAAATCCCTTTAATCCTTGCCTAACAAATCGTCAATATCGTCCTTAACACACTAGATTGGGGATATCATAGGATCTGTAAAATTAAGGAGGATATCACAGTGTTCATTAAACAAGTGACCCTGCTCTAACGTAATTCTCGACATTTTATAAAATCTTTTGACTCAGAACCCGAACTGAATAGAATTTAAAAATCCAAATCGAAATCCGACTATTCTTTTTAACTAGTAACTTTAACTAAATTATTAGATAAAAATAAAGTAGCAATCCAAGCCTTCGAGGGCGGGAGTGTCGAGTTTCGGGTTTTGCCGGGGTAGAGCCTTCGGGGTTCGGGTCGTTGTTTTTGCCATTTGCCCGCACATTTTGCTCGCACAGGGGTGGGCGTAAAGGATCGGGGGACGGGGTGCTGCTACACTGACTTTGACTTTACTAAAAAACAAATTACTTTTAGTCCAATATTTAATTGTTTGGAGCAACATTGTATATGTTTTCCTACTATTAACTGTCAATTCATATAAACGTAAATTTGCACGATATCCTTTTTAAAATAAAAATTAAAAATAATTAAAAATTAAAAACCAGATAAAGGCCATAATTGCCCATTATTTTTGGCTTCAATTCCCCCAATCCTTTCCAAAATATATGTAGCTATAGCCTCATCAACCTTTTCAATTTTAGGTTCATTTAAGGCAAATAATTTATTAAAACTGTTTTTTGGGAGGGAAACAAGTAATAAATCAAATTCTGCTTCCATAAAATTTATTTTAATTAAAGGAACTCTTCCAGAAATTTTTGCAATAGAATTGGTTTTCGAATGCTTTAAAATTGAAAAAAATTTCGTTTAAAAAATCCAAAAAATACCAAACAAAAAATACAAAAAAGAGATCTATCAAAACAATTTTTTTCTTTTAAATTACATTCAGAATTTCCATAAAAATAATTATTAATGTTTCCATTATTTGGCACAACAACTAAACAATCAAAATCAGAATCAGGTGTATTTGCTTTTAAGAGGTAAGAACCAGAAATTAGCAATTTGGATTTTTCATTCTAAAAATTAAAAAAAAATATTTCGAGTAATGAAAAGAGACGCTTGTTCGTATGGGACTAAGGAAACATCATCCTTGGGTAACTACAGGGTGACCAGAATGTTACTGCACACCCTTCATTCCATCATAACTTTTTTCATATTAAAGATACCGAGATCATAACATTCTGGTCACCCTGTAAATAAAAAAACTTTTATTGGAAATTAGAAATCTGCCAACTAAACTATCAGCGTTTGCCTTATCTTTTAATAAGGATAATTAATAAGGAGAATTTTAGTGTGATAGTTGAGTTTTGAGTGGATATAATTAATAAGGATATTCTAATTTTAATAAAGATAATTTCCTTATCTTTTACTAGATTTTAAACCCTCACATAGTAAGCGTTTTAAATAATAGAAAGGTGTATCTTTTTTCTTACTTGCAGTATGTTATTTGAGTGGGCTTGAGTGGATAGTTAGTCCCATGTTTGTACATATGTCAATGTCAAAAAACTAAGGACTAAGGAAACATCATCCTTCCAGAAATGGAAGGAAAAACATTTAATAGAAGGACAATAACAATTAAGCACACCAACAAAATGTTTGAACAACGCAGGTGCGTTGTTCACCTGCGTTCCCCCCCCCCCCCCCAGTTTGATTGGGAAAAATACTGCTTATGTACATATATATTTTTAAATATTTATAATCAAAATAATTTAAAAATAAATTTACCCAGTTACTGAGCATTAGTTTGACCTCCGAAATTGCTGATTTATTTAAATTATTTTTTTCTTTTGTTATTTCATTTTTTTCGAGAATTAATTGGAGCTAAATAAATTTAAAAAATATTTTTCAAAAATTATTTAATAAATTTTGTCAATAAGAATGCTGTTAGTGTTTTGCCGGAACCGCAAATTTGGCCGGATCAGGAACCGAAACTGAAATTTTTGACCTGATCCGGAACCGGAACTAATTCTTTGGTTACGGGTCGAAACCGGAACTGGAACTTCCGGCAAAACACTAGTGCTGTCCATTCTTTCGACTTCACACAGACAAGGATATTCCGGGTTGAGAAAAAATTTTGATCGTTTATGATCTGGTTTTCAAAAATTTCTCTTCGGATCGACATATCCCTTCAGCCGGATTCTCTGCTGTTTTTCGGCATACTAAAATACACAACTTCGACAAAATTTTTGTATTAAATTTTTTAAAACAATTTTATTTAAATTCTCTACATTTCTCAAAATTAATTTTATTAAAAAACCTTACAGAATTATTTTCAATTCTATCATTTTCCCATTCAATTAATTCTTTTAAAAATAATTCCAGTTTATTTTTTAACTTCTCACAATTATTTATTTCCTTCAAAAATACTCCATTCAGCATAAATTCCCATTTATTTTTTAAATAATTAATTAATTTATAATTTGGCCATCCTTTAATTTTTTTATATTTTTTTATTGGTCTCATTTTCCGTCCAATTTCATTAATTAAAATGCCAACATTTAATAAACAATTATTTTCCTCATTTTGATTTTTTAATTCTTTATAAAAATCATTTAAATAATCATTTTTTAAAAAATAAATTGGCAAAATTATTTTTGAAGGAGGGGAGGAAGAAGAAGGATTGGAGGAAGGTATGTCAGTATTTTCTTGCTTATTTTCTTCCTCTTTTTCTAATTCTTCCATTGGTCTTTTGCCATATTTATCAATTATTTTTGTTTCTTCAAGAGGTTCCCCTTCTTGGATATTTTTTGTTTGATGCTCCTCTTCTTCCTCTTCTTCCTTTTCTCGATTTTCTTCACTTTCTTCTTCATTTTCTTCCTTTTCTTCATTTTTATCTTCCTTATCTTCTCGATTTTCTTCCCGATCATGTTCACTCTTCTTGTTTTTATTTTTTAAATTTTTTCCTTTTTTATTTTTTTCTTCATAAACTGATAATTTTTTTGATTTCTCTAACATTTTTGTTTTACCTTTTATTAATTCCTTCCCTTCTTCTTCCTCCTTTTTATCAACTTCTTCATCTTTTTTCTTCACTTCTTCAATTTTCATAATTTCCTCATCTTCTAATCCAAAATCCTTTGGATTAAACTTTATTTTAGATAATTCATAAAATTCTTTAACTCCTTTTATCCCTATTAAATCAACAAATTTTAATCTAATTTCATACTCTTCTTGCAAATCTTTGAAAAAAATTTTTTTTATTTATTTTAATTGACTAAGCTGTTTTATATTTTAAGTTGGTTTTCGGGTTTGGAAAGTCTTCGGTTATCAGGAATAATACCAAAAAATCATCGGTTCTTCGGTTCGATTCCGAACCAACATCCCTATGTAAGATATTCAATCACTTGTATATTTTCCACTTCTTACGGATATACATATGGCCCATTGATGGTAATATCAACTATTTGTTGTTTATCCTAATGTTGTGCACCTTGAACCTCCACCGAAGATGTGAGAGTTATCCGAAAGTCGTCCTTAGATATCTTTGAAAACTCGATCTGACTTTTTTTCTTAACACATCTCACCCATCCCTTACCCTCTCCCCATCCCTCATCCTAACCAGAGAGATAATCAAATTAAAAATAATTTTTACTTGATAACAAAATTGACAAAAAGTTCATTTCAATCAAGTACCCTTTTCCTCCAATATTTATTTGTTTTTTAAAAATTTCATTATTTCTAATTATTATTTTAATAATTTCCCAATTCTGTCCTTTAATCCATTCATTAAATTTTATTTTTTCTTCTTCATTAAACTTCCCTCCTCCTCCATTTTCTTCAATTTTTATCCATTTTTGTTTTATTAGATTACCAATATCAAAAAAATTTTCTTCACTTTCCATTTCATCTTCTACCAATTTCTTCAATCCAAATTCCATTTCAACTAAATAATTTTCTTCTTTCTTAATTTCTTCAATTCTTTTTAATTCAAAATCCAAAATTTTGTCATATTTTGATTTCAAATAAATTTTTCTTTCCTTCCAAATTTCGAATAATCTGTAAATTCTAATTGACTCTCTACTTTTTATTTTTAATTCATTTTCCATCCAACGCGCCCAAACAATTAAATTACTTGCTGATTTATTAGCTATACTTTCTATTGAATTATCTTTAGTTGAAATATATTCCAAATAATTTCCTACTAGTAGATCATCGCGAGAAAATACTAAAAATTATTTTTTAACGAAATATTATCATATGTACATATATTTGTATTAAAAAATAAAATTAAAATAAAATTTATCTAAGATTCCAAAATTTCGCTAGATTATTAGTTAGGGTGATTCTTTACCTTTTACCATAAATGGCCAGTGGCGCGGAAGTTCCAAAATTTTGGTGGTTCCAGTTATGGAACCGGTTCAAAACCGATTCCAGTTCTGAAACTGGAATCCTCGCATCACTAATTATGGTTGTTTCGATTAACCATTGTGAATTAGTCGATATGTTCAAAAACTGCTCATTTTACCCAATACTTAATTAGCTCTGCCTTCTTATCATCTCTTATTTATCTCACCCAAATGGGCCGAAATTATTTTTTGAAACAAGCCACCTAAAAATTGCCTCAATTTTCCGTTGATTTGACCTCGAGATCTCGTGATGGGGTAATTTAAAAATTACACAAAATTGATGATTATAAAGCTATTACTTTTCTTATTACTTTCCTATTTACTATTTTTTGAATAATTTTAAAAAAACCTACAATTTTCATCTTCAAATAAAGGATTCAATAAAATATCTGGAAATAAATATTCCAATTTACTTTTTATCCCAGGCACTCCTGTAATATCTTTCATTCTTTCTGGGAAATTTTGTAGATAGACTAAATTAAAATTTTGTAAATCCTTTCTTTGTTTAAAAAATTTATCTTCAATTTCATTTTCATCTTCACATTCCTTTCCTTCCCAATTTTCAATTAATTTGTTATTTATTATTTTTTTATTTTCTTCTTTTGGAAATCCTTTCTCAGTAAAATTTATCATTAAACAAATACCTAATTTAGATATTAATTTTGAAGATTTATTACTAAAAAGTATTTGTTTTAGCCAATTAAATTTTTGTATTAATATATTCGAGCGTTTATCCAAATATCCTTGCTCTTCGTTTTCGTAATTTTTTATGTATCGAAGAATGAAAGTTGAAGCTATACGAATCTCTGCATTAATTGATTCTAATGATTCTTTTTTGTTTTCAGCTATAATTTTATACAAATAATATTGGACCTCGGGATGAATGAAATCTAAAAATTAAATATTTATTAATAGTCAGTTGAACGGTACTTTCTTACAATTAAAAAGAAATATGTAATATACATGTCGAAATTACTATATAATTGGCAGGGGTCGGTTGTTAATAACAAAGTGATTGAAACTGTCGGAAATCGGAATTACGGCTGACTTCTGATAGCACGTATCGTGCTGACCTAGAAATATATAATCGATTTCTTGAATCGAGTATTCTCGATAAAATCCTAATACGGCAATATCCTGTTGCGGCATGATCCCTGCTATATATCCCTATTAAACTATAATAGAAAGTCTATAAGAGAAAGTATCCCTGTTAAACTACATATAAGATAAAGTCTGTGATAAAGATTTTATTGTTTTAGAGTAAAGTTTTTATGCATATTGATAACTTTCAATTCTAATTTCTAATTCAAGCCGACATTTAAAACCCAGATTTAAACCTTTTAAATTTAAAACAAAACTCAACTAAACCTCTTGCTAATCATTAAAAATTTAAATATGCTTACGAATTTTAAGAACGTCTGGATGTAACAACTCCAATTTTTCAAGATAATCAATTCCAGTAAAATAAATAATTTTTGATTTAATATCAAACATTTCAACAATTGAGGCGTCACAAAAGAATCGCCGAAAATCTTCATCATTAATAATTAATGAATTAATATACCGTATTTACTGAAATAGTACGGCCGGCCGTACTATTTTTCAACCCTCTTCCAAAGGGCCGTACTATATGAGGGGGCCGTTCTAATTGAGGGGGCCGTACTATATTTCAACCCTCCTTCGGAATTTTCTGAATAATTTTTTGGTTGTGCCATCCTAAACTATGTCTGTGTATATTGAATATTTCTTTGTTTTTTATTATACACCAACGAAATCCTTTTTAATCCCCCGATATCTACCCTGGTCCTCACAAATCCAACGTTATCTCCCTTGATCTCATAAATCCTCAGGTACGCATACAATTCCTCCTAAATCCTTTTTAATTTTTCAAACTCCTTAGATATCTTTCAAATCCCTTTATATGCCTGTTAGCCTTCAAATAACTTAACTTCTAATCCTTCTATATCCACATGTGGACTCAAAATTCGGACCCATTATACACAGCGGAAAAAATAATAATTTAATAAGATTAAAAAGGATTAACAGGGATACTGGGGATTCTAAAGGATTAAATTAGGGTTGTTCACTACCGGTTATTAACCGGTACCCCCGGTTTACGGTTTTGACCGGTTTACGACCCCCGGTTTTCGGTTTCGGTTTTTGACTGACCCCCGGTTTTCGGTTAACCGAAACCGGTTTATGCCTGAATTTTTCATCCAAAATATCCAGTTCTTATTTTAATCAATTAAAATGCTTCAATTAAATATTCTACAAATGGGGCACTGAAAATTATTTATTTAGAGCGGAAAGTGAAAATTTTGAAGATTTTAGAAGGCCATAAAGCCATATAAATGCTGGCAATAATACATTTGTTAGTTCCGGCTCCAGCTCTAGAGCCCGCGATTCATGAAGCCACTCCATATTGGCTAAGTGCACGGGCGAAAATCAATGGATAATATTGTGGATTGTGCCATCTTTTGCGCCGCATCTAGGTAGACTAAGGGAGATATCGAGTGATATCAGGGGATTAAGAAGGATATCAAGGGAATGAGCGGGATTTATGGATTATGCCATCTTTTTTTGCGCCGCGGGCGAAAATTTTGAGAATTTTGTAAGGCAAGAGCCAGAATTCTTCCCTTTCTAGCGCCGCAGGCGAAAATTTTGTGAATTTTGGAAGGCCAAGTGGCCAGATTTCTTCCATTTTGGAAATAAAATAAAAAAATCCAAAAAATTCAATTCTTAGGGGTGTAAATTTAAAAAAGCTCAAACAAGTCGAGACCAAGACCAAGATTACACCCTAAGACCAACACTAAAAAAATCAAGAAGTCTTGGAATCAAGACTCGAGACCAAGAGTCTCGGACGTCTCTACTACTCATTCTTGGATTCGAACCAAACAATAATAGTAAGACAAAAGCAAATTGAGGGAGGCCCATCAACTTAACCAATCAACCATACATACATCTCTGATATAAAATTAAAGAAATTATACATATTTATCGAAAACAAAAGTGTAAAAAATATTTTGGCAAGATGTCTTTTGCGAATTCAAATGTCCGAAAAATTCAAAAAATTCCATCTTTAGGGGTGTATTTTATAAACCGAAAAACCGGTCGGTTTAGGCCACCGGTTTTCGGTTTTCGCCGGTTTTTGACCCCCGGTTTTCGGTTTCGGTTTATTGGCCAAAAACACCGGTTTTCGGTTCCGGTTTCGGTTCGGTTAACCGACCGTGAACAACCCTAGATTAAATTTAATATCAAAAAACTTTGCGTGGCATCGAGTGATCAAGAAGATATGGTTGGATTTGTAGTGATATTGAGGGATATGAGGGGATTTTAAGAGATTAATGTGAATATCAGTGAATATATATTGTGGACCTGGGGATTCAAGCGACTTGGGGATTCCTTTGATCGCTTTTAGCCGTATCTATCCTTTAGCGTATCTATCCTTTGTAAGGGAGCCCACAGTTGTCTTAATAGTTTAATAAGAAAAATGGATTTAACTCACGACTCTCGGCTTTTTTTAACTCCCGACCATCACTACTATACTACTAAAAGTTTAAGCACCAGTTAAATCAATTTAAACTTTTGTGTTCCTAATTTATTTCTAAAAATCATACTTAGCTTATTATTCTTCTTTTCTACTTAAAATTAATTTCTTATCATGGACTCTTCAAATAAAGCTACCAAACGTCCATTGACAACATCCCCGCAACTTCCTGCAAAACGACAGCAATTCCTAGACCAAATCTCTGAATTAAATTTTGATTCTCTTGAGGGAGATACTTCAATTTCCCCCGTTGCTCGTACAATAATTTCTCAACTAGGAAATCTTCTTAAAACTGCAGCTAGCATAATTTCTGATATGTCACAACAGCAACAACTTCCAAGTCAAAATATCGACAATTTTTCCGAAAAGGAAAGGCAACGATCAATTGTTATTTCTGGGCTCCCACGGTCAACGAATCCGCTTCCTTCTGCTCGGGCAAATGAAGATAAAAACAATGTTACATGTATTCTCGATCAGTTGGGGGTCGAGATTTGTCCCTTAGCCGTTTACCGGTTGGGCAAGGACAACCCAACTCGGACAGGTGCTCCACCTTTAGTTAAAGTTCTTTTTCCGGCCACATTTTTTCAGAAGGCTACACTCCGCTCATGGTCTGAACAACGTAAAAAACTCAAGGGAATCCCATCATACCGTAATTTAAACATTCGTGAATCAATGTCACCGGAACAACTAAAAGCACGCAAATTATTACAAGAAGAATGCAAACAAAGAAGGTTAACTGATAAAGGTGATTGGATAATATACGCAAATACTATTGTTCTTCGTGAAAAAGTTAATGAACTTCGTAAGTCTCTCTCATAGGATAATGCGGGGTCTCACAATATTGTACAGGGAAGCCATAAATTTAATACTAATATAAAAAATAATAAAGTCATTCCCTGTACAAAAATCTCTACACCATTAAATCAAAGTATTAATAATCGAGATGCGTCAATACATAATAAGGAAAAAACCATAAAATCGATTTTCTTTAACAGCCGATCAATTATCAAAAAAATTAATGAACTAAAAAATTTTATCTTTTTACATAATTTCGAAGTTATTTTTATTTGTGAAACCTGGATCATAGACAATAATATTGCACCCAATGAATTAAGCTTTAATAACAATTTCTCAGTTTTCATGTCTAACCGCCTTACTAAAGAAAAAAAAAGAGGCGGGGGAGTCCTAGTGTTGGTAAAAAATTCTATTAAAACGGTAGAAATTCATAAAGAAAATGAATTTGGTTACGAAATGGTCATACTAGATATCATCAAAAAAAATTATGAAAATATCCGTTTAATATGTGTCTATTTTCCACCTAACCTTAAAAAATCTTCTAATACTAAACTAATTAAATCACTTACTAAATTCTATACCCCCACAACAATCATCTGCGGGGACATAAACAAGCCAAAAATTAATTGGACAGAATATATATCCCCATTAGCAAATGATCGAATGTTTGTAGAGTTTCTTCTGAATTTTGGATTCAAACAACTTATTACAAAACCTACCCATATTTCTGGTTCCATTCTAGATTTAGTTATTACAAACCAAAATAATCTAATCAATAACGTCTCCATAGAACCTAGCTTTTCAAATTCTGACCATTTCTCGATAAAATTTTATATCAATACTAGTAAAGAACGTACGGTAATTTCAAGATACAAAAATCTAACATTGGATAATATAAATAAAATTAAACCATTATTAGCCTATAATTTTGGGTTCATGGAATCAATACCATACATTAAAAATAATGTTAACACTAGATTCGAGAACATCTTTAACTTAATACAAACAATCATTGACCAAAATATTCCACTGATAACATTCAAAGAAAACACTGGGCAGAAATACCCACGCTACATAAGAAAAGCCATTAGGGAAAAATACAAACTCTTTACCCTATATAAAGCCAATAATGAGTTGAAAAATGAATACAATAAAATCTGTAACAAAACAAAGTATCTGATTAATAACTTCCTAAATTCCAAAATCTCCAAAATTTCAAACAACAAATCAATGATTAATAACTTCATTAAAAACTCAATAAAATCGAAACAAAATATCCCAGTACTATTATATAATAATAAATACATTTTTGACGATAATGAAAAATGTGAAATATTCGGAAATTATTTTTCAGAAATTTTCATTAATAATTTTGGGACTAACAATAAAAAACCAGAATTCACATTAAATA
The DNA here is from genome assembly GCA_963681835.1 of Meloidogyne enterolobii. Taxonomy (NCBI): domain Eukaryota; kingdom Metazoa; phylum Nematoda; class Chromadorea; order Rhabditida; family Meloidogynidae; genus Meloidogyne; species Meloidogyne enterolobii. The sequence goes on along the minus strand of CAVMJV010000013.1, from coordinate 915,451 downwards.
TAAAAAATACACTAGAAGACATAGACTTTGACATAATAACAGTGGCAAATACACTTAAAAACCTCCCTAATAAAAACTCTACAACTCAAAATGACATATCTTATAAGATTCTAAAAAACTGTCACGACATCCTGGCACCCACACTTTGCGAACTATTCCGTAACTCACTAGACTCTGGGGACATACCTGACAAATGGAAAAATTCAATAATAATACCTATTTATAAAAATGGCAACAGAGCATGTATTCAAAACTATCGCCCTATCTCACTAACCTCCACAACATGTAGGGTCTTTGAAAAAATACTAGCATCAGAAATACTAAAATTTTTATTGGAAAATGATCTAATCTCAAAACATCAATTTGGGTTTCTCCCCAAACGGTCCACTACCACACAAATGATTCTTACACTTACAAAATGGTATGAGGGATTAATAAACAACCAAAATATAGATATAATTTATGTCGACTTCCAAAAGGCCTTCGATAAGGTTCCAATAAACTATTTACTAGAAAAATTATATACGTATGGAATTAGGGGAAAAATACACAAATGGATTACAAATTTTTTACAAAATAGAACATTCTCTGTGGGAATTAAGGATGAAAAATCAAAAACATTCACTACCCATTCAGGTGTCCCACAAGGTACCATTTTAGCTCCTTTACTTTTTACTATATACATAAACGACCTACCTACAAGACTAGGGCCTAATATATCTCCATCACTATATGCTGATGATTTAAAAATAACATATTCATATAAAACAAACGATAGCCTTTTGCAAGAAAAACTAAATATTTTAACTGAATGGGCGAAAGGTTGGGGACTAAACATAGCTCTAAATAAATCCTTCACACTTTATATAGGAAGTAAAAATCCAAAAAAATCATATAAGCTAGAAGATCACCACTTACAAGAAATGAGTATAATAAGAGACCTAGGCATACTAGTAGATAATAATCTATCATTTAACAAACACATAAAAACAATATCTAGAAACGCATTCCTTAGGTGTCATCAACTACTAAGAATCATACATACTTATAATCCCAAAATTTGGGGCAATTTATTTAAAACCTATGTACTTCCAATACTCGAATACGCATCACCTTTATGGAACCCTAAGCAAAAAGTTTTGATTAATACTTTAGAAAAAGTACAAAAATTTTACACAAGAGTCGCCCTTAAAAAATGTAGAAACAAAAAATTCAAATATCAAGACAGGTTAAAATTATTCCAATTAGAACCTCTTCTCATAAGAAGATATTACATAGACTTAGTCACAATGTATAAAATATACTTCAATCTAACAAGCTTAAACCCTAACGAAATGTTTATACAAAATTCTAGGCCTACTAGAAAACACAATTATATGATCCAAGTTTCACATAAAAATAATAAAACTTCGAATTCTTTCATTAACAGAACAACAACCATTTGGAATTTACTCCCTAAGGAAATTTTTATTGACCATACAATTAACAAATTTAAAAACAATTTAAAAATATGCCTACCCCCAATCCTGGGAAAACTCAACATATCAATTTAACCTACCCTAAGAACAACACTAAAAAATTTAAATAATTGCCGAAATTATGTATTGACTTTCTCACACTACTTATAAATAAATATACATACCATCTAAAATAATTTTTTGTCTAAACCTACCACGCCCAAAACATTTATAAACCAAAATTCCTATCTCAACTCGACCCCATTTTTATTTTTTATGCTTATTTTTTAAAAATGATTTATTTTTCGTTTTTTTTATTAGTATTTTTTTTGTAACCAAAATATATATTTTTTAAGAATACTTATTTCAACTTTCTTTTTAAGCACCAGTTAAATCAATTTAAACTTTTGTGTTCCTAATTTATTTCTAAAAATCATACTTACCTTATTATTCTTCTTTTCTACTTAAAATTAATTTCTTAACATTATTTTTACATTTCAATCATTACATATATTTGTATACATTTTTTCTCCATATTAGCGGTATATTGTATACCCTTTGGAGTTATGAATAAATTTGAAATTTGAAATTTAATATTGTGAGGATAATTAATTCTTATTTAAATAAGCATAAACATGACGCCAAACGCTACATCAAAAATTGAAAAATAAACGGAAATAAACAAAATTTAATTTAGGGGTTTTTAAATGGGGGCCGTACTAATAAGGGGGCCGTACTAATTGAGGGGGCCGTACTATTTTTCAACCCTCATCGAAAGGGCCGTACTATTTGAGGGGGCCGTTCTAATAAAGGGGGCCGTACTATTTCAGTAAATACGGTAATCAAATTTAATTGCATTTAAATTCAATTTATTTCCTATTTTATCATTTATTATTTCCATTAAGTTTATATCATTACAATTTATGTTTACATCGATGGTATTTGTCTAAATTTAAAAGTAATTATTTTAATTCTTCCTAAGTAGATGGTTTTTCGTGATCTACTTTGGAACAAGTTATTCGTTTTAGAACTTGGTTTTATCTTTTCCTACTATTAAACGAGAGTTTTTTAATTTTAAAAATTTAAAAGAACTACTTGGTCAGTGAACAGGATTTTCAACTTAATAATATACCTAGAGACCTATCCGACTTGGTCTTGATTTATAATCAGAAAACCTAAATCTTTACTGTGTATTTTTGACAATGAAACCGATATAACCGTATTTCCCTAGGTCAATATGTACTTTGAAATTTGTTTTACAAAATTTATTTAGGGGTTAAATTTTTCCCACTTTTGTCTTCCGGTTTTTAACACTCTCCCCCCTGTTATACATCTCTCTATCCCTGTTATACCTACAATACTTACAAGTTCCTCAATCATCTTAATAATATTTCTAATATTATTTGGACATTCTTTATCTTCACAGCATCCTTCCTTGCTGTGTTCTTCATTAATAATATTCTCCAAATTATTTCCTATTAAATAATTTTTATTTTTAAAAATAAATAAATAAAGTTGGCATAGTCTTTCCTTATTTTCTATTAATTTTTCTTTATTTTTAGACAAAATTTCCAATTCTTTTAAATCATCCAAAGAATTAAAAACTTTAGTTAATATATTTAAATAATTCCAAATTATTGCATTTATTGTCAATTTAATTAATTCATAAGTCATTTCATCATTCTCCATAATAAAATATTTAATGTGATTTTTTTCATGATCTAAAAGGAAAAATTTTTTAAATTCAATTTAATTGTCCTCAGTTATATGATAATGAAGCGGTTAAATAACTATCAAAGATGGGCACATAACTATCACATAAATATCAGGATTATAAAAAGTATCTCTGATAATTTAATTTTTTACCAATAAATAACTTTATAGAATGCTAGGACACAGACTAGGATTCCCAACAAAATGTCAAAAAAAGTCTCAAATTCCTCGACTTTCGGTGATGAGGAACAATTCTACTAACAACTATTTTATCATTTTTCTAAATAAAATTAAAAAATTCTTCTTAACCTACCAATTTTTCTTAATACATCTCTCGGCGGACATTCAATATATCCTTTCTAAATTAAGATATATTTATTTTTTATTTAATTTAATATTAAACCTTTATTTGAATAATAATTTTTGATTCCAATCTTTTTTTGCCATTTAAATTTAAATCTTAAATTAATTAAGTATATTTGGATAGATTTTGTCAACAAAAAACTAATCAACTTTAAATATGCCCTAAGATTTTGTTTCAACACTAAATTGAAGCATCATACCTTCAATCTCCTACCAAACACTGTCATATTGCAGTCTTATCTACCGCATTGCTAGTAAATTTTATGAAATAATCATCAAGCTTATCAAATATCTCTGGAACATTTTCTTAGAAATAATCCTAGCCTTATTTTGTCTAAAATAAGAAAAAGCTGTAAAAAATTTCCGATTAATTTTTGATAAAATATCTTAAAACAATCCCAGAAAATATTTGGATAGGTCTTAACCCTATAAGCTCTCCGTTGTTAGCAATAACGTAAAGCTTCATTAACTGTTTGTCTATCCATACTCCAAGTCTGCCACTGGTCGTTTTCATTCTTACTTTATGTAAGGAAGAGAAAGATCCAGCTGGCTATTCTTAAATCTTTTAATAGATTTAGGAGCTATTAAAAGAGAAGGTGAAAGCATCGTCCCGGTAGCTCAGTTGGAAGAGCACCTTTACGTGGTGATCGAAAGCGCCTACAATACTGCCAGGAGGTCGCAGGATCGAAGCCTGCCCGGGATTAATCTTTTACCTCGCTCTTACTTTATTTCTACTCTGTGAGGATCTTCCTCAGCCTTAATACATATAAGGAATATTTATTATCAAAATTATTACTATTAATCAAATCATTAAATTCTTTCCTCTCTTTTCTCAACATTTCAATCATTTCTGTATGCTCCTTCTTTAAATTTTCTTTTTGTAATTTTGCATCAATTAATTTTATTTTATTATCTGCCTGTTGTATAAGAGCATCACTAAAGTCCTCATTAAAATTACCCGTTGATTCATACAACATTTTTAATTTTAATATTTTATGAAGACTATTTAAATATAATATTCTTCCTTCTTCAATTTCTTTTTTATTTAAATCTATTATTTGATCAACAAAAAGCAAAGCGGCACATTTTAAACCTTCCCATTGTTTTTTTAATGTTTTAATAAATTTTGCTTCGTTTAAAAATATTTTTACAAAAATATCAATTGTAGTACTTTCTTTATCCACGTCTTTTTTATCATTATTTAAATATTCTTTGTAGTAAATTATTATTGAACTTATAAATTCATCTCTAGACATTTCTTTGAAAATAAATTTTTTTAATAAATTATATTTTAATAACTGATTAGAGATGTATGAATCGAAGATTCGATCGAATAACTTCGTATTCGATTTTTACATTTTTTCTATGTAGTCCTGTTAAATCCTTTTATTGCTGCCAGTTTTTTATTAACCTTATTTTTGCAAGTTTATTAAGTAAAGCAGCTGGGCTATAGCTATTTCTCTCCTTTAGCTAGTGCAAAAGGTTATTCGGCGGCACCACGCCGCCTACTGCACAGCCTTAGGAAATTAATAGCTATATGCTTTACAATTACAAGTGAAAAAACTATTTTAAAAATCAAAAAAAATTTATTTTGGTTAAATATTTTTAATAAAATATTCTAACTTTTTTGTGATTTAGTTAGAATGATAGAGAAAGTAAAACTTACTATTGCATATAATCTGACCAATTTTAGGATAAACTCCAGCAAATAAGCTGTGCCTAATTTCTTCTTGAATATCTAAATACCGTATTTCCTAAAATAGTACTCCCGGGAGTACTATTTTTCAACCCTCCTCCAAAGGGGAGTACTATTTAAGGGGGGAGTACTAATTGAGGGGGGAGTACTATTTTTCAACCCTCCTCCATGATTTATTATAGGAAAATTTATTTTAAAATTCTAAATGTTAGAATTAGAGAGTCTACTATATTTTTTTTAAATATAGGAAAAAAATATTTTAGGGGGGAGTACTATTTTAGGGGAGTACTATTTAAGGGGGGAGTACTATTTTTCAACCCTCCTCCGAAGGGGAGTATTATTTAAGGGGGGAGTACTAATTCAGGGGGGAGTATTATTTTAGGAAATACGGTATTTAACAATTCTCCCTCGTGCTCCTCTAGTTTTTAACAAAAATTCTCTAAATTCTTTTTTATTCAAATAAATTTCAATTAATTCATCTTCAGCATCATTAATAAATTTATTTAACATTTCCCCTTTGTCGTTATTAATTTCCAAATATAATTCCACAATTTTATCAAGTATCAGACTCTGATTATTCATTTCACCTTTCAAAACTTTCTTTTCCCACCCTGTTTTAAATATTTTCATTCCATATAAATTTGGATGGGTTTTCAAAAGATCGGTCATCAATGTTGAAATACGAAGTTGAACACCTGGAGTAATACCTAATTTATGACCTATTGGGTGTGAAAACATTTCCATATAAAGATGTAGACGTTCTTGTTCTTCTAACAAATCTGAAAAGAAAAAAAACAATATAGGTAAATACCAGCTAGTTGTTAAAAACTTAAGAACTAACGTGTGGGGATTTTGGTGGGGGAATAAGACTTTCCACGGGGTTATAAGGCATGCTCTTTGTGTTAAATTCTCATCATAAGTCTGGGTCTGGTGTATTTAATATCCAATTTGAACAAAGTACTGTTCCGGTGTTGGATTCGGATTGATTTCACTGGATCCGTTAGCTCTATTCTATTGTCTTAGAAGATTTTTGGTTTCGATGTCTCAAGTAGTTCGGACAATGTCACTAAAAACGTCAACTTTGATATTAAAACTTTTTATATCAGAATTCGTTTATTTCAAAATATCCTGGTAAAAATCTAAACAAAAAATTTATTTTTTACCAATTCTCAACAATTTAGGAAAATACAATTCCAATCCCATAAACATTAATTTTCCGATTAATCCTCTTATTCTTTTTTTAATCTCAATAAATTCCTCTTTTTTATTGCTGGACTTTTCAAAATAACTAATTAATTCTCCTTTATTTTTATCTTTAATATTTAATAATTTTTTAATTAAATTTTTATGTAAAATTTGATTTTCTTTTTTAATTTTTATTTCTTCATTCAATTCAACCTCATTTTCTTCAATTATTTCATTTTTTTCTTCTCCCAAAATTTTATTTTTTAAATTTAAAAATATTAAATAAAATTCTCCAAATTTTTTTAAAATTAAATTTAGATTATTTTCAATCGTTTCCTTCTCTATAGAATTTTTAAATTGTTTAAATTCGCTATATTTTTCTTTACTTTCTTTTAAATTAGCTTCTTTTTCTGAATTTTCGGTTTTTGATGTTTCTCCCTTTTTCCCTTTTTTCTTTGTTTTATTTTTATTTTTCTTATCAGCTTCCTTTTTTGCTTCGTCACTAATTAATTTCAAAATATTTTGAATATTCTCGTCAAATAAATAAATATTAAATTTATTTTTGTCATTTTCAGAAAGTTCATCTCCAGAAAATAATTTTATATAAAAATCTTCAATTTCTTTTGTTTTGTAATCTTTAAATTAAAAAAAAATATTATGAAAATATAAAGTATCGAGTTGTTTTGTTCGCGCAGGCAGAAGCCGGTTTCGGGATAGTTGCTTTATAATACAGGAAGTGTTTTAGGAATGTTTTCCGTATTTTCTCTAATAGATGCCACTTTGGAAGGTAATTCAAAAATATAATGCCATGGCATTCTAATAGAGAAAATACGGTATAAATTTGAACCTTTTGAACGTCTCGATAAGGATCTTTTCATAATTTGCCGATTTGAGCATTTTACGGAAGTTACAAATGATAAGCTTTGTTTCAGGCAGAATAATTTAGTTATCTGGTTATAACTTTTTATAGAATAAGTGACCAGAGCGGTCTATTCCTGGAGATTATCCCCCTAACCCTTGCGTATTCTCAAATAGTGATGTTAATATCAATTTTACCTATTAATAAATTTTCTGGATTTCCTTCAATTTTTGTTAATTTCAAAATCAAAATAATAATGATTAATTTGTTTAAAATCATAAATAAATTATCTTAATATACTGGAAATATATATTAAACACTTTTTTATACATATTATGTAAAGTAATTTAATAATTAATTATTTTAATTTATTAAAATTTAACGGAAAAATAAAAATTATTAAAGGAAAATACATATGTATTAGCCTTGAATTTAAATATTTATTTTTAAAATGATTTTTATATATACCGCCTTCTTAATTCGTCTATAGTTTAGACATGCATCCCAAAAATGTGCATGCGTCCCATACAGTGTATGCGTCCCAAAAAAGTGTATGCTAGGACATGCGTCCCAAAAAAGTGTAGGCGTCCCATACAGTGTATGCGTCCCAAAAAAAGGGCATGCGTCCAAAAAAAGTGTAGGCGTTTCAAAAGCTGTATACGGTTTTAAAGTTTATGAATATTTTAAAGAAGAGCTAAATGCCTAGAAGACCCCCCCCTCCAAATATGTTTGGCCCCAATGGTTTTTAAATCTTAAGAGTCTATAACTTAAGGAGTTTTTTTAATATTTTACGTGAGGAATCGAGTGATATACACAGGGTATATTTTTGGATATTCTGAGTTTCTACCCTCTTATTAACGCGGCCTCGGAGAATGTGGGGAAATATTTACCAGACAGACTCTATTTCTTAATTAAAAAGAATTTTCTAAATCTAATAAGTTAAAGAAGAAGGATATATGTATACTAATTTTAAAAATATGTAATAAAATTGTAAGGAAAAATAAATTGAGAAATAAATAAAAATTGAGAATAATTTTTGATTTTTTTATTTATTTAAATTTGCACTTTTACTTTTTTTTTTATATTAAAAAATTCATATATATGTATATACAGCAGATTTTGTTTTTAAATACCCCCTTGATAATCAAAAGCCAAACACTAAATTCTTTTTTAATACGGCCCACAAGGTTTCGAAAATATTTTTTAAAGACGCCTAACCCCGGTTTTGCGTTGATTTTCGGATTCAGCTGTCACTAATATGTTGTATATTTTTCATTTTATTTTTAATTAAATTTATTTTTTAATTAACTGTTTACCTCAATAACATAAAAGTTTCCCTTTACTTGTACTTTTAAAAACTTATATGAGAGAATTACTGTTTATGACAAAGTTTCGATTTAAAAATTTTTGAAATTGGAAGTTTTTCTTATTCTTCACTTAATGTGGGAAAAAGTTGGATAATATAGTGTCAATGATATGACTTAATAACATTAATTACTGCAAACGATCAGCGTTTTACACAAAAAACATAACGCATTTACACTAAAGATAACTCATACTAAATATAGAATTTTGTCGCTTAAACATTATATTATTTTAATATTTCCTTTCCCTCAATATTTAGCGAATAACTTTTTAATTTAGTTTTAATTATTTGGAAATTTTAAGAGAATATTTTATATTTTATTTAAATAAAGAAAATTAATTTTTAATAAAAAAATTTAAATAAATGGAGAGGTAATGAGGGCTGTTAATAAATAAAGAGAGTCTCTCGTTGACGCTCGCTCGCTCTTTCAATTGACAAAAAATACGACGTTGATAGTCAAGTCAGATGTTGTCGATTAAAAATAAGGCACTTCTTTTTGATAGACGCAATAGCGTAATGATAGCGTTAATTGATTGTGATAGCGCGAATTGATTGTTGAAGGCATGTTGCCATGTTGAGGGTGTTAATTGTGAGTGTTTAAGAATGAAAAAACTTTACTGAAAATTTCCCGAAAATTCTTTCTTCAAAAATTATTGGAACAAAAAATTCCTTGTTACCTTCGAAAAGATGTTGATAAAATGATATAAAAATTTAGAATTCGTTTATTATTTTGTTACACAGACACAGTGCTATATGGGGCATTCAAAAGAGATGAAATTTTGCGGACTGAATTTTTTTTGTAAAAAAAGTGAGATTATAGAATCACGTTGACTAGCCATAATAGAGAATTGAATGAGCTAAAAAATAAGCCTAAAATCAATTCAAAATATTGACAACAAAAAAAGTTATATGGAATTTAAAAGTGTCCGGTTACTTATGGCGCACCCTGTAGAATAACAATTAAAATTAAGTATTTCTCGAAATTGACTTTTTTTCTATTCTTAAACTGTTCTTATCTTAAAGGGTGACCAGAAAATAATTTGGCAGATTTGATTTCAAATTGTTTTTCAAATATGTACATCGTTAAATATTTTATACACATTTTGTAGCTAGTTAATTCTCTTTTATGATGTATAAGCCCGATTCCATTATTAACTTTTTTTCCAAGAGATTTCATTTCTTATCAATTTTCAAAAAGCGCTGTCCAAGCAGTCAAAAAATTACGTGAAAATTTGTTAAAAAATATTAAAGGAAGTAAATACTATTTTCATCCTTTAAAAAAATGTACTCTACTTGAATACAACCGCGGAGTTGGGTCAAACTTTCTCTAGAATTTACGTGTTTTTGGGTTGTTTAAATTTTTAAATCATCCGATCCTAGCTTTTGACTCTTCAGATTCTGACTCTTCCTCCCACAACCTCTTTCCTCTTTCTCCTTCTTTAATCTCTTTCTCTATCTTTCTCGTCTACTATTTCATTAAAAATTTTAATAAATTTACATGTTACATTAAATTTAAACAATCATGCTTGACGCATGATAAATTTTAATTGATTTTAATTAAAATATTATTAAATACTTATAATGTCAATTTCAAGCCTTAAATCCTTCGAGAGGGTTTCAGAGTAGTCTCTTCGATTCTGAAACTTATTATTTTCTAACAGCTGTAAGCTTAGGCTAACTTGGTAATTGTAAGTAGAGATTGGAATCAGACCTAGACGAGCTCCCGAATAGAATTTTCGGTTGTCGAGATCTATGTTTTTCAAGATCTCGATCTCGTAGAATCATTTTTTGAGTTCTTCAGGTTTCGTCCGACCTCCCAGTCTGATCTAAGGATTTTAGATCTTGTTCTCTTATTTTAAACACTTTCTAGATGGAAATAAAATAATTTATTCAAAATTATTATTTTATTCAATTCTTTATTTTTGGATGTACAAAATGCTAGAACGCTTTTTGACTGCAAAAATACATAATTACATCCTCAGAAATGCTTTATACATACATATATATAACCACAATTCAGCAATCCCTATTTAATTGCTTTTTCCTTTAATTTTATATGTGAAGAACCAAAAAAAAAGAAAAGGATATTCCGTGGAGGATAGATTTATTTTTTACAAAAAAGTACAATTTATTTGCTTCCATAAAATAATTCCTGTTTTATTTATTGTTTTGATTTTATTCTTTATTATTTTTAGCCTTCAATTTATTTATTATTTATTACCAAAAAGTATTATAGAACTGTAATATGGCCCAAAAACTAGGGTTTTCTTTATTTTTCCTATTTCAGTAAACTTGGGAGAAAGTCGAAAAAGTCTTTCAAAGTTAATACATATTAAAATTTAGCTTAGAACAAAACTTTATTCTAAGTAAAATACTCTCAGAAAATTATAAGTACCCCTTAATTTTTAAATAAAAAACATATTTAGGTTTAAATTATAATTTCAAATATTTCTACGACATTCTAATTCATATCCAGAAAAATTAAATATCGTTTTAAAATACTTTTTAATATCGTAAATTTGTTTTTAATTTAGAGAAAATATGGTTTCGGAAGATAAGAATCCATTAAAAGAAGAACGGCAGAGTTTAAGACCTGTTGCATTAATAGCTACATGCTGCGCAACTGTTAGTTAATTAGAATTTAAATTTCAATAGATTGTAATAGATTATTTTTTAAGTAAGAAAATATTAAAATTTAATAAACATTCGTTTTTACTAAATTTTTCAAAACATTTTCCAAAATTTAAATTCGGAATAGATTATCGCTGGCCATAATCTTATTACCAATTTTTCATTCCGAATATATTTTTTAAGTTAGTATCTAATTTCAAAATATTTTATTTCTCGAAATAATTTGTTTTTGTTGGTAAAAACTTTAAATATAAGTTATATTCCTTATTAAGTTATATTCCTATATTTTATATTCCTATAAGTTATATTCCTATATTTTGAGTTATATTCCTTATTATAAGGAATATAACTCTAATAAAAATAAAAAAAATAATTTATAACACTAATACCTAATTTTATATACTTAAATAAGCTAATTTGTTCCCATTATAACCAGGTAGCAATTAGCAGTTGTTTAATAATGTTCCCCCTCATTCTCCATTATATACAAACATTAGAAGCCGGAGTTCAGCTAGATTTGGATTTTTGCAAGTCGAGAGCAAGAGATATGTGGAGAGAAATGTTTGAGATAAAAACTAATGGACGTTCAGAAGCTGCTTCTCGACTTGCTAATCTTGTAATGCATCGACGACAAATTGAAAAACGAGATACTATTGCCGAGTTTTGGGCTCGTCGTTTGCATGATATGCAATTTAGAGACGATCCTGTAGATTCTTCTGGAACGATTGGTGTTGGTTCTAGTAATGTTAGAAGGGCGGTAAATGGAGGAAATGAAAGTCAAATAAAGACAACAACAAATAATAATAATGTTCAGTCAACAACGGTTGAAGGCTTTAAAAAAGTGGAAGAAGGGTACGAAGAACAACCAGCAGAAGAAAAACCAAGGCATAAAGTAAAGAAATTGGAATTTTAATTTTTATAAAATAAAATCTTTCTAGCCTCTTTCAATGGCAAGAGATCACCCTCAAACTTATGCTCAAAATGATTATAATCGTGGATCGCCTAAGGACGAATTTGTTGAAACACCTTCAACTGGATGCTGTAATTGATATTCTCTAAAATTTTTTTCCACTTTTTAGGCACTTGTCAACGTGGACCACCTGGAAGGCCTGGCCCTCCAGGTAGAGATGGTCTAAGAGGATTAGATGGAGAACCCGGACAGATCGGCCCTCCAGGTCCTCCGGCGCCACCTGGGCCTGATCAGTCCCAGCTCTTTCCTCCACAATGTCCTTGCGAGGTTAATTATTCTATGAGAGGTTTAAAAAGTTTTACTTTTATTTTAGGCTCCACCAGGAGAGCCCGGGCCAAAAGGACCGCCTGGAGCTGATGGACCGGCAGGACCGCCGGTTTATTTATATGTTTTATTTGAATTTAAACGAATTTAAAAGGGAGAGCCAGGCGAAGATGGAAAACCGGGTGATCAAGGACCGCGAGGCCCGCCTGGACTTGCGGGACAACCTGGCCAGCCAGGAAGGCCTGGTCCACCAGGAGAGCCTGGGCAATATAGAACAGAGATTGGTAATTAATTTTACATTAGTATATAATTTAATTTTAATATCTCAAAGGACCTCCTGGCCGTCCCGGTGCCAATGGTCGGCCTGGTCCTCCTGGACCTCCAGGTTTTATTCAATTCTTTTACGAACTTTTTTAAAGATTTTAATTAATTTCAGGCGCCCCAGGCAAACCAGGAAATGATGGATTACCTGGAAAACCCGTCTGTATTTTAATTTATTTATTCTTCAAAATTATTTAAAATAATTATTAAATTTCATTTTAGGGCCCACCCGGACCTCCAGGTTCACCAGGAGTGCCTGGTTCAAGTGGAAAGGTTTTTTTTATTTCGAGACTAATTTCAATTGTTTTTTATAGATTGGTTCAAATGGACGTCCCGGAGCACCTGGAGCCCCAGGTTCATGTGACCATTGCCCTCCGGCGAGATTGGCACCAGGATATTAATTTTGACAGGATTTATAGTTTAAAAAATTATTTTTTAATTTTTAAATAAAAAGTATATGTTCAGTTATTGAAATTCTAGACTGTTTCATAATTTCCAAAGACTCCTTTTTTGTGTAGTCTATAATTAAATAGGTATACTCATTTTTTATTAACTTTAAGATCATTCTTAATTTAATTTTAATATAAAATTGTTTAATTGATAAAATCTTAAGATCACTACAATATCATTAATTATAATTAAAAATAAAATTTAAACAAAACGTGATTGCTCAGAAAATATAATTTTAATTCTGCAATAATATAAGGGATTCCTATTTTATTACTAATTAAAAATTTAATAGCCAAATAAAATAGTCAACTGATTTTACTTTTTTAATTTAATCATTTGCGCATGTTCACGTTGAATTTGTTTTAAATTTAATTGTGTAACCTGTTTAATATATTAAATTTTACAAAAAAAACACTATACCTATGTACATACCAGGGATCGCACCGACATAAAAACAAAATTCCCGATTTAGTGAATTCACTGCCCTAAAAATGTCGAGAATTCCCGATTTTCGGAAATCAGGAATTTTGTCGGTGCGATCCCTGCTACCTACATATGTATATCAGACCTTGTCTTGAATACGGATATGGATACAGATAATATCAAAATGCCTGAGGATATCAGCCTGTATCCGCCGTAAATATCAGGATAAGGATACTAAGATCAGTATCCGTGACAAGGTCTGATGTATATTAATTCGAGATATAAAAAATTTGATTTAACTGAACCAAAAAAAAATTTTTAAGGTATCTACTTCCGACATATTTTCTTTGTTAAAATTAACAGCAAAATTTTATTTTTAGAATTATAATTTAATTTATCAGGTTTATAAAATAATTAAGTAACGTTCAAAGATTACTAAACTCTCTTTTTTATCTTATTAAACCTCACATGGCCTTGAACCTTAAATTCTTTCATCTTTCAATGCGCAATTAATTAATTAAATATACCTAATTTTACTGACAAAATTATATTTTATATTTATCAAAGACACAATTTAGTAAATTAATTTATTGATAAATTGTGTAAAAAATGTTATAATATTTATAAATAACGTTATATTTACAAATTTATGAAGAGATAGAACCTGCGCAGATTGTGAGGGCTATTTCGGAATTTTCGATTTCCGAGGGTTTTTTTTTCGTTTGATTTTCGATTTAGAGGATTTTCAAATATATTTTTCGATTTCCGATTTTAGGAAAGACTTTTGTTATCCCTGAATGGATCTCTCTCTATATCGCTCCATGGATCCTGCAATGAAATATGTATATACTTATGGGTCGAAAGACATACCTCGACATCTCTCTTAATCCTTAAATATCGATCCTAATCCTAAAAATCACTGATATCCTTTTCATCCGATTCCCAGCACCTTTGTCATTTCCGTCGACCTCTGTTTCCTAAACAATACCTCTATTTTTTTATTATTTTTTTCTCCCATATTCTTCCAAATTTTTTTACAAATATTTTCTATCAAAATAACACCTATTTTCCCTGTTTTAGATTAATTTCAATTTTATTCGGAAATGTTCTATGTATTTTTCAAATTTTTAAATAAAATCTTGACATTTTATTTTAACTAATTACTAATCATTTTCTCTTATTTTTCTTTTTTTCCATTTTATTTAACAAATTCTGTTAAATGTTTATTTCCTTAAGAGAAAATAAAAGTTTAAAAATTAAAATTTTATTTGGCCAATCAATTTAATATTTTTTTATTATTTTTTTAAATTCAAAAAAATAGAAATAAATTTTTTATTTATCAAATTCTGGCGGAAATGAAACTTGAAATTTTTTATTTTTAATATACTCTATAAATTAAAATTTTAAATTTAAAAATTTCTTCAGAATTAAAAAATTTTATTAATAGTATTTATTAAATAAAATTTTCTTCTTTATTTTATATTTTAATTGAGTAGATCGGAAAAATGAAAACATTTTTACTCAAATTTATTCTCTCTGCAATAATGTTTTCGGTTACTTCTCTTGCAGGAATTGCTGCTATAATGGTTAATAATAATTATTTATTAAATAGAGATTAAAACTAAGATGACAAAAACCTGAGAATTACAATAAAGATATGATAGAGTTATCCATTACGCCGAAAATTTCTTAAGAATTTGCTCCAGTACCTAGGGCAAAAAACCTAATAAAAATTCATGTTAACGCATGAAACCAATAGTCTTGGACGCCTAAGATTTGAGATCAATTTTTTATAAAAAATTTTAAAGTTGAGGCGCAAACTAAACAGATTGGCAGAAGTTCAGAACAGAAGAACAGAGTGGATATTAACTTTACTTTCTTGTTTTGCAGGAGGTGTATTTATGGGGACTTGTTTTCTAGATATATTCCCACATATTAAGTTTGTTTTAATTTTTATTTTTTTATATATGAGATTTAAAGATGTTTAGAATGGAAGGAGAAAATAACGTTTCATTTAAAATCGAACAAAAATTTTAGCAGTTTTTGAAATTAATGCAAAATTGTGAGAGTTATCAACATTATGCCCACGACTCTTACAGTTGTCCAATAAGAAATTAATTTTTAAGTCCTGACACCTAAATAGAACGCCGAAAATCATAAATTATTGACATTGAAAACCGATAATTTTTAAAAATTTGAAAATAATAAATTGTAAGAAAAAGAGCTGTAAAGTTTCACAAATGCTTTATTAGACCTTTATCTCTATGTTTCATAGGCTCGTGGTTTGTGGAGGACTCTCACAGATTCCCGACCTTATGAATATAATTACATATTTTATAAATTGAAGATTAATTTAAAATTAAAATTTTTTTTTGATTAATTTTATAGTGAACATTATGCCCATTTTCGAAAAGAAGCAAATTGGACTACAGAATTTCCTTTACCCGAATTTATTATTTGTTTAGGATTTTTCCTAGTTTATTTATTGGAAGAGCTTATTCTTAAAGTTTTTGCACCACAAACGTAAAAAATATTTTTTTTAATCTTTTAAAAAGTTAAAATAAATTTTTAAAGAGAAAAACGTAAAAGATGCCGAACAATTTCTCGACATTTAGGCAATATTGACGGGAAGGATTCTTCTCTTTCTATTTGCTCTAAACCTGATTGTGTTATGAATTCAATTAAAAATAATAATGAAATTGATATTCAACAAGTAACACAAACTTTAAAACATTGCTCTTCTTGTCTTGATATGCTTACACACGAGTAAATATTTAAGTAAAGAATTTGCCATAGGAATAATACCCTTTGTTACCCTTTACAGAAAATTTTTTGGAAGATTTTTGGTAGTTGATTCTCGTTAATATAGCACCATGAATCTACTAGAGAACTGCGAGTACTTTCAAAACTAAGGAACAAGACTGAACCCCTAAAAAATGTCTTTAGTCAAAAGCTAGAGCATATATTTCTTACTTACAATTAGTGTTAGGCATTTGCGATTTTTCGAGATCGAGATCGATAATCTCGAAAAAAATCTCGCGATATCTCGAAAAATATCGTCGATATATCGTCTCGTGCCCAACACTACTTACAATATATGGGTATAATTATGTTTGTCGGTTCAGAACCGAACAGACGAACTGAGTATTGCTTATGTTAGTTTCCGGATATCCGAAAATTTTTAAAGAATCGACACCCCACCCCCGGGGTTTTATTCAATTTCGAAAACGCATACCAAAAGGCCAGAATTTTGATAAGAACTTAAAACTTGCCTGATTTAATATTGAGGTTATATTATATAAGAAATAGGTTCTATAGCAAATAAAAATTAATTATCAATTGAAAAGATTAATTTTAACGTTTTTTCATTCAAATTAGAGTAGTAATAGACAAATATTTAAATGAAGAATCAAAAACAACAGATTTACTTAAATCACTAACATTTGCTTTTGCAATATCTTTTCATTCTGTACTTGAAGGGTTTGCTCTAGGAGTACAAGTATTTTTATTCTAAAAAATTTTTAGAAATTTTAATTAAAAAAGGATAATTCTGCTGGAATATTAACTTTATTTATTTCTTTAATTATTCACAAAAGTATTGAGGCTTTTAGTGTTGGATTACAAATAAATAAATCTGGAAATAATTCTTTAATTATTGTTGGGTCTTTAATACTTGCTTATGCTCTAATGACTCCGATCGGGTCAATTATTGGTGATTTTATTACTGTAAGAGATTTATTTATTGTTAATTAGGTAGGGATATTCATAGGAAGCGAGATCTACTAAAAGAGTCGTTTATGTCGAGCGCAAGAGACAATCGCATAAATGGTCTGGGCCCGCTCCTGGTGTCAATTCAAACTTCATTTACGCTTTCATAATCGAGATTCTTCGAGAATTCTCGATCTAGACATCTTCTAGAATTCTGGGATCGGGTCGACACACATTTACTATACGTTACTAAAAGTTTAAAAGATTAATTCTGAGAGTTCATTCCTGTAATTTTTTGTTTTTTATTTAAACTAGCAGGCATTAGCACTTTTAGTATACATATGTACATGACTATGTATTCTTAGTCGAGTGAGAAAATTTTTGCTTTAGGAACAGAAATTTTTGCCTTGAATCATCGTTGATACGATCTTGGATTATGATGAATCTTCGGTTTTAGGCATTTTTAACTCTGTAACGAACTCTCTCGTGCAGTACAAATTTTTTTTTAAACTTTTTTTTAAATTTATTTTTTAGAATCTTGAAATAAATGAATTACCAAAGGAAGGAATAATTATTGGTTTAGAATCTTTGGCCGCAGGAACCTTTATTTATGTAACATTTCTTGAAGTATTAGCTCAGGAACGTGCAAATGATCATTCAAATTTGTTGCAATTAGCTGCTATATTTATTGGATTTCTTGTTATAAATATAATACAGATATATGAATTAACAACGTAAATATTTTATTAATTTGCGGACACTATTTGCAGACATCCGCAAAAACTTTTCAGATGTCCGCAAAAAAATTGCGGATGTCCGCAAAAACTTTGGCCCTTTCCCTAAAGATATTAGGCTTTAGTTATGTCCGCAAATGTCAGTCTGCAATCATATAATTATTATTTTTTATATAAATTTAAGGCATTCACATTCACACGGAATTACACACTCAACTAATGAAGAACATGAACATTAATTAAATTATAATTTTTTTAATTAGATAAAATTTTTTAATAATTGTTTATGTCCGGGATTTGCCCGAGATTTTCCAAGAGGAATTAACAAAGTATACGAGGTGCAATTGGGGGTATGAACGAGATAAGGGACTAGCAGTTCCTCTACAGTTATATAGGCTCTCCCTAAATTTTCGTTTTTCTCGTATCTTCCTGAAATAATAGGGGTGATTTTTATTTATTATTTAGTCAGTTGCATCGTAATTACTATTTCGATTATGAAATTTTTTTAAATTACGATTTACGATTACGATAAAAATTTCGATTCCTTATTTAGACTAATGCTGAAACTAACTTTTATACTATCATAAGCTGGTTAACCAGATCTATTTCAAAACAAAAACTATTCAAATTTCGAAAATCAAAATTTTGATTTTCGAAGTTTTGATTTCAAAATTTGATAGCTCAAGCGTTGATAGTAACCCCAATACACAACAATTCTGCTCAAAATATATTAAAGTATTTCTGTGAAATTAATTTAATTATACACAAATTATTTTATCAAAATAAATTTCCAATTCTTTTTTAAATTAGAAATAATAAAATTAAAAAAATTTTTTAATGCACTTTTACCTTCTTTTTAATAAAGTGCTTATCACATGAAAAATATTAAAAATAAAAAATTGCGTAAATAAATATAGAATTATGTAATAATCTACATATTTTGTAAGACACCGACAAAGAAAAAAAAATTTTTAAAGGGCATTTTATAAGTAATTTTGAAATTTTTATTTTGCCTTTCCGACGGCTTTAACTTTTAAGATTTTTCATTTATGTAGCTAATTATTTTTAAAAATCCTAAGAATTAAATTATAATTTAGCTAAGAATTATTAGGGATATGTTGAAATAAAAACTTTATCAAATTTTGACTTAAAATTAGTTTGAAGGAATGCCTATTTTAGGAAAGTTGGACATACATTTTACCCTAATTTTGACAAATTTTGTTTTAGTTTATTAATATAAGTAGATTGAGTAGTTATTTATAATTCTATTTAAAAATCTTGTATAATTTTTATTTTTGGAGTCTAAAATCAGAAAAAATCTTTATAATAACTCTATTAATTATCTTAACAATTTTTCTAGACTTTTAAAATTATAACATAACAGGACTTTATTTTATTTTTTACTTCTTTTTTTAAATCGACTCGGATATGGTTTCAGCGGTTCTAATAGATTGAGTAATTTATTTTATCTATTTTATTTTATCTATTTTATTTTACCTGTTTATTTTATCTATTTTTTCTAGATTTTGAAAATTATAACTTTGACAGGGCTTTATCCGGTTTCTTTTTTTTAATCAATTCGGATATGGTTTCAGTGGAACATCAGAAAATTGAAAAGCCAACTTTTATTTTTAAAAATACCTGAGTGTCAGGGTTGGTTCTGGGCTCGTGTCGGTTACTCTTGTTGCTTTAATATTATTTTTAAATTAATTTTTATTTCCAGCACATTTTTTAAATTATCTTTGATTATTTTCAAAAATATTGCCCTTTTATTTTTATCTTTTTGATAAATTTATTTTAGTTGATTGTTCACGATACATTTTTTAAAAAAATTGTATTAACTCCCCTATATTAATTTTTTAAATAATTTTTTAGAATATTTAAAAAATAAAATGATTTTAATTAAATTAATATATTTTTTAATTTTATTAAAAAATGTTTTAAGTCGGGAACTTCCGATAAATTGTAAGTTTTTAATACAAAAATAATTATTACATTTTATGAATATTTTTTGTTTATTTTTAAAAGTAACTGCTAGACCTTAATATAAAATACCATGTTATAATTTAGTCAATTCCTCTGGCCCTGTGACCAAAATTTTAAAAACCGTTTCTTAATTTGAGAAATATCTACTAGATATCGGACAGAGTTTATATCTTGGACAAAAATCATCAATCTAGATTTTCGTCCAAACATCCCAGTCAGGTCTCTATCATACCGAAATACTCGATTAATTCCCCTCCCTCGAATAGTTCCCCCTGCTACGGATGAGTTGAAACAATAATCCCCCTCCCCCAAATACCCTACTCACGATCAAATTTCAAAACTCGAATAATTCCCCTCCCTTGAATAATTCCCCATTCCACGGTTGGGTTGAAAAAATAATTCCCCAGGGGAATTAATCGAGTAAATACGGTATCTAATTGTTTGGTTAGGTAAATTAATTGAGGGTTGATCGTACTAATCTAACCAATTTAAAGTACTAAAAGACGATCAAACTCTTGATAAAGGCTACGTTCAATTACTTTTTGATGATCTTTCTGATGAAGAAGTTGACGATTTACATATGAGAATCACAATTACATTGCTTGGACAAAAAATTTTTGAGAAAAAAAAATCTGTCGAAAAAATATTGGAAAAAGAAAAAAATTCTTTAAAAGAATTTTATAAATCAAAATCTTTGAAAAAATTAAAAAATAAAGTGAAACAAAAAGAAATTATGCAAGTAGAAATGATCGAACATAAAATTGAGGTAATTGAACAAATGCTTGAAACTTTTAATATTGCTGCGGGTAAACTCGACAGTAATTTACAATTAAATACTTATGGAATAGCTTCAATAAATATTTTTGCAGAATTTTATTTTATGCTAAAATCTATTATTGATGATAAGTTTGATTTCGATACAATGGAGGAAATTGTAAATAAATATGGTTAGTTATGTATTTTTTCGATTAATTCCCTTGTGGAATTATTTTTTCAATACTTCCTTGGCATGAGGAATTAATCGAGGGAGGGAAATTATTCGAGTTTTGGCATTTGAACGTGCAGTAGGGTATTTGGGGGTGGGGAATTATTGTTCCAACCCAACTCTAGCATGAGGGATTAATCAAGAGGGGGAATTATTCGAGGTAAGGGACTTACTCGAGAAAATACGGTATGTATTTTTATTACAGTCGAATATCTCTCAGCTGATTTTTGTGTGTTGTATAAGAATCGGTGTGCGGACATATCGGGACGAACATATCGGGATTGGTGTGACAAAAATAATCTTTTGCGTGTTTACGTTTGTTCTAAAACATAAAAACTATTCCTCAAAGGACAATATACTATCCAAGACCCAGTGGCCATAGGTCCCAAAATCAGTAGGATAACTGTTCGAACATTGAAATATCCCGATATGTACGTCCCGATATGTCTGCGTGCCTAAGAATCTCCTAAGATAAGAATTTACTGAGGCGTGCTTAAAGATTACCAGCGCTTATTTCCAAATTTTTATTAGTTAAATATCCGATTAAATAAGCTCAATTTTTATAAATTGCTTTTTCATATGAAATAGTTTTCCTATGCACAAGTTGGTCGTTATTCTAGTCTTTAGACTATTTTCAAGTTTAGCTTTTTCTGTCTTTGGATACTTCCCGCTGTTCAAACACACCTTTGCTTGTTTATCAAAATCGCAAGTTAGCTAATACATCAATTCAATTACTTCACAATTTGCTCAAATTGTAAAAGAAAAATGTTGTAAAGCATATAGCTATTAATTTCCTAAGGCTGAGCAGTAGGCGGCGTGGTGTAATGGCTAACACATCAGTCCGGTCTACTGATGATGCTGGTTCGCTCCCAGCCGCCGAATAACCTTTTGCTCTAGCTAAAGGAGAGAAATAGCTATAGCCCAGCTGCTTTACTATGTGTACACTATTAGAATCACTCCTAATAATCACAACTTTAATTCAGAATCCATACAGAAAAACATGGCCGGTGATTCAGAATTATCATCAGTAGTAATTGATTTGATTGAACGGTTTCATCTCCAAGCAATCAACAATTTAATACCTTCGAAATTTGAAAGTTTGGGAAATAAAAATGAAGAAAAAAGTGAATTAGCTTCAAAATTATATTCATTATGTTTGAAGGATTCTTTTGAAAGTAAAAATAAAATTCAAAATATGAAAATTAAATTGAGAGAAATATTAGGCCGTTTAATGTTTCCATGGTTGGAAATGCAAAAACCAATTGTTTTCAGAATTGGCAAGTTAAAAAATATTTTTATAAAGCAGGCCAAAATTTTGCGAATTTTGGAAGGTCTTGAAAGAATAAAATGGCATTTAATCTAAAAATTATAAGAAAATATAAAAAATCCTCATAATTTTCAAAAGACCACAAAAATCCGTGAATCCTCATTTTTAAAAATGATCCTCATCTAACTACATATCAAAAATTCATAAAATTTGGAAAAATCCGCACATATGAGCCCTGATATGTTTACATACATTTTGGAAAGCCTTATTTTAATTATATCCTTTACTATACATAAGTAAAATTGGTCAAGAGAAGAATAGCCTTAAAATTTAGGTAAATAAGCTAGGTAAATAATGTAGATAAATAAGAAAAAATGTAGGTAACTCAGAAAACTCAACTTATTAAGTTAAGGATTAATCTTTATAAATTTACACAGACATAATCGAATCCTCCTATAAATTACAATTATATAAACTACTAATTTCAAATCAAATAGAGGCAAAAGATAAAGAAAAAGTACTTATTCAAATAGAAACCAGTTATGTTTTTGAAAGTTTATGGAACTTGGAAAAAGATAATCTGTCAGAATTGTCTTCATTTTGGGATAAGAATATTAGAACGATTAGTCCCGATAGAAATAAAGTTGATTTATTGCAAAAATATTGGTTGGAGCGTTTTGAGGCACAAAAGAATAAGTTAATATTTTTGATTTTTTTATTTTCTTTGGAAAAGGTTTTATTTATAAAGATTCCTATGTTGCTAGAAATATAAATCTTATTTTTAAAAGAGTTAACATCTAAGCCAGTTTCATAATTATCAAAAAGTTTAATAGAAGCATTATAATAAAATGCTGCAGAACTTAGTTAACAGTATTAATAGTCATTCAAGAGATTGCCAACTCAAAATTTCCTTGCAACGACTGATCATTTTTTCCTAGACTGGAATCAGTCAATCTCGATACAACGTCAATGTTAAAACTAATCAGGGCGGTTTAGGAACTAATCAGGGCGGTTAATCAGGGCGGCTAAACTAATCAGGCGTTCTCTAATAAAACTCATCCCTCAAAAGCGAATTGTGCCTAAATAATAAGGAAAGGATGTTTCAGAATTCGACTTCTTCCCTAAAAATTTTTTAATTTAAGCAATAAAAAAGGAAAAATGTCAATAACGTATTTATTAACAATAAAAGCGCCTAACAAAAATTATTTGCTTGAGCAACATACAAATAATTTAAACATGTTACTTTTTAAATTTCCTGAATTCCGTCAATTAATTAATCAAAGAGGTTCAAAGAGTCAAATTATTCAACTTTTAGAATTTAATTTTGATGATATTAGATCAATTCTTTTATCAACAAATGATCCCATGTTGGTATTCATAAAAATAGGTAATTAAATTATTAAAAATGTATTTTTAAAGCAGTTTAAGACGTTTTTTTGAACACAAAAAGTTTGTACTTTTTTGACAAACCAATTATATAAAAATATGAAAATGAAAATTAAGAAAAACTGGGAGACTACTCGACCTCGAACATTAATTACTACTCGACCTCGAACATTAATACCCTTTAAAAAGCTGACAATTCCATAGTTCCGATTGCTTACTGTTCTGGTTTAATGACAGTTCTAATCTTCCAGTGTAACCTGTAACGGATACATCACTATATTCTACAGTTGATGTACTTCCATCAAATCTCGTCATATGATCTAATTAAGGTCGTTTGGATAGAGCATCTCCCTGGGTTCGATAATTTTTATGCTGTGCAGTACCAGACTTGTGTTTTTGGTTGAGGGTTCGGTTGATGAATCCCCTTTATATTTACACTTATTTATATTAAATCTAGCTTTAGATGTAGATAAAGACCAGCTACTTGAATGGCTTTATGAGGATTACATTCAAGCACTAGATTCAGAAAATAATGAAGAACGTAACTGTGCAATTGTATCTTCAGCAATTATTTTAAATATTCTTTGGTTGGATAAATATTTTACTGAAGATCATCGAGATGTTTGGAAGCAAATTTATAGACCAATAATTCTTTTATATGTTGATAAATTAAAAGAAAACAAAAAAGAATTAATTAAAAATTATTTACCAACATATTTAAATATACTTATAACGCTAACTTATTTTATGGAAGAAATTTATGAAACAAGAAAAAAAGGAAAACAAATTGAAGTAGATACGGCGAAGGAAGATGATCTAGTATAATTTTTTAAATAAATCAAAGCTTTAGGCGCCGGATCCCTACCTTTATCCAGGCAGTAGATTCAGAAAATATTATTATTTATCACACTTTTAATTGGACCATATTTCTTCGATTAATTACAATATAGTAAAGCTGGACTAGGCTAGCTATTTTTACTGCCATTTCTCCTGCAATTATGCGACTTCTCCTGCAGCTATGCGACCAAATCCTCAGTTGTCCGAATTCATGTGCTTGTTATCATACTAGAGAGCGGGCTGGATCTGGATCCAGACCTTAATCTTTCCTTGATCCAGAGTCCAGATCAAGGCATTTTTCAGCGTTCTTTGATTTTTCCTTAACTCAATGTCACAAATCTGGTAAAGGTACCCAGCCGAAATCAAGGTTAAGGATCAAGGTTTTTGTAAATCTCGCTCTTTATATCCTACACAACTAGCATCTTGCCAAGCTTTAAAAATTAAATAGCTATTTAATTTCTAAAAAAAATTAATAGCTGTTTTTCATTCGATTAAGGGAAGATAATCTTTGATTTGAACTTTTAAAAAATTATTTTTTTAATTTTTAGAATATTTTAAATGATAAAAACATAGAAGAATTATTTGATTATAATCAATTAAGTAAAAATGATCAAATAAAGCAGGATAAATTATTTGATGATTTACAAACAGAATTGAGTAAATTATTTAATTATTTAAATGATTCAGATGAATTAGATGATGCCCAAAATAATGTTGAATATTTTAATAAGTTTAAAGAATTTATTTGCGAAGAACACGAATCTTTTATTGAAAATTTAATTAATCCAGAAATTAAAGAAAAAATAAAAAGTAAAATAATTTTTAATAGAAAAATAATTTAAAACATAAAAAATCTTTGAAATATTTGATTAGGAATTTATAATTATTTATTTCATTCACATATAGAGTTCTTTGCTTCAAAAATGTCTAAAATTATTTAATCATGATAAGATCATAAATAAATTAATTTTGGGCAGGATAAAGGTTCCGGATATTCAAAATATAATTTACAGCTATGGAATTTTATACTTGTGGGGGCTATAATATTTTCCTATAAGAAAACAAGTTTTGTGATAATCTAAATTTAATCGAATTTAAGGCCTTGACAAAAAAGGAATTGAACGATTGGAAGATTTAAAAAATATGGTTATCGACAGTAATTATTTAATAATAAATGATTCAAAATATTATAACGTGAATATTTGCCTAAATACAATCGAACTTAGATACCGTTGGAGTTACCGTATTTCCTAAAATAGTTCGGCCGGCCGTACTATTTTTCAACCCTCTTCCAAAGAACCGTACTATTTCAGGGGGCCGTACTAATTTAGGGGGCCGCACTATATTTCAACCCTTTTTCAAAATTATCTGAATTTTTTTTGTGTTTAAATTTTTATATTATCCACGAATGTATATGAAAGGAGTGCTCGGATCGCATTTTTCTTTACTTCCTTAGACCGCCTCGGAATGGGGTCAATTTTCTTTAGTATTGATGTTTGTCATAAGGCAAAACTGTGTAAAAAATAATTTTTCCTCTGATTATTTTGTTGTGTGAGTGGCAAAACTCGGTCTTAACAAGACTCGATCTAATTTGTTCGGGGTCTTTTGGGACGCGTGCTGTTATTTTTAATTTTTTATTTTCGCGTCAGGCTAACTAACGGGACAGAAAAACAACAAAAGACAAATTGTCTCGACCGAGTTTTGTAAGACCGAGTTTTTCCAACAAAATAAGCCGAGAAAAAAAATATTTTTTACAAGTTTTGCCTTATGACAAACATCAAATACTAAGGAAAATTGACCCCATTCCGAGACGGTCTAAGGCACTCCATCCGAGCACACCATTCATATAGAGCCGTATCCACAATAGTCTTTGAATTGGAAAATAAATTTATTTAATTCCTGCTCATATTAAAATTTTTCAGAAAACAACGATACCGATTTTTTAATCCAAATCCCAAGCCGGTATTGGTATCATTAACTCAAATCCCGATACTGATTTAGGAGATACTAGCATGTTTTGAGTTGCCCTTAATTTTTAGATAGAAGCAACTTCCTAGTACTAAAAGCTTTCGTTATTCACTTTGATTCTAACTAATCCTTTTAAATTCATCCATAATTAAATTACTCCAAATCCACAATATCCTTCCAAATCCAACATAATCTCCATTAATCCACTTATATCCTCTTAAGCACTCCAATTTCTATACCAATAGATATTAAGATTCAATAAATTAGTTAAATATTGCGAGGAATAATTACTATGATTAAAAAAACAAATTTTGTCTATTTTTTATATTTTTTAAATGGGGGCCGTACTATTTCAGGGGGCCGTACTAATTTAGGGGGCCGTACTATTTTTCAACCCACTTCCAAAGGGCCGTACTATTTCAGGGGGCCGTACTAATTTAGCAGGCCGTACTATTTTAGGAAATACGGTAACCTAACTTGGGGTTAACACTTAGGCTGAGCCCTCCCAGTTTCAATAAATATATTTTAAAATTTTAGATTGAGGGGTATAAAATTTCGGAGGGATCTAAGATTGAGATTTGATTGTATGTAGTTATAAATTTTTTAGTAAAAATCAAATATCTGTATTAATAATTTTAGAAATACAACCGAATTGATTTTGTTTGTCCGGAAGGAGGGCCATCTGAAATATTAACAAATAATGAACCTGAACGTTAGTTTATCTTAAATATACAAAATTTATCTAAAAAGCCCCATCCCTTCAATCATTCCTTGATTCAATCTTCAAGTAAAAATAAAATTAAGCGGCAAACCCATCCTTAAATCTCCTCTCCTATCCCCTACTGATCGTTTTATTTTTGCTTTATTTGCTGGGCTGAGGGAATTTTGCCGGCCTTAGAATAAATTTGAATAAAAATTTTAGCAATTGGATATGAATTAATTCCAACCAAGGAAACAATTAATAATTACATAGAATTTTTATCAAAAAATAATCAACAAAATGAAGCTAGTACAAACAGTACATCACATCCATTAGTAGATATTTACAAAATAAATATTTCTGCTATAATATCCAAATTTATTTATTTAATTGCAAAAATATTAAATGAAGATTTAGAAAAATTTCGGGATGAAAATAAACGTATAGAATTAATTAATGATTGGAATAATGCTGTTGGAAATGTTTCTCAGAAGAATATCTACGATATGGAGGTTCATATCTTTTAATAATTAGAGGGTATTCGATTCTTCTTAAATTAAGACTGGACATTAACCGAACGACTTAAATAAAAAATCCTGCTAGGCAACAATAAATTTTAAAGACTTCGTGGGATAGGCTCGCAGCGGGATTTTGATGGTAAAAATAATTTGAAAATGAAATCTCTCTTTTGTAATCCCTCACTATTTTGGGTTGTGTGATTTCGCTCCTGCAAATGTATATTTCGCATGCAGGATCCTGCAAGCACTATCTAGTCGATCAAGGAAGGTAAAAGATTAAGGAAGGTAAAGGAAGGTCTTTAGCTTCCTTCGATTAAGGAATGTAAAAGATTTGTAGAAAAGTTTTAAGAATTTGACTCTGCTATGAGAAATATCAGACTAGATATCGGTTTGACTCCTCTTTCATGGAAGTCGAAATCTAGTTACTTTTATGTAATTAAAATTTAAATTTAGAAAAAATAATTTAAATTAACTTAAATAATTTCAGTCAAAATTATGCAAAATATTTTTATTTTTGGAAAATTGGTTCCTCTGGAATGGCCATTTTGCTAAATTGATAAATGATGAAAATATATTAAACTTTAAAGAAATTAAAAAATATGTTGAAAATGTACCGAAAGGACCGGGCGACTGTTTACATAAAAATTCGATTGCTTATTCGCTTAAATTAACGGTAAATTCTATTCACTTAATTCAAATAATTTTATTTAAAATTTGATTGACTACCTTGATTTTATAAAATCTGATTTTATAGTCCACAGATTTCATTTCAGTCTTCCTTTTAGACTGTATTTAAACAATATATTATATCCAAAGCTACATTCAGTATTAAGACTTCATTCAGTTTTAAGACTACATTCAGTATTAAGACTAGTTTTAAAAACGAAAATATTGATAATTTTTGTCAAAAATTAAGTTTTAAATGAAATTTTGAAACCCAAAACCAAAATTTTTTACAATGAGTTATTTTTTAATTCTGCCAAAATAAAATCGGGATTTAAATAAAACTAAATACCAGACCGTTTTTTAATTTATAATTAAGCGAAAACTTGGGGTACTTCTTAATAACCATAATTAACACAGAAAAGATTGTAATTAAATCTTTAAATACATACCGTATATGCTCTATTAATTACCCTCTCTCGAATAATTACCCCCCCCCCCTATTAATTACTCCCTTCAGCGAGAGGTTGAAACAATAATTACCTAGGGTAATTATTAGAGCATATACGGTATGTTTTATGTTTGTTAATTGTAGAAACAACTAAAAATGATTAATATTCATTTAAATGTCCTTGATGCAATAATTAAAAATTCTGATAGAATGCGTAATTTTTTATGTAAAAATGATATTGGAAAAATAAAATCTATATTATTTGAATTAATGTTAGCACCTAAATTAATTATGTTAGAGAATTTACATCCAGAGGTTTTGAAAATTGGTAAAGTTTTCGACACTTTTTAGGTTCATTAATTAGGGATGCTTTCTTGTTCCTTAAACTTCTAAAATCACAAAATATCAATCTATTGATAAATTTCTGGCTTTGTTCGAAACGAGACGAACCATCGAGACATGTTCTATAAAAAATGTCCATTTCGGGTTTTGATCCAATTTCGTGATCTGAAGGTTCAGTCCTAATTCAAAATAACCGACAGATTGAATTTGGATTAAATTAGAACTGAAATATAAAGATAAAATGATCTAATTTCTTTCACTTACCGTATTTTCTCTAATGCCCCATGGGATGGATTTTTCAACAATTCTCCAGAATGTGGCTCTATTATGGGGTGGAGCTCTATTAGGGGGTGGGGAGGGTGGGGCTCTAATTTAGGGTGGGGCTCTATTAGGGGGGTAGGGCTCTAATTGAGGGTGGGACTCTAATAGAGAAAATACGGTATTTTCATTTTAAATATAGATCAAATGAATACAGAAGTTCGATTATATCTTTATGCTATTTTTGTAACAACTTCGCTTAGTTCCGACGTGTCGCTGGGTGCGAAATGTAGATTAACCGGGCCTTTATTGTACGGTAAAATTAAGAAAAGTCTTGCCAAGCTTAAAGAGGAATTGGGAAATACAAAGAAGGTAAAATACTTTAAAAATAAATAAATTTAGATTAGGGCGGTACCTCGTTCCGGACAATTTGTTCAGTATCAATTAAAGGAGCAAAGCGTTCCGGTAGTCAGTCGGGAGAGCATCCATATCTGTTAAACGAAGCGCTAGCATAACTGCTAGAACGTCTCAAGAATAATATCTCCCTTACTATAGTTAAGAATAATTTAGATTAAAGCAGAGCTGCCATCTAGAAAATGTTAAGTGTAAGTGCAGAAAATTTAATTTGGAAGTACATAGAGAGAAAAATTTTCAAAATATAAGTAGCTCGAAAAATACACACGAAAAAAATTATTTTTGCTCAAATATTTTTATTCTTATCCAAATGAGTTTTTTCCGCTGGCGAAAAGTTTGAGAATTTTAAGGGTAAATTTAATTTTTTAACTAAAAAGTCCATTTGTAAGTATTGTACTTCCAAAATAAGTACATTAGGCAGCCCTGGATTAAAGTAAATGCAAAAAATCCTGCAAAAATCATTCATTATAATAAATTTATAAATAAATAGTTAATTCCTGGCAATTCTTCAAAACTTGAAGTTCTTTCTGAACGTTTTAAATGGCTTAAATCAAAGCTTTTTGCTACTGAGGATTCTCTTTGTAATTATAAAAATAGTTGTTTAATGGTTAATTTTATTCGATTGGCTGCACCAAACGAATTTTCGGAATTTAATGAAAGTATTTTAATTGAAACTAAAATATTTACTGAAAATGAAATAAGAAAATGGGATGGGCACGAATGTGAAAATAATGAAGATAAGCAAAGTGTACTATTCTGGCAAATTGTAAAAAATTTTAAAATTATTTTTCGTTTATTCTTGGAAGAAATACACATTAAAATTTTATAAATTTTAAGACTTAACCTACCAACTTTTAATAAAATTTGTATTTAGAAGTTGGGTTGGGCGGGATCGGGATACATTAAATCCCGATCCCGATTTTTCAATCCCGATTCGGGATTCCGATCCCGATTTTGGTCAATCTCGATCACGCAGTCGGGATCGGTATCAAGATCATTATTCCAAAATCCCGATCCCGATTTTATATCGAAATCAGATACCACCCAACTCTATTTAGAAGAGATCGGACTGGGAATGTCGTGCGAGAATCGTACTAGATCCTGAAAAATATAGATCTCGATAACCGAGATTTTTGTTCGAGATCACGTCTCGGTCCTATCTCTAATATTTGCTATTGTGTGTGTTTAAAAATAATTTACAAGTGTATTTTAATTTAAAATATTTTAGATGCTTCTTGAGAAAGAACATCACAACTTTATGATAAATAATTTGGAGAGAATGGATTTTGTAATGAAGTATCCCGATAGAAGGAACAAAATTAACAATTTTTTTCATAATATGGAATGCAAATTTTTCGATCAAAATAGCAAGTTTTTAATTAGATTAAAAAATGCTGGGCTAGTAGGCTTATGTTAGGAATACAGCTCTGATATAAAATTTAAATTTTAAGAAAAATTTCGGAAATATACAAGAAGAATATAACCTTACATACAAGATGGAAATATATCCATCCTAAATTTCGGACTAGTGTTGGATATTATAAGTTTTTAAACCGAAAATTTTAATATTCTTTACCAGAAATTAACGTTTTTATGAAATCGTATAAATCGAAAATTTAAAAAAAAATTGTTTTTAATTCCTCCAAAGCAGAATCTTTATTAATTAAAACTCAGCTTTTAAAAGCGGGAGGCGAAAACCTGGGCACTTAATTTACTCAATTTATATTCACTTTTTTTTATAATTTTAGCTTTTACCGACAAAGGACATTTTTATCAAAATATAATTGAAATGTTCAACGAAAATGAATTGATTGCAGAGAAAAATAAAATAGCAGCAATTATATTTGCTTTATCACGTTGGATTACTTATCGTTCAAGGGTTAAAAAAGATTTACCGAAATATTGGGAAGGATTTTTTAAATCTAAAAGAACAAAATTTTGGTTTCATGAGTTATATGATTACATCTTTACTTTCGAAGATATAAAACAATTTAATAAGGATATGCCTATGATAAAAATATTAGCTGGCATTAAAGCTGTAGCAGATGGAGAGTTGAAAATAGATGACGGAAATTTGGATCAAATGTAAATTTTTCAAATTAAAAAATGTCGTTGGGTCTCAGTATTTGATACCCCTAAGGGCATGCTTCCCAAGAAATTTTTAAGGTTGTATCTTATAGTGAGATTGCTAGAGTGTTTAGGGAGCTGTCTAAACGAAGTCTTCTACGTAAAACTTTCGTATGAATTACAATTTTTCAGTTATAAAGGTGTGTCTTATAGTGAGATTCGATCGGAACTAGAAGAAACTTGAAATATGGGACATTTGTGAAATGACTTATAAGTAGAGTTGGACGATATCGATATTTTAGGAAGAATTCAATATCGATATTTGTATTCGGGTATCCGAAAATTTCGGTTCGAATATCTTCTCACGAGAATTGCTTGGGAAGTTCATGAACAATAAACTAAAAATCACACCTCTATAATGAGATTCTACTATATAGTTGGGGTTAAAGCTATAGCAGATGGAGATTGTGAAACCTTCAAATTGGGTTGCCATATTTCTTGATACCAAATCTGGCATTAGATTTTATCGAAGGGTAATTAAAAAACCTCCCAGCATATGACAAGATGTGATAGATAATAATGGGCATAATAATGGGCATTATTTACTATAACTAAATATTTCATTATTTAGTTATAGTAAATTGTTTTAATTATGCGCAAAGGGTTCATCGTTTCCTAAAATTTACTTGGGAAGTTCATGAACAATAAACTAAAAATCACACCTCTATTTGTAACCTAAATTAGAATTATTTGTTAAATACCAATTTTTTAATGTTTAAAGAGATTTACTCAGCGAATTAATATCAAGTTTGGTTATGATCAGACATAATCAGAATGAAAAATTTGATAAAATATGGCGAAAAGGGCATAATAGACGAAACTTTAAAAATTGGGCAAAAAAATTATTGAAAGATGAATTATTTAAAGAAATTGAAATTATAAAGGATGCTAATGGAAAGGAGATACAAAGTGAATATAAAACAGAAATTAATTATTTTTTGGATAGATTGAAGGAAGGTAATTAAATAATTTAATTAAAAATCAGCTAATAAGAGGTTAGGATCAGAGCTGTTTCGAAACAAAAATTTTTTTTAAAAATCTGAAATAAAAAAAGCAAAATATCGAAAGCGAACATATTTTTCAAACCCTACGTAATCGAAAAAATCTGAAAAATAATTTGCAATGTTTGGTGATTATGTTAGTAGCTCAGAGTTAGCAATTTAAAAAACAATAGGACCGGAAAACGGAACTAGAAGAAAATTGGAAGGTCGTTAAACGGGTATCGGATCCTCTTCAATTTTCCCCTTTGCAGTATATGTACTTCTCCTCTTTTTCCTGTAATCTCTTTTTTCAATCATATTCATTATCCTTCTCTTGTTTTTTCGATCGTCAGGATATCCAAAATTTTCTGAATAATTTAAAAAATTTTTTTGTAGGTCTTCTTTCCCACAAAATTGACATGGATAGATTTGCTTCAGCTTTCGACTTGAAGGAAAATAACATAAAAGATATTTTTGATCTTTTAAAGATTAAACCAACAGATTTACGATTAGAAATAAAGAAAATTAAAGAAGTAAAAGAAGAAAATAAAAAAGAAAATCAGAATAAAAAGAAGAAAGAAAATAAAAATTCTGAAAAATCTTCTGAAATTAAATCAGTAGAGAAGGGGATGAAAGAGGAAATAATAAATAATTCTGATAAAAATAAAAAGAAAATAATTGAAGAGGAAGATAAGGAAGAAGAAAATATTTTTGAGGGATTAGGAGATAAACTGAAAGAGGAAAAAATAAACTCCGACGAAGATAGTTTAATATTAAATGAAAATAACGATAAAGTAAATTTTAAAAAAGAAATTACTCTAAATAAATCAAAAATTGAGAAAAAAATTAAGAAAAAAGAATGGAGGAAGAAGAAGAAGAGAAATAATAATGAAGGAAGTTTGGAAATAATAAGGGAAGAAAAGGATAAAAGTTTAAAATTAAATGTTGGGGTAGAGAAAGAGAAGAAGAAAAATGAAGATGAGAGTAAGGAAGAGAAGAATAAGGTAATTAGTCAGAAGGAAGAGAAAAATAATGAAGAAGAAAAAGAGAAGGAACTTACGGAGGAGAAGAATAATGACGGAGAGGTTAAAAAGAATAAGGAAGTGAAGGACTATGATAAAGAAGAGGGGAGAATTGAAGAGAATAAAGACGAGAGGGATGAAGAGCAGACAATAAAGGAAGGGAATAATGATGAAGAGGGAAAGATTGGAGAGGATAAAGAAAGAAAGGTTAGGAAGGGAATTGGAGGAAAAAAGGAAGAAAAGGATATTGAAGAGGGGAAGATTAATGAAAAGAAGGAAGATGAAGGAAATATTGAAGGGAATAAGGATGAGAATAAAAGTGAAAATAGGAGGACGACTGAAAAAAGCAAGAAAGAGATGAATAATCTAGAGGAAGAAGAGAAGATTGAAAAAAAGATTTCTGAAAAGAAGGAAAGGAAGAATACTGGAGAGGGGAAAATTGAAGATAATAAAGAAAAAAAGGTTAATAAGGAAGGGAAAATTGAAGGGAAAAAGGAAGGGAAGAATATTGAAGATGGTAAGATTGGTGAAAAGAAAAAAGATGAGGAAGAAAAGGTGGAAGAGAATAAGGAAGTGAAGGACGATGATAAAGAGGGAGGGAGAATTGAAGAAAATAAAGAAGAGAAGGGTGAAGAACAGACAATAAAGGATGAGAAGAATAATGATGAAGAAAAGAAAATTGGAGTGAATAAGGATGAGAAGGATAAAGGAGAGAATGAAGAGACAACTCAAGTTTATAAGGAAGAGAAGAATAAAGGCCAAGCAAAAAATAAAAGATTAAATAAGAAAGATAATTCTGATAAGAATAATAGAAAATATGGGAAAAATAATAGGAAAAATAATCAAAAAAATCAAGTTTGGAAAGCAAAATCGGAAATTGAAAAGGAACTTTTAATTAAAACAGAAAATGAAAAAACTGAAGAAAAGTGAGTTTTCATTTCTAGATAGCCCACTCCTAGGGTTGAAAGTGCATGAAAGTTAAGTTGAGGATGGGAGTATCGGAGGATTAATGTGGATATCAGGGTTGCCGCGGGTAAAAAAATCTTCGGGTACGGGTTTCTGGTATCGGGTTGGAGCGTTTTCATTTCGGGTCACGGGTTTCGAGTCGGCAAAAATATCGGGTACGGGTTTCGGGTTATAAAATTTTCATTTCGGGTCACGGGTTTCGGGTTGGCAAAAATTTCGGGTACGGGTTTCGGGTTTGGTGAAAAATTCGGGTTATTTTCGAGTGTTAGGGTATTGATACACTAAAGTGTAAGGAGACAAGCTATGTATGTTACATAATAGGATTTTGGGTGATATAGAGAGAGGAAAATCTGAAGAGATTAAAGAGACATTGCGGGATTTGGAGATTAAGAGGGATATCTTGGTATTGAAAAAAATCCTCCAAATCAAGTTTTCCTTCCAAATTGTCCTTCCAAATCAACATTGATCCATGCATATCCTCCGACATATTTCTTGCAATGATATATCAGGTATTAAAAGAGATATCGAGAAATTCAAGCAATTGTTGAATAGGACTAAGAAAGATTGTCAGCTTTACCTTCATTAAATCCTCAAATTTTCTCACGTTTTCAGCGCCGCAGGCGAAAATTTTAAGAATTTAGGAAGATCCTTAAGCCAAAAATCTTCCATTTTTTGCGCCGCAGGCGAAAATTTTGGGAATTTTCAGAGACCAAGAAGCCAGATTTATTCCTTTTGGGCGCCGCAGGCCCCAATTTTGATAATTTTCGCTTTCTATAATTTTTCAAATTTATTCAAAAAAATCGGGTAAGGCTAAGATTTCGGGTAGGATTTTCGGGTTTTAACCAATTTCGGGTCACGGGTTTCGGGTTGGAAAAAATATCGGGTACGGGTTTCGGGTTTCGGGTTGGAAAATTTTCAATTCGGGTATCGGGTTTCGGGTACAAAAAAAGGCCGGGTTTCGGGTTTCGGGTAACGGGTTTCGGGTTTCGGGCGGCAACCCTGGTGGATATCAAGTGATTTAGAGTGATACCCTGAGATATAGGTGTGATTAAGCGGACATTGGTGATTTGGGGATTAGTAAAGATATCAAGTAATTAGTAGTAAAAAAGGAGAGTGACTATTTAAAAATAAACTAAAAAGCATTAATATTTTAAATTTTACATTAAATAAATTAAAATTTTTCTAGTAATGAAATTAGCACCATAAAACCCAAAGAACAAGATACTTGTTTATTGCCGGAAAGTGAAAATGATGAAATTAAATTTACGAATTCGGGCATTACAAAAGTAGAAAATAAAAATGAGGAATTGAATTTGTATAGAAATGAAGGTAATTTTAATTTTTTAAAATCAAATCTTAGACGATATTTGGAAACTCTAGTTACCCTTTGAGTAATTTAAATAAAAATATATCGGAAGACAATTAGAATATATTTAAATTTTTTAAAATGAATTTTATTTTTTATTTCATTAAGATTTAATAAAAATTGAGGATTTAAAAAATAATAGAAGATTTAAACAAAAGGCGGCTAATAAAACAAAATTTAATCAAAAACAAAAATTAAATATTGATAAAATGCTTATGAAATATAAAAATAAAAAGAAGGTAAATGAATAAATCCGATTAAGGATAAACCTCGTTCTTAGGTTTCCCTAACTAATTCCCTAACCAAATTTAAGATATGATTTTTAAAATTAGATTGGACATTTGTTGGGAGAGCTGTTTATGAGGGCTGTTGTCGGGAGAGCTGTTGAAATACACCCTCATTTATAAGCTCGATTTTTATGCCTCTAGGAGGTGATGTAATGAGGCTTGAGGCTCCTAAAACGGAGTTCAACTATGGTTTCCGGGCAATTTTATTTTCTGAATCCGAAGATTTCACCAGAATCGTTAACACCAATTCCTCTTTCTTTAATAATATTTTAGTTCTAAATAAATTATAAAATATTTTTCTAGCAAAATATTTGTTGCTTAAATGAAATAAATAAATTAATTCAAAAAATTGAAAGTATAATTTCATTAAATAATAATATGGAAAAATTTAATAAATTAAAATTTGAATGGGAAAATATAAAAAATAACAATTTAAATTATTTTAATTGCAATTTATTTAAGTTAAAATTGGAAAAATATAAAAATAAAAAATTAAAAGTAAAATTGGAAAATGAAAGAAAATTTTTGGTAAAACAAAAATAAATTTTAAATATTTTTTGAATTTATAGACTGAAGCAGCACTTGAAGTAATACCTTCAAATATTAAAAAGTATCCTCTCAAAATTACAATTTCAATGTTTAAATCAACTATTTATGGATGGGTAATATTTATTTTAAAAATAATCACAGTCAAACCCCATTTTTTGAATAACACCAAAGGTCCTCAATAGGGTTGCAGTTTTTGATTCGAGCTGTCGTTCGATGCATATTTTTCGAGCTTGGTTTTTTTCGATTCGGTTCGTTCTCGAGCTTTTCGAGCTGAAAAGCCTAGGCTCGCTCGATCTTTCGAGTTCCGGATTGAGCGAGCTGGCAACCCTAATCCTCAACTTTATTATCCTTTTAAGAGCGATTTTTCCTTATAATTTTGTTATAAAAAATGAGGGCTGGCAGTGGTTTAATTAATATATTTTATTATGCTCTAAATAGAAGATTTTTAGCGCCCTGAATCTCGTATACTAATTTCTGGTTCATATTTATTTAAATCTCTCATGCCTGACTCAGATATTGATATGGTTGTATTGTTGCCAACTTACGACAAAATTAATGAAATTAATTTACAATATACACATAATCTAGTTTTTGATGAAGATAATAATTCGTTATATAATATTCTTAGAGGGGTATTTATTTAAATAATTTAAAGTTGAAACTCGTTTTTGGATACCCAAACTGTAGATATCCGTTAATTAATGCTAATGTGTATTCGACTGTCTAAAGCTAAATTTGATCGTTCTTAGAGATAGGACTTGGATTTTAGACATAATTCTGCACCTAAGTCCGTGTACCTGCTTCTCTATATGGATATCGTTTCATGATATCCAATGAGTAAAATAAACGGAATAGCTGATAAACAGAATTTTCCTTAACGGAATTTTCAGTTATCGACTAAAGTTTTTTCATTTATCAACCATAAGAATATTTTTCAATCTGAATTATCCATTGATTGCCCAAAAATCTAATTCAGGATGCGTTTTTTAGTTTGCTTGTTTAATATAGGTATGAGGAAGAGAGAAGAGCCTTAGCAACCCAAGTTATTGTACCCCCCATCATACTTGCGATTCTTTTAATCAAAGAATGCTTATCTAAAAATGAGTTTCTACTTAATTTAAATTAAAAAAAATTAATTTTAATTTAAAAACAGTTGGAAGGTGTCAACTCGCTATTTAAAATTGGAGGTCGAGTACCTTTACTAAAGCTTAAATATTTTGGTTATGATTTTGATCTACTTTTTGTTAGAGTTCCATGTCTCCAAACAAATGAAAATTCTACGTTTTTAGAAAGAAAATATAAGGAAAATTTTAATTTAGAAGACACCGATAAACTTATCAATCAAATTATTTTTAATCTTAAAACAAGATATATAGAAGATATTCGTTCAGTTATATTACCACTTTCCGGTTATATTAATTATACAGTCGGCCCTTAATACCTAGATAATATCCAAATATATAGAAGATACTATTCGTATTAGGCTTTTTATTTAAATTCAGTAGACATCTGTACTAAGATGAATGTACCAAGATTCGTAATCCTGCTGTACTTATATTTGGCACAGAGTGTTAGTAAGAGCAAAAATAGAAATGTTAACAAGTACGAGTATTAGGACAAAATAAGAACTGGCAATTTTAACTACATGGAATAGGAGAGCTGCCTAAGTTATACCCCACCCCCCAATTATAAGACGCATGTATCCTTCCAGTAAGCTCCGACTATAAATTGATTTAGAAAGTCATAATTATTTTATTTAAAGGTTATCGCTCTAATCTTTATATTTCAAAATTAATGGATGAAGATTTTAATATCTTCAGGACACTTCTTTTTGTCTTAAAAATTTGGGCTAAAAGTTTGTAGCTTTTATTTTTGGATTAAAAAAATTTATAAATTCAAGAGCATTTTATATATAGTGGACAGTTTGGATTTTTCAATGGAACAAATTTAGCTGTGTTGGCTTGCAAAACAATTTTGTTAAATAATACGAACAAACAACTTTCTATTGTTCAACTATTAGAGCAATTTTTTATCACATATTCGAAATGGTTAGATAAGGAGCTTTATTTTTTGTTTTTGGATGATCGAAATTCTAAAATAGAGCTTCTGGTTTAAGTAAAGCCTTCCGCTTAAGTAAATCACATGCTCAAATCGAATTATTGAAATTCTAGCATATAGTTATGTTAAGATAAGATAATCAAATACGAGTGATGTTCGAGACTCTCAGTCTCGGCTCTCGGTTTGGTCTCGGGTCAACTCTCGACTCTCGGGTTTTTTAACTTTCGAACATTACTATAAAATACAATGCTACTTGGCAGAAATTTCAAGTATGCCTAACATATATGAAGACAGGTATAATATACTTAGTTTAAACCAAACTCTTCGTTTAATTTCGCTGGTAATATTGGATAAGATTCTTATCTTACCATACTTATATGCTCAAATAATCACCCTGTGTAATTGTTCTAATATCTTGCTGAAGTTTGTGAATAATCTAGGAGCAATTATTTTAGGGTATCATTATTTAATCATATATGGTTGGTTACGTTCTTAAGAAATATCCTAATAACTTTTAACTAAGTATATACATTATTTATCAGGAATTGGTCAAATCCTATAGTATTGGAACAAATAGATTGGAACAACAATCCTTTAGATGATCAATATTCTAAAAATCAAGATTTTATCAAAATTAAAAACTCCCTAGATTGGGATATTAATTCTGATTACAATAGTCGTCGCCAATTGTTTGGTCTTAATTACTTTACTGTTTATGATGAAAACATAAGACGATTAGAAAAACATGCTGAGCTCATATGGCCAATTATTGCCCCAGGCATTCCCACACAAAATGCCGGATTTAATATAAACTTTTCAACCTCGAAAATTTTACTTGGAGAAATGAGGAATGGTGAATATTTTTTTTATTTTAAATTCTAGATATCGTTAATTACATTTAAATTAAGCACCATCTCTCGATGTTGCAATATTGACGAGTATTTCGTAGACGATTACCTCAATCATAGCTCTTGAGTGTTCGAAACCTTTCGAGGATTTTGATAGAGTATTAATAATAAGATAAAGTAACGATTCACTCAAATAATTTTCCATTTATGTGGAATAATAACTGCAAAATTAGACATTTCTCGAAGAAAATATTATTATTTTATTTTTTTTATTTTAAGTTAAAAATAAATATATGTAGGTATATTAATAATCAATCCTAAGATATTAAAAATTATTTGGTAAAAAATTATTATAGTTTTCCTCTTAATTAAGCTTCTCCATCATTAAAAGATGTTCAAAATGTCATAAAATATTACACTAGTAAAAAGAGAAAAAGTAGAAAAGATAAAATTATCGTAAAAAATACATGGATAAACTGGCTAGATGGAGGTCCTTTCGAGGAAAAGGTTTTTTAATGTTTAATTTTTGAAAATTTTATTTTACAAGTATGAACACTTTATGGCAATTACTTCAATAAATCTAAATCCAAATATTTCGAATAATCAAATTTTTGAAGAATTTAACAATTTTGTAGAAACCCGAATTAGATTAGGACTTGTATTTAATATTGAAAATATTTTTGAAATTGATTATTGTCATGCAAAGCCTGGAAGAGTTTGGAATAATGAAAAGTGCCCTTCAATAATTATTAAAAATAATATTATTAATGAAAAAATAACAAATATAAATAATGAGTAGGTTCTTGACTTGTTTAGAATTTTATAGAATATATCGAACCTTATTATAAGTTACTTCAAATAATGAATACATACATATATGTAAGAAATAATTAACCTTATAATTAGGGATTTACTTCTATCAAGTTAAGTAATGAGCTTTCTGAGACAAAAGCAGAAAATTTAAATAATTTTATCTGTGTATGAGAAAGATTTTTTGTACTCTCTGACATGCCAAAAAACTTTTAATTAAGTCAGTTGTCATTTAGGATCGAGGAACTCTTATTTCTTCGACTCTCATTATACAGTAGGATTTATAGCCTTAGGGGTATATCTAAAAATCAGGTTTCATCGTATTTAAACTTTAATTTAATTCAAAAGGAATACTCCGAGTAATTGGCTATGTACAATTTGGATAGTCGGCATTAAAATGACTTCAATTACAAGATTATCTTCCCTAATTTTTATTTCCTCTTTTAATCACTTTGAAGAATTTGCAAATAAAATTAAACAAAAATATATTTTGCCTGAAGAAGAAAGAAAAAATATTCAATTATTTGCTAATTATTGGCTAAAGAGTCAACTTAAATCAGAATTAAGAACATAATTAAATCAGAATTAAGAACATAAATATTTTGCTTTATAAAACTTTTGTTTATTTATAAACTCCGTCAACTTTATTATTATTTTTGTACGTCTTAGGTTTTTACTGTTTTACACAAACAATTACTATTAGCATATGTATACCCCCGGTTTTCGGTTAATCCGGGTTTAAAAAAGAGGTTGGGTTACGAGTTTTAGATTTATTTTGTATGAATTTTAATAACGAGCTGAGTCAAATTACACCAAAATCAACAAAATCCAACTTGATTGGAAAAAGTTATGATTGTTTGTTTTAGCTCCATACCTATGGTCTCCATGTTGGTTTTGCTGCGGAGAATGCCAGGCATGCCCACCGACGAGAAATTAAAAATAGGCTTTTATTACCCTATATATGGCATTTTGAGCATTAATTTAGGGGGTGTTCACCTTGTACACCAAATTTTAGAAAATTATGTATTATTTTTAACTAATTTAAAATTAATCTCTGAACATTGCTTTGCTCAAAATACCTATATAAAAATGTTACTTTAAAATTAATTTAATTGCATTAAAGAAAATTATCAAATAGATCAATCATTAATATTTTTTATAAGAAAAATTTCTTTATTTATTTAATAAAAGTTGTCCATTAATATTTAATTAAATAAAATATTTAAAAAATAAAATGTTTGCTGCAATTATTTTATTATTTATAATTTTATTTTTTTATTGGAATTTTATTTATAAACGTCAAGGCCTTCCACCTGGCCCTATACCACTTCCATTCTTTGGAAATACTTTAACACTTTCACGGTAAACTTAAAAAAACATTTAGATGGTTTTGTGAATAACAGTTTAGCCAGAGTAAGATCAGAAGAAGGAGAAACTGAGACTTAAACTGACAATAACACTAATTTTAATACTGTCATAAGTAGGGAGTGTCAAAACATGCAAATGCGTATTTTGCATACGGATATGCCATGAGCTGTAACACTCAAAAATGCATCGGTTCGAGCACTTTAGGACCCGGTTCTTAATGCATATTTTTGCATATTTCGGTACTTTCATGCATATTTGCATATATGTGCATTTTTTGGTCAATTTTTTGCTAAATTTTGCCAAGAATAGTCATAAGTCTATTATTTATTTTTCATTAATTTTTTGTTTAATTTAAAATAAAAATTTAAAATAAAAGTCGGAATAATAATAATTTTCAGTCAAAATAATAATAATTTCAAAAAAAATTTTTTAAGTTCAAAATGTGCTTATTTGCCTTACAAATTATGGGCCGACAAATATGGCCCAATATATACATTTTGGATGGGTGAATGTCCAATAGTTACAGTAACTGATTATTCTTTAATGAATGAATTGTTTGTCAAAAATGGTGATGCTTTTGTTGGCAGGGATTTTCTTAATCATTTAAGCAAATTAGTCGAAGGTAAATATTCCTTAAATATCTTATAGAACCTCTTGTAATTAATAAAAGTCCACTCTATGGGATTAATTGAAGAATAAACTCCGCTTCTGAGATGCTATTAGTGTCGAACTTCATTCACCATAGGAACTGAAAAAATGGTAGAAACAAATAAAGAATATCCTATATAGGGATATCGCTTAGGTAACCCTCCCCCACTCTTTTCCTCCCCAATCACAGAGGTGAGTCGGAAATCCGATTTCTGACGTTTTTTTCCT
Source organism: Meloidogyne enterolobii (assembly GCA_963681835.1). Lineage (NCBI taxonomy): Eukaryota > Metazoa > Nematoda > Chromadorea > Rhabditida > Meloidogynidae > Meloidogyne > Meloidogyne enterolobii. The sequence goes on along the minus strand of CAVMJV010000013.1, from coordinate 872,279 downwards.
TCCGATTTCCGAAAAAAAATTTTGATTTCCGATTTCAGAGTTCCGACTTTTAGCCAGTTCCGATTTCCGGCTCTTCCGATTTCCGACACCTCTGACTGTTCCGACCCACTCTCTCCCACGTCCTCTCAGTAGCCAACCAATTTTTATAAGTCACCCATAAATTGAGGTATCTTAGTGAGTTTTTTTTATGATAAAATCTGACTAGTAATTATTTGCAAATAATAAAAAATAAATTAAAAATTTATTAAAAAGTACACACTGGCAACCACGGAGTTATTCAAACACAGGGAGACACTTGGAGAGTAATGCGTCGTTTTGGTCTCCTTTCAATGAGAACTTTAGGTGTTGGAAAGGCTGGGATGGAAAAACAAGTAATATAAATTTAAAAAAATTGTACAATTTATTTCTTTTAAAGTTTAAAGAAGATATAAATGAAATGATTAATAAATTGAGTAACCAAGTTTTATTAAATAATGGAGAAAATATAAATCTTCAATTATATATTGACAGATTAATTGGTTCTACAATTAATAGAGTTTTGTTTGGATTTGCTTTTAATGATGTGAGAAAATTATTTTAATTTAAAATTTTAGCTTTAATCTAGTGCTGGATAGTCCAGTGCTGGCTGAGACTATCTCAGAGCCTGCTCCGCTCGAAGATTAATCTTATAAATACCTGATGCCTGAGCTAAGATTTAAAAATAATCGGAACCGGAGTACAGTATAATTCTGTGCAATTTATCCATTCACATGACAGAATGGCCATAGTCAAAACGTCATAGTTAAGAAAAACAATTTTTAATTTATATTAATTTGTTCGAAAAATAGGTTGACTGGATACTAGCCAGAACCAGTTCTGTTTGTTCATTTTAGTCTGAACTAGCATTCATCCTTTAGTCTAGGTTTAAAGAGGTTTTATTTTTAACTCTCGATTTTGCAAAAGATCCTCAGAATTTTCTTAGATTTTATCCTCAGAATTTGTCTGTTCTTTCCAAAAATTCTTTCACTTTTCACTTTACTCGGCAAACTCTAAGCAAGATTAGGGTGCAACACGGGAGGAATCATGTAAAGGGTTTTTAAGCAACAAACGTAATTAGCCTGTAAAATTAAGGGAATTAACTTAAATTTTAATTAAAGAATCAAATGGACGAATTTAATGAAATAAAATCAACATTTGACAAGGCCAGTCGTTGGCAATTTAGTTTTTGTGGGCGATTACTAGTTGCTGCTCCAATACTTCGTCATTTACCTTTCTTTTACCAATCTTTTGTTGAATTTTCTGAATTACCATTACCAATATATAAATATTTAAATAAACAAATTGGAAATAGAATTGAAATAAGAAATTTAAAAAATGAGAAGAAGGAACCAAGAGATTTGTTGGATTGTTATTTGGACCAAATGGAGAGTGATGAAGCTGATGAAGAATTTAAGTGAGTAAAAAAGTAAATTTTTGATTTCCTTTACTGTGCAAAACTAAAAGGGCGCTCCATATGTCTCTATTTTAGAGATATAAATATGAAAAGTTTAGATAATTTCCGTTAAAGTTTGACTACATAGTAGAGCTTCGCCTGAACCTGAAATTTGGCCGGAACCGGAAGCAAAAAAAATTCCGAAACTTCCGGCCTACCGGAACCGGAACCGGGGCTTCCGGCGTGTCTCTACTACATAGACAACAAAAAGCTCAACATCCTACTATTCCCTTCTAAACTATTATAAGCTAACTTAACTCACATTCACGTGTATACAAAGGAAATTAACGAAAATTCTGAATTTGCTACGATTATTTGTTGTAAAGTTCCACAAAGTCGTAAATGAAGATAAGCTGAATTCACATTGTATTTTCGAAAATCTGAGTTTGTTATCAGGTGATCTCTGGTATATTTTCCAAAATACTATATCACCATCAAACGTCTTAATCATAATAACCTATTTTTCAATTAGACCTTACCTATACTTGAATAGGTAAATAAAAATATAAATGTGTATTTTCTTGTACCAAATAAAGGGTTATTATTAGCTATTTAGTTATTTCCTAACAGAAAAATAAAAATTACGATTAATTATTAATTTTTAACAAAAGCATGGACAATTTTCGAGCATTATGCTACGATCTTTTATTGGCTGGACAAGAGACTACTGGAAATACTTTAAGCTTTCTAGTTTTGTATTTATTGTTGGACCAAAGGGTTCAATCGAAATTGCAAGCAGAATTGGATAATTTAGTAGAAGGAAATGAAGAATTAATTGGGTTGTCACAACGACCACAAGCAAACTATACAAATGCTGTTATTAATGTAAAAATTATTAGCTTTTTAGTAAAATTAGGACATAAACCTGGATGGGGTTTTAGAGGGACAACTTAAACACAGGGTATCGTTTAAAAATTTGGGATAAGTTAGTTTTTAAAGGCCTAGGAGGGTTGTAGCTTATTAAAATTGTCGCTTATTAGGAGGGACAACTTACTCATCGCCTAGGAGGGAATAAAGATCTTTAAGATATTAAGCTTATTCATTGTTAAGTCAGACTTTGTAAGAAATTATATAAACTTATCATCTTTATATCTCTAAAATAGAACCATAGGTACTAAATTTGGGTTATCTAGTATTGAGTTTATTTTATAATGAAGTCATAGTGTAATCCTTTTGTTCCAAATCATATTTTTTGATAAAATAGGACTGTCAAGGTTCTGTCCTTAAAATCTTGCACTACTCTATGATAATCCAATTTTTAGAACTCTAGTGAGTCAAATTGCCGTCTTAAACATGGAGAATTTTATACTTTAAGACATCAATATTTTTATTTTCTTTATTTTCAAGGAGTTTAAATATTTTTTGCCAAAATCCAAAAATTTTATATTTTTTAATTTAATTATTTTTAAGGAAGTTCAACGTCTTTGCAATTTATTACCATTAAATTTATCACACAAAACAATGTTTGATGTAGGGATAATGGATGGAAAATATTTTCTTAAAGAAGGAACTGTAATTTTACCTCAAATAAGCTGTTTATTATATGATGAAAAAGTTAATGAAAAATTTAATTTTAAAAAGTTTTTAAATTCAATATTTAGGTATTCCCCAACCCTCATCTTTTTATTCCTGAAAGATTTTTAGATGATAAAGGACAACTAAAAAGATTTGATTCGTTTATACCTTTCGGATTGGGGAAAAGGTAAAAAATATTTTCTTTAATAAAAAAAATAAAATAAATTTAACTAATTTTAAATTCAAAAAATTGTTTTTGGGTTTACTTTCGAAAAATCGAAAAGTTTTAGTCCGTGGTGCTAAATGAAATTTATTCTGTTGTATTTCTAAAGAATTTTCTACTTAAACAAAGAAATTTACTTTTTTTATTTGAAAAGTCATTTCTTAGAAACCTATCATAAAAGGGTAGAGGGTGTCCGACTGATCGCTTAATTTTTTCGTGTCAGGACAGTTCACAAAAAAACAATTCACCAAACGTCAGTTCACCATAAGGCAATTCACAAAAAAACAGTTCACAACATGGGGTAATTCACAATAAGTCGATTCACCATATGGACAATTCACCATATGGGAAAAATTGACAATTCACCATATGTGCTAAATCTTATCTAAAATCAACCAGATGAGTGATCAGCCGGTGGAGTGATCACTCTCCAGAAGAGTGGAGAGTGATCAACCTGGAGAGTTCAAAAGAAGCTTGATCAACCAGTATGATCAACCTGGAGAATGATCAACAAGGAGATCAATCAAATGATATATATAATTACTCCACCGGCTGATTACTTCTGGCTGATCACTCCATGGTTGATCACTCCACCGGCTGATCACTCCTTTGGTTGATCATTTCTTTTGCAGATCACTTCCCCGGTTGATCAATCCAACGGTTGATCACTCTACTGGCTGACACCTTGTTGATCACTCCATTGATGATCACTCACCGGTTGATCACTTCATTTCTCGGCTGATCACTCACCGTGTCCATCAATTTTCCGGCTGATTAACCACCATGTTGATCAATTCACTGCTGATCACTCCTTTTTATCGCGGCTGATCACTTCCTCGGCTGATTTAGATAAGATTTAGCACATATGGTGAATTGTCAATTTCTCCCATATGGTGAATTGTCCATATGGTGAATCGACTTATTGTGAATTACCCCATGTTGTGAACTGTTTTTTTGTGAACTGCCTTATGGTGAACTGACGTTTGGTGAACTGTTTTTTTGTGAACTGCACTAGACCCTAATTTTTTAAGAAAGGGAGGTATTTGTTCAATTATTTGTTCAAAATAATTTTTACAAAAATTAGACAAAATTTTTTCGAATTATCCCATCAAAAGAAAAGTTTACAGAAATACTTAACTCAAAAACCCCCATTAAGTTTCGAACTTTAAATAAATAAATATAAGTACATATTGAACAGAGCTTGTATGGGAGAATCATTGGCACGTGCCGAACTATTTTTATTTACTGCTAGTTTCTTTCGGACTTTCCAAGTAATTAAAAACTAAATAAATAATCTAATTAAAAACAATTTATTTAGGTACTTCCGGTTGATCCATTAAATCCACCAGCTGCACAAAAGCAGAAGGCTTTTGTAGTTCGCCCAGACCCTTACAAATGTCGATTAATTTTAAGAAAATAAAAAACTGTTTTACTAGATTTTTTGAAGCGTTTTAGAAATCTTAAAGTTTTTATGAAAAAATAAATAAAACTTTTCTCGTGTATTATTTTAAAATAATTATAATTAATTTGGAACCGAACTGAAAAACATGATTTTTCTGTTTAATTCACTTATTAAGTTTACGTCTGAAATTTTATAAACTTTCGAGAGCAATGGTAAAATTTAACAGATATTTGGAGAGATTCGGCATCTGTATAATTTGTGATACATGTTGTGACAAAAAAATAATTTAATCAAAATAAAAAGTATGCGACTACGGATTAAGATTTAAATTTTTTATTTAAGCAAAAATTAATTTTTATTTTAACCTAATAGAACAAATTTCGAGTGATGATGAGTATGATCTGATGATGAGTGATGTGATAATGATAATAATATGATCTCGAGTGATCAACCTGATTATGATCGTTTCGACCCGCGCCGTTTTGGGCTGTACCCGCACTAGTAGGAACACCAAAATGTCTCTGACGAACATTTTGAAAGAAGGAAGAAGCCATACATACAGTGGTGGTCCTATCTTCTTTTAGGCTATCAGGCGAAGATTTAGAAAATTTTGGAAGGCTAATAAAAAGATCTTTATTTCTCTCTCGAGCGCTGAAGGTGAAAATTTCGAAAAGGTTGGAATTTTTTTACGTCACAAGCGAAAATTTTGAGATGGCTTAAACCAAATCATAATTTAATACCTAAAAAACACTAAAAAATTTTTTAAAATTTATTTAACCTCAAAAATAACTTCCAAAGAACAAATTTTTTTAATTTGGAAGTAAATATATAAATATAATTTAAATAAAATATTTTAAAACGGAATGTCCAAATACAAATTTGTATAAAGTAAAAAATTTTTGAGGATACAAAACTGGGATAAATAAATCAAAGATGAAAAATTTGACAACAATGAAAAAAATCATGCGACATTACAAGGATAAAGGCAATGAATTAACATATAATTTAGAAAAATATGAGCCGAACCTCATTTTTGATATCCCTAAAACATTATAATATGTAGTATTTTGATATCCCTAAAACATTATAATATGTAGTATAAATTACTCCGTCAAAATAACCATCCTCACTATTCTATATCCCCATGGGGAAGAAAAAAGTATTTTGTTATGAGCGTTTAACCTAAATTGGGAGTATTTATTAGCAGCTTAGAAACCGTGGTCAACCAAATAAAAAAATTTTAAATCAAAGTGTGTCATTCTAGCCCGTTGACCTACGTCTGACACTTCGGCTTCTATGGGTCCCTAAAACATTATAATAGGTAGTATAAATTACTCCGTCAAAATAACCATCCTCACTATTCTGTGTGTCCTCGGTAGGAAGATGTTCTCCATGATGGTTGTGTTAAAAATAAAATAAAAATGGAAAATAAAATAATAGAATGTGGCATCCTCCAGCTTTAGAAACAATAATTCTCCATCTAAACAAAAGAGTGATGGAAGGATAATTGTTTCAAAGAAAGAGGACACGTTTTGTTATTTATTTTTTCTTTTCTAATTTTATTTTTTAGCAAAACCATCCAAAAAACCAACCTCCACGACCTGATGACTCCCAAACGGATTCTGGTGGGAATGATGGGGTTACGTTTTCTACAATTTTTAATAATGATTACTAATATTAATTTAATATTTCAGGGAGGACTATAAAGCCGAAGTGTTGGACGTCAATCAACCCAAGAGAAAAAAATACCGATGATTGATCACCACTCGGAGCGGCGCCAGCGCCACCCCGAGCTACGGCTGCGTTGCCGCCACCAATACTGGCGCCACTCGAGGTGACGCCAGCGCCGCTCGAGCGGCTATCCAAATGCCGACTACGTGGACCGGACTAAAATTATAAAATTTATTTCGATTAGCAATTTTTTAGTTATTTAAAGTTAAAAAAACTAAATACATCATTATCATCATTGCTATCCAACTGCGTATTGTCATCGTTATTACCGTCGTCGTGATGAGACTAAAAATTAAAATGAAATTAAAAAAATATACTTTAAATTACGTGTGGTATGGCCCTCGAAACTCGAACACGATTGTCTGCAAGAAAGAATACTCTTAATTCTTAATACTTAAATACTCTTAATTGTCTGCAAGAAAGAATACTCTTAATTCTTTCTTGCAGACAATTAAGAGTATTTAAGTATTAAGAATTAAGAGTATTCTTTCTTGCAGACAATTAAGAGTATTTAAGTATTAAGAATTAAGAGTATTCTTTCTTGCAGACAATCGTGTTCGAGTTTCGAGGGCCATACCACACGTAATTTAAAGTATATTTTTTTAATTTCATTTTAATTTTTAGTCTCATCACGACGACGGTAATAACGATGACAATACGCAGTTGGATAGCAATGATGATAATGATGTATTTAGTTTTTTTAACTTTAAATAACTAAAAAATTGCTAATCGAAATAAATTTTATAATTTTAGTCCGGTCCACGTAGTCGGCATTCGGATAGCCGCTCGAGCGGCGCTGGCGTCACCTCGAGTGGCGCCAGTATTGGTGGCGGCAACGCAGCCGTAGCTCGGGGTGGCGCTGGCGCCGCTCCGAGTGGTGATCAATCATCGGTATTTTTTTCTCTTGGGTTGATTGACGTCCAACACTTCGGCTTTATAGTCCTCCCTGAAATATTAAATTAATATTAGTAATCATTATTAAAAATTGTAGAAAACGTAACCCCATCATTCCCACCAGAATCCGTTTGGGAGTCATCAGGTCGTGGAGGTTGGTTTTTTGGATGGTTTTGCTAAAAAATAAAATTAGAAAAGAAAAAATAAATAACAAAACGTGTCCTCTTTCTTTGAAACAATTATCCTTCCATCACTCTTTTGTTTAGATGGAGAATTATTGTTTCTAAAGCTGGAGGATGCCACATTCTATTATTTTATTTTCCATTTTTATTTTATTTTTAACACAACCATCATGGAGAACATCTTCCTACCGAGGACACACAGAATAGTGAGGATGGTTATTTTGACGGAGTAATTTATACTACATATTATAATGTTTTAGGGACCCATAGAAGCCGAAGTGTCAGACGTAGGTCAACGGGCTAGAATGACACACTTTGATTTAAAATTTTTTTATTTGGTTGACCACGGTTTCTAAGCTGCTAATAAATACTCCCAATATACTCTCTAGCTCAAGTGTGTTCCTAAAAATTATTTCCTTATTCCGGTGTATCTAAAAATGAGGTTAGACTGTAATATAATAAAGTCATCTAATATGCTTCGATCCAGAATGTGCTGTTGCAGCCAAATTTCGATTTGAATTAGAAACTGTACGAATTTTACGTTGTGAAGGCCCTCTTGATAAATCCACCACTGAATTGAATCCTTGAGATTTATGTGCAATGCAAAGAATTTGATTAAGACAATCTAGCAGAGGCTAAAATAATAATAAATTAATAAATATTAAAAAAATGTTTTTGAAAGAAACTAGAAAAAAGTTTAAACGGTTATTTCCTCAAAAGGATATTTAATCAAACAAATTCGAAAAAAAAGATTAAACAAAATAGTATTCTATTAAAAACTTTTTATTACCTCATCATGTTTCTTGTTTTGACCAAATGTAAGTGAACGAACTACCAAATCCATTATGCGACAGCGAAGACGAATAACCCGTTGTAATGTATTGAATTTGCCTCGAAACCCAAACCATTTGTCAAGCTGTAGAAATTCATCGTCTTGAAGAGAATGAGGCAGGTCCTCATCTTTAAGATCACCTCAAAAGAAAATATTATTTTAAGAAAAAAAATAAATTTATTCAAACCAGTATCGTGTTCATCCAGATGAATAATAATATTCCGTTCATTCCACAAACGCCTTTCATTTTCTTGTTGTTCTTTCCATTTTGCAATTTTCTCTTCACGAATTAATTGCCGTTTTCGTTGAAGATCGCCACTTGTATCAACTAATATAGAAAATACTAAAAATATATTCAACCCCAAAATAAAGTAGGACCTAACTTTTACATTCCCGTTGGAGCTGAAAAATCGTCCCTAATCGTTTATTCATATTTGGGAGTACAGTTACGAAAGCTCCTCCCAACTAAAAAGCTTAACCCCATTAAAGACCAACCAACCATTAAAAATTCAGCAAAACATTTACACAATTGGTATCAATAATATTTAATAAAAAAATATATACCAATTTCAAAATATGCCAAAGCTTCCGCTGCCATTCGAATTGGACCCGCAAATAATAAAACAGCAATTTGAGGAACTGCTGTAACAATTTTGATTGAATGTTGAGTCATAATACTATCATCTTTTGCAATTGCTTCGTGAAATACAAAATATTCTGGTTCAATTTTCTTTGAATTATTTGATGAGGTATTCGTAATTGTTGTTAATTGCTTTTTTAATGAGGAACTAGCGTGAAAAATTGATGATTTTCCAACACTGAAAAAAAATTTTTAAATAATAATAAATTAACGAAGACTTAGATTTTTAATTCCTTTTAATTTACTTTTCAGAAATTCAGTAAAAAATCCAAAAAATTAAAGTTAAAAAAGTAATAAAATTAATAAAAAATTTACTGTGAACGAATCCTATTAAATTTGTTGCCTCTTTGCACAAAACTATAAAATGAAAACATTTTTATATGAAAAATAATTATTTTCTAGTTAATACCCAATATTCGGATAAGATCCAGCAACAATTACTGCTTGTACCATTGGCCAACTATCAGAATATTTATTTAAAGACGAGTCATCTTCTGCTCTAAATATATCATCTGGGACTAAATGACATCGTCTAAGTTCATAAATTAATTGTTTTCTAAAATTTTTTAGTAAAAAAATTTTTTGTAAAAAATTTAAACTTTATTCCATGAATCATCCTCATTGCTTGTTCGCTAACCAAATATTGGTCACAAAATTTTTCTTTTAAATATTGAGTTGGTTCTGATTCATAAGCATTAAATAGGCGAATTAACATTAGATGATCACTCAAATCATTTTTACAAAGTTTGTCACGAGCAATTAAGGCATCTCGTTTTTTGTTGTCGTCGCTTCCAATTGTCAATAAAACTTTAAAAAAATTTTTAATAAAAAAATTCTAGTAGGATATTCTAAACAATTCATTTGAAGTTCTGTTTGGCTGTACTTTAGTACGTGGGTCCCGGAGTTAATATACAAATGTTATACCATTCGAAAGAGCTAGTCGAGCTGAGTCTAATACCACCAGTTTTAGCCCGAGGAAAAATTTTTGGACCGAGATATAGGTCCCCGAAATTTGAAAAAGCATAGGGGGGACCAAGCACTTTTTTGGGGTAAAAAATTCGAAAATGCAAATGATACCTCATTCGAAAGAGCTCCTCGAGCTGAGTCGAATGACACCAAAATCAACGAAATCCGACTTGATTGGACAAAGTTATGATTTTTTATTTTAGCTCCTTACCTATGGCATCTGCGGAGATTTTTGCTGCTACTGAGGCCCCAAATACGTCCAGATCAAGGGAGATAGGAATAGGTTTATGTTACGAGCCCAGACCCAGCACCCGTAGACTCCCCGCGAGGCGCGTGCTGCAAAACCCCGCGCGAAGCGCGGGGTTTTGCACAAGCGCTTCGCCGACGCCCCATAGGTTTAGGTTTTTTGTATGATAACTTTGTCTAATCTTGTTCAATCACGGTGATTTTGGTGTCATTCGACTCAGCTTGTCGAGCTCTTTCGAATGAGGTATAATTTTCATTTTCGAATTTTTTGACCCAAAAAATTTTCAAAATTCGGAGGTCTGTAACTCGGCCAAATAAAGTCAGATTTCGTTGATTTTGGTGTCATTCGACTCAGCTCGAGGAGCTCTTTCGAATGAGGTATCATTTGCATTTTCGAATTTTTCACCCCAAAAAAGTGCTTGGTCCCCCCTATGCTTTTTCAAATTTCGGGGACCTATATCTCGGTCCAAAAATTTTTCCTCGGGCTAAAACTGGTGGCATTCGACTCATCTCGACTAGCTCTTTCGAATGGTATAACATTTGTATATTAACTCCGGGACCCACGTACTAAAGTGACCCCTTCTGTTTTTATAAGGGCGTAGCCAGGGGGTGCTTCTTGGGCTAAAGCCCCTCCCACGAAATGGGGAAAATAGAAAAATTTGAGGGGATTTTTGAAGAAAAACTTATTTAACACTAATGCTTACAATAAAATGAAATTGGAAATGAAATTTAAAAAACAAAAACCCCCAAAAAAATAATTGCCGATCTTATAAATATCGACATGTGATAATAAGCAATGAAACAAAAGCTTATTTTTTGAAATCATAATGATGAAAAAAATTCTAGAGAAAAAAGAAACTAACATGGATCACGATATGATATGGCAGCAACAAGAGTAGTAATTGGGTTCAAACATTTAAAAGAAAGTCCAAAAAGCAGCAACCTACAAAACTTTTTTAATAATATTTTGGAAAACAGAAAAGAAACCTGGCTAATTTTGGGTCCAAAGGCAAATGTGTTATAATCTTTCCAATTTCAGTAATGTCAGCTTCTTTCTGAATATCATTTAATGCATCTTCAAAATTATATTGAGTACAACTTCTTGGTGAAATATTGCTGGAACGGCTCATTTTCTAAATTTGTAAAATTAAAATTTTAATTGAAAAAATATTTTCTATTTAAATGAGACCTCATCCTTAGACATCTTAGCCCTACAAAATGACTTTTTAGATCGATTACCTGGTAGAGAGTCCCTCGATTACGATGGTTTGTATTACGTTGCGTAGGAGAATAATTATAATCCCCAAAGCCATCTGATGGAGTATTGAAGTCATCCCAGCTTTGTGGCGATTGGAGGGCACCAAGAAGCTTAAAAATTAATTTAAAAAAATTTAGAATTAAATTAAAAACCTCAAGAAATAACATGCTTTGATCCACAATAAATTCATCAGGTGGATCCGGTGCTTGTCTCAAAAATTCTTGAACAGTCAAACCACCAGGCGCAGACATTTTTGCATGCAAACAAACTTCCTTTAAAACGATTTTTAAAAAATTTTTAATAATTAAATAAACATGAATAGCAGTTCGTTTAATTTCAGGTAATTGTGATGGCTCCATTTTGTTATAATCTTCCAAAGTATATAGGCGAAAACAATAACCAGATTGGCAACGACCAGCACGACCTATGAAAGTTTATTATTAAAAATTAAAAAAGAGCCGTCCCCTATTTCTATTCTAGTAATAATAGACCTTTCCTTTTTCAATCCTATAAAAATTTAGACCCTCAAACGTTAAATAAAAAATCTCGCTAATTATGTCTGCATCGAATAATAAATCGAAAATAAAAAATTTTTAAACCTTTTCTTTGTTCAGCACTTGATTGTGAAATCCAACAACAATTAAGGCGGGCAACATGAGTTGAAGAATCATAAGATTTCTCTTTTGCTTTTCCACTATCGATTACAAATACAACATCATCCTAAATATCTTTGTAGACTTAGGAATGAACATAAATAAACTTACAACAGTAAGACTAGCTTCAGCAATATTGGTACTCAAAATCTTCAAAAAAGAATTAAATTTAAATTGCTGTAAATCTAGTTTAGTACATACCACTTTACGTTGTCCATCTTTAACACGATCAAACACTAAAGGAAAAAAAATTAAAGAAATAACGATAAAAATAAAAATAAGAAGCCTGCCCCCTTTAGCTTCTTTTATTTTTAAATTTATTAATCACCCCATGAGAATTCTTAATGTCATTAAAGTACAAGCTAAACGACTTAAAGAGAAGTATAAAAATCCTTTTTGGTCTCCTATACCCTGATTAAGCAAAATATTTTACAAACCTTTCTGCTGTGCATTCATATTAATTTGAGAATGAAGAGTAAAAACAACAGGTTCGCAGTTAAATTTTCCTTCTTCAAAAATTGTCATAATTCGATAATATATATTACAAATTTCTTCATATCCAGGAAGAAAAACCTTTAAAAAAAGGAAGAATGAGAGTTAAAAATTTAAAAAATATATACAATTATTGCCCCTTGAACAGAACTATCCACAAGGTATCTTAATGTAGCTACAACAAGATCAATATCAACAGAATCACGCCATTGTCTGCCACCAGAGTCCAAATATTTCTAAATTTTAGGTTCTAATTTAAAAAACACACAAAATTTTTTTGTTTTTCCCGAGTTTAGGGGAGGGACTGTTTCAGCTTCATTAACCTCAAATATTCCTTTCCCAAAAATAAAAGTCAAAAATCTAAAAAATACATCAACAATATCCTTTTGCGGCAAAAGAAGCATTCCAACACGAAATTTTAATAGAAAATTTTTGTCAGCAAATGAAGGACGGTCAATAAGGAGTTGATCTATATAATTGGAGTTTGATTGGCATAAAGGAAAAGAATTCATTGCATAACTGCCGTTCTCACAACCAAAAGAATTGTTCTGAAAAATTAAATTTTAGTGTAAAAGTCAACGAGAAAATTTTTTTCTATGTTCCACAAAACAACTGGTTTATATAATTTATTAGGAGGAAGTATAAAAATTAACCTGTACATTTGAGGATTCAAAAAACCCATAAGGATTAATTGGAGGATTGGATTCAAATTGATTATATGATTGAAAGGGAGAATAGCAGTCTCCAGTAATTTTAGTTCCATTGCTATTGTTTTTATTAATATTGTTGTTAAACATTCCAAAAGATGATTTTGATTGATAACCAGTTAAAGCAATAATTTCAGGTAAGAAAAAACAATCGACGTGAAAGACACGTGAAGGAACTAAAAAGAACTCGGTTTAGTAAGGGAAAGGCCAAATGTCCAAAAAACAAAATTTAGAAAATCTAAAAAAATAATACCATCAATATGACAAATCCCCTGTTGCTCAAAATATTTCAAGAATTTATTAATGTTTTCTCCCATAGTTGCAGACATTAGCACAACTCTCAAATCTGGTCGACGTGAAATTGCCCATCGCAAAACAATTAATAAATAATCAGTATTTGTTTCTCGTTCATGAATTTCGTCCTTAAAAATTTTAAAATTATTTTAAAGTTAAAGAAAACATACAAGTATAACATGTGTAATCTCTGAAGCTAATTCATTATTAGTCAATTTTCTAAGAAGAACACCACTTGTACAATAAGTAAGTGCAGTTTTGGACGAAATTCTGAATTAAAAATTTATTAGCAGAAAAGATAGCAAAGGGGGAAAATGGAATTTTGGCAATCCCGGAGAATTGGGGTCCCTGCGGAAAAAAATCTTAAAAATAAGAAAAAGGATTTTTCTAGGGTAAAAAAATATGCTGATTACGAATCTGTCAGATTTTGAAAAAGTCGAATCCCGAACCCGAATTCGGACTTTTGCCCCCGAACAGGATTTTTGGCCCCAAACATTGTCGGACATTGTACAAAATGGCTAGTCTTTCAAAAGAATCTAGAACTCATCGAGCTAAGTCGAATGACACCAAAATTACAGTGATTGATCAAGTTTAGACAAAATTATGACATAAGTCGCCGACTCTTACAGTACTCCCAGAGGTTTACTTTATGTCATAACTTTGTCGAAGCAGGTCCGATCGCGTTGGTTTTGGTGTCATTCGATGCAGCTCGACGAGCTCTTTCGAATGAGCTATCATTTGCATATTCGAAATTCGGGTTCAGGGTTCGAAATTTGGTTCGGGTTCGGGATTCGACTTTTTCAAAATCTGAGTTCAGATTCGTAATCAGCATATTTTTTTACCCTAGAAAAATCCTTTTTCTTATTTTTAAGATTTTTTTCCGCAGGGACCCCAATTCTCCGGGATTGCCGGAATTTTTATCCATGCAATGTTATAAACATTGTATCTACTGACCAACTCACACCAAAAATTCAATTAAAAAAACCTCTGCTCCAAACGAATATGATATCCAACAATATCCCCAAGCAGTTCTCCCCTTTCCAAAGCAACTCTCTTAGCTATTGATATTGCAGGAAGACGTCTAGGTTGAGTGCACATTATTTGGATTGGGGTAGAATTGTCTGCAGCATCCTCCAACAAAAATTGGGGAACCTAAATTTTAGATTCCATGTCTTTTTTCAATTATAAATCAACCTGAGTAGTTTTCCCGCAACCTGTCCCGCCAGTAATTAGAGTAACAGGATGTTGTTTAATAGAAGCTAAAATTTTGTTTTTGAAATTCCATATTGGAAGAGAACGTCGAGAAGCAAATAATTGAGCATTTCTTGATGAAGCAGGAGGTGGAATGTTGGTAGAGCCAAAATAAAGTTGTTGTTGCTTTGAGAATTTTGTTTTGTGGTTTTTGTTGAAAGCACCCGAATCCTCATTAATTTCAGAACCACACGTGGAATATTGAGAAGATGATGGTGATACAGGCATGGAACTGACAGAACTGTCTGAAAATTATAAAATAAGAATGTGTTACAATCATCAGTTGTGTGGCATACCCCACCACTGAAATAGGAAAAACTCAAATGAGAAAACATATCAAAAATGAAAGAATGTTGCATGTGCAGGTAATCTTCAGCTTTACTGGTCCCTAGAAAAAAATGTGGTAGAAGTTCTTTTTCGATATTTTTGAGGTCTGCCAGTAGGTAATCGAGTGTGCTGAGTCCGAATATGGGCTTGGAATTTGTTTATTTCGAACCTCGGACCAGAATTCGACCAAGTCGAATTCGGAGTAAGAATTCGAAACTATTAGGCTATTGCTATTCTGACGCATCAATTTAAGTGGTATAAGTGAGTCGAATGATAACAAGATTAATGTGTTTCGACAACCTTAGACCAGGGTTGTCGTTTTACCCTATTTATAGGGGATTTTCCCTATTTTTGGCCTTTTCGCCCTATTTTTTCCCTATTTTATACATTTGCCATATTTTGCCCTATTTTTAACATTTTGTTATATTTTTCAAATTTTCGGGTATTTTGTAAATAAAATGCGAAAAAACAAAGAAATCTAACTCTTGAACATAGAAATTCCCAAAATTTTCGCCTGCGGCGCTGAAAAAAGAGAAATCTCTACTATTGATCTTCTTAATTTCTCAAAATTTTCGCCTTCGGCGATAAAAAAGGAAAAAAATCTGGCTTAATAACTTCAAAATTCTCAAAATTTTGCTGAAAATGGAAGAAATCTATTGGTTCCAAAGATCTCGAAGAAAAACTTGATTATCGAGATCGAGAGACATTTCGTACTATTGTCGTACGATAAAAATTTCAGTTTTTCGAGATTCGAGATATCTTGTACGATTCTCGTACAACATTCCCAGTCCGGTCTCTAATCTGAACTATTCTGCTTTGTAGAAATTTAGTTAAAACTAGTGAAAAATATGCTAAATGAAGCTTTTTATTTAAAATTTTAATTATTTTTATGTTTTTAAAATAATTCCATATTTTTTGCCATATTTTTGACCAATTTTGCCCTATTTTTTCCCTATTTTTGAGTGGCTGCGCCCCATTTTAGTGGAATGGAAACGACAACCCTGCCTTAGACTGAGTTATGATCAATTAAATACACGCTTGGTTGAACTTCCGTATATAAATCAGACACCATAATTTAGTCTAAAGATGTCGAAACGTAATAATTTTAATACCAATCGACTCAGCTCGAAGAGACTAGTCCAATTAGACATAAAAGTTGAAATTTCGAATTTTTACCCCATGTTTGACATGGTCGAATTCGGGTTCGGGGTTCGAAATAAACAAATTCTAAGCTCAGATTCGGACTCGGCAAGCTCGATTACCTACTGGCATGCCTCAAAAATGTCGAACTTACACTTTTTCTTCATTTTTTTCTAGGGACCAGTAAAGCTGAAGATTACCCATGTGCATGTGACCGGGGCGTTAAAAAGGAGGGATTCTAGCTTTTTGGTCATCAAAAATGCCGTCGGTTATCCTTTTTCCCAAGCAGATTTAATAATTGTGTCGTTTACAGACCCCGTTTTCATCCCCAAGTTTTTCCAATAATAGAAAGATCAGACTTCCTTTCTTCCATACTTCCCCCTTTACTCATAATTTTCTAGATACCAAAGGTTAGAAAGGCAGTAGGGATGGAAACTTGGAGACGAAAAAGAGGAAGTTTCTATTAACCAACAGATTCTATTAGCCACTTCTCCCTTCAAGTTTACCCAAAAAAACACTCTTAGTTTAGGCAACCTAAAGCTACTCATTGTTAGAATATTCGAAAACTCTTTAAAAACACACCCTCTTCATCAAAGTCTTCACCAAAAATATAAACAAGATCCTTCTTGTCAAACGGAAAAACATTCAAATGTCGATCAATACATTGTTCAATCTCACAGCCCAAGTTTATTTCTTGTGATTCATTGACACACGTGAAATACATAATTTTAAAGATTTTATCTAAAAATTCTAAAATTTGCAATTATCAAAGAAAAAAATTCAATAGAAAAACGAAGAACTTAAATAGTAAAACAATTGGTAACATTTCGATTGTAGACATTTCGTTGATTGATAAGAAAGATTTTTTAAAATCTCTAAAATTCATTTCGTCACAAATAACAAAATTGACCATTTTGTCACAAAGGTATTATTTTGGGACATGCCCGAATAGGCGCGCGGCCATAACGGCGCAAAGTCATAACTTGCTGGAAAATTTCTGGCCCTCATCAATTTTGGTACCAATCTCTTTAGCTCGATGAGAGAAATCGTTTACTACTAAATTTGGTAAAATTCGGAAATATTGAGGAATTTTGGTAAAATTAGGAATTTTGGTAAAATATTGAGGAAATTTGGTAAAATTCGGAAATATTGACTACTTGGGCTCTACCCATTATTTTTATTTTGGAAGCTTTGTAATTTTCTATCAAACTTGACTAATTCTTGTAGTATTCCAACTTTATTTCAGTAAAATTTATTACTACATATCTGTTAAAATTCAACAGAAAATGGCATTATTCTATGAAGCAACTACAAGGTAATTTTTGAAATTTAAATTTTTCCTTCAGACACAGGAATTATAAGACTTTTCCCTCATTTTCTAACAAAAATTATTTAATCAGAATTAATTTTAATTTAAAAGTGGCCTCAATTTCGACCGTTTTACCGAAGATTTATTTGGGGATTCAACGAAATTGCGTATGAAACAAGCTTTTTGGTCAGCAAAACAATTATTGAGGGAAAAAATGGGAAAACGTGAAGATGAACATATTTTGGCTGCAGATGCTGAATTGGATTTAAATTTACAACAATTTTATCAAATTAAGGAAAGCACAAAAAGGCTTCTGGATTCTAAGAGTAAACTACATAGAGAGGTTTGTTTTGATGTTTTTAAATGGCTTTTTTGGACTTTTGAGATAGTAGATATTGTTGCGGTCAATCTGCAACTTTTTGCGGATTGTCCGCAAATATACAGTAGGTGTACTCCCTTTGAGATTGAGATTTTTGAAAAGCATGGGCCTGTTCCGGGGTCTGGGTTTGTATATGGACACGTTGCCAGGATCCTGGGCCTGTAGTCAAGTAAAACCCCAAGCCCAGCAAAGCCCCAGGAAGGTCAAAAATGCTTACATTAGGCCTCTAAATTCACTGAATGAGTTTTCGTTTTTTTACAACTGTCATATTTTAATTCATTTTTTTAAAAACAGTTTTCTGATTTATCTCATCTTGAATTTGATATTGCTGAATTATTTCTTGATTGTAAAGATGAGAAGAAACATTTGCAAAGAGTAATGCAAATGACAGCAAATAGTTTTGCTCTATGTGCAAAAGAAAGGTTTTTTAAAATTTTTTTTAATTATCAATATTTTCAGGCAAAATCTGCTTCTTTTAATTGCTCGATTTTATCACGAATTAAATGTAAGAATTTATTTATTTTAAAATTTTTAAAAATTATTTTTAAAGGAATTTTATGAGAGAGCTGTGTTAGATTGTGCTCAATCTGTTGAGGCAGTAGAAAAAGCAAGATTGGATTATAGAGGTTCTTTATTATGGATGAAAAAATGTAGCGATGCTTTAGATCCAGAATTGAGAGATTCTAATGGACTGGAGGTTTTTTTAATTAATTGCTAGTAATTAATTCTGTCATCAGCCCTTCCTGTACTTGAGACATTCTTCAAACACGACAACGTTAAATTGGGTCAAGGGGTTCCTTCTCCCGAACTCGAAGGTAGATATGAAGACTGATTTAGAGTATAAATCAGGAAATGAGCCGACGTTTTTTGGGTCGGGAATTCCTGAAATCGGGAATTTTATTTTTATGTCGGCTCTCCCTGTATAAATCCAGGCCCGTAGCCAGGGGGGGAATTCCCCCCCCCCCCCCCCCCCCGAAATGGGAAAAAGGGAAAATTTTGGGGAAGGGCTGGGGCAAAAAAGTGAATTTTTTGGCCCACGGCCTTCGAAATTTTCAAAATTTTCGCCTGCGGCGCTGAAAATAAAAATTTTTGCGCCTTCGGCGCCAAAAATTTGGCGCAAAAAAATTTTTACCCCTTGGCCCCCCCCCCCCCGAAAAAAAATCCTGGCTACGGGCCTGTATAAATCTCCCCATTTTTTTGGAAAAATATTTTTTATGTTTCCCTTTCCTTCCAGCTTTTTAATTTTAATTATTTTCAAAGGATTTCCGAACTGTTCAAAATGTTGTAAAAACAAATAAGCAAAAATTCGATTTTCTAAAAGAAGATATTACAGTTAAAGTTGATACATTGAAGAAGGCTAGAATAAAATTATTTGATGAAATTTTGAATGATTACAAGTCTGTCCTTTTTAAATTTTATGAAAAAACGGCTGATGAATTTACTGCTTGTACCGAAGAAATGGCTGGATTAGAATCTTATGAAATTGACGTTCTTAAAGTATTTTTTAAAAATTTATCTTGGTCTTTTTTTGCGGACAATTTTAGGATTAGAGGTCGGTAAAATCGCATTTACGGGATCCCGTAACGGGATTTTTTCAAAAATTTTTTATGGGACAGGATCCCGCGGGATTAATCCCGTAAATCCCGTTCATCGTTTAAAACACGGGATTTCGGTATAGGATCCCGTAAAATCCCGACGGGATCCTGTCCCGTGCCGACCTCTATTTAGGACTAATTTTTATCTCAATCAACTAATTGTAAGCATTGGACGGTTTCCGTACAAAAGATTTTATCGTAGGTATTGTCCGCAAAACTTTGCTGTCATTTTGTAAAATATAATTTTATATTCTTTTATTCAAAGATTTTAAATGATCCAATAAAAGTTGCAGAAGAAAAACAAAAAGAAAGAAAAGAAGAAATTGAAGGAAAATATTCTAATTGGAAATTTTCGTCTAGTGAAAGAATACCTAAAAATCAGTTAAATTGTAGAAGAAGAATGGAGTCAGAAAATAATGAAAGGTTTATAATTTAAAAATAAGATTTTTCTTTGGTTGTTTATCCCAACTTTTTGGGAATAATTCTTGTGGATAGATTCACTAATTCTGCTTAAGTTATGATTTTTAGAGTTTCCGTGAAGCCTGACATGAGACTCAAAATCCGGCGGGAATGCTAATTCTCCAAACCTTCCCGAATTTTAACAGCTCTCCCAAAGATATATTCGCTGCCTTAATACTTTGATAAGCGAATATCCATGTCACTTAAGTCACTAGGATTTTTATGCGTTTAGTACATTCAAAATTTTTCTAATGTATATGCATAAAATTTTCGAGAAAAAACCGATAAATTAAAAGTATGGGAATAAAACAATTTGTAACCTGTCCGCATGTCTTTGCGGACAAACAATAAACACCAAAAATTATTTCTTAAATAAAAAAATTTTTTTAGTTTAATTGAATTAGACGATGTTGGAGAGGAAACTGAAGTTTGTGAACCCGCAATGGATAGAATTCGTGATTTATTTCGTTTTGATGACGAAAAAGATGAAGAAGAAAATGACGGTTTTGATAATATTGAATTAAATTTGGTTGAACCTCCAAAATTAAATTTATTAAAACATTCAAATGAAATTGGTTTATTATCATTTAATGACGAAGAAGAAGAAAATTTGGAATTTGAGGAACCAAAAAGTGGATCTTCTAAACAAAAGTAATTTTATTTTTAAAATTATTGGGTGATAAAATTTGGAAATTCTTAGATTCTCGATTTTTGAACTTAAATTTCAAACAACAAAATTTTTAATCGACAAAATTTTTATTTTTTAAGTTCTTTATTTTTGCTTTAAAAATTAGTTATTCATTAGATTATCCCAGATTATCCCCATGGAACTTAAAAATCATATTTTAGAGAGAGAGATATTTAATTTATATTTTTGATATTGAGGGTACTGCTTTGAAATTAGGATTAGTTATTCAGTCAAGCAGTGGTCAACCAAAATTAAAAATCTAATTTAAATTGGGGTGCATCAACCGTAAATATATTTTTCTATTTTTTAGATGCAAAAAGAGCACTGATCTATTGTTAGAACTTGAGAAGACTTTAACAAAAGAAGAGCCTAATAATGATTTTTTAAAATCTTTTTCAAATAAAAATGGGGAGTGTAGTAGCAACAAAAATAAAAATGAAGATAATGGTTTTTTAAATTAATTTTAAAACAAAAATTTTTATTTTTAAGCTGAAATAGCCAAAAATCCTAAAGTTTTATTGGAAGAAGCTGACTTTGAAGATTTATTAAATTTATAGAGTAAACTTGGTGTAATAGAATGCTTTAATCTAGTATGATTTTTAGATATTAAAAATTTTTTTAATTTGATACTCATATTTTTAGTTTTTAATTTAATATCCCAGTTTAATAATTCTATGGAAAGATTATTTAAGAAACAAAAATTCCAAAAAAAAATTTTATCCTCAATAGTAATTAAACACTTCCACTCTTCTCCCCTTTAGATCAACACAAAAAAATAATTATCTTAAAAAACTTAATTATCAATCAAAGTAATTTCTGATACAGCTTCTTTAAAAATGGTTTATTTTTAGTGAAATGGTGGGACTAGTAATTAAAATGAAATTTAGAAAAAAGACAAATAATACATTACACACTTCACCGCCCTTGATACATGAACCCTATGATCCTCAAGAAAAAATACCCTTATGTATTTTGTATCCAATGGAAAAATTTAATTATTAAGGACGGGTTAAAAATAAATGTTATTTTTCTATAATCATGATAAAATAGGTGTGTGATAAATCAAGTTATAAAATCTTGAAAATCAAAAATTGGTAGCTTACAAAACATCTATAAAAAAGCTTTACCACCGCGCACAAAACGATGATCAACTTCGTTCCACATTCTATCAGGATGGTTTATTGTGCTAATGTTATTAAATGACCACACATTAAAAGTCTCGATTGTTGGAAATCGTTTGTAAAGTTTTTAGTGTTGTACCATTCTTGATTTAAAAAATATAAATATGGAAAAAATCAAAAAATGAGAAAAATTGATTCGTAGATATTCGGCTGAATTTTGTTAATGATATACACTAAATTCTCAGATTTTAAGCATTTCATGATCCAACCTTATACAAAAGCATGCAGTATAGTTTTAAGTCACATGCTTCTTAGATTTTTAGCCAAAAAGTTATTGGTTTGGATTATTTATTAGTGACCCGGGTGAAAAATTTGTCTGCTAAACTGGTGTAGAATCTACGTATAATACCTACGAATCAATTCTCATTTTTTGATTTTTTCCATATTTATATTTTTTTAAATCAGGAATTTTTAAATCAACACTAAAAACTTTACAAACGATTTCTAACAATCGAGACTTTTAATGTGTGGTCATTTAATAACATTAGCACAATAAACCATCCTGATAGAATGTGGAACGAAGTTGATCATTGTTTTGTGCGCGGTGGCGAAGCTTTTTTATAGATGTTTTGTAAGTTACCAATTTTTGATTTTCAAGATTTTATAACTTGATTTATCACATACCTATTTTATCATGATTATAGAAAAATAACATTTATTTTTAACCCGTCCTTATGCTACGTCTACATAAAAAACGCCAGCGTTTTGCGGAAAACGCTGGCGGAAAAAACGCTGGCGGAAAACGCTAAAAAGTGTCTACATAAAAACAGCGTTTTCTGCCTAGCGGAAAAACGCATTGCGGAAAACGCTGTTTTTATGTAGACACACATCAGCGTTTTCCGCCGGCGTTTTTTCCGCTAGCGTTTTCCGCAAAACGCTAGCGTTTTTTATGTAGACACTCGACTTTTTTGATATAAATATTAAAATGAAATTTTTATCAAAAATTTTTATCAAACAATTACTAAATTTAAACCATTTTTTCTTGCCATGCAACTGATCCAATATCACTATTAAAATAATTCATTAAATTTTCTCTCATCATCTTTGCTTCAACGGGCCAATTTCTTGCATGATTTTGAATTTGTTGAGTTGATGGAAGGGGTTCTGAACCAGATAATAAGTTGCGCCATTCACCATTTTCTAAATCTCGATAAACTTCTGTTTCATGATCAACCATCGAAAGTATTTTATTTGTTGTTGATTCATCAATTAAAAAATTATGTAATACAATAATAGCACGAATAATCCAGTTTGCCGATTCAATGTTTGTTTCAATGGGTTTTAATAGAATTCGCCATTTTACACACATTATTCCAAAAACATTCTCAATAACCCTTCTAGCTCTTGAAATCCTATTTAAAATTTAAATAATTTAATTTTACAAAATAAACCTGTAATTGTAAATCCGTTGCTGATGTGAAAGTGCATTACCAGAAAAAGGTTTCATAATGTTCAAAGAAAGTGGAAAAGCCGCATCAGCAACAATGAAATAATTTATTTTGTCAGAATCAGGCAAGCCTGGTAAATGGGTTGGTTCAGGAATATTCAACAAATTATCATTCAATTTTGCTTTCAATGAAGACGAAGAAAAAACATTGGCATCACCTTTATATCCATACTCACCAACGTCAACATAGAGAATTCGATAACTAAATATCAATTGTAAAAATATTATAAATTTAAAAAAAACCGATAATCACACAGAGCAAGCATATTTAAAGAAAAATTATGCTTATAATCATGATACAAGCTTCCAGAATTATTGGGTTTACGAACTCTAACCAATTTTCCATCCAACGCTCCTAAATTTAATTAAAATATTAAATTGTTTTTATATTTCTCACAAACCAATACACAAAGGCATGTTCCATCTTTTTTCAAACCCATTAGCAATATTTTTCCATTCTTCATTTGATGAAGGTAATTTCACATATTTTTCGTGTAATGACCAGATAGCCTTCGAAACACGTTTGACAATTAAAGATATTGTTGATCTGCTTCTACGAAATGAATATTCAAGTGCACGATATTGCATTCCGGTTGCGAAAAAACGTAAACAAATGATTAGCTGTTCTTCGGGTGAAACTCCTCTTTTACTCTTCAACTCAATTCTAAAAAAATAATACTTAATTTAAAAATTGATAAGAAACAACTTTGATTTAATTTGTGCTAAAAGAAGATCAAATTCACGACAGGACATTCTCGTATAACAATAAAATTTTTCTTCATCTTTACGTAATTGCTGAAACAAAACTACAAATTCACCTTCAGTTGGTTGTTTGGAAAGTAACGGGTGAACCCATAAGCGTTTCTTCTTTCTCTTCCTCATTCTTCTTAATCTTATCAATTTTAAAAGTAAATCTAATTTTTTCAATATTCCTGGAAGCATTTACTGAAAATATTATATAAATTTAATATTAATTCAATAAAAAATAATCTATCGTAAAATAAACGCAATAAAATATATAAATTAATTTGTTTGAAATTTTATTCAAATATTAAAATATTTTTAAATAATTAAAAGTTTTGAAAAAGATTTTCCGTTTCTTCGAAAACTAAATTTTTTCTTGATTTTAACTCCATTAACAAATTCATAATTCTGGTTTTTGCTTCATTTTGTAATGGTGTTGAAAGATTTTTAATTTCTGATCCAACATACAAACCAAATTGCTTATTTGGCGAAGAATCGTTTAAATTTTCTTTAATTTGCTTAGCCAATTCAACAATACAATTATCAACAGCGTCATCCTTGTCTGTATCAGAAAGCCGTCGACGTTTTGAAGGCAATTTTTGAGTAAAAATTTTTTCATTTTCATCATCACTTGAACTCATTGAAATAGTACAATTTAATAAATCTTTAACATCGTTTGGAATAGACATTGTTTGAATTGAATCAATCCGACTATAAATTTATAAATATAATATAAAATAAAATATAACCTTGAACAATTTTCTTTTTCTTCTTCCAAAAAAGACATTGAATTTAAATAAGGCCATTTAACATCTTTACCATCAGAACCAGAAGCTTTTGGTTTCTTTAATTTGGAGTAATAATCACAAAGATGTTTCCATTTCTGTTTGGCAGATTTAACATCTGTAAAATTTAGCAAAAATTTAAAAATAAAATAAAAATAAAACCATCAAATCCACTTTGTTCAGCAATCGATAACCAAATTTTATCATTTTTGTTTTTGTCTTTATGCTCGCTGTGCCCTTTACGCCAAATTATTTCATTCTGTTGTATCATCTCAATAAATAAATTCATATCAATTTTGGTTGACATTTAAAAAAATATTTTTTTATCTAAAAAGAAGAAAAAATTATTTAGATAAATTATTTTAGAGTTAAAATACAATTTTTAAAAATTACTACCCTTCAAAAGGGTCCCCCCTTTTCAATTTTACAAAAAAATTAACAAAAAGTATACCTTTTTCAAAAAAAAAATTTGTGATAAAATTTCAAACTTAAAAATAAAAACTTATATCAATCGATAGATAAAAGTTTAAATTTCAATAATCTTTTTAAATTTTTAAAATTGGTCCAATATTGATCGAGAAATTAATTTTTCAATTTTATCAAAAATTTTCCGCAAAAAAATATCAAACAGTTTTGATATTAAAATTCTTCCGCCGGCGGAAAAAACGCAGCGGAAAACGCAATTTATGTAGACACTCAAACTGCCGAAAAAACGCTAGCGTTTTTTCCGCCGGCGGAAAACGCAATTTATGTAAACACTCAAACTGCGGAAAAAACGCTAGCGTTTTTTCGGCAGCGGAAAACGCAGCATATGTAGACACTCTCAATTTGCCGAAAAAACGCCGGCGTTTTTTCTCTCTCACTTTTCCATACTATTTTCTGCGGAAAACGCGCGCGTTTTTTTATGTAGACGTAGCATTAATAATTAAAATTTTTCCATTGGATACAAAATACGGATATTTTTTTTGCGGATCATAGGGTTCATGAATCAAGGGCGGTGAAGCATGTAATGTATTATTTGTCTTTTTTCTAAATTTCATTTTAATTTCTAGTCCCACCACTTCACTAAAAATATGTACTATTATTGAAAGAAGCTGTATCAGAAATTACTTTGATTAATAATTAAGTTTTTTAAAGATAATAATTTTTTTTGTGTTGATCTAAAGGGGAGAAGAGTGGAAGTGTTTAATTACTGTTGAGGATAAAAATTTTTTGGAATTTTTGTTTAAATAATCTTTCCATAGGATATTCTGATTCTTTTTTGCTTTTTTATCTTTACATTATTTTTTGTTTAAAAATATTACACATTTTTAATTAAAAAATTACAATTTACTAATAAAGTCCGTTAAGAAATTATAAAACAAGCTTTTTTTGGTGTTTCTCATATTTCCTATGTCAAATTGAATCAAAAAATTTTTTTAAATTAGATGTTCTAAAAATATTAGGATTTTGAGTTTAAGAGAGTTTTGGTGAAATTTGAAATTTTTATGATTTTTTTAAAATAAGGTGTAAATAAATTATAAGAATGAGATTTGAATACTTATTTTCGCTAGAAGTGTTCCACAAATTCTGTAAAAATTCCTCTGAACATTTCATTTGATTTACAATCCTATTATATTATTTTAGAAATAATGCGTTTCCCTATGTGTTCTGTAAAAATTTTTTATTGCGTTATGTCTTAAAAAATATATATACATATATAAAATATAAATAAACATATCTATCAGTATACATAAGAAATACAAAAGAAACGAAGTTGAAATATAGTCCATCGAGATCTCAAAATCCGAAAATCAACGGAAAATCGGGGTTATAGCAGAAATCCTCTATAGACCTATTGATTGATTTGAGAAGGGCTTATTTATTTACCAGCTCGATTATTTACCAAGGGCGTAGCCAGGGAGATGAGGGAGAGGATTTCTGCTATAGACCTGCAAAAGAGGAAATTTTCGCATGCGGCCTGTATACAATTCAATTTGATATGGGCACCTCGCCCACCATATATGGTGCACACACATATATGGTGCACACATTGAACATATGGTGCACATATTTGCGCGTGTGCACCATATGTTCGAAGGATGCGTGGAGTGGATTATTATTATCATTATGTAGTTAATTTTATTTTCTAACCTAATTTAAAATTTTGGGGTTGCTTAAACTAAACTTTTTGGTTTTAAAACTTTAGTTTGGTTTTCTTTTCTGATTTTCTTGTCGAATCAAAATTTAAGTTTTTAACGCCGCAGGCGAAAATTTGATTTCCATTGCCTGTGGACCCATACATTCCAGAGCTGCTGAGAAAAATAATTTTAAAAATCTATCATTTGCGCGTGTGCACGAATTATTGTGTACACTAAACTACAATTAAATTAGGCACAATATATTTATATCAGGGATGGGACGGGTCGACAATTGCGGGTTTTGTAAGAGAAGTTAAAATTTTTTGTCCAATTTTTGGCAGTTTTTAGTTGAACATAAGGCTGTACAAATACAAAATTATTTGCAAATTGGACCAAAAATACAGGCACGGTGTTCTTTTGGTCCTATGCGTTTATTTACCCACACGTTTTGTATACACTTATACACTTAAAAATAAATTGATATATAAGAAAATATGAAAAATCTCAATCCGACCCGTCCCATCTCTGATTTATATTAGGATCTTGAATGCCCAGCGGAATGCAAGGTCTTCTACCACGACGACTGGCGTGTTACCGTGTATAGGACTGGAGCTCACTTTCATCTTACACCAGAATTTTTTGTATTTAATACAAATAATGCTGATAATGGAAGAAGGAATAGCTGTATGTTTTGTTTATATTCGGGAAAATTTTTTATTGTTTCTTAAATTAATTCTGATTCTTATTTTCCGGAAACATTACTACTTTACGGAGATTTTGAAGTTTTTAGAAAATGCTTTATTTAATATGTTCAAGATTTTATTAATTTTATTTTTGTTTAAAAAGTATTTTGTTGTTTCCTTTTATTTTTTAAATTTTATTACTTTAATTTTTGTTGACTTCTATAACACAATATTTCAAAATTTGAAATATAATTCTTTTAATATTCTTAGGAAATATACTTCCAGAATAATTTTCCAGAAATATATTTAAAAATTGATTCTCCGTAAAGTAGTAATGTTTCCGGAAAATAAGAATCAGAATTAATTTAAGAAACAATAAAAAATTTTCCCGAATATAAACAAAACATACAGCTATTCCTTCTTCCATTATCAGCATTATTTGTATTAAATACAAAAAATTCTGGTGTAAGATGAAAGTGAGCTCCAGTCCTATACACGGTAACACGCCAGTCGTCGTGGTAGAAGACCTTGCATTCCGCTGGGCATTCAAGATCCTAATATAAATCAGAGATGGGACGGGTCGGATTGAGATTTTTCATATTTTCTTATATATCAATTTATTTTTAAGTGAAGATGTAAATAACAAGGACGTTGCCAGGAATTTCAGGGGGCTAAAATGGGCTGTGCGCCTAAATTTTGGTGTTTAATTTGACGTTCCGACCGCAAATTTTATTAATGTTTTTATTTTTACAGGCCGCAGGCGAAAATTTTTGTATTTTTCAAGTTTATAGCAAAACTCCAGTTTGGAGCTAAAAAATTAGGGATTTAATTAAAACAACAATTGAATTGAATAAAAACCTCATTTGAATATTTCTGAATGGCTAAAGGATCTTCTTGCTTTTCTTCCTCCTTTTTCTTTTGCTGTCTTCATCCCCATTTTTTGTCATCTTTTACCACCTCTTCTTTTTCTTCCGACAATTTTTTTTCTTTCCTTTTATTTTTCTTTCGTCCATTTTCTCTTTTCTTTCTTCCCTCTCTTCAATTTTTTTGTTCCTTTCGCCTCTCCTTGTCTTTTTTTACTTCCCGAGATTTTTCTTCTTTTCCTTCTTTAGCTCTTTCCTCATCCCTCTTTTTCCATCTTCTTCTTTTTCATCCTTCATTTCTACATTCTCCATTTGTTCCTTCTTTTCTCTTCTCTCCTCTTTCCGTTCATCTTTCCTCGACAATTTCATATCTTTCTTCTTTTTTTCAACCCTTTCTTCATTTCTTTCAGTTTTTCTTCCCCTTCTTTCATCCTTTTCACCATTTCTTTTGTCTTTTTCTTCCAAAGCATGGTGACGAGGATTGAAGCAGGGTTTACTGAAATATTTATTGAATGATTTCATGAATAAAAAATCAAAACAAAAGTACAAGGGGCCAAAGTCGTTTTTAAGGCCCATCGTTTGTCCGAATCCGTTTACGGGACATATGATGAAATCATTAGAGATGACTAGAGATCAAGCTGGGTCTTGACCAAGGCCTATGTTTTTCCTGTACTCCAGAGTTCAGGCCTCAGCATTTTTGACCTTCTTGGGTTTTCTCTGGGCCTGGGTTTTTCCTGAACTACAGGCCCAGGTTCCGGGCCAAGTCAATAAATCAAACACGGAACCCAGGAACAGACTCAGGCTTTGCAAAAATCTCGATCTCTATTAATAACTCCAAAAATTAATTTTTAAACAAACCGGGCTGATGTAGGTCGACGACTGAAAAACGCCTGCAGAACGTTGAACAATCCCGCTAATTGCTGTATCCCTCAAATAAAAAGATTTTTTCACTTAAAAATTCCCTTGAAAAGGCTTACTGGACTTTGGGTAACTTCAAAGCATTATCTCTCGGCAATCCTTGAACTACAACAGAAGAATTTCTTGGGACCAATTCCCCCGTCGTATATTCTCTTTTTGTGTGGGCATCTGTTCGAATACTTCCTTTATCGCATATTGCTTCTTCCACGCCTATATGGAGGCCATCAAAAGTTAAAGTTTTGTATTCTAGTGTTGCTTTAAATTTGTAGTGAACTGAAGACATTTTTTTAAATTAATTTTTCATCTAAAATTAAATTTTTAATCAAATAAAATACTCCAACACAATTTCTGGCCCCTAATTAATTTTAAAATTAAATTTTTCAAGAAAAGGAAGAGAGAAGAAAGGAGGGCGGGGTGTATGGGGGGAAAACTACACAAGTCGAAAAAATGCCTCACACAATTGAGGGAGGACAAAAAAATAATCTCCAATACACTAAAACCTCATAAATTCAATAAAAAAATCTCAAGAAAATTTCCCTAGCAAGAAAAAATCAAATTTGTTGCAAATCAACTTCTAAAAATTTCCAAGTGTGAAAATAGTATAGTAATATAAGAGAGACATTAGAGAAGCAGAGAAATTTTTATTTCCGCCATTATTCTAGAATATTCTGGGGATCTTTGAGTCCTGACTGCTGAACTCTGAGCCATATTTTAGGTCATAACTTCGTGACTTTTTGACCAATTCGAATAAATCTTTTATCATTCGAAAGCTCTGGATATGAGGATTATTTTTGCCAACAGCATTAATTTGATCAGATCATTCTGCAGAAAGTTATATTTAGATAAGTGCGCGCAATCGTGATTTTTGATACTTTTTCGGCTGTAACGTTTTGTATGATGATCTGATTAGATCAATCCTTTTGGATGAAATAATCCTTAGATAAAGAGCTTTCGATTGATATATAAATTATCTAAATCCATTAAGAATCAAAAAAGTTATGGCCCAAAATATGGCCCAAGGTTCAACATTCAGGACACAACTGGGACTTATCGATTTTAAACATGGAAAATAGTGTGTTAATATAAGAGAATTAGTTAATCAAAGTTTCTTTTAATTAAGCCATTTTGGTGCCCGTGTCGGAGCGCCGTTTCTTCTGTTTCTTTTTTTGTTTTTGCTTTTGATTCTTTCCTAAAAATTTTTTTCAACTACTTTTGACTTTTAGGATTTAAGATAAAAGCTTAGTTAGCTTTTTAAATGCAACGAAGTATTGGTGTCTGCTTTTGTTGGTCAGATTTGGAGAAGAGGCGTAAAGCTATTGACCTCTATGTTCAACGTCAATTGGAAGTTGTTGATGGAATTCCCAAAAAGGTTTTTTTCGGTTTTTTAATTTTTAATTGCTTTTAAAAGGTATTTTATGAATGTGGTGCTACTCCAACAAATTGCAAATATAATGTTACTGCTGTAAGAAATGAGGCTACTGGGCATTTTGAATTATTTGAGATGGGCGAACATTCTCATCCGATCCGTGCAAATATTTCTAGTGGTTTGTTTTTTATTTAAATGTTTATTTTGTTAAATTGAGCTAGTATTCTACGTAGTTTTTGTCTGCAAAATATTTCTACGGGAAGAGGCGCTTTAATTTTGACCATCAAATTTTTGGCTTTTCAATTTCCTATGGATTTGCTTTCCATAGGAAATACAAATCCTTCCGAATCCTCAACTGAGGAGCCACAAAAAGTGGGATACTTTTAGAATTACTAATATAGTTGATATGTTTAAGCGCCGGTTTTGCAAACTATCTTGTCTCTTTATGAGATAGGGTAAAATAAGTGAGGTCATTTTCTAGCACTCGAAAATTGATTTTTTATCTTCTCTCCCCTATAGTTTAAAAAATGTTTTTTAGGTATTCTTGTCGATCAAACCAATCCTATTTGTCCTCAGCCATCTACTCAAAATGTAATTTCTACAATCATGTCTACCGAACCCTCAACTGAGGAACCACAAAAATTGGCAACTAAAGGTTTTTTTTCTAATTTTAAATGAATCAGAAACATTCAATTTAGAAGAAAAACCATCAACAAAAGAACCAAAAAAGGAAAAACAAATTGCGTCAACTTCAAAACGTAAATCGTCGCCTAAACCGAAGAGGTCTATGCCACCCAAAAAACTTGCAAAGTTGACGGAAGATGATACTAAAAGACGTGATTCATCAAGTGAAAGCATTAAATCAGAAATGAGTAAATTTTTTGAATTTTGAATGAATTGATAATTTTTATGTTCATTTAAAGCTTCAACAACCAACAGTTCTAGTACTTTATGGAATTCAAAACGTAAGATGCTTCCGCGTGCTGCAAAGATGAACATTATTAATTCTGAAAAGCGGGCTTCGTTAAATGTATAATTTTGTAATTTTTGTGGGAATTTGTTGAAGATTATTTTCAACCCATTTTGTCAAAACCTCGTTTTCTATGAGTTCTCCTTTTCCCTCATAATTTCTAGAGATAGGAAATTTTAAGAGAACCTTGATTCGTGTGATAATCTTGACCAGATTCTTTATTTTTTGTCAAGGAAAAATCAAGTAACACTGAAAACAGCTTTGGGAAATTTTTTTGAATTGTGTAAGGATGAAATGACTGACCATTCCGTACAAAAAGTAAAAAGCGTACTGGGGGGGGGAGGAAATAAGTTTCAGCCTTGATCCAGATCTAGGCCTATCTTCATTAATTTCTTTCCAGCTGCAATTTTTCAAAAAATATTATATTTCTAAAATTTCCAGCTTCTCATGTCGCCTTGTGAACCTATGACAAGATCGCGTGCTCGAACTTTATTGGATAAAAGTAATTCTGCTAAACCTTTGGTATTTTTATTTTGTAATTTTTAAAATAAAATTATTTTTTATTAAGCATGTTCCCAAAAGAATTTTGTCGGCTCCCAAGCTTTCTGTTGAGAACAAATCAAAGCCTGCATTAAATAGAGGAATGAAGCGCTGTGTGGTCTATTCATCTTCCTCCTCTTCCGAAAAAAGTCTTCCTAAAAATGAGCCAGAAGTGGATGTTCTTAGTTCTTCCTCGGAAGATTCAACTGTATGTTGATTCTTTAAATTATTTTTCTTTCGCCTTCAGGCATTTAGGGTAGATGTTTACGACTAATCTTTGAACTTTAACTTTTCGAAATGGGGGTCGGAGCCAAAAAACCGGAAACCCAATAGGTTTTCGTCTATGATCTTCACGATGGTATTTATGAAAAACCACAGTTGAAATGTTCCCTTGTAACCCCTAGAACAAACGCCGTTTTTTAGTCAATATTTAGCTTTTATTTTCAAAAATTTTTCCGTCTTATATTAATTTAGTTTACCTCTAAAATATCCTTTTATAAGTATTTTTTAAATTTAAATCCACAGTCTTCTTTTTAATTTTTTAGTCTAATTTTACGGCCAAAAATGATTTTCCATCATCTTTTCGTTCAAAAAAAAGTGGAATTCTTTGGAATCGAATTGCTACAGTTTTTGGTGATGATGCGTTAACGAAATTTCAACAAATTAATCATATGCGTTCCTACAAACGTTTAATTTGGAAGTGTAATTTGGAGCCACGAAGCAATGAATATCGAAATAATTGTCAATATATGTAATTTTTTAGGCTTTAATAAGATTTATAATTAAGTTTCGATTAAATTACCTCTGGAACTAGGGTTTATTTCAGTCGTTAATCAAAAATTATTTAAATTCGGAAAAAATCGGAATCTGTCGATTCAAAGTAAAAGAGACTGAAAATACTTATTTCGTCGCAGCTCACAACGTAACATCGGATACTGTGAGCAAAAATTTAGTAATTTTTGGTACCGATCGACTTCTCAATAGAAAGTCGATGGTCCTCTATCAATTGGTACCAAAAAAATTACCAAATTTCTTTACAAGTACCTGATGTTTCTTTGTCAGGTTAGGATGGGAGAAATTGATTTCTGGATTATCCCTTCTTGTTTAAAACTTTTTTGATTTACGTTTCATTTTACACGATAACACTTCACAAGAAATTTTCGAAACTTATTTTAGGATGCGCGTCCTTCCTAAAAAGGATAAAAATTCAAATTTGTATTATGTCTACTTTTCTGGCGTTCATAATCCTTCTTGTAAAAAATTTCACAATGAAGATCCTAAAATTAAAGATTTAAAGAAAACTGCCAGTATCAATCCTTTAGAGATTAACGAAGATAAAAATGACATTCAAGTCCATTCAAAACGTCAGGCTGCAATTACCGCTTCGAGGAAAATTTCTGGTTTTTTTAAATTAAATTATAAATAATTTTGAAATTTTTCAAGGTCAAAGTGAAAATACTAAAAGGAGGACAATAAAGACGCGTTCCTTAATTGAATTGGATTGTACGAGTTCTGAAGATTCTGAGGTTTAAAAAAATATTTTTTAGGCAATTCTTCCCATTTATTTTAGAATTCTACTAAAAATTCTGAAAAGTCTAAAGAAACTTCGATTGAATCGGATGATGAACCAGCAGCTATTTTTATTCAACATACCTTCAATAAACCTCCAACAGAAAATAATTCTAATAATAAGAAGACAGTTTCTATTTCTGATCATCATGAAAAACACAAAAGGGATGGAAATTTGGTATTTCAATCGCCAACGTCTAATGATTTAAATGGTTTGAATATTTTTTTGTACTTTTTAGGAGTATTTTTTTCCTTTTCCTTGGTTTCTGATAACTCAATAAGTTGTGAACCAATTGGCTTAAATTAGGATTTTTTATAATATTGTTACGACATTTATCTTGATTCATTTAACGGCAAACCAAGATAAATATTGGGATCAAAAAACTTCTTAGGTCAAGATTAGTTCTAGATATCTGAGAGAAATATAGTAGAGTAACAGGGGGATGGAAAAGCTTAAGGATTTTTTAGCTTGTTATAGATTAACATTTTATTTGATTCATGGTTTAGGAGATTTGATTTCATGTCAAACTCGCCTAATATAAATTGAGAGGTCAAATAACTTTTTATCTCAAGATCAGGGGCCGATCGGAATTCCGAGTTCCGACTGTTGAGCAATTTTCGATTTCCTATACCTTTTTCATTTCCACCGATCCCTGGTCAAGATTAATTTTGAATGTTAGAGAGAAATAAATTGGCATTGGAAATAATACATAGATCTATGAGGGCCTCTCTTTAAAATTTAGCACAACAATTTAATATTAAAAAAAATTTTTAGAAACATTTCCTCAATTAATTCCTCCAACTTTAATTTCTTCTTCTACTCCAATTAATAGCAATAATAAACAAAATTTAAATTTGTCTTCATCTCATATTCGTTTAAATCCAGCTCCAATAATTACTTTAACTCCTTCAGAAACTCCCCGTAGAAGTTTGGAAAATGCGGAAGAATCTACGGCAACTTTAATAATGTTGGATAATTCTCCAAAAATGGATTTACCTAGAGATTGGAAATTTAAATTGGAAAGTGTTTTTGTACAAATGAATCAATTGGCTGAAGATCTTCATTTAAAATTTACTTGCAAAGGGTTTTCTTTTTTAATTTTTAGGATAAACATTTAAATTTAATTTTTAGTTTAAATTTGGGAGTATTTTCGTCAAATGAACAAAGCCAAACTGGACAAGTGCTTGTTTTAAATGATCAAATAGATGACGATGTTTTTGTTAAAGTTTCGGAATTTGGCGATTGGAAATTAATTTGTGAAGAAATGTGGCCGAAAGTAAATTTTAATTTTGGGAAGATTAATTAAAAGGATTAAGACATTTGGGGGCAGAAAATTGATTATTTTTGGGTCCCCTTTCTTTTCTTTTCTGAGTTTATTATCTTGGGATAGAAAGTTGACAGGGAAATGGGAGAGATATTCGCTCGCGGTTTTTGTTTTCTCTTTTTTGAGTGTCATTTTCCGGATTTTATTTTGATTTTGTGAGTATTAGTAAAAGGATTTTACATTTAGGGACAGAAAAATAATTATTTTTAAGTCCCCTGTCTGCCTTTTCTTTTCTGGTTTCCCAATCTTGCAATATGTAGAAAGTTGATGGGAAATGGGAGAGAAAATTGCGGGCGATTTTTGTCTTCTCTTTTTTGAATGTTATTTTCTGACTTTTATGTGATAGCTTTACTATGGTTATTTGTACTTCCAAATATCCCTCTAACCCACACAACTTCTATATACTCCCTTGCATTCAACTACTCAATTTTTTGGCAACAAACTTTTAAAATTTTTTTAATTTGAGGCAGGTGTTCGTCAATTTTTATATGCTGTCCGTGGAAAGCTTATTGAATTTTTCTTTGTCATTCCTAGTTCACCAACTGGAGGAAGTGAAATAAATACAAATGATGGAAAATCTTTGGTTATTTTTATTTTTAAAAATTTTATTTTTAATTTTGTTTGAAGGTTAGCGAAATTAATTCTGAAGGAACTACAACAGGAACTTCATCTTCTGTCCAATTTAAACGTGAAAATACTGAAGATCTCTCAACTGTTGTTTCTTTTGAAGGAGATTTTGTTGGTAAAGATAAAGAAGGAAATTTAGAAATTTCTGTTCAGGTAAATATTCAGGTATTTTTAATTATTTAATTTTAAATATTTTTGGATTGCACCAGGGATCGCGCCAACAGGAAACCAAGTGTCCGGTAATTCACGATTTTCAGGGAATCGGGCCGGCGCGTTCCCTGGTTGCACAAAATTGGCATTAATACAAAAAAATTTCTGCTTTTTTTGTATTTTTATGAAAATCTAAAACTGTTAACGTTTTAAAATTATTTTTTAAAACAAGTCGAGCCAATTTAGGTCGAGCCAATCAAGTCGAGCCAAAAAATTTAAAAAATTTAGACAAATCCAAAATTTCAAAAAATTGGAATAACCTAAAGCCGAGATAATTTCTATATTTGACCCACCCTTTTTTTGTAATTATTTAAAAGGACAAAACGTCCAGATCTTTGATTTGGTTGGCCCAGGAAACTAATACTAAATTTTGTCTTTCCTTTTTTTCTTTACGAGTCATTCGTGTTCATTCACCAACAAAATTCGACCTTAGGATGTCGTATTTATTTTAAATAAAAATTGGTAGTAGATTCCGTTGTAATTACAGAATGGGGTTAGGGGTGGATCAAATATAACAAACAATTTTTTTTTCCAAAATTTAATATTCTTTAATTTTAGCGTATTAATCAAAAAAATGTTGATGAGAATATCTCAGTGCCTTCAGAATAAATTATTGTGCAATTCTGATATTTTGCAACAAAATTTAAGGAAAGAAAGGGAGAGGGTAATTAAAGTTCAGGGAATTCTTATTTAATTTTAATTTAAATACCAAAAATTTATTTGGGCTTTCAATTGATATTTTTCTTTGTATTTTTCTCCTATCTAATACTTTATTTTTGTCCTATATTTTTGTCCTTTTAATTTATTTTTAAATAAAAGTTGGTAGTTATTTACTATGTTTATTTTTTGGAAAAATAATTTTGAGTTATGATATTAGGAACTGGGCATGGTATAGTTCCGGGAGTTAGCTCCGGAGATAGCTCCTTCCGGAGCCTAAGCTAGGATTTTGAAATGCCCGGAGTCCGCTTGATTAAGGTAACCGTAGTCACATGATGTCAAATATCCACTGACCATGAGTAGGATATTATGACCGAAACTCATTTTTAGTTATCCCCTCTCGATGTTTAAGAATCGGATCTTATAATTTGTATCCTAAATTGTAGATATCCCTTTGATTGCTTCCCTCATCAAATTAAAGAAAAATTATTTTAAATTGTGGAATATCCAGTACATATTGGGTGTATCCAAAAATAATTATTATAAAGACTTAAAGATTTGAATAAACAATTACCTAAAAATTTTTTTCAATTTAAAAAATTTTATTTTTTTAAAACAATTCAAATATAAAATAATGTTTGTTTATCAATAAAAAAATTAAAAATCTAATTAATCTTAAATTTTAATGTTAATTGCGTTTTATTTACTGGCCTTGAACATTTTAATGTTAACAAATAAAATCACGTCTTTTATTTGTTAAATAAATTTAACGCGGAAATATTAATTTTTTTATTTTCTTTATTATTTTATAAATTTTAATTACACTTCTTAATCTAATAATTTTGGAATAAAATTAAAAATAATTTTTAGAAAATGTTACAAATAAATTCACAATTCCTTCTCTTACATTTTAATTTTATTTTGCCAATTATTATTGCGATAATTGGAATATTTGGCAATTTATTAGTTCTTTTAACAATTTTAAGATCAACAAGTCTTCGAAAAGTAATTTTTTAAATAATATTTTTGAGGTCTGGTCAGGGCTACGGGTTTTAATGTTCTTAGACGGATTTTAGATCAACAAGTCTTCCTTGAGTAAAGCTTGTGCTGGGCCAGGATGGTTTTGGGATGTTGGGCGGGTTGTGTGCGATGTTAAGGGTCCCGAGAGGCGATGCCGATGAGTATATTGCGAAGCGGAGGGTAGGCCTTTCTATGCGCTTGTATAATGCTGGTCGGTTACGAGACCGACTTGCCCGGGAATAATATGCGCTGATATAAGCTCTTGGCTTCTTCTGCAGGATTAATGAATAAGCTCTCAGCTTCTTCGGCCGGTTATTCACTTCTCTATTGATTACTTTCCAACTGACTGCTGAACAGTCGACTGATCCGCTTTTCACTATTTTCCACTTAGTTTTATCCTAAGGCCTTATTTGTCATTCTCCTCCCCTTATTCAATCCTTTCCCAAAGGAACTAATGTTCCTTTTCTCCATCCTTGCCCATCCGGATCAAAGTACGCCTTACACTTGGTTGTATTCGTATACTCTTATTTATTTGCTTTCCCCTTTCATTTAGTATCCACACTCCCGCCTTCGGATATATCCACATCTCAAAACTATCAACCCTTCAAAACGGGAGCATGTCAGTGTAACTTTGTTAAAATTGTCGAATCTGGCGCTCTGGTATGGTTCGATTCAGCTGGTCGAGCCGCATCTAACCATACCAGGGTGCCACGGATTCAACAATTTTAAACAAAGTTATAGCGCAGTGGTACATTAGGGTGTACCTATTCAAAACTTGTATTTATAAAGGTGAACTTGAATAAGGGTGTCCATTATTAAAATTGGCGGATTCACACGTTCTGATTGGAAGTTTCGAAGTTAGACGCATCGGGGTCAGAGCTAGACGTACTGAAAAAAATTTTTCCCAGCCGCAATTTTAATTTTAAAATCAGCAGCAGAAGTCCGCAGTTTGCAATCAGCAGTTGCGCCCGCCCTGGTCGGGGTCCACCCTTAGTTTTGGTGCATTATCGAATTTAATTTGCATATCATCTTAACTTCTCAAAATCTACTCAATTCTTGACACCCATATCCTCTGATATCCAAATATTATCTTTGACCAGATCTGATTATTTAAATAAAAATAAATTTAAAAACAATTTTTTCAAAGAATACTCTATTTAATTATTTAATTGTTCTACTTGGTTCCAACTCTTTATTACTTACAAGTGTGGTTATTGGACGTTTTCCTCAAATAAGGAATATTGGCTATTTTGTGTGTTTTGTTAAAGATTATTCCTGGAATTTCCCAATTTATGTTAGTAATTTAACTGTGACTTTTGTGGCTATTGAACAATTTTTGGTTATTTTTTGGCCTGAACGAATGCTTAAGGTATAAAATTAAATGGAGGGGGGAGTGGGGTGTGTTCATGATTGGTTTCAAAATCAAAGAGTTTTGTATTTTTTTGGGGAAAAAAGATTACACTCTACAACCTAAAACGATGTGAATACCGGTGAAAAACATGTGAAAGCATGGGGAAAAAAAGTCTAATTCAGAGACCATTACTAGTGTTGGTGGATCCTGGGACTTTTTCGGATTTGGATATCCAGAACCGCCAACCTTATCTATTACTATAACTAAACATAAAAATTTTAACGAAAGTTAAAATTTTGATATTATCAGCCTCAACTAGTGGAATATGTCGAATCGTAGAAATTTTCCTGATTCGACTTTCATTAGACCTTTTATTCTTAGTTAAAAGTCCTGTTTGTTTAAGCTATAGTAAACAGGTTTACCCGAGGAAATGTGTGATTAAAAAAATTTTCTTCGGAAAATGAAACTGTATTTGATTCCTGAATATTTCTTGAACACCCCCTATTTAGAGAAACTTTAAAAAATTAAAAACAATTTACTTTTCCAGTTTTCCCGTTCTACTCGGTTAATTCCAATTTTATTAATTTTATTATTTTCATTAATTATCAATTTTAATTTATTTTTTGTATTGGAATATAAAAATAACAAAAATAATTTAACAACAAAAATTTCAACAAATAAATGTATTTATAATAATCATTTACCTTTTGCTAAGGTAAAAATTATTGAAAAATAATTTTAAAAATTAATTTTTCTTAAAGCCATTTTTTCTTCTCCCACGCATTATTTTAACTTTTTTAATTCCGTTAATTGTTGTTTTGAGTTGTAATTTTGCAATTATTATGAAAATGAGAAAATTAAATATTTCTCGGGTTAATGAAGGTGAGGAAATAAAATTATTATTTTTTTTGGATTTAATTTTGATTAGAAAATTTTTTTTCCGTAGGAAGAAATATTTTTTCGGTAATTTCCTTAAAAGCGTTCATTTCCAATTTTTTACAAATACACGAGGCTTTTTTGTGATATCCGATTTTTTATATGATTGTTGCGGATATAAAAATTAAAAAAAAAATTTAAGTTTTTCCAGAAACTATGTCAGTATTAGCTGACATTTCACCCAACATCCAACACTTCAAAACAAGCTGTCACTTAAAAAAATTATTAAAATTAATATCCGCAATTTTCATAACAGTGGACTAGTGGAACCTCTCAAACACCTCACCTTTCGGGGCAGATTTTTTTATTTTTTTCACTTCTCGGGGGGGGGGGGGCAGAACTCAGTTTTCCAAAACCTAATTTTAGAGAAACTAAATATGTCTTAGAAAATACCGTAAATTCTCTAAAATAGCCCCCCCCCCTCTCTAAAATAAGCCCCCTCTAGAGGTCAATCGAAAAAAAGCGGATACAGAAAAAAATCTGATCAAGGCCATTTGGGACATGAGAAAATTTTTAATAATTAAAATTAAAAAATTTAAATTTTCAAGCAAAACCCACCAAAAGAGAAAATGGAAACAAAATTTTATTTATTTTAATTCCCTTCTTCTATGTTCTACTAAATTTACCTTATAATTTAAATTTGGCCTTAATTAATTTTTGGAATGAAAATTTTGGTTCTTTAACTATTAATTTAATTGTTTTGTGGATATTTTTCTTAAATTATGCTATTGACTTTGTTATTTATCCGTTGGCTAGGTCTGCTTTTTATCTTGAAAATTTTAAGAAAAAATTATTTTTTTTTAAGTTTACATTTCCGCAATTCTTTCTATCGAATTTGGATTCAGCCGATATTATCTAAAAAACCTTCAAGAATTGTCTCGGCCATTTCTGAGGAATCTGTGAATACAAAAATATGAAAATTTAATTATTTTAATTAATTAACTCTTTAATTAAAAGATATAAAATTTAATTAAAGTAAAGCAGCTGGGCTATAGCTATTTCTCTCCTTAAGCTAGTGCAAAAGATTATTCGGCGGCTGGGAGCGAACCTGCATCTTCAGTAGACCGGACTGATGTGTTAACCATTACACCACGCCGCTTACTGCATAGTCTTAGAAATTAAATAGCTACATGCTTTGCATTAATTATAAAGTCAACCCTCATTTTTGATACTCCCAATCTTTAATTTAGAATGCGACGGTTTAAAATTTAATTGGAAACAGGTTTAGGGTAGCTGTTTACTTTGGAAGCGATATATTCCAATTTAAGATACTCCTCATTATAAATTATGATTTTTTATAGTTCCAAGGGTTTATATAAAAATGAGTGTCTTAAAGAGACCTAACTGGGATGTCGTACGAGAATCAAGATATCGTCTCGGACTGGTCTCTAGTGTTAAGTTTATTAGACTTTCGAGCAATTTTCGATATTAAGACGGGGTTTCCGGGTCAAGAGTCTGGAAGCAGGGTATTTTGATAAAAGCCTGGTTTTAGGGGGTTTAAGGTGTTTTACCTTGGAAACCTCATCCCGAGACAGTTTAAAAAGGATAAACCCACATACCGGGCCCGGAAATTTGAAAAGTCCGAATTCTAGTTAATGCATCTACATAAATAAACTGTCAACAATCCACCTATAATTTTAAATATAATTTTCAATTATTAACATTTTTATATTTTTTAAATAAAAAATTGATTTATTTTGATTATTCATTTTTAATAGGGAAATACCCAAAAATATTTTCTTTATATGAATGGTGCAAAAATATATAATCTAAAAACAAAAAGAGCACAAAAACGGTTTTTTACAATTGAATAATTTTATTTTAAAAATTCTTCCCATTTTTATATTTTTCCCTCAATTTCAGATCGCACCAAATGCTTCCTCTTTTTTAAATAAAAATTTACCTTTTTGTCAGTTTATCTTTCACCATTTTATTTTTTGTAAAGTTTATTGTCTATAAGCAGAATTTAATACCGTAAATGCTCTAACATAAGCCCGCTCTAATAGAAGTCTTTTTCAATATAAGCCCACCCAAGGTGTCCCATCGAAAAATATAAGCCCCCAGTCTCTATATAAGCCCACTAAAATGACCTATTGAAAAATATAAGCCCAGGGCTTATATTAGAGCATTTACGGTAATTAGGATTGTTCCGGAAAAAGTGAGGCAAGGGAGGGAATAGGGACGTTCTTCCATTTTTTCCAGAAGTCACAAATGTTAGGGTAGGTCCGGATACCCGAAAATTTTCAAGTCGGATATCATATCCGAATATCCAGAGATTTCCCAGGATCAGCCAATCTGAGACATGCCAACTGAAAAACAAAAAAGTGTAGCGCTTCGAAAATTTTTTTGGAACTTCCAGACCTCTAAGGACAGGCGTCGAGGAGGATAATACGAGCTGTGAATTTTTTTAATTTTATTTTTTAAATGTCAGCTTATTGTCTACCTACTTACAAGTATTTAACAGAACGTACTAAAAAGAAGATTAAATATTTATTTAAAAAAATAAATTTTGAGGATTGTGACGTTTCTAAAAAAGAGAAAATAAGAGGAGAGAGAGAGAATTTATCCAAATAAAGGCCTTATTCCCAATCCAACCACTACTTACTCCCTCCATTTGCCCCAACAAATGTTAATGCATATATTTATACAGACATTACTCACATTAATTAATTTTTAAGTAAAAAATATTTTTTTTTAATTTTTTAATCAATATTTTATTTATTTTTTTGAAATTCTGGATTGTTTTCTAAATCGCTTATAATGAGATTCCATTAAATAGGAAGGGTATTTATTAGGCTCTGCCTAGTGGCA
Source organism: Meloidogyne enterolobii (assembly GCA_963681835.1). Lineage (NCBI taxonomy): Eukaryota > Metazoa > Nematoda > Chromadorea > Rhabditida > Meloidogynidae > Meloidogyne > Meloidogyne enterolobii. The sequence continues at coordinate 829,502 of CAVMJV010000013.1, read as the reverse complement.
ACCAAATTTTAGGATTATGTTTTAATAAAGTTCGACATTAAAAAAATGCCGGATCTGTTCTCCGGATTTTTATTTTTTCTATTTATTTTTTCTATTTTCTTTTTAATCAATATTTTTATTTATTTTTTTGAACACAGGATTGTTTTATATGAAAATTCGGAAAATCCGCGTTTTTTAGCCCCGGACCCGACCTACCGGATCCAGAAAATCCGGACCCGGTCTGGGTCCTAACTCTACATATTAACCTGAGGAATGATTTTTGGTGTTAATTGAAGAATGTTTATCAATTGTATAAATATAAAGATTTTTATTTGATTTACTTTATTTTAATGAATACAGTTGAACTTCTTCAACATTTCACCTTCTTGCTTATTAAAGTAAACCTCAATATAACTTTAAATTACCACCAAAATTAGTTCTTAATCTAATAAACTTCGGCTCAACGCTGCCCGAGAGAGTTATCTGTGTTAAATAAAATCGACTATATTCCTTCTAATTAGGATTCAGTGGAAGGCTTTCTTTTAATTCCTTAGTAATGAAAATATAAATTGTTTGATAACTTCGTTAATACCGCTAATTATTTTTTTTAATTAAAAAAAAGATTTTCTTTAAATAATAGCATCATAAGATAAATTATTTTTAAAATTTTTATTTTTCAAAACTTTTTTTTAAATACTAAAATTTATTTTACACGCTAAAATTTTTATTACTAAAAATATATTTATTTATTTATTATTCTAAATATTCCAACAAAAATTTCTTTTAAAAATGTTTAAACAAGCAAATAAATGTAACACATAAATAAAATTATTTTTTTTTATTTTGTTAAGTTATACATATTAATTTCTAACAGTCATCATTTTATTATTTTAAATAATATTTTTATTTAATTTTTCGTTAAATAGACTAGCTAAAAATTCAATTTAATGTTTAGTTGGAGGAAATTAATTTTTGTAGTCATTTAAATTAATATTTCTTAAATGCTTAATCTCGAAGTCAATTTGAAACCGAACCGAGGACTTGTTTGGTTCTATTCGGATATGAAAAGATTTTGCAAGACTCGCAATCAGGGCTGCACGCAATTGAAAAAAATTTAGCAACTCGCAATTTCTCTTTAAAAATTCGCACCCGCAACTCGCAATCCGCAATTTCATGTAGCCCTGGCCGCAATACACCTTCATTTAAGATATTTGTTGGGCATTGTAAGGGCAGGAAGTAAATGTAAGGTCTCAAATGTAAGGTACGGAAATCATAACATACATTTCCCGGCTCGACTGTTTATGTTCATTAAACATTTGATAAAAAAGAGCTACCTGGAAAATTAACATAAACATTCTAAATCCGAAATAAAAATATTTTTTAAAAATATTTTCAAAATTCCCAATCAAAACAAGTATTCCACGTGTTCAATATCCTTTTTTATTCCCTTTTCATGTTCGGGCCTTTATTTAAAAATAAATGTAAAATATTCAAAATAACATACACTCTCATTCACCGACTAATCAAAAGTTGTAGCGCCTCAACGTTCCTCCACTCTCCCTCCCTCCACTACCTCCCTCCCTCTCTCAATAATCGTTCTCTCATTCTCCCTATATTCTCTAATTTAATCCCCCTTTCCCCCTCTAATAAAAATTTAAATTATTAAATTTTTCCATTTTTATGTTAATTCTTTATTAGGGAAATAATAAAAAATAAAAACAATCGCTCAAAAATAAACTCCAATCTCTCCCTCTCAAAGTTTCATTACTCCGATTAAAAAGTTTTTTTATCTCACACACTAAAATTCCAAAATTGCCCAAATAAAAATGCCTAAATTTAATTTTTAAATGGGAAGTTTGAAGATCCTTTAGTATACATTTTATTTTATAAATCCAGAAGATTAAGCGCCTCTTGATTAATATATCCATACAATTGAGATTATCTAGGTATAGTGCCAAGCAGAGTTGGGTCGGAATTCCGATTTCCGAAAAAAATTTTTATTTCCGATTTCCGACTTTTGAGCCAGAAGTTTTTTTTCCAATTTCCGGCTCTTCGCCTTCCGACACCTCTGACTGTTCCGACCCACCTGTCGTACTAAGGGGAGAAGGAGAGGTGAATAATATCCTGAAGGGTGTTATATCTTGAAGGTTTTCGGAGATGGGACTTTTCGAAATATTTCCATAGCCAGCTTCGAGGATTGGCAATTATCTGGTCAAAAATCATCAGAAAGTCCTGATTTCTGTAAATCTTTGTTAACTCAGTCTCTAATTATTAGAAATGTGTGAATAATAAGGAATGGACCTTGTCGCGTTTTAAAATGTGGGAGCGGAAAGGTAAAAATTCGAAATTTGCGGAAGGCTGATTTTGAAGAGCCTTCCGCAAATTTTCACTTGCGAATAGAGGTGGGCGGAATTCCGATTTTAGATGTTTTTTCCTTCCGATTTCCGAAAAAAATTTTGATTTCCGATTTCCGAGTTCCGACTTTTGAGCCAGTTCCTACTTCCGGCTCTTCCGATTTCCGACACCTTTGACTGTTCCGACCCACCCTTCCCTAGTCAGTAACTCCTCTACATTATTAAAATACAATTTATAAATTTCATAATTCTATTTACTTTTAAATTCTGATGTAATTTTTTAATTTTTTTAAAGTCTTAAAAGTGCAATAAATCCCTCTCTCTCTTTTTTTCTTATGAAATTACTTAATTACTTTATAAGTCGATTTCTTATCTCCGCGCATGCTTCACGTATGTCTTTCATTCACATCCCCCTCTCATTTCTTCATGCCTTTCCTTTTTTGCCTTTCACCCAGACAATTTATATTCAAGGCAAAAATTCTCGCGCAGCTTCACGTTAATAAATAAAATATTAATTTGCCCTCTTTCCCTTTCATTTTTTATTATTTTTGTTTTCCTCCCCTTTAAACATTTGCGCTATTGGCACATTCCATCAATATATTATTTTCTACTAGTCTCCATCCCTCCCTTCCTTTCATCATTCCCTCCTTTTCACAGTCATTTATATCCTTCTAATAGTATTATTCTCCCCCTTTCTTCCTCTACGTTGGCCGACTCTCGACTCGATGCCTCCATTTAATTAAGGTTTGTGCCCCCCCCCCATCTTTCCTTTTTTTGCCGCTTTGCGCCATCCTGTCATTTACCCTCCAAAAAGCTGTCAGACTCGCTCACTTTCACATAAAACCTTAGAGAAATATCCGGCAGCTTACAACTTTTTTTTCTTCCTTTTTCCATAAATTCCTTTTTAGGATTTTATTCCATTTCCCCTTTTATTTTTAAACAATTGCGCATTGTTTTGGCTTTAAGGCCCTATGGAAAAATAAATTTAATAATAATGAAAATGAAGTCACTCAGAAAAAAAAACAAATAAGAGTTTAATCTAGTGGAAACTAACAAATAATTTATTTATTTTTTGACACATTTTTGGGTGGCAAAATAAAAAAAATATTTTTTAAATAAAAAAAGTAAGGTAAATTAGCCCAGAAAATAGTAAATAGAAGGATTTGATAAGACTTATCTGACCTTACAAAAATAAAAAGTTTCTCTCCAAATTCCTATTTGGAGATGGCGCAAAAAGCGGAAACAGATTCTAATGTTCTGATCTTGCGTTCAGGTTTTCTCTAAATTCCTATCTTCAGTCGCGCAATACTCTCAAAAATGGGAGAATTAAAGGTTCTAAAATTAAAAAGAAATTAATTCCAAATTTTTAAATAAACTCTTTAAATTATTTGAAATTTGTATTTCTATTAGAGAATTATTTTTTTTTATTAGAGAATTATTTTTATTATTAAATAATGTTTTCCGAATACTTTTGAAATATTTTTTCTGGTTAACTTTTGGTTCACTATTTACTGTTATGTCCGGGATCTGTCCGCTATTTGCCAAATTTAACAAACACAAAAATAACAGTTTATCCAAAGTCGAAAGTAACAATGTAGTTGAAGGTGGATTAAGGTTGGATCAGACAAAGGATCTATTGTGTAGTTGTGTCACTATAGTATGTGAATGCGTCAGTTAGTTGGATCACACTAGCGGTCTCCTTCGTCTGTTCCAGCTCTTTCCACCTCCGCCTACATTGTACATTTCTACCTGGATAAACTGTTATTCTTGTGCACGTCGACATAGTAAATCTCGGACAACCCTCGGACATAACAACTTGTCCGAAAATTTCGGTTCGGATATCGGTTCCGGATCCGGATATCCTAAGATTTCCAACTATCCGCCAACCTTAATAACAAGATACGTAACTGACCGGGATAGTATGATCCAATCAGACTAAAACCCTCTTAAGCCTTCAAACCCTTAAGTTTTGAAATTTCAATACTAATACCTACATATGTTTTTAAACAAATTTTTTTAAAAACATACAAAATAGAAAAAAAATTATTAAAAAGGAAAGACAGTCAAACAAAAAAACATTTTCGCGCAAGTCACTAGACATGGCTATAGGTAGCTATGTTGGCAGAGCTGCTTAATGGGAAAGCGCGTGCGTTTTAGATTTTCAATAGTCATTTATGTATATTCATTTAATCAGCTATTAAATTTAAAAAATGAAAGGAGAGAAAAAGAGTAAATGCTTTATGTTTAGAGACTAGTAGTTTTTATGTTAAAAATTAAATTTTATTATGTTTAGAAAATTAAAAAAAACTTTTTTTAATTTTTAAAAATTTCTACGTATTTCTGGCATTTTTCTCTTATTTATAAATATAAAAATTGTTTTAAGGAACCCTCTTTAAGCTAGAAGTTACTTCTTTATTTATATTAATAAAGTCAGACCTGGTCACGGATACTGATTTTGGTATCCGTACCCTGATATTTACTGCGGATACAAACGGATACAAGCGGATATCCTCAGGCATTTTGGTATTATCTGTATTCATATCCGTATCCATGATTAGGTCTGAATAAAGTAAGTTAATTGTCGTACCCCACTGATCTAATCTGTAGAAAACCACTGAGACAGAAAAATTTCTGTCATTAAAGAAAAAAATTTCTGTCATTGATGTGGGTCCGGCTGTATCTCATAGATGATGGGTATTAATCACCTCATCTATAGTTTAGGAACTCAGAGAATCCCGTGATTTTCCTGGATAATTTAATTCTAAAACTTAATTAAGCAACCATTCCAGTTGAACGACCCTCTACACTTTCAGGACCGAAAGACCCTTATAAGTACCTTCCGAAGTACCTTCCTTATTAATTTTTCATCTTAAATTTATTTCTCTCAATTATTTTTGTTTAACAGATGCTGGTTTAACTAAAGAATTTACAAATTCTTCTCTTCATCGTTTTAAAAAACCTGGAAGCAAAAATTATATGGTACACATAAATAATTTTATTTTTGTTAACAGTTAAACCCGATTCTTTTTATTAGATACACCTCAGTTTAAGAAACGTTCTCTAAAGGATACCCTCTATTTAAGACACTCTCATTATAAGGTATCTGTCTCTCAGTTTCAAGGGTATATCTAAAAATGAGGGTTGATTGACCCCTAAATTTAAATAAACGCTCTCTAAAGGATACCCTCTATTTAAGTTAGACCTTATTATAAGGTATCTATCTCTCAGTTTCAAGGGTTATCTAAAAATGAGGGTTGATTGTCTCTACCATTAAAATACATATTTTTTAAAGAATATTTACCCTCCATGTGCAACGTTGCATCTTTCCAATATCCCAAATGGAATGGATGAGGATGCAATTCTCGAAATTTTTAAAGATTTTAAAATTGCTGAGTTTAAATTCTTTCAGTCAGTTTTTTAATAATTTAAATTTAATTAAAAGAATAATTTATCTATTACAATTATTAACGATATTCTTTCCTTAGATATGTTTAAAAATCCCATTAGTTCTGTTAAGGGTTGAATTTTGATTTTTATGCTTTAGATCAGTAACCGATTAAATTATTAACCGATTACCATACATTCTTGATTAAATACTCCCCCTCTCGAATAAGTATTCCTCTTTTAGAATCAGTTTGGAGCTATTTTTCCTACCTTAAAATTCTCCCTTTCTCTCACCCAAAAATTTCAAAATACGACTAAGTACCTTTTTCAATTAATTACCCCTCTTAGCTTTAGGTTTGAAAAATAATTACTCGGGTAATCAAGGACAGTAATTTATTTCTACCCGAATTCCTTATAAAATAATAAATATTAATCCAAAAAATTTTAAAAAATTCAGAAAAGACCATAAAATGGCATTAGTTCAATTAGAAGATGTTGAAACTGCTGTGGCTTTTCTTGTTGCTATGCATGTAAATTTAAATAAAAATAAATTTAAATTATTAAAAAATTTTTTAAGAATTATAAATTGGCCGAAAATGCTCATTTACGTGTTTCCTTTTCTAAAAAAGGAATGAATTGAATTTTGTTTTTTAATTAAAAATTTTATTGGGATAATTAAATGGGGTTTTAATAACTGATTCTGATTTTTTACATTTTATCGGGACAATTCATAGGCGTTTTTAACGACCAATTCTGTCTGATTTTTTCATTTAATAATTTTTAATTTAGCAAGTTCTTTAACATTTTTTTTATTTTTATTTCGAAAATGATTAATTTTGATATGCCGTATATGCTCAGAATAATTACCTGCTCTCTCGAATAATTACCCCCTATTAAATTTGATTAATTAATTAACTATTAATTACACTCTTCCATCTAGAGGTTGAAACAATACATACCCGAGGTAATTATTTCAGCATATACGGAATTTTTTTAGAATTTACTTTGCTAGGGTAACAGAAAAATTTTTTTGAATAATTTTTTATATCTAATCTAATAATATTTTTTATTTTTTTTTATCCCGGTTATTTTTTAAAATTTTTATTGTCATTTTTCTAATATATATTTTTGTCAAAATATTTTTAATAAGCTTTAGAATATTTTTATTGTAATTTTGTGGATACGATAATTGTGGGTGAATCTTTTATTAGGACAATTAAATGGGGGATATTTAATGGGGGTACATTTTAGGGGCATATTTATCGTTCCGTTTCCTCGATTTTATATGGGATTTCCAAAGATTTTCCTAAATTTTCCAAAACTCTTTTAATAGTAATTTATTTAAGAGGGGTTCACCACACTTTATGTTGCGAATAAATTCTCCAAAGTTTTTGGAAAATTTCCAGAAAAAATTTTTTAGAAATTTAATTTTCAATAAATCTACACTATTGTCATTATCCACAATTTTTATTTTTTATTAATTTAACTATAATCATTCCAAATAGTTTGTAATCACAAATTTTTTTTAATTTTTAAAATTAATTCCCACACCAAATTCTAAGTCAAGATAAGTCTTTGCTGTGATATATTTATGTATATAATTAATTAATTAATTAATTTTTATATTTAAAATTTTTTTATTGTCATTTTAGGGGCATACATATACCAAAAAAATAATTTTTTTGTTTTAAATATACCTAGATGACTCTCATTAACACTAAAGGAATGGACTTATATTCACGTTGAAGTGTTATAACAATTGAAGGGTTATATCCAATTAGACTTTTTATAAGAAATCCGGTTCCTCGATTCCAGCAGGCGCCATTAGGTAGTAGAGACCTGGACCGAGGCTGGGTCTGGACCGAGGCCTGGGTTTTTCCTGTACCCAGAGTTCAGGCCTAGGCATCTTTTGACTTTCCTGGGTTTTTTCTTGACTACTATACATGCCCAAGATCCGGCCCAGATAAATAAATCAAATCCAGAACTCAGGAACAGGCCCAGGCTTTTAAAAATCTCGATCTCTAATAGGTAGCTATGTATTATGTAGATAAATTCAGACCACACTATAATAAAACCCCTCAATTTTAAAATTCGTTTTTAAAATCTAAACGGCCATAGGACATGTATTTTATCATAAAAATATACATCTTATTATAAAATAAAATTTTCAGCTCCTAGAGGTCCGACTGTTTTGTAAATTTTTAACTTATCTGGGGGAATTATTATAACATCATTTCCCCATTATTAGTTCAGTATAAGGCAAATATTAACTTCCCCTATTGGACTAATTGAGAGTCATTCTACCTATAATTTCATTCTAAAGATTATTTTATTTTTATTTTAAAAATTGTTATTCTTCGTTTTAGTTTTTGATAGAAAAAATACAAATTATTTTACCAAGAAGACACATATCCTTTATTGTCTATAATTTTTATTTAATATTTAGATTTGCATAGTTAATTAATTTTTTGTAATATGTATTATTAATTATAAATTTATTAAAAATAGTTATAATTCTATAAGTATATTTTTTTAAATAATTTTATATTCAATTGAGGTTTGGAAATTAATTAAAATTTATTAAAGGTAAATAATAGGGAAATTAATGAGTAATAGGTTAAATTAATTAAAGGTAATATTCTTGGCCAAACTTTACAAATGAAATTAATTTATGTAATGAAAATATAAGGTTAATAATTAAAAAGGACAGTCAACTCACATTATAACCCAAATTATTAATAGTTTAACGAGTAATAAATCTGAATACTAAATGTTAAGAATATCGAAAGATGGATGATTTTATTGCTGATAATATCGGATGATTACCATTAATATTAGTTTATCTGTCTGTGGATAGCAGGGTTGGCGGTTCCTGAAAAATCTACGGATATCCGGGCATTTTTCGGTTCCAAATATCCGTAACCCCAGACCTAAGTGGAAATCCAGTCATATCAAAATCGAACCAACAGCCTTAATCGAAAACCCCGAAGTTTCTCAGTTTAATAACCCTCGGAAGGTCGTTGATTTCTTCGATTAACTCTCATTAAATTATCATTCATTATCTCAAAGTTGAGTTATAATCCATTTAAATGTATAGTTTAAAAATTTCCCAGATCATTCCCTCCCATTTTATATCAAGAAAGTTTTTTTTTAATTTAGTTCTTCGCCAATTTCGGATGAAGAGGTGCTTTACACAATCCACTGTCTATTTCACACGTAGAATTTTCATATAATTTGCAATCAGTATCACAAGTACATTTACTTCCTGGATTATATATTGCAATATTGCCATCATAAGCTCTAAAAATTGAAATTTTCTTGAAGGAGGTTTAAAATTTCCCTTACGGATTATAATAATTGCAAGAAACCAAAGTTGTTGTTTTGCATTTATATTCATCTTTACACCATGCTTGTTCTCCACAGATTTGAAAACCGCAAGAAATTTGTGTTGATTGCCATTGCATCATCTAAATAGGCTATTTTTAAAAGAGATCGAAAATTTAGTGTATTTACGGGGACAGTATGTCCACAACCATCCCAAACTGCATCTGTAGCCTTCAGATCATTCGCAGCTATTGGACATACGTCTTTTTCTGCAAACCACATATCAACTGCCGCAATTAAAGCATCAGCTGGAAAAATAATTAGATATACTCTGGCCTAGCTAATAGTGATCGAGATTTTTGAAAAGCCTGGGCCTGTTCCTGGGTTCAGGGTATGATTTATTGACCCGGGCTGGTTCTGGGCCTGTAGTCCAGGAAGAACCCAGGAAGGTCAAAAAATGCCTGGACCTGGACTCTGGGTACAAGAAAAACCCAGGCCTGGGCTCAGGCCCTGCTCTATCTCTACTAGCTATAATATGAACCTAAAAATCGGACTGGGAGGGTCGTCCAAAAATAAGATATCTCGAAAATATTTATCTAGATAACCGAGATTTTTGTCTCGTTTCGAACTATAATAACGCAATACTAGACTAGAGGCACCTCAATTTAAGATAGGTACTAGGGGACAGGGAAAAATTTCTACGGGAAAATTTCGCGGAATCAGAAAATCAAAAAAGTAAAAACAGCTGATCCGGAGAGAAAAAAGGCTTTTTCGATCTGTAGCTGATAACTAAACTTACTAATATTCATTTTATAGCTACTTGCATATAAATTTTCGCCATATAAAGTATCATTAGAATGCTTCATTTCACAACAATTAGCGGTATTTTGTGAAAGTTTTTCCATTGTTACGTTGTAAATCTATTCAAATAAAATATAACTTATTACCAGTAGTTCTCTCTTTCATAAAGAATCGTCCGGGATTCTTTATGAAATACGGGGTTACCAAATTTTGTTTCAATAAAACTCATTTTGGTAAAACTTTTTCTATCAGAAAGGAACATGATCAGGGAGGAAAATGCCAAAACCACTAGATCAGAGTGGAACATGACTTTCAGAATAAACTCCAAAAAACTAACAAATTTATGAAATATTCCCCCAGGCAGAGTTTTGTTCGAAGCATCTGTAACTTCCCCACATGCCAATTTAGATCTGTATTTATTATGGGCATGTAAAACGGCTAAACGAGCTTCATCATTCATACATTCTTCATCCTCAGTTAAAACCGTTTTTAAATCTAAAAAATTTAATTTTTTCTTTCCTTCTCTCACCACTAATTTAAAATACCTGACACGAGAAGTAATAGAAATATTAAATTAAAAATCATTATTTAATTTTTATTGGAAATTTTTGGTTATGAATAAAGTAAAATAAGTTATAGCCAAAAAATATTTTATATGAGTTGCCATTATAATTTAGCTGATATAACAAAAGGAGAAGCACCCAAAAAGTTTTATGACGCATTTCAAAAATCATTCGCATCTCTTCCCAAAATATATTCAAAAAATTAAAAAATAATTTTAAAAAATGCTTAAATGAATGAGAGATATTCTGAGTCACGCAAAAGATCACCATACCAGAGGGAACGCATAAAGATAACCACATTATGGATAAACTAAGTACTTTATGGAACATCTTTAGAGATGAAGAAAAGATGGCCAAGATGTAAAAAAGACCAAGAAGAAAAAACACCCTTAGAGACCAAGAAGTGAACCGATGTTCCGGTTGAAGCAAGCAAACTCGTCTTGCTCTTGATTCAAGATTTTTTTAAAGTTTCGATCTTGTCTTGAGTTGAGCAACTTCGATTTTCGAACATATCCGATTTTGAACAAAGCCAAAGTTCGAAAGTACCTCGGGGTATATCCGCCTTAAGTACTGAAAATCTTCCGTCTTGAACAGCCCTAACTCTAATCTTGATTTTTAGAGAGTATATTCCCAAGATACAAGTTACAATTCCCAATTCCCAAGTTTCCAAGTAGTTATCCAAATTAAGTTTGTTGATCTCTAGGACGGTCTCCATATAAAATACGTCAAAACTTATTTACTTAACTGTATCTATACTCGTTTAACAATCTTTTTTATTTAATATAAGCATTTTAAATTTATTTAAATTTCTAATGTTTAAAATATTTAAAAAATCGTTAGTCATCATTGAAAAGCCGTAGACTTTAAGGAAGTAAAATTCTGTAATATTTTTTAAAAATATGATCTAAAAAATATACATCAAACGGTTGACGCCAAATCTTGGCTCCGCTCTCTTCAACTGTGTGCCACTTTTAAGTTTTTAGTTGTTAAAACGTGAAGTGGCAAAACCCTCTTTACGGTCTCGTCCCGGTCACTCCAATAAAGGCAAAGAAAGGACTGGATACCGGTCCCGTTTGTCTCTACGCTTTCTTTGACTAACCCTACTGTGAATATACAAAATTCAATTCCGCCTTTATAGCAAAACAGTCGAAAATTTTTTTCAATTTTAGATGGCCAAGAATTCCTCCTCTTTTTAGTGCCATAAAAATCAAATTTTTGAAGAAAGAAAAAAAGTTAAAAGAAACTTTAAAATCAGAAGTCAAAAATCGAAATTTCAAAGCAGCTTTGATTATTACTTTATAAATTTTAAACAAGATTTTAATTTAACTTTTTGAAAAAATAAAAACATTCCCTCGTTTATTCTTTCCTCTCCACATTTCTAAATTTATTTTGTTTTCCGATTTTTATTTTTATTATTTAGTTCCCCAACCAGTCATTTGGTTTCCCTTAAACTTAATTCCGCTCTATACGAAGGGAGAAAGAAAATAATGGATAGTGAAAGAGAAATACAGAAAAAATATTCTTCCATTAAAAATTAACAAAAAATAATTAAATATTTGCGTGGATTTTTGATTAAAAAATATTTAAAAAAAAATTAAAAACTTTTTTAATAAATGGAAGCAACAAAAACCCTCATTTTTATGGATCTAGAATCAACCGGACTTTTTGACGATAGCTATTCTGACCCTTTAATTAATCCGGGTCCTCCAAAGGATTTAACACGTCGATTGGAAAATATTATACGTTCAGGTTTAAATTGTTGATATTTTATTTGGAAAAAAATAAAAAAAATTTTTTATGGGAATTTCGTAGGTATACTAAGCCTTTTCTACTTAATTTTTAGCTTTTTGCGTGTTTTGTAATTTTTATTGTTATTGGATTTGAAAAAAATAGTATTTAAAAAAATTTTCCCTTGGTAAATACAAGATAAAATACAAAATTTAAAATTATTTTAACCAAAAAAACAAACTAAAAATTAGAGAAAATTCTGACTATTAGCATAATTAACTGTTTATGAGTTACCTTTTAGGAACTGTCCGCAAAAGCGTTTAATAAAACAGTAAGAAAATGATAAAAAAATATATCCTCGATTTTCCTTAATTTAGAAATTTTTCATTTAAAGATGGACGTCAAAAGCCTCATATAACAGAAATCTCATTAATTTCAATTCCCTCAAAACTTTTTAAAGAAGCTTCAAAACAACTAAATAAAGAATTAAATATTCGAAATAATCAACTTGTTGATTTTTTTATTCCAGTAATTACTAATATACAAACTAGACAAATAAATCCAAAATTAAATTCGACTGAATGGGCAAATTATGAATTGCTTAGAATGAATAAACCGAATGGTTTTTATTTTTATTTTAAAAATTTTTTTAATTTAAATATTCTTTTCTTGTGTTATTAAATAAGGGGTTCTATTCAGTGTCTGGAAGCTTGTACAAAAATTCGTAACCGTACTCGTACCTGTCTACGATGTACGAGTACGAGCAAATCTCAAAGTTCCAAACAATGGTTCTATTGAATTCTTTGAACATAAGAAACCTTACTTTTTCGGAAACTGCACCGTGATTCCTGGGCCCGTAGTATAGGAATTCAGATTCTGGTTAAATGATTAAGAACTGGCTGTTTACCGTTGGTAAAAGACGGCTGTAAGGTTAACCATGACCAAGAGATTATTAAAATTTAAAATAATTTTAATTTTAAAACAGTATTATTTTATCAAGGTTAAATTGAACTCTCGATACTGATTCAGCCAAAATAATTTTAATATTGTATAAACAATGAAAGAAAAAAATATTTTAAATTATATTTATAGATGAAACTTATTTTTAATTATCCCAAAATTTAGGCATACTACTACCTAAATTTAATACTACCCATTTTTTACTTTTATACGGGGAGTTGGGATTATGTTCATCCAAGCGATACCGAAGTTCTCTGATTTTTTCAGCTCCTATCTAAATCCAAGGGGTTTTCGTTAAACATAAGTAATTAATTTATAAATATTTGGAATAGTAATTTGTCTTTCAAGATTTAATTAATTTAAAGTTATTCAACTTCGTAGAGAAGATTTGGAATTAAAAAATACATTTGCGGAGGAATGGCCAGGATTTGTAAGGAAAAAAATTTTTTTGAAATTAAAATTTAATTAAATCGTTTAAAGCATCAAATGCTTTCTATAGCACCTAAACCAGCTTGTTTAATTGCTCATAATGGAATTTGTTTTGATTTTAGACTTCTTATGCATGAACTAATTCAATCAAATTTATTAGAAAAATGGCCAATTCCTGAAGGGGTTTATTAAAAAATATTTTTTTTAAATGGAAGATTATTTTAAATTAATCAGATAAAATTGGGGAAATTTTTAAAGGGATTAATCTGCGTTTGAATTTTTAAAGTTAAAATTCAAATTTCTTCATCACGGGCTTCCAAAAACTGGATGTAAGACACAGAGGCCCATTCACTGGGGTAGTATCAATCCAATAAATAGATATTCCCAATAAATCTCCGGCTCTAGAAAATCAGAAAAATTTAATTTTCCCCACATCTACCCCAACCATGAGTAAACCACAATTTCGGTCTACTTCAAGATATATCCGAAATCTGAACGTTTTCGGAAGCCTTGCACAATTTGCCCACTCACCTTAATATAGGGGAATTGAAGTAATAATTTTTAATTGATGTCACATAAAAATTTTCTCACAAAAAATATTTTTAATTTAATAATTCTAAATCAAAATTTTATTAAAAGGTTTATTTTCTCGATACATTATCCTCCTTGCCAGACATTGAAAATTCTTTTGACAATGAAGTTGAAATTACAACAAGAAATGTTAATTGGAAATATAGTTAATTAATTAATTTAAATAATTTTTAATTTAATTATTTTTAAAGTTATTTCACAAAATGAAGAGGAGGAAGAAGAAAATGAGGAAGAAATTGATAATAATGAAAGAACATCAGTTAATTTTGAAAATTTAATTAGAGCACCGCCAACAGAAGAACAACTTCAAAAAACTCCAGATTTTAACAAAAAACAAAATGAAAAGAAAGAAATAGGGAGGAAAGGGTAAAAAATAATTAAAAAATTAAATGGGATTGGAAGGGATTAAGGAGGGGTTTGGAGGATTAAAGGTACTAGCCCTTGGAGGAGATCGAGTATATTTACTAGGGTAGCACCCAAAGACTTTGGGGGCTTGTTGGCGCCTTCGGAGTTCGGGTCAGGGTTTTTGTCTAAAAATTCGTCGAGGGACGGAGTGCTACCCTAATATTTATTATATAATAGTTGGCGTAACCAGAAAATCTATGTAGTATTTTTAATAAATTAGAACAAAAACCTTCGACGTAACACTAAAGTTACATGATTTTAATATTTAATCGAGTTACTGGAAACTAATTTTTCTATATCCTTTCTATATTATATTTTGAGCTGATCCTTTCAGAAAGTATTTAATCATGATAAAAATAAAATTTTAATCAAAAAATAAATCTTAAGAGCAAAAAGATGCCTTTTTGGAAGTAGTACAAGTGCTAGTAATCAACCAACAACACCCGTTACATTTATGCGTACAGAAAGTTGGAGTCCAGCTAAGCGAAGGAGAATAAATTCACAATATTTTGGGTGGATAAATTAAAATTTTTTAAAATTAAAATTAAGAATTTTAGTCGAAATAGAGAAGGAAATTGGGATTTTAATTCACATCAGGCTAAACGTGAAAGTGTTGGGAGAGGGAAGAGAACACTTTTGGCATTACAAGAACGAGTTTAAAATTTTTTTAGAAATTCCAAAAAATTAAAAAAAAATTTTTCCAGTTTTTTGTCACCGGTTTATTCTCTTCACATAGAGCACAGGGAGACGCTGAAGCTTTGCTTCAATGTTGTTTAGCCTATGGAGAGGATTTTCTTTCGTATATGGATAAACATCGAGCTGCATTTCCGATTGAATCTTTTAGAGAAAATATTAATTATTTTTAGAATTTAATAGAAAAATTTTTAAGAAGCAGCATTTTTGTGATTTGTTTTTAGAGCCTTTTTTAATTTATTAAAACATTGTTATATTTTTTAAAATTATTTTAAAAAATTCTAAAGAGTATTTAATTAGTCCAAGTGAATAACAATTAATAATATAGTTGTTTAAATCCCGAAGTAGAAATCTTCCTTTTACTGCATTATTCTTGTCTGTTCAGCATCATCTTTTTAATCCACCTATTTTTGTTCGACTTTCATCCTTATTTCAGAATTTAGAATTTTTCATAGTTAGGATGATCTATGTACCTAGAGCATTTGAAACGCTTAGGCGAGGGTTAAACGATCTAAACTGGAAAAAGAAAAAGCATTGGTCAATGCCCCGTTAGTTCAGTGGTAGAGCACCTGTATCTGTGTGAGCAAACATTGTCATAGTTCAAATGATGCCCGTTGGCTAAACTTTTTCTAGATTCTTTCCTTAGAACTTTTTTTATATAACCACAGAATTAACTCCTTCCTCAGTTTAGGTTATTCTTCAGTATTCCTCTTACCGTTTTCCAATTTTTACCTTTTTTTTAGAAAGTATCTCTCAATTTCACATCTCAATCAACTTTTATGATCCATAATTTTATGATTAATTTTTAATGTACATAAAACTAAAAAAATCTCTTATCATTAATATGTAATGAAAGTTACATATTTCTTTAAAACATTGAACATATCTATTTTTTTTATTATTTTTTTACTATCAATCAGTACAAATCAATAGACTTAATAGTAAATTAATTATTTTATTACTACATTTATTTATTTTTCTTCAAAATTAAATCTAGAAAAATATGATAAATAATAAAAAAATATTATTTTTTGTTAATAATCAAATAATTAAATTAATTAATAATAATAATTTAAAATTTCAATATAAATATTTTTCAACTACAAATTTAATTAAAAATGAAGTAAAACAAAATTTTAAAGAAAATTCTTCTTTAATTGACTCTTTTGGACGTTTCCATAATTATTTAAGAATTTCAATTGTTGAAAAATGTAATTTACGTTGTAAGTCTTTTAAAAAGATTTTTTCGTATTTAATTAGTGATCGGAGTTAGACGAGATCTCGAACAGAAACTTCGGTTTTTGAAATAATATTTTTTGAGATAACGATCTCGATTCTCGTAAGAGACTCTCCGACTCTACAAGTCAAGTTTCCTGATTCCCCCTGAATTTTTACAAAAATTCTCTCCTACGTCCTGTACGAACCTCCAAGCCTCCAAGTCAAGTCTCCTGATTTCCCCTCTAAATTACCTAATACAAAAATTCTATTCCACGTCCTACAACTGTAAGCATTTACTCATTTTTGGAGTGGAGTTCTTGAAAGATCTACAAAAATGGTAGCTTTTCGAGAACATGTGAAACGAGCGATACTAAAATATTCAGATTTTTCTGATAGAGAGGCCGGCAGCTCTTTATTTCAATCCACACTTTAAAGGCCGCTCTATTAGATTTAGTTAAACTAAAAGAGTTTATAAAGAAAAATTTTGGTATTGCAGATAAATAATCGGATATTGTTTTAGAGTTAAAAGTAAAAGGTAATGAAAAATCAAAAAAATGTAGTTAATGATATTTGTCTTAACTATTTAAATTTTGAAAACTGAGATAATAATGAAGAATGTAAAATATTTAGGTAATAATTAGCGACGGCCATCCACCCCTTCTTTAGTTTTTTAAATAAATTAAATTTAAAGGTAAATATTGTATGCCTGAGGAGGGTGTTAAATTAACACCCTCTTCTGACCAGTTAACCAAGGAAGAAATTATTCGCCTTGCTAAACTATTTGCGTTTGAAGGAGTAAATAAAATAAGATTAACTGGTGGTGAACCAACAATTAGAAAAGGTGTGGATAATTATTAATTAAAAAATTAATTAATTTTATTTGATAGATTTGGTAGAAATTGTTAGTAAGTTATCTTTATTAATTTTTAATTTAAAGTAATATAAGATAATTTAAGAATAGTGTTAAGCATACATATAGCTATTTAATTCCTAAGGCTGTGCAGTAAGCGGCGTGGTGTTAGCTGAAGGAGAGAAATAGTTATGTATAGCCCAGCTCTGCTTTACTATAGAAACCCTTAATTTTTAAAAATGAGTGCTTTAGAAAATCATTGACCCCACCTCACCTCAAGCAAACGAAGGAGTACCGTTAATAACCTATCGCGAACAATTATAATTTTTAAGGGTTCCGATAGTTGACCGGAAACTCTTTAAAAATTCTAAAAAGACTATAAAATTTTGTAAATACATAATATTTTCATTAATAAAGGTGAATTGTCTAAAATTGATGGAATTCAAGAAATAGGTATTACAACAAATGGGATTGTTTTAAATAGAATGATTAAACCTTTAATTGATGCTGGATTGACTAATTTAAATGGTTGGGATATTTGGGATGAATTATAAAAATAATCTAAATATTATTTTAGTTTCGTTAGATTCATTATCTGCTCAAAAATATGCTGAGGTGTTTTAGAATTATTCTTATTTAAAAAGGGGAATTAAAGCAACCCTATAAAGATGCCTCGAAATATAGTAGTTTTCGGGGAAATTATAATTTATATTTTTTCGTGTTAACCCAAAATCACAATTTTTTCCAAAATTTGAGGAAAAATTTATTTTAATTTTATTTTTAATTTTATTTTAAAAATTTAATTTTATTTTTTCCAAATAATATTTTTCCATATATTTTTTTGTACGAGTCTTTTAGGATGAAGAATGAAATAAGACATGAAATCATAGGGATTTTCTATTATATTTGAAAAATTCCCATTTTGTGTGTCCTTTTTCAGGCAAAAAAGGCAGGGTTTATGGGGTAACACTTGATAATTAGCTAATTTAAATGGTATATTAAAACTATTTTCTTTTTTCGGGTTTTATAGGGCTTTGGGGATAACTCCGAAGTTTTGGATAAAAATCCTGTGTTTCTATAAGCTCTTCGCTCTAGCACCTCTCTAATATTTATTTTATAAAGATTACGCGTCGTGACGGTTTTCAAAAAGTTTGGCGTGGATTAATCCTTTCCGAACAATTAATGCCTAAAGGAAAAGTCAAAATAAATTGTGTAGTAATCCGTGGAATAAACGAGAAAGAAGTAATTTCCTTAGTAGAAATTGGAAGAGAATTATCATTTAATATTCGTTTCATTGAATTTATGCCTTTTGCTGGCAATAATTATGAAATGAAGAAATTTGTGTCCTATAGAGAAATGTTAGAAAATATTGGGAAATATTATGGAGTTGAAAATATTGAAAGATTAACTGATGGACCTAATGAAACTAGCAAAGTAAAATTTTAACTTTAAAGAAAATTTTATAGATACAGTCAAACCTCGTTTATATTAAGGTTGTCGGATAGTTGGAAATCCACGAATATCCGGATTCGATATCCGAACCGAAAATTTGAAGTATATCCATCCTTTTTTCGGATTCAGATATTCGGATCCGACAACCTCATTTTTGGATCCGTTCAAAATTAGGTACTGCACTGGGATTTTAAAATTTGTTTGGGTGGCTAAGCATGATTCCCAATTTAATGTACAGAATAAAAGGATGATTTTCTAAAAGATAACACTAATTAACACTAATTATTTCTTATAAGCTCTATGAGGAGGAGGTTCGACTGTATATATTTTTTAGTCATATCAAGTTAAAGGATTTGTTGGCAAATTTGGATTTATTTCTAGTATGAGTGAACATTTTTGTGGGTCAGTTTATATAATTTATAAATGCTATCTAATGTTTAACCAAAGCTCGTCCCAAAATAATTACTCAAAATCATCCCTGATCTAAATCCCAACACAAAAGAACTACTAAACCCTGTACCCCTTCAAAACCTGAGCGTTTGGGGCACAATAAAATATATCTCTAGCTAAGGGTTTGGCGGGTACAGACCAAGTAACGGCGCAAAGCCATAACTTGCTTCAAGATTTCCGAATCTTAACAAATTTAGTATTAAACGATTTCACTCACTGAGCTAAAGAAATTGGTACCAAAATTGATAATGGCCAGAAATTTTCCAGCAGGTTATGGCTTTGCGCTGTCATAGTCCGGGTTTGGCATGTCAATAATTTTAATCAAGTTGTAATATTTTCTTAAAAATATTTTTTTATTAAATAGTGGATGCAATCGTTTAAGAATAACTGCAGATGGCAATTTAAAGGCAATTAATTAATTAATTTTTATATAAATTAAATATTCAATTTATTTTGGGTCTGCTTACATGGCCTTTCCGAAATTTCATTGAGAGATGCTCTCAGAGTAAAATTATTTAAATTAAAAAATATTCCAAAAAATTTTTTTCTGAGTGGGGCAGACAATCAAAAATTATTGGAAATGATTGGAAAAGCAGTTCAAAGAAAAGCGGCAAGACATGCCGGGTTGGAAAAGCTTATTCAAATGGCAGATACACTTCCTGGTTCAAGGCCAATGGTACACATTGGGGGATAAATAATTTTTTTACTTCTTTAAATGGTGTTTATACATATTTAATATTATTATTATTATTTAATTTTTAATCAGTGAATTAATTTCATAAAAAAATAAATTTAAAAATTGTCTTAGCAGTTGTGTATTAGATATGTATAGTGATCGAGATTTTTCAAAAGTCTGGCTCTGTTCCTGGGTTCCATGTTTGATTTATTGACCTGGGCCGGATCCTTGTCCTTTGGTCCATGAAAAACCCAGGCCTTGTTCCAGACCCAGCTCGATCACTAATTATGTAGATATCAATAGGCGCAGGCTTGACGGATTTTTCGAGATTCTATCTCAGAATTCCATTTTTTTAAATTGACGAAAGCGGCAGGATTTTCAGAATTAATTCTGCAAGACTTCACTCCTTTCGACCTTTTGAAAATCCATTCAACAATTAAGTTTAGGATGATAGATTTACTAGACTAAAAAATCTCGAAAAATATATCTCGGTAAATAATCTGTTCGAGATTGTGTCTAGCTCCGATCAAACTTTTCATAAGTTAAACCAAATGTTTTTTAAATTTAATAAAAAATTTTTTGCGATTTTTGTATGGGGTCAGACAATCAAAAATTTAACAAAATTTATCAAAAAATCATTCTTATTAAAAAATCCATAAATTTTTGTTAAATTCTCTCATCAGTTCCACGTTTTTACTCAACATACAAAAAGGATGAAAATATTTTATTTACTCATATTGATGAAAAAAGCGGTGATGCAATAATGGTAGATGTTGGAAGTAAACCTCCAAGCTTTGAAAGAATAGCTATTGCTCGTGCTATAATAAATTTTCCTGTTGGAATTTTGGATAATTTGCTGGAAAATAAAAATAAAAAAGGAGATATTTTTGCTGTAAAATTTAAAAATTAAATATATTTGAGGAGTCCAATGAAGATTTAGATGAAGATTCTTGGTTATAGAGAGTCGAGATTTTTTTGAGATATTTATCTCGAACTTCTTCACGTCCATTCTCTAATTAAAACGTCATCAAAGTCTATGCTTTATGAGAGCCTTTAAGTTGAATAAAGTTATGCCAGAATTAAATTGCCCGGTCATTTTTTGTCACCTTGTACATTCCTTAGAATATTAGAACTAATGATATTATGAAATTGTCCGCGAGGGTTTTACTTCAGTAGTATTCAAAAATTTATGCTAAAATTGCTTTGGTACGCTAATTTTGGAAATTAATAAAAACCCTACGTGATAGAGACCGGACTTTGAGTATAGTAGAGATAATTAAGAATATCTCGATCTATATTCGAGATCTCGTCACGATCCGGTCTTTAATTAAGTCTATACAAAACAAAGCTTCGAAGTGCTCATCTTTAAAGTATTGTGTAAAAAGCCGAAAAATCGACCGAGATTTTTTAATTAAATACGGCTCGGTCCGATTTCTAGTCTAAATCTTCATTGGACTCTTAATAAAGCCAAATAAAATTTTTATTTTACAAAAACTTAAGGTTTCTCGCATTGCCGGAATTCTAGCAGCTAAACAAACTTTCCAATTAATTCCTTTATGCCATCAAATACCTTTAACTTCAATTCGAATATATTTTAAAATTGATCGTTCAAACAATAAAATAATTGTTTTATCTCGCGCAAAAGCTGTAGAAGCTAAAACTGGAGTAGAAATGGAAGCAATGGTCTCTTAATAATTTTTAAAAAAATCTTTAAAAAATTTATTAAAGGTTGGATGTTCTTTGGCAGCGCTAACAATTTATGATATGACAAAATCTGCAAGTCTTGGGATTAAAATTGAAAGTATAGAATTGTTGGGCAAGAAGGGAGGAAAAAGGGATTTTGGACAAACAGAAATTGAAGAAAGCGAAGAAAAAGAATTTAGTTAAAAATGTAATTAAAATAATAATATGTGGTTGTTGTCTAAAATAATGCTGAATAAGGCATATAAAATGATCGAAATGCTTTATGAAATACCGTATTTTCTTTAAGAGACCCCTCAATGTTTATGAGACCCCTCAAATATCCGGGGTCGGCTGTTCAAATAGTTAAAAAATGGCAATGTTTTCTAGTTTTTTCGCTGATTGTTTCAACATTTTATACTTTTCCTCATCATTGACCAATAATTCTTGCTGATAGGCCATTATCTCAACGGACTTGGACTAACAAATAGGTTTAGCGAATCCTGGGAAATCTCCGGATATCTAATACAGAACCGAAAATATATCCAGACTTTCATCCTGAACCCACCTTAACTACATTATAATGCAATAAAAATTCAAACATTTATTTAATAAACACACTTTATACTAATTTTTCAGACATACAGTGGCGGAAATTTAAATAGGGAAAAATGTTTTTAATTTTATTTTCAAAAATTATTCGGGTAATCATTTATATCGGGTCATTATTTTTATATAGTTTTGTAGCTCTATTTATGGGCTATCAGATTACTATTAATCATTAAAAGAAAACTTTACAATTAAGCGGAAAAAAATCATTTATCTATCTTGACTTAAAAAGTGCGCGGAAATTTAAATAGGGAAAATTTTTATATTTAGTTTTTCTATGGAAAATCAATATAGAAAAAATTTGAAAAATTTTCTGTGACCTTCTCTAGAAATATGATGAGGAATGGCAAAAAAATCTGAATTCTACCTTTACTACATCATCGAGATCTCGAGGCCCAAAATCACCGAAAAATGGGGGTGATTTGGAGGTGATCTGATTTTAAAAAATATTTTGGTCCATCTGGCCTAGACAAAATTTTTCTTTCATGTTCAGATTAAAGCCCATTAAATTTGCTACAAAATAGGCTTAATGCCATTCCTTCAAAAAATTTCTTCTTCGAGATGAATACCAAAGATTTTCTATTTGCGAAATTTATGACTGATTTAACACATTTTTCCCTAAATTAAAAGGTTTCAGCCTATATCTCGGAGAAGGAATTTTTTAAAGAAATGGTATAAGACTTATTTTATAGCAAATTTTATGGGCTTCAAACCTATCAAGAAAGAAAATTCTTATCTGTGTCAGATGGGCCAAATAATTTTTTGAGACAAATCACCCCCATTTTCCGTTGATTTTGGTCCTCGAGATCTCGGTGATGGAGCTGAGTTAAAGTTCAGATTTTTTTGCCATTCCTCATCATATTGCTAGATAAGGTCCCAGAAATTTTTTCAGATTTTTTCTAAATTAATTTTCCATAAAAAACTAAATACAAATTATTTTCCCTATTTAAATTTCCGCGCACTTTTTAAGTTGACATAGATAAATGATTTTTTCTCGCTTAAGTGAAAACTTTTCCTTTAATGATTATTAGTCATTTGATAGCTTATAAATAAAGCTACAAAACTATATAAAAGTCATGATCCTGCATTAATGATTAGCCGTATAATTTTTAGAAATAAAATTAAAAATATTTTCCCTATTTAATTTTCCGCCACTGTATATATTACATGAATTAATCATTTAAATCGTCTTTTAATATTTGAAATTAAACAGTTTTAACATTTACTGACTGTATCGGCTGAACTTTAGTTTTCCATGTCTTGCCGATAACGACTCGCAACAATCCCCCAACACTCTTTTGACGGACATCCTCACAAAGTGCAACAAGTAGCCATGGATGTGATAAAGCTCTTAAATCATTCACCCATGGAAGCTGATTCCAAAGTAGTTCAAATACCATATCAATATTTTGGTAATTTCCAAGCAAAGTTGCTAAAGGTTTTCCATCTTTTAACAAGTAGTATAGCAACTAAAATTTAGATTAATGTATAATTTTGTATAGCTGGGTTATTGCTATCGGTAAACTAATAAATACAGTTGATATCAAACACTGTAGATATCGAAGGATGAATTTTGATTCAGAGATATTAATAGACCGTTGGCTGAGGATGGCCGGAGGTCGGAAGGATGAAGCGGATGCCCAGTTTAATACATTCAAACATCAGACTGGAGTTTGCCACTCTGTCCCTCTGGCCAGAGTGACCCAAGTTTACTCTATTAATAGAGGAATATTCTAACCCTCAGCACCCTCTCGTTTAATAGTAGATCCTAACCTTTGTTTAGTAAACTAGCTATGTGGAAACTCCTTCACAATGTTACCTGATATAGTAGAGATGTTGTAAGCATTGCAGTCATTACAGCAGTCATAATTATAAGATTTATTTCTGGTTTAGAAATCCTCCCACTTGCATTATTATTCTTATTTTTAACATTCCCAACTATAGTAATTGGATTTTGTTTTTTAATTTTTTTGACTTTAATAAAAGTTGCCAAATTCAAACAAAAACAAATAATTAAGCAAACAGAATTTAATATTATTGTTATTATAAATATTAATATCCAACTAAAAAATAATTTATAGAAAAGACAGACGAACCTCACTTTCAAATGCTCACAAAAATTTTTACTTGTCTATTTAAGCTCAGGATTAGGGTTGCAGTTTTTGAGTCGGGCCGAAGGTCGAGACATTTTTTCGGGCTTGTTTTTATCGAGTCGGGCCTGTTCTAGTCACTTTCGGGCCTAACTTTATCGAGTCGGGTCGTACGAGTCTTTTTCCGGCCAAATATCTTAGGCCCGACTCGATCTTTCGATCAGAGTAGGGCCATTTTGGCAACCCTACTCAGGATATTAATTTTCAATGGTCTCATTTTAAGCGGCATTTAATAAGGATCATTTTATCGGCATTCTAATAGAGACTCTATTAGGAATGGGTTTCTATTAGAATATTTGCGGTACTTTATTTTAAAAATTAGTTGATTATTTAGTGAGAGAACAGCCTCAGATGAGGTAGCTACCTAAAGGATTAAGCTTAAAGATCTCATAAATTAAGCTTTCTATCTAAAAGTGAGGATTAAGAAAAATTTGCTTACTTCCCACAGATCATAATACAACAAAATTGGTACTTTTTCAATTCCAGGATTATATCTATCTAAAGGTACATACAATCCTCTTGAAAACAATATATGAATTGTTAATGGTAAGGGTACAATATGTGCAAATAAAACATGCCAAATCCACCATTTCTTCCAACGCTTTAATTTTAAAAATATTTTTAAATTAAGAATTACAGATATTCAGATCCTTAGTCGATTTTTACGGTAACATTGATGGATGTCAGTTTTACTGTTTTTATTTTTTTTGAGATGAAAGGGAACAACGTGAACATGAACAGATCAGCTGAGAATTTATCAGTTTTTAGGACCTTATTAAATATAATTCCGACATGTTTGAAAATTAAATAACTTGGGAGATACATTCCAACTATTTTCTAAAATTATTTTCATTTCCATAAATGGTTAACAGTTATGTATGTTATTTCGAGCGTTGTGGAAATGAGAATTTATCTAAAAACTAAGACCGAAAAGCTAAGAACTGATCGGTTCTTTAAGAAGTTACTACTATACTCGAATAAAAATTTAAAAAATCTAACGGTTTGTTGTTTAAAAGGTTCCCATACAGCTGTAAATCTATTTAAACATATCGAAGTATATAAAACATCTTGTTGAAAAGCAGTATAAAAAACTATAAAATCAATTATTCCAATCGAATAACCAGAAGGAAAATAGTCAAAAATAGGGGCAAGTGGATCAAAAACTGGCAAATTATAGAAGAAAAACACCATCAGATAATTTAACAGATTCTTTAAAAAATTTAAAATTACAAAAAATTAGAGAAATTTAAGGCATTTATCCGGACACGTGTTTAAAGCAATTGGATTTTCTTGGTTTTCAAAATTGGTTTCCTTATCTTTTTAGGTCAGAATCTATGCTTAGTGGGTCCAAGCATAGCTCTCTCTATCTTTACAAATATTTGGCTGTGATTCTTCTGATATTTTAAAAATTGATATGAAATCTCGAAAACAGAGGGCTATAACTAAAATTCGTTTAAAAAATTAGCCAAAGGTTCCGACCACTTAAGAAGCACACGCCCAGCTTTATAAAGAAAAAATTCCAATATAAAACTGCCGGAAATTGCCAAAATATTTTTAAATTTACCGAAATTCCAATAATTATAATGAAACGATAAAATGTTCCATTAAACAATTTATCAGTAAACAAAACATAAATTAGTCGAATATACAAGACAATAGTTATCCACTCAAATATTGTATAACCAATGAAAAGATAAGTTTGAACCATCTTACTTCAATTAAATTCTAAAAATAATAAATATAGTAGTTTACAGGGTTCATCCCCGTTCCCCGGGGCAGGGAATTTCCCGGGCAACGGGGGAGGTCTCTCCCCAGAATCCCGACCCCGTCCCCGCGGCTCGAATTTCCCGCATTCCCCGTTCCCCGAACACACCCGTTTCCGTAAACTCAGCCCTTGCCCTGTAATATCGAACCCTAGTATTTACTCAAATTATTACCCTGGGTAATTATTATTTTAATCCCACTCTACGGGGGGTAATTAATAGAGGAGAGGTAATCATTCAAGGTTATAGAAAGTCTAATATAACTATTTTTAAAGGTGTAAATATTCTCTCAACCCCTTGGTTGAAATTCTTTCCCTTAATAGGAGGGGGGGGGGTAAATATTTGAGTAAATACAGAAACTAAATTAAAAAATTAAATATTTAATAAAATAAATTGAATTTTTTTATTTTAGAATTATTCACAGAAACATAAAATTTTCGTTTATTAAATTTATTTATTTTATTAAATTTATACATTTTATTAATTTATTTTTTTATTAAATAAAATTAATTTAAAATAAAAGTTAATAAAAGCAGCTGATTTTCTTTAAATTGTAATTTATTTAATTGGTATATTAGACATTTATTAATGAATAAATTTTCTTAGAAAAAAAATTTCTTAGAAAAAAATTTTTCCAGGTGATTTTTATAAAATTAAGAAGAAAATAATCTCATTAATATGTAAAAAAAGTAAAAAAAATTAATTTAATAATAAATAATTATATAGATCTTTTTTTAATTCTAAGAAATGCTTAATAAATGTTGAAACATATGTCCTTTTTTAAAGACGTTAATTAAATATTAAAATAATTCTGAAATAAAAAGTAAAATAATATTTATATTTAATAATCAGAAAAAATAATTGTGGACGTCATCGAAAATTTTTTGGTAAAAGTTTTTAGAAAAATTAAATTAATTAGTGTACCTGTTAACAATAATTTTATAAACATGAATGCGACGATTTTAGATAATAATAATACGAAAAAAAATTTCAAAACAGGCATTCCATTAGAGGAGGGCATTAGGGGGATTTTATTAGATTATACATGTCCGGGATCCGGACCCGTTTCCCGGGTTTCTGATCCTTTTTCCCGGTTTTTTTGAAGAAACCGAAATGAAACCGGGAACAGGAATTCCCAGGTTTCCCGGTTCGGGTCCCTCCCGGTCAACTTTCAGAACCCGTTTCCTGGTTCCCGGACCCAGTTTTTTCAAAATTCCGATCTTTAATAAATTTCCAAGTTCAGATTTAAAATTGCGAAATCAAGTCATTCAATGCACTTTTATTTAAAAATAAAATTTCTTAAAAGTTGCACTTTAATAAATAAATAAAAAATCATGTGTATTGCTTATTGACAAAATATTATTTTTGACTAATAGTGCATTTGTCGGCTTTTTCTTTTACTTTTCGTCATATTTGCCCTTTTATTAGAGACCGGAACAGGATAAAAATTTTTTCAAAATGTTTTGTCGGCAAATTAATTTAGAAATATATTTAATAAAAAAAACAAAAAAATATTTTTATGGTAAAAAGGCAAATTTGAAAGAGAAAATTATTATTTAAATATGCTTCTTTTTCTTTTAAAATTATCCATTTTTTAAAAATTAATTTAAAAAAATATTAAAAAAACTATTAAAAATTTTAATAAAAAATAAATAAAAATAAAAAAAAATGCCCGGAATGTCCAATTCTTCAATCTTCTTTTTATTTATTTTTCTTTTAAATTTTGTTTGGATATTTACAATGAATCCTAATACAGGTCAAAATGGAGGAGGAAATATTAATCGTCGAGCAGAAAATCACCATCTTAATCTCGATTCCATTAGATCATTTACAGATGCGGAGGGTAATGTCAACTATTTTGGAAATGATTTTACTGGTTATTAAAATTTAATAATAATAATTTTTTTTGCTTTTTAATTTAATCGAATGAGTACAGTTTGGGACTAGATATCTTTATCATAAGATGTAGAGGGTATTGCTTAAGCAACTCCGGGATCCAAAGTTTGTATTGCAAAGCCAACCACGGGGAGAAAAGCTATTTAATTCCTAAGGCTATGCAGTAGGCGGCGTTGTGTAATGGCTAACACATCAGTTCGGTCTACTGAAGATGCTGGTTCGCTCCCAGCCGCCGATTAACCCTTTGCACTAGCTAAAGGAGAGAAATAGTTATAGCCCAGCTGCTTTACTGTATCTGTTATTGGATGATGAGGTTATACATATTCCCTCGACTTACTTTTTAGGCATTTTTTTAGGTAGGATGGGAGCCTAAAAATGATAAATTTAGTGTTGTATCTAGTATTGGGTGTATTTTTTTAACTGCTCCTAAAATTGAAATTTTTTGGTCATTTTCTAATTTCTTTAATTATATTTAACAATCAAATAAGTAATTTTTATTTTAACTTTAAAGAGGAAGATATCGCTAATATCCTGAATCGTGGAACAAGGCCTAGTTCACCGATTCGAAATGCTGTTAATGCTGCTAGAGACCGTCGTGATGGAAATCAGAATGCAATAAATATGGAGAATAGGAGAGAATCAAATATTAATCGTTCAAATCCACAAACAAATGTGAATGTCAATCAACAACAAGACCATGGCAATCGAGCAAATAATCAAGAAAACCATTTTAGAGGAACTGATACTCGTCGCCCTAATAGAGCAAGAGATATTCCCTTAGGAGACGATGCAAGAGTTCCAATCAGAGAAGAAGATTATCCAAGGGCTATTCCTGTTCAAGATAATACAATAAATGTTCCTGTCATGGGAGAAGAAAATAATGCAAGGGATATTCCTATTAGAGAAGGAAATCATCGAAGAGGCATTCCTGCTGGAAATCGTCCAAGAAGTGTTCCTGTCAGGGGAGAAGAAAATCGTACAAGAGACATTCCTATTAGAGGAGGAAATCATCCAAGAGGCATTCCTACTAGAGGTACAAGAGTTGGCATTATTGAAGAAGATGATGCATTCAATGTTCCTATCATGGGAGTAGAAAATCATAGAGATATTCCTGTCGAAGAAGCTAATTATCAAGTTCCTCCTTCTGTTAATTTCACTTTTACAAGCTCTGAGCGTGGAAGACGTACATCATTTACTGTTGGAACACAGCATCTTCGAGGCATGCAACCAGGCACTCGAGAAGCATATTTATTGACTCATCCAGGAGGGGATGGAGCAACGCTTTTACGTAATGAAGTTCGCACAGATGGAACGCAAATTGCCCAACAAGACACACTTCAAAACATTAATGGAGGGAGAGGTTATGTTTATGCTTCAACGTCCCATACTCAAAACGGATCAAGTAGTAGTTCAAGAATAACTTCGAGAATTCGTTTTGGGAATAATGCAAGACATGGGAAAAAATGAGGAAGGAAGGGAGAAAATAAGGAATAAAAAAATGAGGAAGGGAGAGATTTATACTAATTATAAAATGATAAAAAAAATTGAAGAGATATTCTCTAATTCTTTCCAATTTCATATATAAAATTTTATAATGGTAATTTATGATTTAACATTAAAATTAAATTTAGAAATATTTTTTAAAATTATTTTAATTCAAATTTTTATCAATTTTTTGATATTTATATAAAACTTTGTATTTATCTTCATTTAATTGTTGATTAAACTTTTCTTTATCATTCTTTTGTAGGTATTCTAAAATTAAATAATTATATAGAGTTTTTTAATTTTCAATTTGAATAAAATTTTCTGTAAAATTTTTCTAAAAATTTTGACGGTCTGAATTTTGACGGTTTGAAAAATTTTGACGGTTTGAAAACTATTTATACTTTAAATATATTGTTTGAAACATTGAACTATGTCCATGTTCCAGAGTTTTTTCCCGAAAGAACAAAGTCAGTGAGTTAACCTTGGATTAAATTGACCAAGGAGGACCTAACAAGTCGAAACCTGGTAAATAAATTTTTTGATAGAGTTGACTAAGGTTTTAGGTATGGCCGGATTGTACATAGAAAAAGTCAGTTTTGGGCTGGGTCGAGAAAAGTCTAAGTTACGGGTTCTTATTAGGGTTGCCGTTTTCGGTTCGAGCCGACGTTCGGTGCATATTTTTCGAGCTTGGGCTTTTTCGATTCGGTTCGTTTTCGAGCTGAAAAGCCTCGGCTCGCTCGATCTTTCGAGTTGGTAACCCTAATTTTTATTCTTCTTAGT
The DNA here is from genome assembly GCA_963681835.1 of Meloidogyne enterolobii. Taxonomy (NCBI): domain Eukaryota; kingdom Metazoa; phylum Nematoda; class Chromadorea; order Rhabditida; family Meloidogynidae; genus Meloidogyne; species Meloidogyne enterolobii. The sequence goes on along the minus strand of CAVMJV010000013.1, from coordinate 799,279 downwards.
ATTCTTATCCTCTAGAGTAGAACTGACTGATTTATTTTTGCCAATTATTTTAAAATTACCTTTATCTTTATCCTTTTCCGACTCTCCATTTCCTTCAGATTTAACTTCCATTTTAACAAATTGAATAATATTTAATTTGTCGATTTTTACATAATTATTTGGTGTATTTTCTATTTTATAAGAATATAAAATAATTAAGAAAATTAATAAAATAATGATTAAAAATCCCCAAATACGAGGTTTAATTAATAATTTTTTGAGTTGAAAAGGTGATGATGCTGTTGCTGTTGATATTTTATGAATTTTAAAAATATCTTTGGGTTGGAGGAAATTACTCATTAGTAAAGATTGTAGCTTTAAAAAGTGCGGCTGTAACAAATGATTATTAAATTATACAACAAGAATGGGGGTTGAGAAAAATCGGGTCCGGTTTCGGGTTGAAAAAAGTGCAGGTTTCGGGTAACCTGCCCCATTCCTGCTGTACAGATAAGGTCATGGTTACAGATTTTGTTATCTAAAACTGGATAAGGGATGAGGTATCCGAGGAAATTGATATCCGTATCTGACCGTAAAGGGGGGATTTACGTGAACAGGGGTGAAAATATCCTTGATTTACGATGATGTTTAACTCAGTTTTCGATTGGTTTCTTGGCCAAATAATTTTAAATTATTTTAGAATAATTTCTAAAAAGTCGGCAAATATTCTGAATCGTTTTTCAAGCTTTAGTGGACCTTTTCTAAATTTTCAGCTTCAAAATTGGTCGCGGACAACTCTTATTATAATATAATTTTTTTAGAAAATGTTATAAATAAATCAAAAAATGGAAAAACTAAATTAGAATAAATACTTTTTATAAAAATATAAAAATAACAAAAAGTGGTTTGTTTATGTATTAATCATCATTAACTAAAATAAGCGTTCATCCCCCCTTCATTTTTGTTATTAATTTAAAAATAAATTAAAATATGTACATAGATAGAAAATATTTTGACGGAAAAATATTTATAGGTATTATATATTGTAAGACCGGTAAAAATTGCTCCCAGTTACGGCTGGGTGATCCTAAGAACGTCGCGGATTTCCGGATTCCTTAGCCGAACAGAAAACTTCCAGATATCCAGATTTTGTTCGTACTAGCAACCCTACTCAAAGCCTAACAGATAAGGGAAAAATGAAAACTATCAATTAGTGTTGGGTTAGTAGATCGGTTCACAATCTTGCATCGGAGAGCTCCTAGGTTCAAATCCCATCCACCGTTACGCAATTAAAAAAATAAAAATCATAAAAAATATTTATTTATTTTTATTATTTGTATGCAATAACCAATCTCCACTTTCAATACATTCAACAACAGGCTCAATTAAATCCCCATTTTCATTCTCTACAGGCCAATTCCAAATATAAGTATTTACACTTATCCAACAATTTTCATCAATTTCCATTCCATTTCCATCCTCAATTAACCTAACTTTTATTTGTTTTCTTAGATATTCTGTTGGGGGAGGGCTTTCTGGCCCACATTCTTCATACTCATCTAACCAAACAAAAGTTGATTCTGGATCGAGTAATTGAAAAACATCTCCGATTACAAAAGTAGTTGAACATGTCTGGAATTAAATAGTAATTAAAAATAGTATTTTAAATAAGGGGGGAGGGTGGGGGGTTTTGGATTGGGAATTTTCAAAAATGTTAAATTTTCCGACTTGTGTCTTTATTAACAAGAATTATACAAGCTGAACAAAAGAATATTAATCAAATATCTAAAACATTCAAATGAAGATTTGTAGATTTTTTCTTATTTTACTCATACATCTAGGTTTGTCGGTTCTGGACCGAACCGAAACGAAGAACCGATGATTTTACAGTTCGGAAATCGGTTTGGTTTTGGATATACATATATCCGAAGATTTTCCAAGAACTGACAATTTTACATACACCGATTAAATTTTATTTATAATTTACTCAAATGCCACGCAAATTGTAAAAAATTATTTTGTTAGTTTTTTGCCTACGGAGCTACATAAATAACTAACTTTTCTTAATTGGGAAAATAAAATTTAAATTATCATAACAATATTTCCGGATATCCGGACTTTCTCGGATCCTGAATCCTGATCAGCCAACCCTCCTATAAGTTTCCCTATCTATTCATCAAATATAAAATTCAAATAATAATTATTTACATGTTTAACTTCATCCCCATCATTGTCTCCTCCACTATAATTTAAAACCATAGCCGGATAATCGAATTCATCGCCCTTTATGTAATATAATTTTGCATTTGGAACAATAGCTCTACCCATCCATTTAGATATACAATTTAATTTTTCAGAATTTTTGTTGTTAAAACCACGGCGTAATGTTCCATAAACAAAAAGGAACATTTTTTGGAAATAAAATTTTGATATTTAATTTATTAAAAATTGATAATATTTATTAATTTAGTTATCAGAGGCTGTTAGTTTTATTATAATAAAAATATGCATAATCAATAGAATAGAAAATAAATTTTTTTCTTTAAAAAGAAGGTAAATTTACACTACTTTTACATAATGTTTGCTAAAATATTTTTTTTCCTTTTAATTTATTCGTATTTATCAGTTAGAGAAATCAATTTCTTTGTTGGAAAAGTCACAGTAAATATGGGGTTGATTGTTGATAATTAATGTAGATTTTTACACAAAAGGCAAAAAACAAAATGCAAAACTTCTCTGAAACAAAGAGACGAAAATAATGAAAATCCGCCCATCCTTGATAATCATCTTACATACCGTATTTACTCCATTAATTCCCCTCCCTCAAATAAGTTCCATCTCTCGAATAATTCCCCCTGCTACGGATGAGTTGAAACAATAGTTTCCCAGGTGAATTAATCGAGTAAATACGGTATATAATATATATGAAGCATTAATTTAATTAAGTGTCAAAGCGAAAAGATTATAAACAATTATTTAAAAAATGTTTATTTTAATTAATAAAGAATAGTGTTATTATTAGCAGGATTAATCTTTAATTCAAATATTAATGCTTTTATTTTCTTTAATAATTTCTTGGCATCTGTTCTAATTGTTTTATTATAACTTAGGTAAATGTAAAAAATATTTATTCCTCAGAGAGGAAATTATTTTTACCTTCCTTCAAATCCTCTATATCCCACCAAACCTTCCATAACCATCTTAATCCTGATCTATAAATCCCTAATTATTTTCTCCCATAATAATTTTAAGCCATTCATTTGGGGGGCCATTTCTCTTGATCCTCCCAAATCTCCTGATATCCCTCTTAAACCATTTTTTGACTCTAAACTTCCTCGAAAATATCACAATTACCATACTAAAAAGGAATATTAAACTAGTTAATAAAGGGAATACAGAAATACGCATTAGATAGTTTGAAGTTAAAAAGGGCCATTCAATTGGGGTGCCATTCAAATGGAGGTGGCCATTCTATTTTTCATTCACTCAAAAACGTGTCATTCAATTGGAGGGGCCATTCAAATAGAGGGGCCATTCAATTAGAATAAATACTGTATATAAAATTTTAAATAAAATATTTTATTTAAATGACGCAAATTAAGTTTAAATTTATCCCTTTTCGGATTTTTTAAATTTTTTTTTATTTAAAATAAAATTTAATCACCTGAAAAAATTTTTTTTGGATAATTTTATAAATTATTAAACTTCCTATATTTTAAGTTTTAATATAAGCGGAAGTATTTTAATTTATTTCTCTCATTCACTCAAACATTAAAAATTATTTATAATTTTTTCCTCTCCTCATTGAAAAAAAAATTTTAAAAAATGAAAAAAGTTTTTTTATTAAATATTTTATTAATTTTTTTATTAAAAAATATTAATGGGGATGGTGATAATACAAGTAAATTTAAATTATATTTTTTTCTAAAAATTATTTTAAAAAATATTTTTAGAAAGTTTAAATAAATAATTATTTAATTATATCTTAGGTGAGGGAGTAGTACCTTGTACCGCGTCTCAACAAGGTTAGGACCAGACGTGGGCGAAACGTTTCGTTTCGTTGTTTCGTGTGTTTTTTTGAGTATCGTTTCGTTTCGTCACGAAACACTTTTTAATTTGTTTCGTTTCGTTAACGAAACGATTTTTAAAAAATTTTGTTTCGTTTCGTTTCGTCAGAAAAAAATTTTGAGTTTCGCCCAGGTCTGGTTAGGACGTTTAAAACAAAATTCAAATTTTGTTTAGATTTTCTATTTGGATATTTTAGTTGATTTTTGATGATAATTTTTAGAAATTGTTTTTTTTTTTGGATTTTTTTCTTCTTTTAATCCAATAGTTTTAGCCAAAAAATATATATGTATAACAAAATTTTATAAATTCGAATTTTTATTCTTAGGTGAGGGATATACAACCACCGAACAAGGTCAAAAAATATATAACAAATTAACAAATACTTAACTTTAAGAAATATAAAATTTTTATTAAAAAATTTTTAAGACCAAGGAGATAATTCTCCACCTTCTCCTGCTGATGCTCCACCAACTGAAGGTTCAGATAGCCCATTTTGTTCAAATTCGGACGTGGACAGTTCCTGTTCGGGTTTTGGAACTGGAACTAATGTTCCTCAAGCTGTGTGTGTTCCTATTCTTGCATATGAACCAAGTAAAGTTTTTCTGACTTGGACTCAGCCTGATGTTGCTGATGATGTTGTTGGCTATAATGTTTATAAAGATGGACAGGTTTTTTGAGGGAAATTTGGAATGTTCAGTTTATAGATACAATCAACTTTTATGATTTTAAAATTTGTTCCGGAGCCCATCTTCATATAACTGTACTAGCTAGTTTATACCTGGAAATATTTAGAAATATTTTCCTATTTTAATCTTAGGAACTAAATACAAGATCTATAGGTTAGAAATTTAATTTAAATGTGAAAAAAGTAAGAGACTCATAATGAGTCTGTGGGCACCCAAAAATGCGGATACGACCTTACTGATAACACTCAATTCAAAGTTACTTTGAGTTCTCTGTAAATCCATCTAAATGTTTTGGCCTTATCTTTCACGTACCTCGATAAAATTTGATTGGACACATAGACTGGATAATAACTAGAAATTTAATTAGCAAAAATTAATTTTTTAGCTGCTTGGAAATTCTAAAACTAATTCAATGCAAAATAGTGTTGTTGGAAGATATTTTGATACTTTTCTCAAAGATGAGCCAGGATTTTATCCAAAAATTCTTTTTAATACTTTTTGGGTTAAAGGATTAAAGCCTAGAACAAAATATACATTTACTGTTCGATCTGTTCTTTCTAATGGGGAAGAATCTGAAGATAGTAAACCATTAATTGTAACTACACCAACTAATTATAGAAAGGTATAGGAAACATTTTTTTAATTTTTCGGATCACAATTTTACAAACACCCGATAATAGCTACATCAAAATTTAGGCTTTATTTTTTAATTAAGTTAGCTACTGGTGTATCTATAGTAAAGCAGCTGGGCTATACTAGCTATTTTTCTCCTTTAGCTATGCAAAAGGTTATTCGGCGGCTGGGAGCAAACCAGCATCTTCAGTAGATCGGATTGATGTGTTAGCCATTACACCACGCCGCCTACTGCATAGCCTTAGGAAATAATAGCTATATGCTTTACATTATAACCCCAAGGGTATCTATAAATATTAGGTCCAATCGACTTTGAAAAATGATAAAAGACAATAATTAATTAGTATTTTAAAATAGATTGTGGACATATCAAAAGTGGGAGCTGTAGGTGATGGAAAAACAATGAATACGAAAGCAATACAAAATGCCATAGATGGCTGTGCCACTGGTTCTCTGTCTTCATATGACTGTAAAATTAGAATCCCCAGAGGAACTTTCCTAACTGGAAGTTTAACTTTAAAATCAAATATGACTTTGGAATTGGCATCTGGAGCTGTCTTGCTAGGTTCCCCAAACAGTAATGATTATCCAATGATTCCGAGATTAAATATGCCTTCAGCTTTAATTAACGTTATTGTGAGTTTTTTGTTGATTTAAAAAGAAAATCTGGACATTTTTGCAAATCAAAAAAGTCCACAGAAAATCCTTCTTTTTAAGAATATATTTTAAAAATTATTTTATTTAAAGGATCAATTGCATTCTCAAAATATTCGAATTGTTAGTAGTGGTGGTACTATTGATGGTAATGGATGGAAAAGAGACACTACAATAATAGATGAAATTGGAAATCCTTTACCTCATTATGTTCAAGGATCAGCACAAACAGTTAAACAATATGGGGTTTTAGCTGCAAGTCAAGTAACAAGTAAAGACAAATATGGGAGTGCACGTTCTACATTACTATTATTACTTGGAATTACAAATTTACATATTGGAGGCAGCAACCTAACCCTTCGAAATCCATCTATGATTACTATGGCTATTGGAAATAGTCGTAATGTTGTATGTAGTAATTTATATGTAGATTTTAAATAAAAATATTTGAGTCAATTTTATGAGTCCAATGGATTTTCATAATTATACAGGGTGCGGCAAATTAAGCGCGCATTTGTTTTTAACCATAACTTTCTTCAATTTTAATGAAAATTGATAATTCTTTTTTTGTTTTATTCCCAACACTTTAGGAAACTTGCTGATACCAAAATTGCTTTTTAATTTTAAGTTTACTCTGAGTAAACTTCCCTCAAAGTTTGAGCAGAATTTTTTGGATAAAAATTGGCCTAGATTCAAGGCTGAGATTTTAATATTGGAAATGTTTATATCATTCGAATCAGCTCTTCATTCTGATTCGAATGACATAAAAATCATGGGGCTATGACAAAAATTGAATGAGATACGGTCTCTGAATGATAAATTAAAATAATTTTGATAAAAATAAAATTTTTGTGTAAAATTTTCAAAAATGAGATTATAAGCTATTTCGATGCTCCTGAACGAGATGAGTCGTTTAATACCAAAATCATTTGTATTGAACGATTTTGAACGAAGTTATGATCAATTAAACTTTGGCATAAAAAATGTTTTTAAATTTTCCAGACGATCGAACTCGATTATCTTTGCCAACAGTGAACCAAATTTTTAATATTTGGTATCAGCAAGTTTCCTAACGTGTTGGGAATAAAACAAAAAAAGAATTATCAATTTTCATTAAAATTGAAGAAAGTTATGACAAAAAACAAACGCGCGCTTAATTTGCCGCACCCTGTATTTAAAATAATGACTTAACGTATTTTCTCGATTAATTCCCCTGGGGAATTATATTTTCAACCCTTCCTTGGCATGGGGAATTAAACGAGGGAGGAGAATTAATCGAGAAAATACGGTAGATGTATTCTAGTTAGTCGACCTCATTTTCTTTTCTCTTTTTTTCAAAATATTACAAAATGGTCAAAGTTGCATAATACTAATGAATTATTAAACATTGTTAACTAAGTGGTTTTGAAGAGACCTTGTTTTGTAGAGACTGATAGCGGGGAAGAGAAAAGAAAAAGAGTAATAACCAAAACAGGATTGAATGAAAACCCACTTTATTTTCCGTGGGATAACTGAACTGATAACTGAACTGAGTCAAATATTTTATAAAATCATTTTTTGCAGTCTGTGATTAATACTCGTTTTACTACTTTTGATATAAATAATGGCGATGGAATGGATCTAGGCGATGTTAGTAATATTCAAATCTTAAGTAATTTTTATGAAACTGGAGATGATGCTATAGCAATGGGTACTGGACAGGGAAAAAGATCTAATTCTCCGCCTGTAGAATTTGTTGTTATTAGGAATAATTATTTCCGACACGCACATGGATGTTCCTTTGGTGGTAATCTTGGAGATTGGGTACAAGATGTCCTTATTGAGGTAAAAAAATTCTAGAGTTATAGAGTGACTACTCGGGGACAAACTCATTCATTTCCTTAATAAAATGAAAGAGGAAATCTCTTGCATTTGCGGATAAAACTGACAAACTTTGAATGCAAAAAGGAAATTAGTGAAGTTCTTATTTAGCGTACATTCATTTCCTTAATATTAGAGCCCGGAATTTCGTACCGTACCGTATTACGGAATACCGATATCTACCGATAAAATTTTATCGATATTCCGTATAGAGTTGGAAAAACGATACTGGTATCGGCCCGAGACCGAGATTGACCGATACTCAAGAACCCGATACCGAGACCGATACCATCATTTCGAGCCGAGACCGATACCGAGAAACGATACTGACCGAGACTAATACTGACCGAGTCAAAATTTTATCGGTCGGTATTCCGTACCGTATTACCGATACGGAATACCGATAAATACCGAAAAATACGGCCGTAGTACGGTACCGTCCGGGCTCTACTTAATATTACTATATGCGGTGCTATTATTCATTTCCTTAATAATGAATGTTCGCTAAATTATTTACGTCCGGTTTTAAAATCGAAAATTTAGATAATTTTTTGCAAAAATTGACTGTTTTTATGAAATTTTAAAAGTCGAAAATTTTTGAAAATAATTTTTTTTTAAAAAAATTATTTTCAAAAATTTTCGAAAAATTATTTCAAAAAATTATTTTCAAAAATTTTCAAAAATTTTCTCCCCAAAATAAAAAAGGTATTTAACTAAAAATCAAACCAAAACCCGAGTTTTTAAAATCTAATAACCGGAAGTGGGCAACCCGATTGAACTTAACTCTTCCAATTTCGAATAGGGTTGGGGTCATAAGGGCGCGGGGCCATTAGGGCGCCAGCTCTAGAAACTGACACTTAGGCGAAACCGAAATTTATGAAAATTTGCTCAAATTTCTTTAGCATCATTGACTACCTCCTCCAGAAATTTCAGAATTTTTCATCGAATATTTCTGAAGTTATAGTCGATAAACCGCGAAAAATTAGGGTTTTTTCGGAAAATCAACATTTTTGGTCACAATTTCCGAAATTCTTGATCAAAAATTCTGAAATTTTTGGAGAACGTAGATAAAGGCATGAGAGTTATTATTGCAATATTTTATATGTTTTGATAAGCAACTCACTGTTTTATAAGCTCGCGCCCTAATGGCCCAGTCCCTTTCGAATATGCTTAAAGTAATTAAAAAATTATTTTAAGAATAATATCCACCTTATGACTGATAATGGTATTCGAATGAAATCAAAAAAAGAAATAGGTGGAGGCGTTAGAAGAGTTTGTATTAGAAATATTGGAATGAAAGGAATTGGAACAACAAATTCATTTACATATAATGGCAAAACTTTGTCTGGAAATAATATTAACGGATATCCACTAGAATTTTCATTAAAATATGCTGATGGTGACATGGGTAGCTTCCCTCCATCAGATATTCCGACAGTCTTTACTGATGTAAAAATAAATGATGTGAGTATAGATCAAATAGACACAAACCACGCTTCTGGTTGTATTGAAATTGATGGAACTCAAGAAAATATGCATAGTGGTTTTGTGAGTTTTTTTTGTTTGAAATATACATACCGTATTTTCTCGATTAATTCCCCTGGAGAATTATTTTTTCAACCCTTCCATGGCATGGGGAATTAATCGAGGGAGGGGAATTATTCGAGTTTTGACATTTGAACGTGCAGTAGGGTATTTGGGGTTGGGGAATTATTGTTTCAACCCAACTCTAGCATGGGGAATTAATCGAGAGGGGGAATTATTCGAGGGAGGGGAATTAATCGAGAAAATACATAGTTTATTTTAATAAACCGCTTAGAGATACTTTTTCCGTACCAGAGATATGATTTTTTGAAAATGGCATTTTTCGCCTATTTTTGCAAAAAATTCAATTTTTAAAGGAAAAATGCCATTTTCAAAAAATCATATCTCTGGCCCGGAAAAAGGTATCTCTAAGCGGTTTTGAGGTAAATACTCACAAAAATATGCTTTATCAAATGGGTTTGTTAAATTTTTTCCGAAAAATTTTTCCGGGGCTATAGGATTTGGTATATTCGGTAGATCCGGATTATCTCGGCCAGTTTTTATTTTCACGAAAAATGAAGAAACATGTCAACTGAGATAAAAATAGAGCTTTCGATTGATATATTGAACGTATATTTTGAATAAAAAATGAAGAATTTAAAAAAATTTTTATAGTGTCCGTAAACGAGTCCACCCCTGAAGACCTACACCCACAAGACCTACACCCTGAGTCCCTACACCCTGAAGACCTACTGACCCTGAAGACCTACACCCTTAAGACCTATTTACTCTGAAGACCTACAACTTTTTGATCACACACAATTTTTACTTTTTATTTCATTACAAGTCTAATCGGGGGATTTAAAGGAGGTAAAGAGGAACTAGGAGGGATTAAGGGAAATATCGATGAATTTGAAGGTTTTAAATGGGAAAAATGGGGATTAAGGGTGATACCGAGGATTTTGAGGTTTTAAAGTGGATAGAGGGATTTATCGGGATAAAGAGGATCTTCTGATATCCTCGATATCCACTACTATAAATAATTTGAGTTGATCAAAAAGTTGTAGGCTTCAGGGTAAATAGGTCTTCAGCAAAGATCCTCCGAACAATCTAATAATTTAAATATTATTTATTTTTTTTTATTTTCAGGAATTTAAGAATATAAACATTAAAAATTCGCTTCAAGCAAAAATCAGTCAATTAAAATCAAGCGTTTTTGATACAATTAAAACTGAAAACCTAGCTGGAGAACCACCTATAAAATTTGCTCAATGTAGAGATTTAAAATTCAGCAATGTTCCAGCAGTAATTAATCCACAAAGCAATTATAGTTAAAAGAAATTTAAATAAATTTTTGGGAAAAAGAAAAAATTTCGGTAATTATTTAGTTTCCCTCCCCCAGTCAATTTTTTCGATAAATATGTAAAAAATGTTCAGTCTGTCAAAGGTTGTAGAACTCGTCGAACTTTGTCGAATGACACCAAAATCAACGGGATTGAACATGATTTGACAAAATTATGGCATAGGTCGCCGACTCCGATAGGTCTACTTAAGTTCATGACTTAGTTAAACCACTCCTAATTACGGTGATTTTGGTATTATTCGACTCAGCTCGACGAGCTCTTTCGAATGAGCTTTATTTGGATAAACTTTTTTTATTTAAAAAATCACCCTATGATTTTTCAATTTTCATGGATCTGTATCTCGGTCAAATCAGGTCGGATTTTTTGATTTTAGTGTTATTCGACATAGTTCGACGAGTTCTACAACCTTTGACAGACTGAACATTTTTTACATATTTATCGAAAAAATTGACTGGGGGAGGGAAACTAAATATGTACCAAAATTTTTATATTTTTTCGGGTATACATATTTATTAGTTCCCGAACCGTAATCCTGACGATATTTTTTTGGTATTTATCAGTATTCGTGTCGGTATTACGGTACGGCATAATTTTTAAGTTTACCCGTATTTATCGGTCTTTTTCGGTATTAAAGTGCGGCATACGTTACTTTATGAAATATGATTGCTAATATACCGTAAATGCTCTAATAGAATCACACTCTTTATTCGAAGCACACACCATAATATAAGCACACCCTACGAGGAGATCGAAAAATAGAAGAAACATATGTGCTTTAATTAGAGCATTTACTGTATTAATTAATTTAAATCTTTTTTTAATATCTTTTTAAGCCTTACTATCCACATTGATAAATACTCTCCTTTCATGTCATTTACCTTCTTCTTAATTTTTTATAATATTCATTCAACCTTATTTAGCAAAATACCAAAAATAATTTTTTTCCAAAATTTTTCTTTAAAAATTATTTTTTTTCTGTCAATTTTCCACATTAATACAATTTTATATTTCTTTAACTTTTCTTTATTAATAATTAATTACCTCAAATAATTTTTCACAAAAATTTGGCCCTATCCCAAAACAAGGGCGGAATCGTTTTTTTTATTGCCTGAAAGGAAAGGAAAAATTGAAAGGAAAAATGGAGAAAAATGGGAAGGAAAAATGGAGACGAAAGGACTCGAACATATAAAACACGGACGGACTCGGGTCAGACAAAACAGGAACGGACGCGGACAGATGTCCGTATTTGGTTTGACCCGAGTCTGTCCGTGAGTCCTTTCGTCTCCATTTTTCCTTCCCATTTTCTCCAATTTTCCTTTCAATTTTTCCTTTCCTTTCAGGCAATGAAAAAAACGATTCCGCCCTTGTTTTGGGATAGGGTCAAAATTTTAATTAAATTATTTACAGACTTCTTTAATTGGAATAAATTTTTTTCTTTTCTCACATTTTTTAAAATATTTTCGGTATCGTCTGAAATAATTTTTTAAATAAATTATTAGGTTAATTTAATGAAGCGTTTAATCTTTTCGCTCTGACACTTCATTAAATTAATGCTTCAAACATATATGTACCATAAAGTCCGTTCCAAAAAAGCCTAGACACTATCTTTTGTTTAACTAGATGGATCAGGATGGATGGACACTCCATTTTTTGATAAACAATCATTTTAAAAAATATTTTAATTAATGAAGAATGGTGTTATTACTATTAGCAGGATTTATTTTTATTTTAAATATTAATCCTTTTGTTTTCTTTAATAAGTTCTTCGCATCTGTTCTAATTGTTTTATTACAAGTTAGGTAAATTAATGGAGGAAATCCTTTAGGAAATTTATTTATTAAAACAATTAATTAATTAATTTAAATACCAAAAACAAAATAATTAACATAATATCCAAATAATACCATTATTTTATGTAAGGGTAAATGTTGCATTATAACAAAGATAAGACTTGAAGGGATATTTAGTCCAACTATCATAGCAATTTGGACAAATACCTTTAAATTAAATTTTGATTGCTTTAAGAACTTGATTGTGGGGGCAAAGTTGCCTCGGAGATAAAAATTCATGATGGTTGCGGGGGCAAAGGGGAATGTTGAAGACCTGGGCCCTATTTCAATTGTCCACAGATTCTGCGGTCTGCGTTCTGTGCACAGACCACAGAACCACAGAAATTCTGTTTCAATTATTCCACGGATTCTGCGGAAAAAGGAGTCCGCAGATTCTGTGGAAACATGCACAGATTCTGTGGAAACATCCACAGATTCTGCAAAACATCCAAAAACATGCAAAAACCACAGAATTCTATTTCAATTATTTTTCTGTGCACAGAAAAAAATCCACAGATCTGTGGCTTTTTTAGTCGATTCTGTGCATTTCTGTTTCAATTATTTCTGTGGTCTGCGGAAAATACACAGAATTCATTAAAAAATCCACCCTAAAATTTTTTCTGCGAATTTTCTGTGGAAAAACTTTAAAAATTTTTTTCTAGGCCTAGGCTTAACCAAATTTTAAAATTTTTAGATAACATTGAAGCTTGATTCATTCTCTATTTTTTGATATAAAAATTATAATTTTATTACTTAAAATTATTGCTTAAAATTAATTTTGAAAAAGGTACATCATTTTTTGTAATATTTTTTACTAAAATAAAAAAATTTAAGGAAAATGTTCTTCGATTTTGAAATATTTTACGATGGAGAAGACGAGCAAACGATTAAGCAGAACAAAATTTATAGGCCTAGAAAATATTTTGAAGAAGAAAATTTTAGAGAAAGATTCAGGCTTGATAGAGAACAATTTGAAGATTTTTTAAGTCAAATTTCAGCTTCATTAAAGCCAATTAATTCAACAAATCACGCAATGTCAGCTAAAGATAAACTTTTAACTGCACTTAGATTTTATGCAACTGGAAGTATATATGCTGTTATTGGTGATTCACATGGACCATCCAAATCATCAGTATGTAGATCCATAAGACAAGTTACAAGAGCAATAAATTTATACATGTTTCAAAGAAATGTTGGATATCCTGACAATTTTGGTAGTAAATTTAATAGTTTGCAAATTATTTAAAATTTAGCCAATACAACAACTGGTTTTTATGAAAAAGGAAAAATACCATCAATTTTTGGTTGTATAGATGGAACATTAATAAAAATATTAGCCCCTTCAAAATATGAGGAACAGTTTGTGGATCGTAAGAATGAACATTCTATTAACGTAATGCTTGTTTGTGGCCCAACTTTGAAATTTTATGATGCATCCGTTCGGTGGCCCGGGTCTACTCATGATTCCAGAGTTTTTAAAAACTCTCGCCTTTTCGAAAGATTATCAAGTGGTTGGAGGCCTTTTCATGGAGCATTTCTGTTAGGGGATTCTGGTATTTTAATTCTAAATGAGATATTAATATCCCTTTTTATTTTTAGGTTACCCCCTTCGTCAAATACCAATTGAAGAAACTCAAGATGATTTAGAAGGAAGAGAAAAAGGACTTGAAAAATTGAATCAAATTGTCGCAATATTTAATTAAGTTTTTCAAAAAATCAAAAAACAAACAAAATTTTGAAAAATCGAATAAATTTTGATAAATAAATTAAAGTTTAAAATATGTAGGCTCATCATAAATATTTGAAGGTTTTGATTTTTCTTCCAATTGAGCAATTTCAAGTTGAAGTTTTCTCTCCTTCAATTTTGCAACACGAGTCAAAACTTCCAAATATTCTTCTTTTTTCTTTTTATAAGTGTCAGTCTCATCTAAATTTAAAAGTTGAGAATATATAATTTTAGAATTTGTTTACCTTCAAACATTGCCTTTCTTTTGATGGATAATTTTGGAGTCAAAGTTGAAATATCATCAATAATTAAATCTTCATTTTCATCTTTTTTTTTATTATAAAACTCAAATTCATCAGTATTACTGCAATTGGCATCAGGTATTGTTAATCCAGCAACCACAGGAGAATCGACTCCAAGAATATCACCCATTATCATATCTAATTCATTTAAGCGAGTTTCACCACCGCTGCCAGTTGCTTTGTTTCTGTCAATTTTTGTCTAAAATATATATTTAAAAGATTTATTAAAGATAACAGCAAACTTTATACTCCTTAACAAGAGACGGCCATTTTGTGCCGCTCAGCCATTTGGCTTCGCGCCCTTTAGTCCACTCAGCACCCTTTGATTCACAAATTCTGAAAATTTTTTCCCAAGCATTCCTTTTTTCCTCATAAGTAATCTTGGTTGAAAATTTGCTAGATATTGTGGAGTAATTTTCTTTAATTAATAACAGCAATTCCTTCTTTTCTTGATTTTTTTTATCAGTCATTTCTAAAATTTATTTTAAAAATTAAATTAAAGATAAATAAAGGCTAATATAAACTGTTATTTTCAAAAACGCGGAAATAAAAAATTTGAATTTAGAAGGAAAAATACACAGAACCACAGAAAAATAATTGAAATAGAAATTCTGTGGATCAGTGGAAAAAATCCACAGATTTTTATATTTTCCACAGAAATTTTCATCCACAGAATCTGCGGAATGTTTCCACAGAATCAGTAGATGTTTCCGCAGAATCTGCGGGCACCACAGATTCTGTGCACACAGAATTTAATTGAAACAGAATTTCCACAGAATCTGTGTTCTGTGCACAGAATGCAGAATCTGCGGACAATTGAAATAGGCCCCTGGACAAAAGCAAGAGAGATTGGGAAATCACATTTGCTCGCCCATCGTGAGAGATTCTCTCCAATAGCTCGATCAGCCTAGTGCTCAATCAAGAGGTATACCGAACGATTAACCCTACTTAGCTCTAGCACCTCTGGGAATCATTCATGCATCTTCCACCTTCAATTCCTCATTCGTAAATACGTAGGGCCCCTATTTAACTATAACTTTACATATGTATGTATTTTTACCGTTATTTTCAATTTTCTTTGTTCAATATTTGCAATAGCCTTAATTTCCTTTAATTGAATACAAAACATAACAATAAAAAATATATAAATTGCTGGGAAGCCAAAAGCAAAAAATAGATCATACCAAAGATTAACAAAATTAACATACTTTAAATTTAAAATAAAAATAATTTTTAAATTAAAATACCTCATTTAAATTAATTTCAATTGAATAACCAAAGTATCTTTAAAGAATAATTTTTAAATAAATTTAGAAATAAATTTACGGATTTTCAAACCAATTCATATAAATTCCATTATAAAGACCTGGACTAATAAACAAAAAATTATAAATGCCAAAAAGAAAAGAACAAAATATCCACATCCAAGTACGTGGCCCTTAAAATTAAAACATTAAACATGCGGATAATTTTGAGGAATATAAAAATTGGATCATAATTTCATTTAATGAAGTAACTCTACCCCAGTGAAATCATGTGAATGAAATAAAAAAAAAATAAAAAAAAAATAAAAAAAAATAAAAAAAATAAAAAAAAATCATGAAATCATGAAATCAAATCAAATCAATCAAATCAAATCATCAAATCACTCAAGTGCTTCACTTCCCTATTTTTCATTCAAAAAATTTATCCTTGGAAAAAAAAAACAAGCTTCTCTAAGAGTCATTAATGGACTCACTAGAAGCATCGGAGAAAAAACAAATCAGTACCCAAAAAGAAAAAATCCGAAATTTTTGTCGAAAAAGAATCTGCACAACGATCCAAAGCGAGAAAAATATTAGCACAAGTTTGCATACAATATAAACCTTCAAAAATTTAATTTTTTTATGTTTATTTTTTTAAATTTACCGGCTGCGAGGGTGCCTAAAATAAAAGTTAAATTTGGATGTGAACAAAACATTTCGCTGGTAAAACAATAAATTCCTGTAGCTAAACCATGAATAAATAGCATAGCCATATCAACAATTCCAATAAAAAATAAAAATTTATAACAAGATAATTCTCTGTGTTTATAAATTGAATAGACACACGGCGTATATAAAATCTTCAAAAAATTACTTAACTTTAATTTATGTTCGTTCAAGAGTATTAATAAAAAGTTTAGCAACCAGGCAGGTATTAAATTCCCAGTTCCTGGAAGTTATTGCTAAGCTTGATTAAAATGTTCGTTATTCGGAATTTCCCAAGATCCGCTAACCCTAATGTTCAAATGGTCTATTAACTAAGCTAGTGGAGCTTAACTCCGATTTAAAAGCCCACAATCGAAAAAATTTTTAGGCAGCAGTAATCCACAGTTACGGATAACAATGCTTGCTCCATCTTTTATGGATTTGAAATTTTAAATCCATGCCTATTGGTTTCGGCTAAAGGCATTTTTCGGTTCGATATAGATAATTTCGGAAACCTTACGAGATTCTTTGCGAAATGCACAAAAAATATTCGTAGAATGTTAATTTTTTAACAAATTATAAAAAAGCCTTTAAGTTTTTAGATTAATTAAACACATAATTCTATTTGTGGTAGTCATTTATGTTTACGAATGAACCAAATTTTCTTCGGTTCGAACTAGAACCTATATTTTTTTCTAATTTCCCCAATTAAATAATTTTTAAAATTTATTTAAGTAAATACTTAAAATATTTAAAATAACCTCAAATAAAATAAATAATAAAATAATAATAGTTCCATTTATCGGATGATATCTTTCTTCTAGAGGAACATCAGAAATATTTATTTTACTACAATTATAGAGTTCTTGCCAACGTTCTTGTCGAAATAAATATAATTCCATAATTTTAATAAAATAATTAAATATTATTTTATTTAAGAAGTCTGAAAGTTAACAGAACTCGCCAAATATACTCCCCACCAAAAAGTTCCCCATTCACGTCCTCAGTTGAAAAAATAATTCCCCTCGCATTGTGATAAAAATTTTCCATTAAACCCCCGTATCCCGACCCGAACTCCGATTATATTTTGCTCCCCCGACCCGAACCCCGCCCCGAAACAATTCGAAAACCCCGTACCTAGACATACCCGCCCTGAGCATTCGGGGCTCAACCCTATTTTAAACTAATAAAATCAACGGGATTATTGAAATTAGATGTGAAGAATAAAGGATTTTGTAGAGGGGTTTTTAAGAAAATAAAATTATTGTAATTTTTACTATCAGATTTCTAAGCAAATTAGTGACGTTATTTAATTACCACTATGCTAAGATTACATAAAAATATTGTTGTTTTACAGCACGGCAGCTATCGTCATCAAAAATTTTTTTGCCTAAAATTTTATATAACACAACATTCTAAAATATTTAAAAAGTAAATTTAATTATTGTCTTTGTAAACTTTCTACGATATATCTTATAATTTTTGTTAAAAATTATGGGGAAACAGGTGATTATTTCTAAAATTTTTATTTTTTTGTGAATAAATTAGTATGTTTGTTTTATTTCTAAGAATTTATAAATGCTTTGGCACAAAATAATAAAAGTGCAAAAAAATATTTTTGCAAATTAAATTAATAAAAGGTAGTCCAGGATTAATCACTACTGGTATGTTAATCCGATTCTTAGACACCATATTTAGGTTTTAGTCAAATACCGACAAGTTAATTAGGATGGGACTAACAACTGTTTTATTTCTAAGAAACTATAATAATTTTGGTTAGTCAAATTTTGTTTTTTTGTCAAACACAACCCCGAGTTTGGACTCCGAAGGGTCGGTTAAACTTGGAACTAAATCAAGTAAATAAATTTGATCTAGGTGGTTTGTGGATCAAAAGTTCACACTTTAAAAAGTAATTTGAAATTAAAATAAATTAAAGTTACATATTTTAAAGTTAAAGGGTAACTGGTTGGTTATTTAATCATAAAATATTTTTTAAAAAATTATATTTGGATAAAAAATATATCTATTTTTAGTTATAAATACAAATAATATGGCCCTCTTAAGAGGTTATAAAAAATAAATAAAAATTTCGTAATTAAAAACATTTCAGAAATTATTTTTGCTTATTTTCTAATTCCATTTTAAGTTGGCTTTGTGTCCAATAATTGGCAAATAATTGTATATTTTCTTTTTCTTCTTCGGGTAAAAAATATTTTTGTTTAATTCTATTTGCAAATTCCTCGAAATGATTAGATGAGGAAATGAAAATTAAAAAAGGTAATCTTGTTGTAGAATTTATTTTAATGCCGACTATCCAAATTGTACATAACCAATTAGCTGAAGTACTTCTGAAAATTAATTTAATTTAAATAGGTAACCATATTTATAGACACACAATCGGAATAAAAAATTATCTAATAATGAGGGTATGTTAAATTGGGAGTGTCGCTTACCCAGCTCCATCTACTAAATTTAAAAGATCTCTAAATTTAACTTGATCTACTTAATTTAACTTGAGATATTTTTTGATATTTGGGGCAGCGACCGGACAGGAAGATTCTTGCGAAAATCGAGATCGTTATCTCGAAAGATACCGATGTTGATTTAGGTTTGAGATTTAGCCTCTGATCGATACCTAATTTTGTGTATCTTATAGTGAAAATCAAGTACCGTATTTTCTCTAAAATAACCCCCTCCTCTAAAATAACCCCCCCTCTAGAGGCTGATCGAAAAAAATAACCCTCGGGGGTTATTTTAGAGAAAATACGGTATATTGTTTGAATTGAATTCAAGAACCTACTCATTATTTATATAATTTTTCATAATTATTGAGGGGCACTTTTCATTATTCCAAACTCTTCCAGGTTTTGCATGACAATAATCAATTTCAGAAATATTTTCAATATTAAATACAAGTCCTAATCTAATTCGGGTTTCTACAAAATTGTTAAACTCTTCAAAAATTTGATTATTCGAATTATTTGGATTTAAATTGATTGAAGTAATTGCCATAAATTGTTCATACTTGAAAAATAAAATAGGAAAGTTTAAACTTAAAAAAACCTTTTCCTCAAAAGGACCTCCATCTAGCCAGTTTATCCATGTATTTTTTATAATAATTTTGTCTTGCCTACTTTTTTTCGTTTTGTTAGTGTAATATTTTATGACACTTTGAACATATTTTAATGATGGAGAAGCTTGATTTATAGGACGGTGGATCAACTCTTAAATAATTAATAAACCATACGAAAATCATAGTAATGACGAAAAGGTGCCCTTTCTATTTCTATCTTTCTTCTTTAATTCAAATAACACTAGAAACTTCATTTTTAAATACATAACAGTGTTACCGCCCGAAACCCGTCAAGAAAATATTCCAACCCGAAACCCGTACCCGAAGATTTTTTGTACCCGCGGCAACACTGATAAGTAGGGCTCGGATTTATATTGAAATAAAATCGCAAAATATGGCCATAAAATATTGAAATAAGTAGGCAAAATATTGACAAAAAATGCCAAAAATTAGTGAAATATTGAAATAAATTATCGTTTATTCACTAGAAAACCCCCCAAAATAGTTGAAATTTAACAAAAAAATGAATCACGTTTTTAAAATTTCACATTAGGTTTATAGCCCGACGAATTGAGTAACTTTACGCTCTTGACTATATTGCGATTGACAAAATGAGGTTGGGACATTTAGTGGGTTTTGCTCGATGTGCCATTTTTGAGGTTTTGCCCAACAAATTTTGAGGTTTTTGTTAATTGAGAATTTTTTGTGCGGTTACGAAGAATGTCTAGGGGATAATTAGTGGGAAGAGGCAACGGCACTGTAGTGAATAATAGGCCATAATATCCCCTTTTCAGCGCCGCAGGCGAAAATTCTGAGAATTTTGGAAGACCAAGAAGCCAAATTTTTTCATTTTTAGCGCCGCAGGCAAAAATTTTGAGATTTTTGGTTGTCAGGCGGCCAGATTTCTTCACTTTTTTCCTAAAATTTATGAAAAATCCCTAAATTTTGGTAAGAATATCCAAAAATATTGAAATAATTTAAAAAGTGTGCCAAATATTGAAATAACTGGAAAATTGGCAAAATATTGAAATATATTGAAATGTAACTTCGTTCAAAATCATTATATAAAAAAACTAATGGCATATTTGAGCTTCTCTCGCCATAATATATTCAGTAAAAAAAATATATTTCAATACAAATCCGAGCCCTACTGATAAGAATACTAAAATTGCTTCATCTCTACTTAATTAAGTGCTTCAATTTTGCGTAAATACATACTCATTTATTTAAATAATTTTAAAAAATATTTAAATTCTAATCTAATTAAACACCTTTTTTCATTTCTGAAAGTAAAATTTTTGAAGTAGAATAATTTATATTAAATCCAGCATTCTGTGGGGGATTTCCTGGAGTAATAATTGGCCACATCATTTTAGCATGTTCTTCCAATCGTCGTATATTTTGATTATAAACAGTATAATTATCAAGACCAAATACTTGACGACGTTTAGTCAAATCAGAATTAATATCCCAATTTAGTGAGCTTTTGATTGAGATAAAATCTTGATAATTTTGTATATCTATTAATTTTTGAGCTAATTGTTGTTGATCAAATAATCTTTCCAATAATAACGGATTTTGCCAATTCCTGACAAAATATAATTAAAGTTGTAAAAGTGTATTATGTATATTTGGGAAGGTATAATTGCGAAGTAACGAGTCTAGCGGCCTTCAGATTATAGCTGTCATAGGCAGGGAAAAACGGATAGGATTTCGGATAGGATTTTCGAAAAGTTCCACTTCGTATTGAATTTCTTCGGATTGAACAATTGGAGTTAGGGTATAGGATTTTGGATAAATGGAACATCCTTTCTACAAATTTAGCTCTCATTCAATAAAATCTCTTATCTAACCATTCTGTAAATGTTATATAAAATTGTTCTAATAGATGGACAATAGATTGATGGATATTTCCTTTATTTAACAAAATTGTTTTGCAAGCCATTACTGATAAATTTGTTCCATTGAAAAAGCCTAATTGTCCACTATATATAAAATGTTCTTAAATTTATAAATAAAAATTTTTAACGCAAAAAACTACAAACTTTTAGCCCATATTTTAAGAACAAGAAGAAGCGTTTTAAAATTTTCAAAATTTTCTTCCATTAATTTGGCAATATAAAGATTGGAACGATAACCTTTAAATAAAAAATTGTTCTTTTATGCGTTAATTAATCAGACCGGAAAGAGGTAGTATAACTGAACGAATATCTTCGATCGGTTTTGTTTGAAGATTAAAAATAATTTGATTAATAAGTTTATCGGTGTCTTCTAAATTTAACTTTTCCTTATATTTTTTCTCTAAAAACAGAGAATTTTTATTTGTTTGGAGACATGGAACTCCAACAAAAAGCAAGTCAAAATCATAACCATAATATTTAAGCTTTAATAAAGGTACTCGACCTCCAACTTTAAATAATGATGAAACACCTTTTATCTTTAAATTTAAAAATAATATTTTATTTTCGTATACAGTCTAAGTTATTCCTAGATAATCTTAAGGCTTCATATCTTTATCGTGAAGTGGGAGGTAACTTACAAACACACACACACACGGTGTCTGTTCCGGAACACACGATGTCTGTTACGGATATAAGTAAATTTTTGTTTCGCAAAACGTTTTAGAATCTGGATTTCCGAAGAATTCTCAGGTATTGCCAATCTTATAGTGTGTTATGGCAGGTCACAGCATCAAGTAAACAATAGAATTTCGAACCTTACTAAATTGTATCGAACCTTACTAAATTGATGATAGTAATTTTGGGTATCGGGTTCATTTATACATATATTAATTAAATAATTACCCTTCTAATTATATTATATAACGAATTTTTATCTTCATTAAAAACCAAATTATTTGTATATTGCAGATTAATGTCATTAATTTTCTCATAATTCGGCAATAATACAATCATATCAATATCCGATTCAGGCGTGAGAGATTTGAATATATACGAACCAGAAATAAGTATAAGAGATTCTGGACGCTGAAATTATTTTTTGGATTAAAAAGAATGTAATTTTTATTTAAAATAATTATTACCCATTCATAAATGATTGATTTAAATGATAAGATTGTTTCCTCTAGTGGATATATTTTACTATTATCTGATGGTATTAATTGAAGTACGGCTTCAATCTAAGAATTAAAAATAATTAGTAAAAAGATTGCCGATATTAATTTGCATTTTTTAGGTCAAAACTTTGCTCAAGTCTTGCTGTAGATTCTACAGAATAGAAAGTAATGTGAGGAGAATATGTTATTATTTCCTAGGATGTCCAATTAATAGTGATTGGTGATTGGATAATAAATATTATTTCACGAAATGAAATACAATAGATAAATCTCGATAATTTATTACACACTTCTCGCTCATAATTTTAAGTAATTACTACTATATTTTTAATTATTATGATAATTTACCAAAAATTTTCGTTCATTTTCAAATTTTACTTTTAATTTTGAATTTTTATATTTTTCTAATTTTGCTTTAAATAAATTGCAATTAAAACTATTGAACTTGTTATTTTTAATATTTTCCCATTCAAATTTTAATTTATTAAATTCTTCCAATTTATTATTTAACGAAATTATACTTTCAATTTTTTGAATTAATTTATTTATTTCATTTAAGCAACAAATACTTTTCTGTAAGATTATTATTAAGTGGAATATCATTATAAGAAATTGTATATAATATTTATTATTAGGGTTGTCGGTTTCAAACGAACCAAAAAATCCGAAAATTTTCGGGACGGGTTCGGTTAACAGAAGAATCCGGTGAAACAGACAACTTTGCTTATTAGATAATAAATCCAAATTTAAGGCATTGACTGTTAGTCTCCCCTTTGCCAAGCAAATTTTAAAAAACATATCTCAAATTAACTCATAATATTCTCTGATGTCAAGCCCAGAATTTTACCTTATTTTTATACTTCATAATCTCTTGATTAGCACTTAATTTGTGTTTTTTAGTAAATTTTAATTTGTCATCTTTATTTTTCTTCAATTGTTTTTTTAAATCTTTAATTTTTACTAAATCTGGTTGAAAATAAAATAATTAATAACAATTAAATAATAATTTCAATTAAAAATCACCTTCATTCTTAACTAAATTCAACTCTTTATTTGTATCACCCAATAATTCTGTTTGAATATTTGGCAAACTATTTTCTATAATTTTAATATTAGAATTGGTAAATCCAAGACTATCTTCATCACTGTCAGGCAATAAACAATAATCTTCTTCTTGATTTCTTGAATCGCTAATTCCCTTGCTATAAATATTTGTAATTATTAATTAATATTTAAATTGTTGGTAAAAGTCAAGAAGATGGCTAACGAAAATACTTGGATCATATGCCATTCGACTCAGCTCGTCGAGCTCTTTCGAATGAAATATGATTCAATTTTGTATGGTTGCTATATTTTTGACATTCTCCAAATTGTTAATAGGTATTTTTCAAACAATGATATTTTGATTAGTGGACTTCACGTATAACCTCACTGTAAAACCTTTCTCATTTTCACTCTTAGGTGAAAATGAGAGATACTTAGGTGAAAATGAGAGATACTTAGGTGAAAATGAGAGATACTTAGGTGAAAATGAGAGATACTTAGGTGAAAATGAGAGATACTTAGGTGAAAATGAGAGATACTTAGGTGAAAATGAGAGATACTTAGGTGAAAATGAGAGATACTTAGGTGAAAATGAGAGATACTTAGGTGAAAATGAGAGATACTTAGGTGAAAATGAGAGATACTTAGGTGAAAATGAGAGATACTTAGGTGAAAATGAGAGATACTTAGGTGAAAATGAAATTAAGTAAACCTAGGGGTTTCCTTAATAAAGAGATTCCTACTGACGTTTCTTTTGTTTTATCTTCTGCATTAATCAGAAGTTCTTTATCCTTAACCACAGTCTTTTTAGGATTAGACTTTGCCTTCCTAGATTTATTTTTTCGCCTGGTTTTCTTATCTTTAACATTATTCTTGACAGAGTTAGCTTCATTATTCACTTCACCCTTCTCATCATTTTTTGCAACCTTCTTCTCTTCATTAACTCCTTGAACCCTCCCTTCCTTTTCTTGATCGGTCTTCTTCCCCTCCGTATTCAATTCAATATTCTTTTCTTCTTCATCCTTCTTAACTTCATTATTTCGATCAATCTTCCGTACATTTTCTTTTTCTTCCTTTTTATTCCCCTCATTATTTCCTTCAATCCTCATTACCACCTCTATATTTTTCTTCTTCTCTTCCTTATTCAATTCAATCTTCTTTCCGCCTTTTTCTTCATCCCTATTAATTTCATTATTCCTATCCCTCTTCCTTTCTTCTTCTTCTTTTTTCTTCCCCTCATTGCTTCCTTCAATCCTCATTTCCTCTACGTTTTTCTTCTTCTCTTCCTTGTTCAATTCAATCTTCTTTTCTTCCTCATGTTTCTTCCCTTCATTATTTCCTTCAGTATTCTCTTCTTTTTCTTCAATGGTTTTCTCTTCATTATTCATTTGTGTCCTCTTATCTTCTTGATGTTCTATTTTTACCTTATTATCTTCTTCCTTATTATTTTCCTCATTTTTATTCCCCACTTCCTCCCCTTCAATATTAACTATATTTTTATCTTCTTTTATTTCTTCAACAACATTTTCCTTCACTCCCGCATTTTTTGCTTTTTTCTTCTTAGATTTTTTCTTATTTTTTGAATTATTTTCTTCTAATTTTATTTCTTTACTTGAATTAATTTCAGCGTTATTTTTGTCTTTCAAATTTTCATTAGATTTATTTAACTCTACTGGAATTTCTTTATTTTTTAAATCAGCATCTTCTTTATTTTCTTCTTGAATTATTTCGTTTTTCTCATTTTGTTGCTTCTTCTGATTTTCTTTTTTAATTTCTAATCGTAACTCGTCAGGTTTAATTTTAATTTTTAAAACTTTAAAAATATTTTTTATATTATTTTCATCGAGGTTGAACGCGGAAGCAAACTTATCTAAGTCAATTTTGTGAGAAAGAAGATCTAATAATTTATTTTATGTTAATTTGTAATTTTTTAAAAACTTTATAACAAATATTTATAGTACTTTACCTTTTAATTACTATTATTATTATAACGAATTTTTATCTTACTCTAGAACAATAAAATAATTATTTAACCTACGGCTTATCTAAATTAACTTAGACTATTAATGTTCGGTACCGGACCAGATCCTGTTGAGTTTTCGCGATCTCTTGAATATTTCTGATCAAATTATTCCAGAAAATATTGACGGATTCACTCCGGAGTGACGCGAAATCCAAAATCCAGATCCGGAAAATGTTCTTCTAGGAAAGACCGTCCCTATTATTCATTTCTAACTGTTCCCATCACAAGCGGCAAAAAATTTTTGCTTATGATCCTCATCAAATCAACTAACTTTAAGTTTAAAAATTAATTACCCTCTTTCAATCTATCCAAGAAATAATTAATTTCTTTTAATTGTTCCTCCATATAAGTATTATTACTATCCTTAATTTTCTTCCCTTTTCGATCAACATTTTTTACCATCTCAAATTCTTTAAATAATTCATCCTTCAGTAATTTTTTTATCCAAGTTACAAAGATTCGCTTATTGTGTTTTTTCCGCCATAATTTATCTAATTTTTCATGTTGATCCAGTCCTATCAAATCCAAATGACGTGTTAATTCTTTATATAAATCCCTTGAAAAATCTTATTAACAAAAAATTGATAATCTATATTTTTGTAAGAATACGGATATTTGTTTTAGGCGGCATAAAATTAAGGTGATCCGGTTCCCATAAAATCCTTCTGTTCTATTAAAATACATTTATAACATTAAGGCTTATTTCTAAGCATTTCCAATGTTGGAATTGGAGTAGGAAATTGGGGGATTTTACTCTGAAATTTGAGAAACTGGAACATGGAAAAGTCAAAGAATATGAAAAAATCAAAATTCCGATACAGACCTGGTCGGAGTTTGGAGTATAAAATGAATAACCTATGGTAATATAATGTTATGATTATTATACCGTATAACCTTATTAATTGCCCTCTCTCAAATAATTACCTCTACCTCACTTCCATTAATTACCCCATCCAGCGATAGATTGAAACAATAATTACTCCCCAACAGATGCACTAAAACACGTTCACCTTTCAAACCTCGTATAATTACCCTCCCTCGATTGATTACTCCCTCCAACGGAAGGTCGAAACAATAATTACCCAGGGTAGTTATTAAAGGATATACGGTATATCTTTTCTAAAAATTAAAATAAATTAGCAAACTTATTTTTCGAATTTCCACATTCCATTTTTAACTCTCCATCTGCTAAAGCCTTAACTCCAGCTAATACTTTTAAAGCTTTATCATCACCAAAATGATTTAAATCCTCTAAAATAAAAACATGCTCATATAAATCATTAAGCCAAAATTTTGTTTCTTCAGATTTAAAGAGGTTTTCCCAATATTTAGGCAAATCTTTTTTGATTTCTACACGGATTTTAATCCATTTATGGAACACAAATATACTTGCAGCCATTCTATTTTGTTCAGCAGTTACTTCATTTTCGTCAAACATTTTTATTATATTATAATTAAAATTTCCTATGTTGGTAAATGCTAAAATTAGGAAAAATTGAGAATAAATAAATTCAGTATAAAAAACAATTGTACTTTTTAACGCATTGTGGTCAACCAAAATTCTGTAAATTCTGTGATCAATTCCCCATTAGAATGAGTGATTGATCACATGCAAGAGTTAAGGATTTTGTTGGTGAGGGCAACCCTAATATGGTGGGGACACCTCTCCCCCTCCCTTTAAGTAAGGGCAACCCTAATATGGATGGTGGTCTTCCTCTTTTCTAGTGGGGACAACACTAATATGGTGGGGACAACCCCTCCCTCTTTCTAGTGGGGACAACCCTATTATTGGGGGGGGGCAACCCCTCTCCCCTTTTAGAGGGGACAACCCTAATATGGTGGGAGTTGCCCTCTTCCCCCTTCTAGTGGGGGCAACCCTAATATGGTGGGGACAACCCCTCCCCCTTTCTAGTGGGGGCAACCCTAATATAAATTTTTTATTTTTCTTTTCAATTTTTAATATTAAAAACTTAATATTTTCGGTGAAATATTTGTACTTTCCATCAACAAAAAGTTTGTTAAGTCGGGCTCTTCTTTCGACATGATCCATAATAAAATGTTTATCTACAATATTATTTTCAATAAAATTGTAATGTTCTTCCTCAAGAAGTACCTAAAATAAATTTAAAAATATTTCCTCTATCTAAATAAAATGATTCAAATGCTTATGCAAGGCTTCACCGTAATTTCGATTTTTTAGTTTCGATTTTTGACCTTTTTTCCCCTCCCTCGAATAATTCTCCATCTCGATTAATTCCCCATGCTAGAGTTGGGTTGAAACAATAATTCCCCAGTCCCAAATACACTACTTCACGTTCAAATGCCAAAACTCGATTAATTCCTCATGCCAAGGAAGTATTGAAAAAATAATTCCCCAGGGGAATTAATCGAGAAAATACGGTATCTACTAAAATTAGCTCGGTACAAATAATTTTAATTTTTTACTGATTGCATGAATAATGATCTCTTCCGCAGTAAATTATCTTCAATATTTTCGCATTCCTTTCCTTCCCATTCCTTTACTTCGTTCAAATCAAATATTCTGTTTTTTTGTCCTATTCTTTCACATGCTTCCTGAAATTTTTCTGGTGTTGCCAATTGAACGAAATTAACCATTAAACATAAACTTTTTGAAGTATAAAATGAAGTGTCGTTGGCAAAAAGTTGAGATTTGAGCCATTTTAAACGATTAGAAAATACCTCAAGCTTTGAAGTATTGTCGGGAATTAACTATAAATTTAAATTATTTCTTATTTTAATACAGTAAAAACTCATTTTTAGTAGAAATGTACCTTATAATTTGTCATTGGAACAAGATTACTCTTCGATGGAACAACCTTACAATTATCGGAACAAAATTCCTGATTATTGGAACAACTTTCCCCGCTATTGGAATCCCATTTTGGAACAACAATGGGAGGGTGCCTTGTCTGTGGGTATTCTTTGGGTCTTCTATCTAAGGATCTTCTGCGTCGACATGGTTTTCTGGTATTTTAGTTGATCCTAAAAGTTAATGGGCGAGTAGGCTTAAGCCGTTTTCAATTCTTACAGAGGTTGTGGCACTAGGTTATTTGTTTTAAATTTCAAAAATTATATAAATCAACTATGAAGTTCAATTGAAATGCGGGGAGGGATTCAATCAAAATTTACTATATTTAAGTTTTTAAAAATCTTCTACCTTTTTTCCATTGCCCGATACCTTTTTAATTTCCTCAAAACTATCTTTAACTTTTCCATACAATAAAGACCCGAATAATATGAATCTTGCGCTAGTCGATTTGGCAGAATAAATTGGATGTATTAAGTAAGCAGTATAATAACTCAACCGCATTTGTGTGAATATTTGATCTTAATTTAAAAGAAAAATTGACAAATTGATGTGTAATCCGGGTATAAATCTCTTTCTTTTATAGTAGTTCAGTAAAACTCTGTACAACTTTAAACAAGTGCCATTCTCTTAAGGCGAAGGCATTTGATTTAGTTATTCCAATTTAAGAACATTATGTTTGAAGATAGAATAGAAATAAAATTCAGAATAATAGGGTTGGATGGCAGCACAGTTAGTTTAACCTATTCTAAGATAACCTAGGTTTCTGGGATTATTTAACGGGTTTCTTTTCAAAAAAGATCCCGTGGGATTAATCCTCAGGACGGGATTCCTTCCCAATACAAAAATACCTATTTTTAGAACTTCTGGATGTCTTTTCTCTAGAAGAATTAGATTGTCTGCATACATTAATCCATTTAAATAATATTTTATTTGTTTAATATCATTTTTACATAAAAAATGGCGCATACTGTCAGAATTTGTAATTATTGCATCGAAAACGTCAAAATGAATATTTCCGTTATTTAGATGATGCTAAAGTAATGTAAGGGGATTTGGATGAATTAAATGTATATTTGTGTTAAGGGTGGGACAAAGATAACAGTCGAAATTTTGTATAGTTCAAAACACAGTCAAAAATTTTGGAAGGCCGCGAAGCAATTTCTTCCTTTGACAGCGCTGCAGGGGAAATTTTCGAAATTTTCCTCACAATAAATGAAGAAAATCTTGCTTCTTGACGCCAAATTTCACAAAATATTCGCCTGCGGCTCTGAAAAAGGAAGAAATCTGGCTTCTTTTTCTCTCCAAATTCTTAAAATTCTGCGGCGCTGTAAAAGGAAGTTGAATGATATATTTGAGGATATTTTTCTACATTTTTAAAAATTGCGGATTGCGAGTTGCAGCCCTGGTCCATAAGGCAGAAATTCACGTCTAAGTCACATAATTGTGCCGGACAAGACCGTTTGAAGTTGAAAAAGGATGAATCTTTTGAAGGATGAATTTTATTTTAATTAAGTTAATTTACCAATATATCATTTGAAAAATCTATCGCATATTCTAATGAGCAATTAAGCGGTCCTCTTGGTACATTTTCAACATACTTTTTAAGTTCTTCAAAATTTAATTTATTTTCATTGTTTACTAAGTTAGCGAAATGCCCATTCCATAGAAACCAATCTTCCAGAAATAGAAATATTTTGCATAATTTTAACTGAAATTAGAAAAAATCAGATCTGGATAATGTTGTGGATATCTAGGCAAGAAAGTGATTAAGGTATAATTTGTATTAATTGCCCTCCCTTAAATAAAAATAAGTACCCTCACCAAATACCCTAACAAACGATCATATTTCAAACGGGAATACCATCCATGGAATGCCATCCCTCGGGAATGCCATCCCTCGAATGCCATCCCCAAACGGGAATGCCATCCTTCAAACGGGAATGCCATCCTCCAAGGCCTATTAGGCCTTGGACCTCAAGGCCCCTGCTATCTGCTCAAGGCCTATTAAAGGCCCATTGATACAAAAATTTTTAAAAATAAATTCAAGTTCATTGATCTATCTACCTCCATATCGTCAATTGTGTTTTGAGGGATATTACCAACATTTATCCAATCAACAATCATTTCTTGATGCTCATTTTCTTCTTCAAAAGCCTCCAAATCTTCAGTTAATATTTTTGAAATTAAATAAGTAAATTTGGATATAGCAGCAGAAATATTTATTTTGTAAGCATCTACTAATAGTTGTGATGTACTGCTTCTACTAGCTTCATTTTGTTGATTAATTTGTGATAAATAATTTATGTAAATATCAATTGTTTCTTTTGTTGGAATTAATTCATAGCCAGGAACTAAAAATTTTTTTTAATTTTATTTTAAATGTTTGCCCATAAGCTTTTTTATTATTTAATTTTATTTTAAATTAAACTAACTTTCAGGCTCATTATTTGTCAAATTTTCATAATGTTGTCCTTCTGGGCATACAAACTCAATAGGATTGTATTTCTAAATTTTTTAAAGCTATTTTATGATCAAAAATTCACTAGATAATTATACAATAATAATCTTCGATGAAACCTAAGTTTTTGGCATGGAATTTATATCCGGCACATTCTGACTGATCACGAAAACCGTGATTAACACTGAACAGCTTTTAAAGTCTTTGTACAATGTCCGTTCATCTATGGGTCGCTTTACTTCAATAGTACCTTGTTCAATATAAAATCCCTTATCTACCCTACTTGTCATTAAAATGTGATCAATACTGAACATGATTCTGACCCAGTCCTAATAATTTCCCATTTCAGAAATTTTTCTACCCCGTTATCATTAAATCCTTACATTATAGTATCCCGAATCATTTGTATATTCACTGTCAATCATCATATATTCTATAGCTTCCAGTCGTTCAAGTCCTCTTGTGTCTAAGCCTTAAATTTTCTTATAGATTTAGATATGTTAAAAAATTTTGCAGAAAATTATCATGATAGTTTTAAGCTGTCCTACTAGAATATTAATAATAAATGACTTAAATGCTATAATATTACCAAAAGTTTATGTCCGATTTGCAATTTATTAAAAAAATTATCGAACTAAAAAATACATTTGGACATTGTTCATATACATAAACCACAGGCCCTATATACTCCTGAATTTTATTTGAATTTTTAATTTGGCTATCCATTATAATCCCAATTCAATCATAGAATCGGATGAAAGATTCTATGAATTGGGGAAATATTCTTTATTTAATACCATGTAATTTATTATAAATTAACCTTCTATTTTTTCATGAAATTTTGGATTAATTAAATTGTTAATAACCCAATTATGTCCATAATTAATGAGTTCCCTAAAATCATCAATATCTTCAAATTTATTATTTTGATCGTTTTGATCTAAACTGTCTATTAATTTATTTAACTCAGTTTTTATATCATTTATTAATTTATTTTGCTCAGTTTGATCCTTGGTTGATTGATTGTATCCTAATAGTTCTTGAATTTTATCATTTAAAAATCCCTATAATTTAAAAAAAATTAATAATTTAGTTATACTTTTTTATTAGATTATCCTCCATTTATTAAACTATATGTACATGTATTTATTATTAATGAAAGTTTATATCAAACCTTATTTTTGTATATCCCCAAAGTTACTAAGGTTATCGGACCCTCGAAATTTCGGGATAGGATCCTAGAATTAGGAAGAAGAAATATTGACCTTTTCATAAGTTTCGCCTGCGGCGGTGAAAAATGAAATCTAGTGATTGGTCTTCCAAAAAATTTTAGAACTGATATCTTAAAATGTGTATAACATCTTAACACTTCCAACCAAATTCAAAAATCATCAGATGTCTCTTATAGTGGGATCCGTGGTAATTATCTATGCTAGCGAGGGTTGCCTCTATTAACAAGGACTAATACTCACTTCCTTCACAATATCCAAACAATCTTTTCCATTATTTCTAATTTTATAAATTTGTATAATAAAATCATTTAGCATTGTAAGCATATTTAAAAATTTATTTAAATAATTTTTAATTATTTCTATTTTATTTTGTTTTAATCTATCAACATATAAGAGAAGTATTGGTTTATATTTTTGCTTCCAAAAATCTTGAAGATCTTTAGGGAAATAATTATCTAACCAAAGAATATTTATAATAATTGCTGAAGAAGCAATGGCACAGTTACGCTCTAAATTATTTTCTGAATCTAGTGCTTGCATATAATCCTCATAAAGCCATTCCAATAATTTTTCTCTATTTATATCTTAAAATAAATTTAATAAGAATATGTAAAGAATAAAATATCCTTGAGAACAACCCTACATAGATGCTACAAGCATCAAATCCAGACGCCTAATAGTATGGTGCGATATGTCCTGACCAGGGTTGGGGACAATCTCAAAAAACGCAAAAAGCAAAGCAAGGCCAAAATTTAACGCAAACCCTGGTCCTGACCAACTGAAATGAATTTTTGTATGCTATGGCATCAAGTATTCAATAATTTAAACGAATTTAACAAGAAATTGATGGTTCAATTTCTGTCCAAGCTAAACTTTTACTTGTTGATTAATTGTATAATTTGGATTACACGATGATTAATTAGGATTTTACCAACCTACGGCTCATTAAATTTCAATGTAATTTACCTGTTTTTAACAAAGCAAACACAAGATCATCCATTGTTTTAAGAGTTTTTACATTATTTGATTCAAGAATTGAGTTAATATTTTTATAATCAAGTTCAAAAAGCTTGATAATCTGACTTTTTGAACCCCTTTGTTTAATTAATTGACGGAATTCATCAGAATGTACTATTGATAATTTCATGGCCACTGCATGTTTCTCAATTAGGAAACGTTTGTTTGGTCGGGTTATTGTTATTAATTTACTTGTCTGTTTTTCATAATCAGAACTTAATTAGAAAATTTATATATACTGTTTTTATTGCTTTTTCGAATGATCTATAGCTGGAGACATCCCATTTCAACGAGCATCCCTTTTCAAAAAGTGTAATTCAGGACATTTTAATTCAGGAATTTTTAATTTTGAGAGAGTTATTGGAGATTTTATTACTATTATTGAGTCCTTTTCCTATTTTTGAGGAAGAATTACTATTTTTAACCTCATCAAAATCTTAATGTTTTAACGAGATATAATAAAGAGTAACCAAGCCTTGTTTTAAAAATTCTTTGAAAACACAGATTCGAGCTGAAACACCTAATACGCCCATGTACTATATACAACTCTAATAATTTAAAATATTAACTTATTCCAATGCTTCTCCCAACGCTCTAACCAATATTGTTGTAATAATTCAATTTTATTTCTATCCGGTTCATTTGTTTTTATATTCTTATCCCAAAATGAAGACAATTCTGAAAGATTATCTTTTTCTAATTTAAATAAACTTTCAAAAACATAAGCAATTTCTATTCGAATAAGTGCTTTTTCTCTCTTTTCTTCTTCCGTGTTAATTGAAATTATTATTTTATATAATTCTAATTTATAAGATGATTCGATTATATCTATTTAAATAAAAAAAGGATAAATTTTTAAGTGAATAGCTTATACAAAAATAGTTTAGAAGAAACGTTCAAGACATGATTTTGTGCTTGACATGCAACTTTTCTCGTATTTTTTCGGGCTGGGTCTAAGGATTTAGTCTTAGTCTTTTTTCTCATTTATAGGGGTTTTCTTAGATAAATTAGAAATTAAGATAGAATAAAAGACAAAATAATTTTTGACTATTCCAGAAAAAATGAATTTTCTTAACATCACTTCAAAATACATACAATTTGAATAATTAGAAACAATTTGGCATTTAGGACTTGCCTTAAAATGTTGCGCAAGGCCTATATGCATCATTACATGCCTTACATCATGCTTACGGCCTTAAATTTAGGCCTTACAATTTGACCTTGCCGCATTTTGTCCTAATGTAAGCCCTTAACTAAAGCAATTTCAATCTTACCAAGTCGAAAAATGATCGGTTTTCGCATCTCCAACCATGGAAACATTAACTGAGGCATTATTTTTCTCAATTTAATTTTCACTCCTTTAATTTTATTTATAGCCTCGGCAGAATCTTCCAAACATAATGAATATAATTTTGAAGCAAATTCACTTTTTTCAATATTTCTATTTTCAAAATCTTCAAACTTTGTAGGTATTAAATTATTAATTGCATGTAGATGAAACCATTCAATCAAATTAATTACTTCCGATGAAAACTGACCGTTCAAAATAACGTTTTTTTGAATGGTCTCTAAAATATTTCAATTATTTTTAACCCCGAATAGTATTTAATACGACGGGATTTTCGTAGTTGGAACTTTCAAGGATTCTGGATCCGGGTTGAAACGAAGAAATTCAAGTGAGGAATTTCTCTGGGTTTTCAAAAAAATTCCAATGACATTTTTTGATTTTTATATGACAATAAACCTTCTTTGCAACGGAATAGAGAAGACATAATTTTTAAAGTAATACAATTTTCAAGGTAAATTCTCAATCTCAACGGTGCATATCATATAGTAGTGAAGCTCTCCCGAGTTTTTTTCCTCCCGAGCATCACTATCATATAGTGAGGTTTAAAAATTACATCCGAAGATAAACTATGTAGATACGCACAAATAAAACAGACCAAATTTATTAATAATATTCCATAACGGTTTCACATCGTGCCCACCATCACCATTTACAGATTTTAACATTAAATAAAATTCTGCCAAAATATTTATTCCTGTATTCCCAAAAAGTTTTACAGGTAATTTATTTAAATTATCCATAGTGGTATTGTAGTATAATCCAAACATTTTTTCTATTATCTTTCTCTTATCCTCTGTTATTTCAATTTTCATAATTTGATTTTGTTCATCTTCATTTTCCATATTTTTCAAAGTTTTTTTTAAAGAATTCTTTTCCTTTTCAAATATTTTATTAACAAAATTTTTTCTTTCAAATATTTTTTGCTCTAGCAATGTAATTGTGATTCTACTATATAACTCGTTATAATCTTCATCCGAAAGATCATCCAAAAGTAGCAGAACATAGCTTTTATCAAGGGTCTGGTTTTCTCTTATGACTTTAATTTTTTTATTAATAGTCGACCTTATTATAAAATAGTCGGGCCTTATTAATAGTCGGACCTTATTATTGCTGGAATTTTTGTAGATTTTTTCTATCGTTGGAAATAACTTTTTTGGAAAGTGGAAGTATAGTTATGTGGAGCACTGTAGTAAGATAAACTCATGGGCTGAAAGGTATCATAGTAGAGTATTATTTCGGGTGTAATGCTTATTGTTGGTCTGCTCCGCTACACTATTGTCATTCAAGTAGTATTGTACGTATTATAATTCAAGCAAAGCCTATTTTAAATTAAGATATGTCTAGTATTGGGTGTATCTTGTAATAAGGTCCGACTTATATACTATTCTTTAATAATACCCCCCCCCTCCCTTAAACTTTATACTCTTCAGTTTTTAATTGGTTGTGGATCAAGTAGAAAAAGCTATCTAAGCAATACCCCTTTTATTACCTTTCATTTAGGATACTTCATTATAAGCTGCGATTTTTTCAGTTTTTAGAGTTATCTAATAATTAGTTTCGACGATATTTCTAATTTCAAATTTGTGATATAAAAACATAAATAAAATATACTACTGGGGGTAGGGGGTATGAATAGAGGGATAAGAGTAAAAATAAGAAATTTTATTATTAGTAATTAATCAAAAAACATTACCGTATATGCTCGAATAATTACCCTCTCTCGAATAATTACCCTCTTTAATAATTTCCCCCTCATTTTTTTACACAAATCTTAAATATGTATATTGAAAAAATCAATGTCAATTTTAATTATTGAAACAGTTTACTACACAATATCAAAAAATAAATCGATTCCCTCCTTGATTTATTAAGATATACACCAAATTTAGCACCTCCTCTCGAATAATTACCCCCTCCAACGAGAGGTCAAACAATAATTACCCAGGGTAATTATCCGAGCATATACGGTAATTATTTTAACTAAAATTATGCTTCAAAATTATTCTTCAAAAATAAAATTATTTAATTAAAAATAAATTTTGAAATTTTTATTAAAAACTTACAATTTATCGGTCCTTTTTGACACAAAAAAATATTTAATAAAATCGAATATAATATTAATTTAAATAATATTAACATTTTATTATTTAAATCTTTAAAAATTAATTTTAAAAAATAAAAATTGAGGAGCAGGTGAAGCTAGATTTTAAAGAAAAACAATTTTAAAAAATCGTATAGATTCGTATGATAACAAAAATAAAAACAAAGAAATGACGTGGAAATAATAATTTTTTAAAATTAGAGAAAAATAAAAAAAAATGATTTATAAGATGTTAGACAATGGATTTTAGATGTAAAAAATTTTTTTTAATAAATTTAAAGCGAGTTTTGAAATTTAGAAAAAAAAGTTTTGAACTTTACCTTAACTTAACTTTTTTAACTCTCCTACCTTGAATCTATAAACCTCCTTGGGGTTTATGGGGGTCAGTTTCTTAATTAATCAGCAATTGAATTATTTAAAGCTTTAAAAATTCATTTTAAAAAATAAAAATTAAAAAGAGGTGAAGCTAGATTTTAAAGAAATCGTTGATAATAGGCGTTGATAATAGGCTTATGATATTTTTGTCAGTTTCTTAGTCAGTTCCATTCTTAATTTTAAAAAACCTTATTTCAAAGCATATAATTTTTAGGGTATTTTTCGACCGCGATATAAACAAAATGAGTGCTGAGCTTTCATGTCAGATATCACAAAAACGGTGATTTTTTTTATAAAATTCGGGTACCTTGGTTTTTTATGTCATTGGAACCGCAAATTTGACTTGAATCACATCCGTGTTTACCGAAAAATTAATTTTTAATTCATTTGGTTCCTCAAAAAAGGAATTTAAAAAGATTGGTCAGACACAGAAAGGTCTACTAGAAATGATGCAATTTTATTATTTAAAACTATAAAAATTTGAATTAAAAAAATAAAAATCGGGGAATGATTAAAGCATTTAATTCAAAGGAAAAAAATTTTCTTATGAAATTTTAATTGTGAAATAATTATTGACATGTTTTTATTTTTAATATTTTCACGTGAATTAAAAGGAATCATGTGAAATCTTTCTTTGATGTAAAAGTGCAAATAAATAAATAAAATATTAATTAAAATTTTAATTTTTAAATAAACAACAACGCCTCTGCAGACTGATGAAAAAATTAATTTGTTTTGAATGCTGAGTCTATCAATTCAAAATTGTTTACCGTATATCCTTTAATAACTACCCTGGGTAATTATTGTTTTGACCTTCCGCTGGAGGGTGTAATTAATCGAGGGAGGGTAATTATGCGAGGTTTGAAATTTGAACGTGTTTTAGAGCATTTGACAGGAGAGTAATTATTGTTTCAATCCATCGCTGGATGGGGTAATTAATGGAAATGAGGTAATTATTTGTGGGAGGGCAATTAATACAGGTTATACGGTAGCTTAAATAATTTAAGGATTTTATTATGAGCAGGGAATTGTGCAACAGCTTTTTTGACTCAACAGCTACGGTCGTTGTTAATAGGATAATCGCCATAACTAAAAACATACTAAGTCTCAAACAAATGAAATGATTAGCAAAAAGCTTCGGCGACTACTTCAATGATATATTCACCTTCACGCAAAACTAGGACCATAAATTTTCGAAAGGTCCTACCTGCAATGTATTAAACAGACCTGCTCACGGATACTGATTTTGGTATCCGTATCCGCATATTTACGGCGGATACAGACGGATATCCGCAGGCATTTTGATATTATCTGTATCCGTATCCATGAGCAGGTCTGGTATTAAATGTTCCATGTTATTGTAGATGAACTTCCCGTTAGTTAGGGCATCTCACAATCCTGATTATAATTAAATACCTATTGCGTGCAACGGAAATAATGAAGAATATTAAGATAAAATAATTTTATTAATAAAATAAAATGTATGCAAGTATATGAGGTTAAAAAATAAATTTTTGGGATTATTTAATTTTTTCTTTATTTTCGCTGAAATAAATGATTGTATAAGAAAATGTTTTTAAATGCTTTATTAATATTTATGAGAATAATTCTGTTCTCGATTGACAGGAATTTCGCGATGGCCATATGACGAGTCTGAATGTGATGCTGCTAGAGGTCTTCCATTTTGTTGTTCCCTTCCAACTCTGTCTCGATAGACAGGAATATCAGTTTGTTGTTGAGGAGGATTGAAGGAATTATTATAAGAATAGAAAGGCCTATGTTCTAAAGGCATCGGGGATGGTTGCTGGCTTATTGTATGTGGGTGTTTTTGTTGTTTGGGGTGTGGTCTTTAAAAAATAATTTAGAAAGTCTCTTCAAAAATCTGCATATCTCGTTTAAAAATCTCATAACGTCGAGATTTTTCGAGATCTCGATCCGAAATCTACATAATTTAAATCTAAATACCTATTTTGTTTTATTCCTCCAGGCGGCCAAAAAATGTCAAAACAACAAAATCTGTATTTTCTATAATATTTTCTGTCAAAATATTCCTCATTTCTTCTTCCATCATACCAAC
The DNA here is from genome assembly GCA_963681835.1 of Meloidogyne enterolobii. NCBI lineage: Eukaryota > Metazoa > Nematoda > Chromadorea > Rhabditida > Meloidogynidae > Meloidogyne > Meloidogyne enterolobii. Next base: position 760,054 of record CAVMJV010000013.1, on the reverse strand, counting down.
GTTCCTCTGCTGAACCTTTACTTTTTTGCCATTTTTTGTCTTTCCTAATTTATATGTGCAAATAAAATCTTATAGATCGGAGCTCATTATAAGAGTACAACAAATGTTAAGCACTTTAAAATACGTTCTTCAAGGTTGAATTAGTTACTGGATTGGAGAGGGCCTTAGTATAACCTTAGGAGAGGGCCTAAGTATAATATGTACTTTATAATGAAGTCCGATTGTACTTTTTAATAATACTTTTTATTCAGATAATTAATCCCATCACCATGACCACCAACCCAACCATTCGTATAATGTTCATAATTTTGGCGATGATAATGATGATCTCCCTCTCCTCTTTCGCGATGCTGTTTTTCTTGTTTTTGATGATATTGAATGGCTTTTCTAGCTTGTCTCTCTTCTGCCGAATTCCTTAATGTTCCCATTGTTGTATAAGACTTGAAAAAAATTATTTAAAGTTAAAATCTATCAAAATTTTATAAAAACATCGGCAGCAGAACGATGCTGCTGTTTATCGCCTGAATGCCATTCCTTGTATTCTCTTTGATTCTGTTGATGTTTGGTGTGTTGAAAATGCTTCAATGCAGTTCCACCTTCACCATCAACCTAATCAAGTTAAAACAATTATTATTTTAAGTTTATAGGAGAGGTGAATGATTCTAATTTCAGACGATTTTGTCTATCGAATTCCAAACTTTTGTAAAATTTCCTATTCACAAACCTCTAAAAAGGATTAAAAAGGGGAATCGCCTATACACACATAAAAAGGGAATGAGTTAATTAATTTACATTTTGTTGAAAAGTTGAATACTCTGCAGCTGTTGCAGTTCCATTTGGATAATTTATAGTATAAGAAGTAGCTAAAGTTTCGGGTTCTTGAATTGCTTCATTTTTATATTTTTCCCTCCAAATATCAAAAGTTGTCTAGAAAATAAATTTAAGACTTTTAATAAATATATAGATCCCATTTTTAGATATCCCTTTAGGTGAAAAATCGTTTCTTATAACGTTTCTAATAATCGGATGACTGAATCTTTGATCGAAATTCAAAAAAAAATTCCGCCTAATAATCGGAAATAAGTTGCGGATATCCAAGGATTTCCTAGGATCCGCCAACGTTAAACTGGAAATACCTATATATGTAGTCCTTGAAGCTTCCTACCCAATTAATTTAGATTAATTACCAAAGGACGGTCATAATTTTGTTGTTGTCTTTTATCATATGTTGAATACCGATCAAAATTCCCTCCGTAAGATTGTAGTTGTTTACCTACATTTCCATAAATATCGTCAATTCCTTCCCTTTTCAATTCACTTCTCAATTCTGAATGGAATCTTCTAGCAGGTAATGTTGCTTCACGACGAATTGGGACAACTGTTATACCTCCTATAAGAATTTTAAGGAAAATTTTTACACTAAGTTTTAGCCAATGATAAGATTTGAATAATTTCTTGAAAATATTGCTAGCTATAAAAGTAGGATATCCGGAACCAAAGAAAGAAAAGTTCTGATATCCGAAGATTTTCCAAGAACCGTCAACCTTATTATAGACTCGTCCTTCAAAACAGTTTCAAACTTTCGAATTATAGTAGACTTTTTTGACGGATATGTTAAGACTTAGGGCTTTAGCGTCCCAAAGATCATGGGGGCTGGAATATTAAAAGGTTTGAAGATGGATTCGGGATTTCGGAAAAAAATCCTCTGGGTCAGTGAAGTGGATTCCTAACTTTATCGGCTTGATTAAATTAATCGAAATCTAGGAGAAATCTAATTGATTAAAAATACGTAATTACTAAAATTTAAAAGTGCGAAATCCAAAATTCAATAGCCCAAATGGAATTTAAATTATTAACATTAATTATTATTAATGTATTATTAATGTTATTATTAGGGCTAGGATTTTTAGGCACTAAAAAGTCAAAAATAGGCGCCTATATAGGCACTAAAAAACTGCCGAAATAGGCACCTTATTTCGAAAAAAAGGCAAAATAGGCAAGCAAAATATACAAAATTTCTTAAAATTTGAGCTAGATCTGGAAAAATATCGACTAAAATCTATAAAAATGGTTGAATTTAAGCAATAAACTGTTAAATAAATTAATTTTGACGATAAGAATTGCGAATATACAGTCGTGGAAAAAAGTATGGAAGCGCTAGAAAATTTTTTCTTAATTCTTAATTTTTCATTCAAAAAATACGTTCTATATACCAATCGAAAGCTCTATTAGTATCTCAGTTGACATGTTTCTGCATTTTTCATGAAAATGAAAATTGGCCGAGATAATCCGGATCTACCGGATATACCAAATCCCATTTTTTCGGAAAAATTTTTCGGAACAAATTTAACAAACCCAAATGATAAAGCATATTTTTCTGAGTATTTTCCACAAAACCGCTTAGAAATATCTTTTTTCGGAGCAGAGATATGATTTTTTGAAAATCGCATTTTTCCCTTAAAAATCGAATTTTTTGCAAAAAATGACCAAAAATACGATTTTCAAAAAATTATATCTCTGTTCCGGACAAAGATATTTCTAAGCGGTTTTGTGGAAAATACTCAGAAAAATATGCTTTATCATTTGGGTTTGTTAAATTTGTTCCGAAAAATTTTTCCGAAAAAATGGGATTTGGTATATCCGGTAGATCCGGATTATCTCGGCCAATTTTCATTTTCATGAAAAATGCAGAAACATGTCAACTGAGATATGAATAGAGCTTTCGATTGGTATATAGAACGTATTTTTTGAATGAAAAATTAAGAATTAAGAAAAAATTTTCTAGCGCTTCCATACTTTTTTCCACGACTGTAAATTAATTTGAATCAATTATTTTGCTTCCGAAAATAATTTGAATAAATTTTTAAAATAAAAATTTTTTGACAAAAAAAATTTTCAAAAAAAAAATTTTTTTTGAAAAATAAATTTTACCAAAACTAATTTTTAGTCAACAAATTTCTCAAAAAAGGCCCAAAAATTCGCAAATTTTTGTAAAAATATGCAAAATAGGCTGAAGAAAGGCAAAATAGGGCACTTTTTCAGAAAAAGCCAAAATAGGCAATTTTAGGCAACGATAAAATTAGTTAGGAAGAAGATTTTAGTAAAATAACACATGATTTGGACGTTTCAGCATCAGGCCTATTTAGGAAAAAAACAGGCATTTTGCCTAAAATCCTAGCCCTAGTTATTATTAATTATTATTAATACTATTTACCTAATATTTAATAATAATATTACAAAAATAAATTAATTATTACCAATTCTCTCAGCAGAACTACTCCTATAATATCTATCACCAACACTTGCACCTCTTATTTTATTTTTTATAATGTCGTCACCGAATAATTCTCCAGTATAATATTCCTTTTTAGGTCTATAAATAGCTCTATCAGCAGCAGTTAAAGGTAAATGGCGCTGATCTTCCATCGATCGGGAAAGAATTCCGCCAGTATTTTGTGATATAATTCTTGAAGAATAATAACCAGAAGGTGGGGAAACGGAGAAATAATCACCTCCTCTATTCCGCGACATTTCTATATTAATATTAGTTGTTGATAATTAGCAAGTTTAAGTAATTTTATAGAAAAATTTAAAGAAAAAATGGCTTAGAAAAATTTTTATATTAATTTATTTTAATTATTCGAGCAAACCACTGGCAGTTTTATGCATTTACATAGGTAAAATAATATTATTTAGGTGAACCACTGGGCTTTGTTTAAGCTTATCAAATCCAGGACACACTAGCATGTATTATTCGAACTTTACTGGAGTGGCCGGGTATATTGGGATTGTGGTTCCTTGGCATATTTTCTAGATAATCTAGCTGTGTTTTATGGGTACAAAACTTTTGGCACGGTTTTCGTGTGTTTTAAGACACAGTTCAAGCTAAAATTTTTATTTGATACTAAGAGGGTTTCCGGTTGTATTAAGAAGTTTCCGGGTACAATAATTTTTAGCATACTAGTTGTGAAATCGCTAAATCATAGAACTTAAACAAAATTAACAGAAAATTGAACAATTTTTTCGTAGGATTAACAGCTTTACCTTCAAAATTTTAGCTAAGTAATTTAATTTGTAAATTAATAAAACGCTTAATTATGTTAAAGCTAATGTTAGGCAATTTTTACACAATTAATCAAAGCGTAAATGTTTTCGAATGAATAGGCAAAAGGACTTCTGAAAACTTTTATGGATATTTTCTTTCCTAAAAACATTAAATGAAGTGAAGAGGGGGTACTTCCGCTCAATTTTAGCACATTTTTGTTCATTTTTGTTTTCAGTCTATAAGGAAAGAAACTGATTGATTAACACTATATTTAATAGTTTTAATCAAAAAGAGAGAGAGAAACCATGCAACAGCTCTGCGCAATATTTTTTTTGAATGTAAAAACCATTATTTTCTTCGCTCATTCATTTAACCTCTCGTAAAACTGCCCCGTTTCTCACCGCAGATAAATCAGAAAGAAATGGAAGGAAGATGGGGAACTTTTGCGTATACAAATTTTTGTCCGCAAAATTTTTGCGGACAAATGTTGCGGACAAATTTTTCTTAAGAAAAATTTGCAGACAGTATGTTTGCGGACCTTATATTTTCAATTTTGCATATTTTTTCGAATCTGCATATTCTATCCGCAAATATAAATCCGCAAATTTTTTGGGTGAAGGAGACAAAAACATTCTCTTTTTCTAATTGATGAGATTGTTGTTTAAATAAAAAAGGTTTGAAAGAATTTTACGAAACAAATCAAGTGTGTCTGGGCAAATTGTTTTTGTTATTGTGAGAGACAAGAAAAAAAATATTTTTAAATTTTGGTATTAAGATTCTTCAAATTTTTAAAATGAAAAATAAAATCTAAAAAATAAAAGTAATTTTATAGACAAAAATTTTAACGAAAATTAGTTTGCGTCCCCGGTTTTATCTATCCCAAAATCTCCTTAAAAAGCAGGAATGTGCAAGTTTGAAAAAAGCCGTGTCCTGTTTCAGACCTAAAATTAAATCCATGTCTCGAGTTTCGGGTAACACGGCCATCCTTTCTATTCTCTCAAAAGGTTCATAATGGTCAGACTAGAGATATAAAATTGGATCCAATCCATTCATCAATTTTATACAATAAATCCTTTCTTTGATTAAAATATATCAAAAGAGGAGTTTAAGATAAAATAAAAGAGTTAAATTAAATTAATGTCTGGAATTTAAAAACTAAACTTTTACTAAAATTCTACAAATTAAATCAAAAATTAAAAAAAAATTAAATGATAAATAGCGTGGGTTGTGAGTTAAAGCCTGAGAATGAAACCCGACTATTAGCAGACTCCGTAGCCAAAATTAAAAACAACACTTGAATACTTCTTCAGCTTATCTGAAATCCGTAAATCTTGTATTTCAATTTAAATTGTTGGACTCAGAATCCTTGCATAGTGCAATTTTTAATAAATAAAAATTTAATTAAATTAATTAATTTGTTTATTTGCACTCTTACATCAAAGGAAGATTTCACATGATTCTTTTAAATTCACGTGAAAATATTAAAAATAAAAATATGTCAATAATTATTTCACAATTAAAATTTCATAAGAAAATTTTTTCCTTTGAATTAAATGCTTTAATCATTCACCGATTTTTATTTTTTATTTATAATTTTTAGATTTGTAAATAATAAAATGCTATAATTTCTAGAGTTTACATACTTTTTCTGAGCAGGCCAGTCTAGTTAGTTCGGTGATTTTTTTGATTCCAAACTAGAGATCGAGATTTTTGAAAAGCCTGGACCTGTTCCTGGACTCTGGGTTTGATTTATTGACCTGGGCTGGATCCTGGGCCTGTAGAACAGAAAAACCCAGGCTCAGGAAAAACCCAGGAAGTTAAAAAATGCCTGTACCTGGACTCTGGGTACAGGAAAACCCCAAGCCTTGGCTTTGGTCTAGTCGATCTCTATTTCATAACGATAATTTAAAATTTTTGTCCAAGCCAAACTACTGTTTTCATGAAATAATCGAAAACTTAAAGCCAAAAAACCAAAATTTTATAAAATTTTGTCTCAACGACCCCCCCCCCCCCTTCCCCACTAAATGATGTTCTATATTTTGAGATATGATTTTTACAAAAAAGAGCTTATGGGACGTATAAAGGTTCAGGGGACGCATGTCCTTTAGTAGAAACCAATTCTTCGTCCCAAGGAGATTTATAAATTCAAGGTCAGAGTGTATAATTAATTTAATATTAAATTTCAAAACCTGCTAAATAAAATTATAAAAATTTTTAGTGTCTACCCTCTAAATAAAATCTATTTTTTATTTTTCTCTAATTAAAAAAAATTTATTAATTCCACGTTTTATTTTTGTTTTTATTATTCTAAATGTATTTTTATTTTTACCATTTCTTAGAAAAAAATTTTTAAATTGCTTCACCTGCTCTTCAATTTTTATTTATTTAAAATAATTTTTATGTATTTTAAATAATAAAATGCTAATATTATTTAAATTAATATTATATTTTATTTTATTAAATATTTTTTGGTGTCAAAAAGGACCGCTAAATTGTGAGGATTTATTTAAAAAATTTAAAAATTTATTTTTAAATAAATTTTATTTATTTTTGAAAGAATAATTTTAATTAGTTTTTAAATTAATTTTTTCATTTTATTCCTTCCTTCAATTTATTTCCTTCCTCTAATTTTGGTTTTATGTATATTAAGACAAATTTAAATTTAGAAATAAGGTCGAATTCATTTTTGGATTTTATTTTCAGGCTGAATAAATCGTAGCTTATAATGAGTTGTTTACTAAATATCTCCCTCTCCCTTAATTGCCCTCCCTCAAATAATTACCCCACTTCCATTAATTATCCCATCCAGCGATGGATTGAAACAACAATCACCCCCAAACAATTGCCCTAAAACACGTTAAATTTCAAACCTCGTATAATTACCCTCCCTCGATTAATTACTCCCTCCAGAAGAACGTCGAAACAAAATTATTGTTTCGACGTTCTTCTGGAGGGAGTAATTAATCGAGGGAGGGTAATTATACGAGGTTTAAAAGTTGAACGTGTTTTAGGGCATTTGTTTGGGGTAATTATTGATTCACCCAGGGTAGTTATTAGAGGATATACGGTAAAATAAAATTTGTCAGATAGGATTCTTATTACCTAAATCTAAATATTAAGTTAGGGGTTCATTAAAATATATACAATTTAAGATTCGTACTCTTTTTTTAATTTTGATGGTGATCGGGGAACTGACCAATAAATGAGAGACACTCAATTTAAGATAAATCTCCTTATGGAGTATCTAATAGTGTTGTCTTATTATATGAAATAATTTTTTATAGTATTAAAAGAGGACCAAACTTTTGACAAAAGCTATGTTCAGCTACTTTTCGATGATCTTTCGGATGAAGATTATACCGATTTATACATGAGAATCACAATTACATTGCTAGACCAAAAAATCCTTGAAAGAAAACCTCTTATCGATAAAATGTTGGAAAAAGAAAAAAATTCTGTAAAAGAATATTATAAATCAAAATCTTCGAAAAAATTAAAAAATAAAAAAGACCAAGAAGATATCCAAATTAAAATGCACGAACATCATCTAAAATTGATAGAAAGAATCTTTCAATTCTTCAATGGTATCAATGATAACTTGAATAAACTCCCTTTAGATGTCATTGGAGATACATCAATAAATCTTTTGGCAGAATTTTATTTAATGTTAAAGTCTACTGATGCCAATGATTTCGTAGCGTTTGAGAATATTATTCATAAATTTGGTTGGATTTTTATATTACAGTCTGAACTCATAAACAATCTGTTCCAAAATTATGACCGCACCCTTGTTTTTCCCCGTTTTCCGATGATTTTCTGGTTTTTTGATCTTGATGGCCTAACTTTGAAAACCCCGTCCTTCACTTAAGAGTTGGGTCGGGATTCCGATTTCCGCCACCTCTGACTTTTCGACCCACCTCTACTTCAACCCTAAAAGGCGCGCAACACTAATCAGAAATATTTTAGAGGGCTTTAAAAAGATTAATTTGACGGAGCCTTCATCAGAAGCAATTTACTTAATTGAAAGGCTTCATCTACATGCAATTAACAGTTTAATACCTGCAAAGTTTGAAAATAAGAATATTGAAAAAAGTGAATTTGCTTCAAAATTATATTCATTATGTTTGGAAGATTCTGCCGAGGCTGTAAATAAAATTAAAGGAGTGAAAATTAAATTGCGAAAAATAATGCCTCAGTTAATGTTTCCATGGTTGGAGATGCAAAAGCCGATAATTTTTAGACTTGGTAAGACTGAAATTTTAAGCTCACTCATTCTCTTACGTGCCACTCAAATAACATTCGCTAGCTGTTCCAATACATATTAAGATGACAGTCTTAGTAAAGATAGATCAGGGAAATTCACTTTTCTGGGAACCTAAAATTTTTCGTCTTTTATCCTATCGAAGGGAAACTTTCTAAATATGAACAAAACCCCAAAAATCCAAGAAAAGTCTCGAGTCAAGCTTCAACACCACAAGTAAATACCGTATTTCTTCAAAAATAGACCCCCCGTCTAAAATAAGCCCCATCTAGAGATCAATCGAAAAATAAGCCCCGGGGTTTATTTTGAAGGAAATACGGTATTCACCGCTTTTGAAAATTTAAATATATATTTTTTAATTTAACAGATATAATCGAATCATCTTATAAATTAGAATTATATAAAATAATAATTTCAAATAAAACGGAAGAAGAAAATAGAGAAAAGGCACTTATTCGAATAGAAATTGCCTATGTTTTTGAAAGTTTATTCATATTAGAAAAAGATAATCTGTCAGAATTGTCCTCATTTTGGGATAAAAATATAAAAACAAATGAACCGGATAGAAATAAAATTGAATTATTACAACAATATTGGTTCAAGCATTCGGAGAACCATTGGAATAAGTTAATATCTTAAATTATTAAAGTAAAAACAGGTCGAAATACTCAGGGAGCTGACCAGTTTTTTAGCCCTAACCTGTTATTTTTGTCAATTTTCTTTAGGGACAGGGTCTATTTTTTCTATAAATTTTCAAATTAAGTTGTGATTATGGAAAGACAAGTAAATTAATAACACTAAGCCAACCAAATAAACGTTATCTAATTGAGAAACATGCATTGGCTATAGAACAATTAATTTTACATTTTGATGAATTTTGTCAATTAATTAGACAAAGAGGTTCAAAAAGTCGGATTATCAAGCTATTTGACCTTGATTATAACAAGATTAACTCAATTCTTGAAGTAAAGGATGCAAAAACTCCTACAACAATGAATCATTTTGTGTTTACTTTGTTAAAAAGAGGTAAATTAAATTGAAATTCATTTAAATCTATGTTAGTAAAATCTCAGTAACTAAGAATCTGGGTATTAAAAAACTCGAACACTATTGCAATTCTAAAATACATATTTCCGATACGACATTATTAACTCTGAAGTAGGGTTGGGCCCCGACCCCGACTAACCCCGACCCCGAACCCCGACCCCGAACCCCGACATTATTTTCAGCCCCGATCCCGACCCCGAACAATTTGAGCAACCCCGACCCAGACTTTGTCAACCCCGAAAACCCCGACCCCCGACTTTTCCACCCCCGAAGGCTCGGGGCCCAACCCTACTGGGGCAAATTTATCTCATACCTTTATCCAAATTGGAGATAATGAGATCAAATAAAGCCTAAATGATAGAGAACTAAATAGGGAATAAAAATAATCAAAAATTAAAAAAAAGAAGCCCCATTTCTTTTTGGTCGCCCTGTATAGCGTCGATGTAAACCTAGCGGGATATATAGGCTTACGTCTTAGTCTATAATTCTTATTGTAATGGAGGTTCAGCAGCTAGCACTTAAAACTCTTCCTAGGTAGTAGGTTATGATGTATCGAAAGATGGTGAAGAAGCTATCTGAAGTACGTGTACGTGATGTCGGAATATTACCAGAAGGTCGCAGAATCGAATCCTGGTCGGGGCTAAACGTTTAACTCTCTAAATTTACACATTTTTAATTCATAGATGACTATTACTTGGATAGAGAAAAATTATTTGAATGGCTTTATGAAGATTATGTGCAAGCACTAGATTCAGAAATTATTGAAGAGCGTAACTGTGGCATTGCTTCTTCAGCAATTATTTTAAATATTCTTTGGTTAGATGATTATTTTCCTGAAGATCTTCAAGATTTTTGGAAGCAAATATATAGACCAATACTTCTCTTATATGTTGATAAATTAAAACAAAATAAAATAGAAATAATTCAAAATTATTTACATAAATTTTTATCTATGCTTCTAAAACTAAATTATTTTATCAAACAAATTTATGAGACAAGAGATAAAGACAAAGATGTTAAAAAAGATATTTTGAATGAAGTGGTATGTATTAGGGCTGGATTTTCTTCAGCTTCCGCCTTTCGATTTTTTGGCCTCTTCCGTCAAAAATACATCACCTACTTCTTCCTAAAATTCTTCCTAAAATTTTTCCCGGCTACGCGAAAAAATGAAAAAATATGGCCTCTTAGCCTTAAAAATTCTAAAAATTTTTGCTTCAGCGCTGAAAAGGAAGAAATTTGCTAAAAATGATAAGGAGATTTGTGAGATTACATGAATATGCACAGATATGCAAATATTCACGAAATGGTCGAAATATACAAAAAAATGCACCAAGAACCGGGTCCTAATTCACCAAGATTTTTGAACGTTTCAGCTCATGGCATATCCGCATGCAAAATATGCATTTGCATGTTTTGATACGCCCTAGTTATTACTATATTTTAATTTTAGTGGCCTTTAAACGATGAAACTCAACAACAATTATTAGAATTCAATCAATTAAGCAATGATGATCAGATTAAAGAGGATAAAATAGTTGTTGACTTAAAAGCTGAATTAAATAAATTAATAGAAAGTCTAGATAAAAACGACCTGATTAATAATAAAGTTGAAGATATTGAAGATTTCAGGGAATTTATTTATTATAGACATAGTTGGGTTATTAACAGTTTAATTAATCCAGAATTTACAGTAAAAGTAAAAGGTAATAATTTTTATTTAGTAATAGTTGGTGCTTTCACATATTTTCACTTTCAAGCTTAGGTAGAGCCTCGATATAGTAACCATTTGACTTAAAGTAACAGATCCGATCTTTCTCCCTAATCTTCCTTATAATGACACTTGATTTAATGTTGCCCTCGATATAACAAAATTTTTTTTCAATCCATCCATGTTCGTTGTATTGCGATTCGACAATGCGATTATATTTCGAGGTTAAATAACGTGATAGTGTATAAAAACGATATCCGAATGTATTGTTAAGATATTCTGTTTGTCTGCCAAAACTTCAAAAAAGTAGGTCTGAAATCAATCATAGGTCTGAAATCGCTATTAGCATAGACTATATTTAAATTTATTATATAATTTAAGGCTTAGACACAAGAGGGTATGAATTATTGGAAGACATAAAAAATATGTCTATTGATGATGAATACTTAACATCAGAGGATTCTGGATATTATAATGTGAATTTTTACTAAAAACGGGACTGTAAATTTTTGAATAAAATCGTGACCTGAAAATCATAGGTCTGAAATTGATATTGGGAAGGGATAGTGTCCCAATCCTGTTCTGTGTCCAGCAGAGGTAGATTGGAAATGCGAAGGTGCCAAAAATCGAAACTGTCGGAATTCAAAAATGGCCCAAAAGTCGGAACTCCGAATTCCGACCAATCTTTGGTTCCAGTATTAAACTAAATCCATTATATTAAAAATTTATATTGGCTAGTAAATGCATTCTTTCTAATTCTTTTCACTTTTACGTCATTTTCAAATTAACAAGAAAAAGCATTAAAAGTTACGGTCATGTTGTGAAGTGTAAATTGTGTGCGTGTTGAGGCCCTAAAAATTCCAATGAAAATTACCGTATTTGCTCTAGTAATCCCCCAGGGGGATTATTGTTTCAACCCATCTCTAGGGTGGGGGATTAATAGACCCTGGGGGATTATTAGAGTGGGGTAGAAAGAGGGGGATTATTGTTTCAACCCATCTCCAGGGTGGGGGATTAATAGAGCCTGGGGGATTAATAAAGACTGGGGGATTAATAGAGCAAATACGGTAGTTGTTATAAATATCATAATAAATTTCTTGCTTATAAGATAGTATAAAATTTAGAAATACAATCCAATTGAGTTTGTATGCCCAGAAGGACAACAATATGAAAACTTGACAAATAATGAGCCTGCAGGTTAGTTTAATTATAAATAAAATTAACAGAGCCACATATGGTAGACAATAAAATAAAAATTTTAAGCTATTGGCTATGAATTAAATCCATCCAGAGAAACAATTGACAATTACATAGAATTTTTGTCACAAAATAATCACCAAAACGAAGCTAGTACAAGCAGTACATTCCAACCATTAGATGTTTACAAAATTAATTTTACTGCTGTTCTATCAAAATTTATTAATTTAATTGCGAAAATATTAACTGAAGATTTAAAAGAGTTTAAGGATGAAAATAAACGTTGGGAGATGTTTAGAGATTGGAATAAAGTTGGAAATATGCCTCAAAAAACGCTTTACAATATGGAGGTAGTTATAAAAATTTTGGAACAATGGATATATTGACAATAGTGTCATTTAAGAAGTTCCTCTAGGTGGAGGATTGATTAAGTGACACACTCCCGCACCCTCTCCCTCCCGCACCCCCTCCCCCATCTCCTCTCATTTAAAATATGAACACGGTTTGTATTGCCAAAGGATTTCTAAAATACGAGATTGACTGCATTTAGTATAACCCTTATCACAGACAAAACTCTAAACAAGACTTGTCCGTCCAAGAATTTTAAAAGTCATTTAATTTCAGTAACATAATAATTTTTTATAATTTAGTCAAAATTGTACAAAATATTTTTATTTTTGGAAAAATGGTTACTTTGGAATGGATATTTCGCTAACTTGATAAATGATGAAAGTAAATTAAATTTTAAAGAACTTAAAAAATATGTTGAAAATGTACCGAATGGACCAAGTAATTGTGAATTCGAAGATTCGTTTGATTATTTAAATGAATTAACGGTAACTTGACTAAATTAATTAAAGTAAAATTAATTTTTACTGAATAACTAAGGCCCTTATTTAAATTTGGGATGGAATAAAGAATAATTTTGAATCGAATAATTTGATTTCGAAGTATTCGTTTCGAATTTGACTTCGGTTTTTGTATTTTTCCGATCTCTAGTTTGGACATACACCTCTGGGAATTATTTTTGTGATTTTAATGCTGGGCTTAGGCTATATAGAATTTTTTGGTTATATAGACATATTATGTCCAATCTGGGTAGGCCGAGTCACACAAAATACGAGATGCGAGATCTCTCAAAAAATACGAGATTTCACGAGATAAATGCTAAGCCCACCCCTAATTTCCAATCTGTGTGGGACAAATAATATTTGATAATAACAATTTTTATTTGAATCATAAATTTAATTTCAATTAATAAAATAAAACCACAATCTAAAATACGATTAAGATCGAAAAATAAAAAGAAAAGCTCTAAATTTTAATGTTTATAATTATAGCATCTTCTAAACACCGAAAATATTCATTTTGACGTTTTCGATGCAATAATTACAAATTCTGACAGAATGCGCCATTTTTTATGTGACAATGATATTATGAAAACAAAATATTATTTAAATGTATTAATGGATACAGGCAATCTAATTCTTTTAGAAAAAAGACATCCAGAAGTTTTAAAAATAGGTACTGTATAATATTCCATAATAAAGGGTTCCAAATAAATATTCCAAATAAAAATAGGTACTGTAAGCATAACTTGTTTCATAATTTCCGAATGTTACCAAATTTAGTATTAAACGACTCCTCTCATCGAGCTAAATAGATTGGTACCAAAAGTGATAAGAGCCAGAGATTTTCCAGCAAGTTATGGATTTGCGCCATTATGGCCGCGCGCCTACTTGGGCGTGTCCCCATAATAAAACAATAATCTATATTAGTGTTAGGCATTTGCGATTTTTCGAGATCGAGATTATCGAAAATCTCGATATCGAAAAAATCTCGATTTTTCCAAAAATTGATCGAGACGAGATCGAGATCGATAATCTCGAAAAATCTCGATATCGAAAAATCTCGGTCCAAAATTTTCGACATTATCGCGATATTTAGATATTTTTATAATCCCTTAGAATTGAATAAAAATTTATTTCAATCAATATAATTATGATCTAAATGTAAATTTGCCACAAAAAATTGCCAAATTGCCAAAAATTGGTTCAGAAAAATTAACATTTCTGCATTTACTGGACTCAAAAGTGATCGCCTGTAGTCAAAGACGTCTTTCTGACTTGACCGATACGAGATCGAGATCGATAATCTCGAAAAATCTCGATATCGAAAAATCTCGATTTTTTCAAAAATTGATCGAGACGAGATCGAGATCGATAATCTCGAAAAAAATCTCGCGATATCTCGAAAAATATCGTCGATATATCGTCTCGTGCCCAACACTAATCTACATCGCAATTCACATCTGTCTATGTGAATTGCGATTTTTACTATATTAGTCAAAACACAGGGAATGACTAAACTACAGTATATGCTCAAATAATTGCCCATGATATTATTGTTTGTTCTCTATGTTAAAAGAGCTAATTAATTAAAGGGAGGGGGGGGGGCAATTGTTTTAGGGGATAATCATTGGAGCAATTATTTTAAGTATCCATGAGTACTCACCAACATTGGCAATTTCTTTTAAATTCAGATAAAATCCTCACAGAAGCAAGGTTAACTTATTATTTAATGTACATAAATAATCCAATTAATTCTGCCGAAGCATCTGGCGCACACTTTAAAATAACCAGTTCTTTATTATACGGAAAAGTTAAAAATAGTTTTGACGTCATAAAAAAGGAATCGGGCAATGTAAATAAGGTAGAATATTTCTAACAGTTAAATAAATTTTAATTGAATCTCTGACCGCGTTTGAATAAATTTTCTGTTTGATTGAAATTTTATTTTGAAATATGAAAAAAACACAATATTTACGAGGAACTTAACACAATTTTATACCGTAATTCATTACTGATTATCAAAGAAATCATTTCAGATCCTAATTGATCTGAGGGGCTTAGCTATACTAGTAAACGCCTTTTAGGTCGTAGGGAGGGGGGCGGAAGCTATACTCCTTTGTGGTGTTTTACACGATTTTTAGCCTAAAGGTGTATCTAAAAATAGTTATGGCTTTATATTAAAAGTTGAATTTATAGTTAATTCCCGGCAATAATTCAAAGCTTCAAGTTTTTTCTGATCGTTTAAAATGGCTCAAATCTCGACTTTTTGCTAATGAAAAATCCTTTTATGATTATAAAAGTTTATGTTTAATGGTTTATTTTATTCAAATGGCAACACCAGAAAAATTTTCTGAAGTAACTAAAAAATTAGGAAATAAATCTAGAATATTAGATTTGAACAAAGTAAAAAATTGGGAAGGAAAGGAATGCGAAAATATTGAAAATAATGCTGAATTACGAAAAGACATATCATATCGGCAAACGGTAAAAGTTTAATATATTACAATTAACTAATTTTTTAAAATTATTTGAAAATTTAAAAATAAATTTCAATAATATATAATTTATTTCCTATTAATATTAAAAAATTTTACAGATTAAAAAAATAAATATAAGTACCTAAAACCTTTTTCCCGCATAATAGTTTACCGTATTTACTCGATTAATTCCCCTCCCTTGAATAATTCCCCTCTCACGAATAATTCCTCCTGCTACGGATGAGTTGAAACAATAATCCACCTCCCCCAAATGCCCTACTACACGTTCAAATTACAAAACTCGAATAATTCCCCTCCCTTGAATAATTCCCCTCTCTCGAATAATTCCTCCTGCTACGGATGAGTTTAAACAATAATCCCCCAACCCCAAATACCCTAATACACGTTCAAATTACAAAACTCGAATAATTCGCTTCCTTGAATATTCCCCATGCCACGGATGGGTTGAATAAATAATTCCCCCTGGGGAATTAATCGAGTAAATACGAGTAAATAAATTTCCAAATAGAAGGACACTATAAAAATACAATTAAAAAATTATTTTTTAAATTGTATATTAAAGCAAAAAATTATAATCTTGTAATATTTCTCACCAAAATCACCAAATTTTCTAAAAAAAAAAGAGATTTTAACTAATATTTTAGATTCTTCTGCAAGAAGAACATCACAATTTTATTAAATCAAATCTTGAAATTGATTTAATTATAGGCAATGTTGATAGAAGAGCCCGACTTAACAAACTTTTTCTTAGTAGAAAATATAAATTTTCCTATCAAAGTATTAACTTTTTAATATTTAAATTAAAAATTGAAAAATAGGATTAATAAATGTATGTAAATTAGGATTGGATTCATTCGGGGTCGGTGGTTTTAGCCAAAAATTTGGTTGAAGTTTAAAAAAGTTTTTATTTATTAAAGATGAAGCTTGGAGAAAAACTAATTTTTGCCATAAGAGGAATTTTGGGCTCTAGTCTAGTTTATGTGTCCAATGAAATTTTATGCATCCAATGAAAAGTTAATTGCTCGAGAGCTCACCTAATATTAAACTGTAAACTCAAACGGGAACTTAACTTTGTGATTAACCAATCTGTGATCATACTGTGATTTAAGATTGTTAATACCACCATAAGTGGACCATCTTTACTGAGAATAGTGATTGGACTCATGAACTTTCGTTGAAGCATGAACGTTTCATTGGACACCATAAAAGTTCGTTTGACGCAAAAAGATTGGGAGAACTAGACCAGAGCCAAATTTTGGGTTTCTGGACAGTTTATGATTTTTGAAAATTATTTTTGCCATTTCCATGTATTTTTACCCCATATTTTCCCCAATTTTGTATTTCGGAATCAACCAACTTTGTTAAAAAAATAACAGTTGCTTCTTTAAATTTTATCATAAATCACTCGAAAATATTTTTTAATAATTTCAGTATTTTCCAACATAGCAAATTTTAATCAAAATATAATAGGAATGTTTAACGAAAATGAAGTAAAGGCAGAACAAAATAGAATGGCTGCAAGTATATTTGTGTTTCATAACTGGCTCAAATCTCGTGTAGAAATCAAAAAAGATTTGCCTAAATATTGGGAAAAACTTTTTGAATCTGAAGAAACAAAATTTTGGCTTAATGATTTATATGAGCATGTTTTTATTTCGAAGGATTTAAAAGATATTGGTGATGATAAGCATCTAAAAATATTAGCAGGAGTTAAGGCATTAGTAGATGGAGAGTTAAAAATGGAAACTAGAAATTCAAAAAATAAGTTTGCTAATTTATTTTAATTTTTAGAAAATTTTAACTTGATAAATTATTCGAGTTGTACAAGGAAACCTGACTAGAGCTGTTTCGAAATTTAGTTTTCGACTTTGATTATTATGGCTCTTTTGATTTTCGATTTTGAAGATATTGAAAAATATTTTTGATTATTCTCGAAAATTTTTTTGTTTTGAAACAACTCTCAATTTTCTGAATTGAGCGTTGATATTTCCCATCCTACCAAATTTGAATTGGAAAAATACATAGAATTATAAGTTATTCACATTTTTTCTAATAGAAATCTACTTTCTAAGTTTTAGTTACTCAAATTTCAGATTAAACCTAAATGTAACTAATAATAATAACTAAATAATAATAAATAATAACCTAACCGGACCATCTAACATACCCAAACCTACCACCTAAATACACTAAATCACCTAAAAATAACCGGACCAGCTAAAACAATTATCCGTATTCTTACAAAAATATAGAAACGAGATTATTAATTTTGATTAATACATAAGCTTTTTGAAGGGATTTATTTAAAGAATTAATACGCCATTTGGATATAATAGGACAAGATAAAGACGAAAAGTTAGATAATATGTGGTTAATAAAGAAAAATAAAAAACGCTTTGTAGTTTGGATAAAAAAATTACTGAAGGATGAATTATTTAATGAAATTGAGATAATAAAAAATGTTGATCAAAAAGGGAAGAAAGTTATTGATAGTGATAATACTTATATGGAGGAACAAGGAACACAAATTAAGGACTTTTTGGATAGATTGAAAGAAGGTAATCGATATTTAAATTGAAGTTGGCTGATTTGCTTTGTATTATAAGCACTAACTTTATTTTGCCTGTGATCACAGTCCCATCACAGTGTTGGGAACAATTATAAAGTGATTAAATGATTATAGTGCTCATTTTCCGAATACAGATTTTGAACTTCGCGCTCATGCCGGACCAAATACGACCGGATTTTCATATTAGTCCGGAGATATTGAAATGATATGAATTTGGGAAATGTCGAATTGATATTAAATAATTCATAGGATGATAGAAACTGCGGATAAATTTTCAGCTTGTGGTCTATAACAGGGCTGGGATCGACAAAATGCTAATCAAAAGTACAAAAATCTTGATTAAAAAGTATATAGGGAGAAAATTTGCAAATAAAAAGTACACTCCAAATTAAATTAGAAAATATTTATTCGTGCTCAAATCTTTTATATTTCTCCTAAATTAATCTTTTCTAATAATTTCTTGTTTCCACTGAGCATTTTGTGCATTTCAATGCGCTTTTTTGTGGCGCCTATGGCGACACAAAATCTTCTATTTTTTGCGACGCAGGCGAAAATTTTGAGAATTTTGGAGGTCCTTAAGCCAGATTTCTTCATTTTTTCAAAATGTTGATTTTAAAGTACATACTTTCAAATAAAGTACGAATCCAAGCCCTGGTCTATAACAAATGCAATTTATTATAAAATTATAAAGTAGATTAAATTGTTATTAAATTTAACATTTTTTAGATCTTCTCTCTCACAAAATTGACTTAGATAAATTTGCTTCCGCGTTCAGTCTCGATGAAACTAATATAAAAAATATTTTTGAAGATTTGAAAATTAAAATTAAACCAGAAGTTTTACGAGCAGAAATAAAGAAAATTAATGAAACGATTAAAAAGGAAAATCAGACTAATCAAAAGAATAATAAAAACGAAATAATTCAAGAAAAAAATAAAGAAAATTTAGTAGAGTCAAATAAATCTAATGAAAATATGGAAGACAAAAATAACGCTGAAATTAAATCGTGTAAAGAAATAAAAGAAGAAAAAAATTCAAAAACTAAAAAATCTAAGAAGAAAAAAGGGGTAAAAAATGAGGGGGTTGTTGATGAAATAAAAGAAGATAAAAATATAGTAGTTAATATTGAAGGGGAGGAAGTGGTGAATAAAAATGAAGAAAGTAATAAGGAAGAGGATAATAAGGTAAACACCGAACATCAAGAAGAAAAGGTGACACAAAGGAATAATGAAGAGCAAAACATTGAAGAAAAAGAAGAGAAAACTGAAGGAAATATTAAAGAGGAGAAAAATGAAGAAGAAGAAAAGAAGATTGAATGGAATAAGGAAGAAAGGAAGAAAAATGAAGAGAATAGTGAGATTGGAGGGAATAATGAAGGGAAGAAAAAGGAGGAAGAAGAAGATGAAAGGGAAACTGCAGGGAATAATGAAGAAAATAATGACGAAGAAGAAAAGAAGACTGAAATGAATAAGGAAGAGAAGAAGAAAAACGTAGAAGAGGCAAGGAGGATTGAAGGAAATAATGAGAGAAAGAAAAAAGAAGGGGAAGAAGATGAAAGGACGACTGATGTAAATATTGAAGAAAAGAAAAATGAAGAAGAAGAAAACCCGATTGAATGGAACAAGAAAGAGAAGAACGATCAAGAAAAGGAAAGGACTCACGGAGTAACTAAAGAGAAAAAGGTGGAAAAGGAAGAAGGGAAGGTCGAAGTGAATAATGAAGCTAACTCTGTCAAGAAGTATTCCAATGATAAGAAAACCAGGCGAAAAAATAAATTTAGGAAAACAAAGTCTAATAATACGAAAAAGACTGAGGTTAAGGATAAAGAAGCTTTGATTAATGCAGAAAATGAAAAGTGTGTAAAAATCTCTATATTACGTAATCCCTCGGGCCCTTTGTAAGAGTGGAATGAGAGATTGGTCCCATTCGTCCCATGGAACCAATAAATTGTCTTGAATCTTGTTACTCTTTGGTCTTGGGGACAAGTCTTGGTCTTGGGTCTTCGGGTTAGTCTTGGTCTTGATCTCGAATCTTAGAAAATTTTCGGTCATGGACGTTTTCTATTAGATATTAAATAGTAACTACTATGTATTTATAGCAAAGAAATTAGCAATTCAAAGAGTGAAGAAGGAAGTGATTATTTATTGCCAGACAGTGAAGATGATGAACTTGGATTTACCAATACTAGTAACAAAAATATAAAAAATATTTCCTCAAATACGCAAATAGTATTAATGGATGAGACAAATAAGGAGATGAATTTAAATAAAAATGAAGGTGATTTTTATTGGAAAATATTGATACCCCCCCCCCATTATAACCCCAGTGTCGATAACATTTCCTGATACATAATTAGAATAATTATTATTTTATTTTCAATCAGATTTTATAGAAATTGATGAGTTAAAGAAAAATATAAAATTGAAGAAAGATAAAGATGACAAGTTAAAATTCAACAAAAAACATAAATTAAGTGCTAATCAAAAGATTATGAAGTATAAAAATAAGGTAAAATTTTGAAATTATAGGTCAAATCTAGGTTAAAGTCAGTTCTCATTATAAATACCCAAAATATTAAGATTTGATTTAATTAACCATTTTTAATATTAGTCTGGCCATAGAAATATTTTTCAAATTTTTTCAAAGTCTATTAATTTTTTGTAGCAAAATATTTGTCATGTAAATGAAATAAATAAATTATTTCAAAATATCGAAAGTATAATTTCATCAAATAATAATTTTGAAGAATTTAATAAATTAAAACTTGAATGGGAAATTAATAAAAATAACAAGTCCAATAATTTTAATTGCAATTTATTTAAGGCGAAATTAGAGAAATATAAAAATAAAAAATTGAATGTAAAATTAGAAAATGAAAGGAAATCTTTGGTAAATTATTATACATATGTATTTTTAGAAACACTCAAAATTATGAGCGAATATATGTAATAACTCCGTTTAACACGTATTTTAATTCGTGTAATAATATTATCAAATCACCGATCACGGGTGATATGACATCCTAGGAAATAGGAACATATGTATTCTCCTCACATTATTTTCTATTCTGTAAAAACTACAGCAAGGCTTGAGAAAATTTTTGACCCAAGAAGATGGAAATTAATATCGGAAAACTTTTATTTATATTTAATTCTCAGATTGAAGCCGTACTTCAATTGATACCATCAGATAATAGTAAAATATATCCACTCGAGGAGACAATTTCATACTTTAAATCAATCATTTATGGATGGGTAATATTTATTTAAAAATAAAAATTACATTTTTTCATTTAAAAATAAAAATTACATTTTTTCATTTTACTCAAAAATTTTAGCGTCCAGAATCTCTTATACTTATTTCCGGTTCGTATATATTCAAATCTCTCACGCCTGAGTCGGATATTGATATGATTGTATTATTGCCAAATTATGAGAATATTGATGAGATTAATTTACAATATACAAATAATTTGGTTTTTAATGAAGATCAAAATTCGTTATATAATATAATTAGAAGGGTAATTATTTAATTAATATACAGTCGAATATGATTTCTATATACCTCCTCTCCGATTATTAGTTACATCTTATTTTAGACTATGATTATAGAATTTAATCGTCACTGGACAGAATAGATGTCCAAAGGAGACCGTCTAAGGCTGGCAGTTGCTGGGAGATCCCAATGACCAGAGGGTTCCTGTGAGATTCTTTTCTTACGGCTCCGGTTACGGATCTCCCCAAACTAATTTTTTAACCCTCTATTTAAATTGCCTCTCATTACGGCGGTATATCTTTACGTCGGTACATTAGGCATGTGGTACATTGTCTTGCTCCCCTCATTGTGAATAAAATTTTTCACCACTAAGGTTATCTAAGAATCAGGTTCGACTATGTAATTAAATGCTAAAAATTTATTTTAATTTCAAAACAGTTGGAAGGTGTTACATCATTATTTAAAGTTGGTGGTCGAGTACCTTTATTAAAACTTGTATATTATGGTTATGATTTTGATTTGCTTTTTGTTGGAGTTCCATGCCGTCAACCATTTGAATTTCTTCCGTTTTTAAGAAAAGAATATAAGGAAAATTTAAATTTAGAAGACACCGATAATATTATTAATCAAATTATTTTTAATCTTCAAACAAAACCGATCGAAGATATTCGTTCAGTTATATTACCTCTTTCCGGTTAGATATTATAAGTAATGTAAAAAAGCAATAATATTTTATTTAAAGGTTATCGTTCCAATCTTTATATTGCCAAATTAATGGAAGAAAATTTTGAAAATTTTAAAACGCTTCTTCTTGTTCTTAAAATATGGGCTAAAAGTTTGTTGTTTTATTTTCGTCGAAAATTTTTATTTATAAATTTAAGAGCATTTTATATACAGCGGGCAATTTGGGTTTTTTAATGGAACAAATTTATCAGTATTGGCATGCAAGACAATTTTGTTAAATAAAAATAGAAATCAATCTATTTTTCATCTATTAGAGCAATTTTATATAACATTTTCAGAATGGTGAGATATTTTGGTTTTTTTAAGTTATTGAAAGATACCGTATTTACTCGATTAATTCCCCTCTCTCGAATAATCTCGAATGTTTCTCTCGAATAAACAATAATTCCCCTCGCACAAATATCCTACTACACGTTCAAATTTCAAAACTCGAATAATTCCCCTCCCTTGAATAATTCCCCATGATACGGATGGGTTGAATAAATAATTCCCCTGGGGAATTACTCGAGTAAATACGGTAAACAAAATCTGTAGTTGGGATGTCAAGAGTTATCAAAAATTTGAAACCCTGACAATTCTTCAATCCAAAATCCGACTATTTCTTAATCTTCTATGTACAATTCCTAATCTTATTTTGGCAGGGATTGGCCAAGTCCTGTATTATTGGAAAGCATAATTGATCGCCAACAATTATTAAAACAATTCAATGATTTATTAAATAAGCAATACCATCAAAATCAAGATCTTATCTCAATAAAAAAATCTCTAGATTGGGATATTAATTTTGATTACGATAAGCGTTGGCAAGTACTTGGTCTTGATAATTATACAATTTATAATGAAAATAAACATCGATTAGTACAACATGCTAAGCTGATGTGGCCAATCATTGCCCCAGGCAATCCTAATCAAAATTCTGGATTTAATATAAATTATTCAACTTCAAAGATTTTACTTTCAGAAATGAGATTAGGTATTTAAATAATTTAAAATAGGTATTTAAATTTTACAATGAGATATATTAAGATTGAGAGTTAGTTATAAATCCGGAGCCAATCTTAGCAATTTTTTTTCTTTTGAACCTATCCATTCTCTTGTGCTTTTTTTAAAGAGAAAATTTTTTGAATTCTGGGGCGATATTCTAAAATTGAGGTAAGGGTAACCAACCCTCAGTTGCGGGTAAAGTGACACACAATCAGAACTCTTATCCAAAATGCGGGTAACTCTACAAAAGAGTTCTGGTTTGTTATGCAGGGAATAGAATTGTACCCTCATCTGACGTGGGTTAAAATCCTACCCGAAGCTCTTTAAAAATTAAAAAAAATATTTTTGGATATAATTTTTAAAAATTCTCGTTCATTAGTAAATTTACTGTAAGCTCTCCACATTTTTGAGATTCTGATTTTCATTTTCAAATAAATTTCTTTTAAATTTTTTAAAGTTTTATTTCTTTAATTTCTTTTTATTTTTTATTTCATTTCGGGTCCGCAAATGTCGGGTCCGCAAGTGTCGGTCCGCATATGTCGGTCCGCAAGAGTCGGTCCGCAAAAGTCGGTCCGCAAGTGCGAATCCGCAAAAGTCGGTCCGCATGTGTCGGTCCGCAAGTGCGGGTCCGCAAATGTCGTTTAGCCAAAAAAATCAACTATTCAATTCCGCAAAAAGTGCGGAATTTTCCACAATAATCCTTATAGATATGATAAATAAATTTAAACAAACTTGCTAATATCCTGCAACGTCACTTCGAAATATTGAACTCCAAAATAATTATTAGTAATTGTTTTGAATGGTTGACCAGCATAATAAAGAGCTTGATTAAATTCAGCATTGAAAAACGAGTTTTCATTGCAAACAAATTTCTGAAACGGAAAAACGGGTCAATGTTAAGAAAAATTATTTTTCATTATTAGATATCTAATAAGTTGTTTTATGGTTAAATGGGACTGTAAGGATGGGAAATTTTTTTTTATTTTGGCAAAAAAACCAAAAGAAAATGTTCGGTGAACTATAAGAATTATTTAATAACTGGACATCTGATATCTTCCTACGAACAGAATTAATGCGCTGAGTTTATAAATTTCAATAATGTGTGCAAAATTTTCCTGAGACAACACTACGGCCATGCCTGGTGTGGGTGGGTGTGGGGCAGGGGTGTGCCGAAACGGATTTTAAAAAGCGAAACGCGAAAGGCGAAAGTCCAAAAAAACGCGAAAATCCGCGAAAGGCGAAACGCGAAACTCGCACACCCCTGGTGTGGGGGAGCTGCGGTTGTTGTTCGTTTCACGGAGCTGCAAAATTTCCCAACGGGAACCACATCTAAGAGTGGTAGTGAGTCAAGACTAGTGGTCATAACTTTGCTCAATATCATCCTAACTCGCTGATTAAGTTGTTCGTCATGGCTAAGCAAGCGATTCTAAAAGCTAGGCATTTTCGATTTCTCCCCCAAAAAGTTGAAGATTAACTCAAAATAAACTAGTCCCCACCTCATTTTTCTACTTAAGGAAATCCCGAAAATGCTCAAGAGCATTCTGCACACTTAAGTCGATTTATAAACTCAGCTTTCTATCTAAAAATCTAAATAAAACTAACCGCTGGACTACTCAACAAAATATGTTTTTCCAATTTTGCAATTCTCTCATCTTTCAAATTGAGTTTCTCATCACGTTCTTTAACCCTTTCTTCCAAATCAATTGACTGTAGAAGATATCCAGTCAAAACCTCAATTGACTGTAAAAGATTTCCGGCTTGTTCCTTGGCAGTTTGTAATAATTCTTGACTGGACATTTGATCTTTCTATATAAAGTTTTTATATTTTTGTATTTCACTGAAATTAAATATTAAAAAGTTAAAGGATTCGTTATTTGGATAATTTAGAAAATTTATATAAATAACTAGTAAGGGCGGACACGACAGGGGATTCAAAACCAGAATTTTTAGAAAAAAAAACCTCCAAAATGAAACGGGTATTTGTCTAAAACCGTGTATTTTAGAATTGGATTAGCCGAAACCGGGTGGATTGTTAATAGCCGGTTGTGTCCAATATCATAACTAGAAATCATAATAAATAATGTTTATAGAAAAATGAAACAATTACATAAATGGGATTAAATGTCAATTGTTCTTGGCGTAATATATTTTTCCTTAAATTGCGCCAAAAAGCATTTATTTAAATTTAGCTAAAATTTCTGACCAGGAACACTAGAGTGTGGAAAAATCGGATGGGAATTTTTTCAAAAAAAGGGTGGAAGAAGCTGATCCGATTTTACGGGACCGAGTTAAATACTCCTGAAATTTGAAAACCCTCAGAGGGACCAAGCTGACTTTTGGGGTCAAAAATTAGAATATACAAATGATAGCTCATTCGAAAGAGTCATCGAGATGAGTCGAATGATACCAAAATCTCCATGATTAGTTTCCGAATTCACCTCAATATAGCGCAAAATCTTTTCAGAATCTTCGAATCGAGTCGATTTTGGTGTCAGGCGAATCAGCTCGTCGAAACGAATCGAATGAGCCATTAATTGAAAAATAAACCTGTCCTGCTTTTTTTAGAGTTGTTTGAATAAAACCCTAAAATTGTTAATGCTTAAATTTTATGAAAAATGCTTGGATTTTTCTAATTTTTTTTTCAAATGATTTTTATATTATATTCTAACAAATTGAAAGACAAAATCAAAATCTGTTAGAAAATAACGGAGATATTAGATTTCAAAGTTGGTCGAATCAACTTGCATCCGATTTTGTAAAAATTAAACGAAAAGAGTATGGAAAAATAAGAGAAAATTAGAGAAAAAGAGATAAATTTAGCTCTTTTTTAATTGGTTGGCGTTCTGCCCCAATAAATAACATTTTCGTTCGCTATTTCCCTTGCTAGTCTGCTGTGTATCTGGGATATTTGAAAGGATATCGGGGGATTAAGCGGGATATAAGAGGATTTGGAGAATTATCGGGGGATTTATGGGGCTCGGATGGGGTGGATTAGGGAGGATTTGCAAGGATATTGGTGAATCAATGAGTTTCGTACCAAACGAAATAAACAAAATTGTGCCCAGCCCTGATTCCGTTACGGGATTTTCTAAAATGTACGAACAGGATGCCAGGGGTCCCAACTGCAGCTTTATACACGGGAGTTCTGGTAATCTATCCATCTGATAATGTTCATTGGAATAATTGATACTAGGCGGGGCAAGGACGACGGCCCTATCTCCAGACTTTTGGCAAGCGAAATAACGATTGAACTATAAAATTATGGAAATTTGATTTCAAGTATGAATCGAACCTCAAATTTCGATATATACCTTCTCCCCCTATTGAATATATTAATTCTTTTATAATTTATTAATTTTACGTGTCTTTTTTTGAATGTTTCCTGTTCAAAATTGTAAACTATTGCGGATGAGCTTAGCCAATTTTTAATACATTCACTCCACTTTTCAAATGGTCCTTTGGTATTTTTTGTTGCCGTGTTATGTTGTTTTACCATTTTACCTTTAGAACAGGGCTCTCATCGACAAAATGCCACTCAAAAGTATCAAAATCTTGATAAAAAAGTATATAGGGAGAAAATTTCCAAATTTAAAGTATACTCCAAATTAAATTGGAAAATATTTATTCGTGCTAAAATCTTTTATATTTCTCTCCTAAATTAATCTTTTCTAATAATTTCTTGCTTCCACTGAGCATTTTGTGCATTTCAACGCATGACATGTCAAAAACGCTGATCAAGCAAATTACTTTCATCCATTTTCAGCGCCGCAGCGATAATTTTGAGAATTTTAGAGCTCTAGAAGCCAGATTTCTCCCATTTTCAGCGCCGCAGGCGAAAATTTTGATAACCTGGATTCGAACCCACCACACGAAATTTCTAGGTAAGCAAATTCAGTCAACCTAACCACTCAACCACCGACCTACATAATGAATGGTGAAAGAAATTATAAATAACTCTTTCCCTTTTCCTTAAAATAATTTTATTTCGAAGTAGGAGAGTGTTTTTTAAAAATAAAAGGTCTAAAAAGCCGTCTTTAGGGGTGAGTCCATCCCTGATAACTTCCGCATATAACTACACAAACACTCTTGATCCTTAAATATCGTGCCCAAATTTCACATTTTGGAGTTCAAGAAGCCAGATTTCTTCCATCTTCAGCGCCGCAGGCGAAAATCTTTTGAAATTTGGAGCCCAAGAAGACAGATTTCTTTCTTTTTCAGCGCCGCAGGCGAAAATTTTGATAATTTCGAAGGCCCAAGGCTAAAAAAATTCACTTTTTTGCCCAATCCCTTCCCCAATTTCATTCTCAATCAAATATGTTGATTTCAAAGTATATACTTTCAATAAAGTATAAATTCAATTTCTTAAGTATGGAGGTCGGTTTCAAAGTATAATACTTTCAAATAAAGCACGAATGAGAGCCCTGCTTTAGAATCTGACGAAAATTTATCGCTTATATAAAAAGGATAAAAATTGCTCCAGAATGCCTGAATTTTAAATAATCTGTTTTAGTTAATTTTTCTAAATTTTATTCTAAAGCCCGATTTTTAAACAAATTTATATAAACAAAATTTAATAAATCATTAATAATTCAGTTAATTCCTCAATTAATTTAATATGACAAGTTATACTATTAATTCGAGACCAGCAGGAAGGCTTGATCGATAATATGTACTTCGGCAGACGCCCACCTTTTTTTCCTGCTTCACTGACCATTTTGACTTTTTTTATTGATATGTAAATTATTATACATATATATTTGAAAGGCCTGTTCGAAGGGTAGAATGATACCATGATAGGTTATATTTGGCGATTCTGAACAAAATTATGAAGCTAAATCCTCGGTGGACATGCTTTTTGTGCTATTGCAATGGATTAAACCTCTGTTCCAAAATTATAACCGCACTTTTATTTTTCTCAATAAAAAATTTTTTTGCTATATGTATGGATGAGGGATAAACAATATTTAATACTGAAACTTTTAATACTGAAACTTTTTTAAAATATGTGTTCCAAAATTATAAGCCCACCGTTGTTTTATAGGTTTTTAATAATGGGAAAAATCAACAAAAATTTTTGTGAACACATCTATTAATATAGATAAGAAATACAAAAGAAATTAAGTTCTGATGTACTCCCATCATCAAGATCTTGAAACCCGAGAATCAACGGAAAACTGCGGGGTAGACGTCTTTAAAAGATATTTTCGGCCCCTTACAGTTAAAATAAAAATTTTATTTTGGGCTTATTTTAAAGCTCCTTAAATTTGCTACAAATTGTTAGTCTTTAGAAAAGCTATGTAATTTGTCATAAAACATGAAAAATAGAACAAAAAAGGGTGGCGTCAGCCGAAGTACTCAACAATTACATCTTATAAAATTTATTTGAAAAATTTTTTTATTTTTTAATTTTTTAAATATTTATTTTTTTAATTTTGCGACCAGAAATATAACATTTTCTTAAGTAAAAAATGATATAGAGAAGGATGATTTTTGAAAATGATTTTTAATTTAAAAAACTAAGTATTTAAATAAATTCAAGAATTATGTTTAAGAATTATGTAAAATTCAAGAGTTATGTTTGGGTTGGGGTCATAAGGTCGCGGGGCCATTAGGGCGCCAGCACTAGAAACTGACACTTAGGCGAAACCGAAATTTATGAAAATTTTCTCAAATTTCTTTAACATTATTGACTACCTCCTCCAGAAATTTCAGAATTTTTCATATAATATTTCTGAAGTTATAGTCGATAAACCGCGAAAAATTAAGGTTTTTTCGGAAAATCAACATTTTTGGCCACAATTTTCGAAATTCTTGATCAAAAATTCTGAAATTTTTGGAGTTATTATTGGCATGAGAGTTATTATGGCATGAGAGTTATTATGGCATGAGAGTTATTATTGCAAAATTTTATCTTTTTTTGATAAGCAAATCACGGTTTTATAAGCTCGCGCCCTAATGGCCCCGCGCCCTAATGGCCCAGTCCCTTATGTTTTCACTTCTATGTGCAGATTAGTAAGAATTAACTTGTTTTATTTTTAATCAAATTTTATTTTAAAATTTTTTAACATACCTCAACAGTTATTCCATCAAATATGTCGACAATTAATTCATAAGGTAATGCCTTATTAATTGCTTTTATCTTATCAGATAAAAGCAGTGTTTGTTGTTTTTCTAATATTGTCATAATATTATGGATTCTGTTGAATAATTAAGACACCGAATTTTTTTATTAACACTTAAATTTACTTTTATTTATAAAAATTCCAACTAATCATCGCTCAAATGTCGTTCTTCCTCGTCAGGGCAAAACTTCGACCAGACAAAACCTTGAACGACAAAACTCTGTAGACAACTTTTTTACCAAAACTTTGTCCGACCATATAACTTCGTCCAACAAGAAAAAAATGCATTTTTAACGGTTATTTTGGCGCTATGAATGTTGCTTGTTTTTTTATAATGAAAGATGTTGTTCCGCCTAGTGTTCTTTAGATTGATTTTTTCGGTAACGGTACGTAAGACCCCCCCCCCCCCCCCTATTCCTCGAACCTATTCCTGAAAACGAACCCTCCTATTCCTCGAAACCTAAAAGACCCAAACAATTTAAAATGCATTTTTTTCTCTTTGAACTAAGTTTTGGTATGTCGGAGTTTTGCTGGACAAAGTCTTGTATACGGAGTTTTGTCTGTTGAAGTTTTGTCTGGACTGAGTTTTGTCATTCGAAGTTTTGCCTCTCACCCTCTAGATCGATCATTTCTAAAAAATTATTGTTTCCTCACTTAGACTATCCATTTCTGTTGGAATTTAAAAAAAACTATGGATATTTTGATGTTTACAAACATAAACAGAGTAAAAACCTAAATAAAGAATAAAGGGTACACTATCCCCCAATGTACCGCGAGGCCAAGGACCGCCGAGCTATAACCTCGTTCAAAATTATCGAATCCGGGACACTTGTATGGTTGATTCAGCTCGTTTGGTTGCATCCAACAATACCAGGGAACCCTGATTCGACAAATTTGAAGTATTTTATAGCCTCGGCGGTAGGTTAGGCTCGCGGTACAAGGCAGTTCCCAAGAATAAGAAACCCTAATTAAAGAAGGGTTAAGCAATTACAACCTTGATTAGGAAAGCTAACAGAATGACAACCCAATATTTTTCTATTTATTCAAAAAAGAATCGTTTGCAGAGAATTTATTCCACAGGTTTGCAGGAAAAGTATAAAAAATGACCTTAATTTAAGAAAATGCCAACCTATTTATAACGTATACACATTGACGTATAAATGACTTTTTCAATAAATATATAGGAATTATTTTGTTTTACTAAGAGGGTTTATTTATTAATAAATGTCTTTCCCATATCATCCCTCTTTATTACAAAATATCATGATGAGAGGTCAATAATTTTGCCAAAATGAAAGAAACGGAATAATGTGTGTGGAAGTACACAGAATTAATATCAAAAGTCTGCAGCTTTTATTTATTTATTTATAAAAAATCATCCAACAAAGGGGGAATCCTCTTACATGTTGGGAACAAATAGAAAAAAGTCAAAAAGCATAAAAATGTCAACAAAAATATTTAAAATAATAAATTAAATTTTTTTACTTGATATAAATATTCTAAATTGTAATAAAAATAAGTTAAGAGTTCTGTAATTTGAATAGTTTAGTTTAAAAGTTATCTACATAGTTATGCCATTGAGATTGGCCATAAGAGAAAACTCACACCAAATGTATTGCGACTAATGTAAAAATGGTAGGCAGAGAAACTTTACGTTGAGGCCATAACCTGGTCCATTTTTCCTGTTTATAAGTTAGAATAAATATGTATTTTATAAAGCAAATTCATTGAGATAAAATTTAAAAAAGGATTCTCATTTTTATTAGAATTATTAAAATAAAAAAATTTATTAGATTTTTGTTTCAAAAAAAGCAAAAAATCAATTTGCACTTTCCCCATGAAACTTAAATTTAAATTTGAAATTGTTTAGATAGCAGTTAAATAAATAAAAATAAATTTTGCTTATTTCTTCACTCAAATTAAAAAAAATTTTTTTTATTAACAAAGGTCATTATGAAAGAATTAAAAAAAGTTTTTCCAAATTTCAAAATATTTTCCCAACAAAAAATTTTTATAAACGAGTATTATGTATGAGCCACAAAAATATTTACATAAATTCCATTAGTCATTCATAAATTTGAATTTTTCCAGATTTTTTTCCTTACCTGTTTTTCCTCAATTTCTTCTTTTATTGAATTAATATTTTAATAAATTTGGCCAAATATATCTATCGTGTCACGACACTTGCAGATATGACATTTGCAGACCCGACACTTGCAGACCCGACCTTTGCAGACCCGACATTTGCAGATACCGACACTTGCAGATATGACACTTGCAGATCAGACATTTGCAGATCCGACTTTTGCAGATTAGACCCATTTTGACCTCTTCTTTACCTTACGTATGCACCGTGGAGTGTTTGCTGCTGCTGAGGAATCTTGGGATGCCCATCTCATCGATGATAGGAATAGGATCATGTTACGAGCCCAGAACCCAGCGACCGTTGACTCCCCGCGAGGCGCGTGCCGCAAAACCCCGCGCGAAGCGCGGGGTTTTGCACAAGCGCCTCGCCGACGCTCCATAGGTCTACGTTGAACATTTTGAACCTCCGGAAAAAAGTGGTACCGTTCGATCAGCTCGTCAAGTCAAATCGAATGGTATGGGTCTTATATCGAAACCTTTCCACCTTTGATTTTTTAAGATTTTTAAATTTTTTTTTAATTAAAAAAAATTTTTTTCAAAAATTAATATCTGCAAATGTCGTGTCTGCAAAAGTCTGATCTGCAAAAATCTGATCTGCAACTTTCGGTATCTGCAAATGTCGATCTGCAAAAGTCGACTGCAAATGTCGGGTCTGCAAATGTCATATCTGCAAGTGTCGTATGACCATATCTATTATGGCAGTAATGATTTAGTAATAATAAAATAAACAATAAGCTACTTAAAATTTATTATACTTTAGCTTTATATTAAAAGGATAATAATTTTATTAAGCAAACTTTCATTAAACAATACTATTTTCTGAGATTTGTCTTATATTGTAATTGGAATAATACAGCGATAGATTTAATAATTAGCTAAATTTATTGAGTTTTGCATGAATATTTATTGGTGTAGCGTTTTCTTCTTATATTTTTGGAAGCAATTTAAAACACCTAAAGTTAAGGTTAAACGGATCTTGGCCCCGTAGCAAGATTAAATTTTAATTCTTAGCTTGTCTTTTAAATTTGGACTTTCCTGATCATAAAACAAAAAAATATATGCATTGTGATCTGGGTCCGAAAGTTTCCCGACCAACACGAGAACACAATTTCAGGCTTCAAATCAAGGCATATCCGCATACAAAACTTGCATTTGCATATTTTTAAGTTCCTAATCATATCTGTCTATTATAATGCTATATTTTAAATTATAATATAATAAATTTAAATATAATTTTCAAAATTTATTTTAGGAAAAAATTTTTCCAAACTCAAAACATTCCATTCATTTCACTTTCAACTACAACAATTCTTTCCCTTTTTCACTTCCCATTTGCTCAAAAATGCTCAAATTTTTTTCTAAACTTTTTGTCCCATTTTCCCTTTATTTTTTAATAATTCCTGATATTTATTCAACTACAACAACCACTAGTGGTTCTTTCAAATTGCCATATAAGCGTCATCGATTAAACAGGAAAAATGGCCCCTTTCAAGCGATAACAATGAATAAAATCAAAAATTTATTTCAACAAAAATACAAATTTTTAACTAAAAGGATGACTAAAGAATATGAAACTCCTCTTATTGACAGCTACAATACTATTTTTACCGCTACAGTTACTATAGGCGGGTAAATAATTTTGGGGATAAACAAAGACGATTTTCTTTATCGAGATCAATATTTTTTGCTATATCAATTTCCGTACGATCCCTCCCATTCCTATTTAAAATATTATATTTTTTTCACGAAGTGGTATTTTGGTTGATAATACCGAGAGCTCAACCGAGAGCTCAAAAACACGAAAAATTTCCCGACTCGAGAGTCGAGACTGAGAGTCTCGAACATCACTAGTTGATATTGAAGTGAAGAACCTTCATATATCGTTAATTGTTACCACTATTTCTAGATTCTGATTGCTTTCCCTTCTAGCTTTCCCTTTTAGGGTCTATGATTTTTGTACGGGAACTCCAACTTTCTCACAGTTTTCTATATTTTTCAAGCTACCAGATCTCATACGAGACTCTCAATCATGTAAAACTTATGTTTCGAAAATAATCTCTTAATGACCCAAATACTAAAACATTCCAGGCACCCCAGGGCAAGAATTCAATGTAGTCATCGATACGGGTTCAACATCTTTTTGGGTTCTTGATTCTTCCTGTTGTCAATCAAATAGTGAAGAAAATAGTGATAATATAGGTAAAGTGTATATTTTTTATGTTCAAAATGTCCATTTTAGTGAATAAATTTGATAGTTCTTCATCTTCAACCTTTTTAACAACAAATACTGAATTCGAATGTAAATATGCAGATGGGACTTTTAGTCAAGGATTTTTGGGTATTGATAGGTTAAAGGTACATTATTACATTATTGCCTTTTGAACATTTTTGGCATTAATTCTCAAAAATTTTAAAATCTGCATGACCATTAAGGCTAGATGGCAAACTTAACATTAAATGTATGATACCCTCATTATATTAAAATTTAATTTTTTCTAATCAAAGGGGTTTATGTAAAAACCTTTTGGTATTCATACACCGGATTGGTGCCCCAACATTGCCGTATCGGAGTTGAGAATATAGGGGTCTTAGTTACGAAGTTTTAGTCAAAAATTTGCCTGGACTCGGGGTGCAAGCTAGCAAAGTTTGTGTTTTTGATGTCTGAAAATATATATCTTCATGATGTGTTGTCGAGGCAGTATTCAGATTTTTAAACAAAAATTGTATGTACTGTCAAATTTCGATACTTAGTCGACTGATGTATGAATCTTAGCGCAAAACCTGGAATAATTATTAAATGTCATGTAGAAGCATCCTAAAATATCCGAAACTACAACCCTCACTAACCAAAAAATTTCCTGGAATTTTATTTATTAAGTTAATGTATGCCTTTCAGTTCGGCTCGAAAGATGACCCAAATATATTGACTGTGCCCACTGCCCTAATTGGACTAGCCTCAGATGCACAATCCGGAGGTTCTATGTTTGAACTCAAAATTGATGGAATTTTTGGATTGGGCCCTCCAAGAAGTGATGATCTCTGTGGCTTTGAATCTCCTCTATACACTGCATATCATAATAAATTAATTAATAAAAGTATTTTTTCTGTGTATATGCACAACTCGAAGGATTCTGGAAATGGAGAATATGGTGGAGGTGAGAAAGGATTACAGGGTGCGGCAAAAGTTCCCGTACTTTTGTTAAGCATAGATTTTTTGTTAAGCATACTTTTCCATAGATTTTATAAAATTAAAAAAAATATTTGAAATAAATTTTATGCTTAACAAAAGTACGGGAACTTTTGCCGCACCCTGTAATTAGCCTAATTCTTAAATCACCCAATGCACCTCAACCAATACACCTCAATCTAAGGCAACAGTAATTTTGATCACCGGAAAGTTTGGTCACCGAGATTTTTCGGAACTTTGGTCTTGGTGCCAAACTTCCGGATAAAATTGCGTACACCCAGTTTAAGATCGTTTTTGAAATTTGTTGTGCCACTGGCCATGCTAGGCTGCGTAAGAGATTAATTAAAAGACTTGGGATATTAGTCAAGCTTGAAATTCAATTGATAAAAATTAATTAAGATATAACATTTGGCGGGATCGACAACGAACATTGTGGTTCTCCTGTTCATTGGGTAAAAGCTCATAATTCAATCTATTGGAGATTCAGGCTAGATGTAAATTTAATTAAATTATTTACATAGACGAATCGTAAGATAAAGGTCGTCAGCCTTAAATATTGGCTTAGATTAAAAGCTATAATAAATTAGTTTTTTACTTAAAATATTGAATTTTAAAGCATATTTCGCCATTTTTGGCTGCATATTTACGAACAATAGATAACAAAAGATAAAAAATTTTTTGAATTTTTATAGAGCCTGAGCCATATAGGAAATCCAATTGACATCAAATCAAAAGAGGCAATCTCAGACACTGGTTCTTCTTTAATCTCAGGCCCAAAGACGGCAGTTAAACATATTTACGATTCAATTGGTGATATTGAAATATACGAAGGGATGATTTTAATTCCTTGTGACAAAGATTTTGAACCTGTTGTATTTAAAATTGGTGGAATGGATTTTAAGCTTGGAAAGGCTAGTTTTTTAAAGGATTGTCTCTTTCGCCTACCCCTGATCACGATGATTGATTTCATTTGATTTAGCTGAAACTATTCGAATTTGTATAGTTCCAATTTGTTTCGCCTTGAATATGCCTTCTTACGATTTTTCGATTCTAACCCCGATCAGAATGAGACGGATCGAATAATATGTATTTCAGGTTAAGGTTTTGCCTCCGAATGCTTTTTGAAATTTTTTTCAAAATTTAGGAAAATCCGCAATTTGCGGAAGTGCATGATTATTCCTGCGGGTGTTACTCCTGCAAACTTTTCTAAAGTTACTCTCGCACGCGGAATACGATTTTGCCGGTCACTAATTGTATGATACGTGGATTATAACCAGAATTTATTAGCTCTGCTTAATGACACTAAAATATTTTAAAATTTAGGAGGTTTTGACCATTCGCAATGAAGACATTGGCGATGAATTTTGTGAGTTTGGAATAGCTTCTGGAGGTAATTTTAAATTTTATTTTCAAAAAATAGGCAACTTCACTTAATTTCGGGGACGGCTATAAAATAATTGAGTTTCATATTGCTATAACTTTGTTAAAAATTAACAGTCTCTAGGTCGAATCTCCGTAAATTATATTATATTATCAAGTAAAACTATTCGATGTAACTATAAATATATCTAATTAAAGGTTCAGAATTATGGATATTTGGCGATCCGTTCATTCGAAAATATTGCACGGTAATTTTACAAGAATTTTTAATCTAGTCACACTCGTGATGTAATTTTCGTCTCATCTTAGAGGTTTATATTTCTAAAGGTTTATGATTTTGGTCAAAGAAAAATTGGTTTCGTGGCACAAAAATAATGAAAATATATGGGAGCTGATAATTATTATATCCCGGTTCTTCTAATAAATAAATAAGTTTAAATATCTTTTAAATACTCAAATAAATCTAATTCACTCAGACAATAATTATACAAGTTTAATAAAGTTTATTTTAATAAGTTGGGGTTAAGTTTAGGGAGCAAGTGTGATCAAGACGAGCTTGAAAATGGGTAAAAACAAATGAGTATTTATAGGGTAAGGAAATGGGCGGAAGAAGGTCAGACGAGAAAGTTGTAAAACATAGATAAGAAAGTAAATTATTTAAAATAAATGAGCGGAAGTTTAAGGTCAAAGTAAATGTTTGTTTTGAGGGAATGTTTTGAATATTTAAGATAGGAAAAAGATAACAAACATTTACAACATACATATTTGGGGCAATAAATATTTGAAAGTAATATTTTAAAACTAATTAATAAATTGTCAAATAAATGGATCCAACACTCCTTTCCCCTTTAGAAGAATATTCGCCTATTTGTTGCAACATGTATCCAACAATAATGTGATAATTTGATTAATTATCTAAACATGTCGATATATTGATAATAATAATAAAAATGATAATAATAACAGTAATAACTTTCTAATGAATACAAATTTTTATCAATAATGATAATTTGACAATTTTTTTATAATTATAAAATGTGGTTGAATTTTTTGGGTGCAAAAGTTAAAGCACCTGGGCTGGATGATTTTAGATGAATTTGAAAATATTAGCTAAGTTTGCTAGATAATTTCGACATTAGTTAAATTCTCGGACAACCCTTGGACATAACAATTCTGGTCGTTCCGTGATTAAAAAATTAATAATTTATAAATTCTAATCAAAAATATTAATCATTCATAATTTAAAAATATAAACAATTTAGATTAATCTGATAAAAACTTTTCATCATTAACATCCTATTTTTTTAATATATTTTTTCCATCTATTATACTCTTCTTCTAGCACATCTACCTTTAATTGTTTAAATTTTACTAAAGTTAGTGGATTTTATTGATAATTTCTGTTTATATTTATTGGTCTATTAGATTCAAATAATTTTTGGGTTTGTTTCCTTGATTTTGAACTTCGATTCCCGATAATTCAATTCAATTTATACGCATAAAACGTGACAACGCATAAAACGTGACAAAATAAAAATTAGCCAATTTTTTCATGACCCTAACAAGGATAGCAAGCCGACCCCGAAAACCCCGACCCCAAAGGCTCTCCCCGACCCGACACACCCGCCCCGGAAGGTTCGGGTTGCTAACCTAGTCCTAACAGATAAAAAGACCCAAGAAGAATTTCCTCGAAAGTCCCTCTTTAGACAATAATAATAATAGTTAACCAAAATATAAAATTTTTATAAAGGAATTTAAAAGGTTTTCTTATAAAGTTTTTTTCAAAACTTACCATTATATGTGTATACAATTTTCCAAAATTAATAAATTCGACCCTATAATTCAAATTGCTGAATCCATCTGTTAAATATTTTTCCTTTGTCATTTTTATCAATTTGAACCGACATCTAAAAGATAAATTTTTGAAATATTTAAAACAGAAGGATTCTCTAATTAGAGAAAAACTTAATTATGAGGCTCATTTCCTGCATCTTTGTCGTGTTTAAATGATCTAAAACGAGAAATTTCTGTTTTATTTCTATGAAAACTCATATTGGCTATCTTCACTCTAAAATTATATTTTTTATTTTAAACTATCTAGCGGGTAATACCTTGTATTTAAATCATCATCTTCCCCTCCCCATCCCCAAAAATCATTTGAATATCCATTAACTTTTCTGAGTTGTTCTACAGTTAGAGCGAGAACTCCACCAATAAATCCTGGGTAGTATTCTCTAGTTAAAAATAAATAAAGAGATTTTAGTAAGATTTATCATTATTTGAGCTGCCCTATCCAAATTAACAGATTTCTCAATTAATTAGCAGTCTGTATGGTAAGGAAAATGGTTGATAATCGCTCAAGTAGAGATATCAAGTTTATTTAATTTTTAAGTTACTTGTAACCAATCCTTTCAAGATAAACACTCAAATGTTTAGTATGTTTCGGATCTGTTGAGCATCTATATAAAATATTGTCATTCTCTGGATATGTATCAACATCGTGAAATATAATACAATCGAATGGATAAACTCTTATAGCCTTTTAAAATAAAAAAATATGCAAATTTTTGGTTATCTTTTTCCCCTCCAATCCTTACCATGATTCTTAGGCTGACTCCTGATATCTATTACTCGAAAATCTTATCCTCACGGCTCAAGAACAACCTTATATGTGCTATATTATGTCAAGAATACCACCATGTTTAATAACTCTAATTAGGCTGACCACTGTTTTTCAACAAAGATAGGCTCGGAACGCGCTCCTATAGAGCTCTGGGTACTCGAGCTAGGTTTTTCTATTTAGTTGTTAATCAACTTATTTTCATATAAGCATATACTTTGGGTATTTAATACAGATGTATAAATTAAAAATAAATATAATTACTTCCAAAACACCAATATTCGTCAGTCTACCTTTATTAAAGGCAAAAGTACCCATTTGCTCAACAATAAATATTGCATAATCTAATTGTTGTTTTTGTAAAAAACGATGAATATTATGAAGAAATGTTCGTAAATGAGGTTCTCTATTTCTAAAATACCTATTTTTGTTAAAAAAATATTTTTGTTTTCAATATTTAACCTATAAGGCACAACAATAGCAACTTTTTGCCTGGATTTACATTCTTTAGGTCTCCAATGCCCACCAGGCCATAAATCTTTATATTCTTCCTCAATTTCTTCCAATTTTAGAGAACGCATATCTACATCTATTTTGCCTTTTAGATTTGGAGGGATTTCTGGACAGAGTGTTAAATTGTCCTTTAAATGTTTTAAAATACTTAAAAATATCAAGTTTAGAGGAAAATTCCGTTCGAAAGATACTATTAGGTAGTAATACAACCCTTTTAAATTTTTGAATAAAAATTAAGGAGCTCCTGGAATGCCTTCGAGAGCACCAACTTAGTACAGTTCTATGATTGATCCAAGATCCGGGTGTGTTTTTGTGGATATACTCGGAAAGGATTTTATAGTAAAGGAATTTGTCTATAATATCGTTACTTGTTTGACTCTCCAAATCTTTGATATTTCGATTAATTGAGGTCCAGTATTGTTTTCTTTCATTAAATTAGTTAATTTATTGGTGTTAATAGTGATTGTAGTTGTTTTATCGTTAACTAAATCTTCCTTCACTTGCTTCTTCCCTTCTTTTTTATCTTCCTTCTTCTCCTCCTTCCTCTCTTCCTTCCTCACTTCCTTTTTCTCGTCCTTCTTTTCATCCTTCCTCACTTCCTTCTTCTCGTCCTTTTTCCCTTCTACCTTCTTCTCTTCTTTCCTCTCCTCCTTTTTTTCTTCCTTCATCTTCTCCTCCTTCTCTTCCTTCTTCTCTTCTTTCCCCTCTTCCTTCTTCTCTTCTTTCTTCCCCTCTTTACTCTCCTCTTTCTTCCCCTCCTTCTTCTCTTCAATTTTCTCTTCCGTATTTTCTTTATTATCCTTTAATAAATTAATTTTATCCTCATCTTCAACTTTTTTAGGCGTAACCGAATCCATTTGCCATTTAATTAAACGTGAAATTTGTGTAATTTGTGCTGCTTCTCTGCTAATAACAAATTCACGAAATAAATAAGCTGCAAATAGGGCCGAAGAAACAAATATTAGAACTTTTATGAAAGGTTTTACAGCCATTTATTGAAGAAAACTGGAAATGAAAATGTTTTATAAAATTAGTTGGCCTTTTATTTGGACATGGATCTTGAATATATTTTTGATTTTTTGATTTTGTTTGATTTTGGGAAAAATCAGTCATAAATATCTCTCATACTCCGATTTAGACAATTTTCGGGGTCTGTATCTCAGCCCATAGTTGAGCCCGAAGATAATTTTGGTGCGATTCAACTCATCTCACTGAGCTCTTTCGAATTGCATATTAATTGTTCGAATCGGAGTATGGGAGATATTACAAAATTTTACCTTGATTTTATTCGTTTATTAACTATGAATAAAAGCCATGATCAAAGGTGAAAGATTTGTTAATTTTTAGGGAATAAAATGCCTTTATTTTGTTAAGGAATAAAATTTTAGGGAATTAAATGCCTTATTTAATGAATTTTAAAAATAATTGTGGGCTGGGGATTGTGCAAAAAATTCTCCCAATTTCTTCGATAATAAGTCCTAACACGCTCGCTCCTATGTTTGTCATTAAAAACGTAAACGCAAGAACGCTGCTGTAATGATTTTTATGACACATTCTCCAATAAAAATTTAAAATAAAATTAAATGTTTCATGTTTTAAAATTTTTTTATTGAATTATAAAAAAGATTTAAATAAATTTATTTTCATAAAAATTCATATTTATTTGGGTTGGTCCCCATCCCCGAAAGTCGGGGAATTTAAGAGATTTTTTTGAAAATTCCACGCCCTACACCCCGTGGGGCTGCCTCTCCGAAAATTGTTCGCCGTGACTCTCCCCACCCCCTTGTCGGGGAACAATCCTAATATTTATTATTAATTCAAATCAGTTTTGATTTTACTAATATGTATAATGAAAGATTGACGTTGTTTTAAAAGCAGGGATGGGTCGCATCGAAAAAAAGTCGGGTCAGAGTTCAGATAGGTTTTCAAAATTTTCTTCAAACAAGCTGGGTTCGTGGTTTAGTGTGCAAAAGTTTTCTCAGGTATTGAAAATTTTTGCTGGTCGGGTACCATACCAAAACTTTATATCAAGTGAACTTACATACATGCTTATTTTATAGTCAAAAATAAATTTTATCAATTTATTAGTTCAAAGATTTTATTCAAAAATTATTTGAAAAATATTTTTTAAATGCTTATTTTATATAAAGAATTTAAATAAAATCAAGATGGGTAAAAAGGTTAAGAAAAGGCAAACAAACAATTTAACACAAAATAACCAGCCAACATGGGTTGGGGTCGTTTTGGCGCCGGGCCGTTTTGGCGCGAGAACAAAAAAGTGGTACTTAGGCGAGACCTAACTTCATAAAAATTTTCTCAAATTTCTTTAACATCCTTGACTACCTCCTCCAGAAATTTCAGAATTTTTCATGAAATATTTCCGAAGTTATAGTCGACAGACCTCGAAAAATTAGGCATTTTGCAGAAAATCAACATTTTTGGCCACAATTTCCGAAATTCTTGATCAAAAATTCTGAAATTTTTGGAGAACTTAGATAAAGGTGCGAGAGTTATTATTGCAAAATTTTATCATTTTTGATAACGAACTCGCTATCTTATAAGCTCGCGCCAAAACGGCCCAGTCCCGCCAACATTAAATTATATTTTACACGATTTAATACGTGTTAAAGGAATGGGAGGTTTTTTGATTGAGGTTTTTTAAAATATAATTTAAAGAAAACTATAGATAGGTACACATGTTTTCCTCATGAAATCACAAATTAATAGGAATGAGTAAAATAGGAAAAAAAATTTTTTTTAATAATTAAAACATCAGTGAAAAATTTGAAGAGGTTATTTTTGAAAAAAACGTTGAGGAAGAGGATTTCAAGAAATAATTTAAGGTATTTGATCTGACTTAATGTTCATGGGAACAACTCTTGATGATGCTGTAGATTAAAAGTTTGAAGTTAACGGAAATATTTAAATTAAATAAATAATTCTTCCAAATATGCCAATAAAAGTGTTTCAATTAACACCCAATAGTTTTAATATATTCCTTCCATTTAGTATAATCTTCTTCGGGAATAATTGCCTTTAAATAAAGTTAAGAAAAATTATTTTAATCAAAAAATATTAAGAAAATATAAGCGATTTCGGGAGTTTATGCTTATAGTTAATGAAGCGGCCCAGTAGCTATTCGTATATTAATTAGCTAATAATTTACTTATAGCCTCATTAATGATGTGGAGATGACATGATTTTTATTAAATATTTACCTTTATGTGAGTATATAATTTTCCATAATTAATAGATTCCACTCTATAATTTAAATTGCTGTATCCATCTGTTAGGTACTTTTGTTCAGTGAGGGCTAGAAGTTTATAACGACATCTATAAAATAAATAATGAATAGATAATACATGTATTTTTATTTTGGGATTATCTCCTCTAGAATTGAATAAGCCCCCTTTGTTTAAAGAAGTAAGCTATCTCTAATATTGATAAATTATCGTTTTGAGAGTTGGTCACCGACGGAGGGAGTGTCATGGGGAAAGCTTTTCGGGAGGCGGGGAATTATTTTATTTTTTACGGGTGGGGCGGGGAAATTTTAAATAATCTCTCAGATTCCCCGACTTTCGGGGACGAGGGCGGGGACCAACCCTAGTTTTTAGATAAAATTTCACAAAGAAGAATGATAAAATAGAGCCCGGGTAATCAAAGTTCGAAGAAACATAATAATTAATTTAAAAATAACTCACGGATGAGGCTCATTCCCACGATCTCTTTTATGTATGAAATTTTTAAAGCGAGAAATTTCAGTTTTACTTCTTATAAAGCTCATGTTTGCTAACTTTACTCTAAAATATTTTTTATTTCAAGATATAACTACTTTAAAATACCTCTTATTTAAATCATCATCCTCTTGACCCCATCCCCAAAAATCATTTGAATATCCATTAACTTTTCTCAGTTGTTCTACTGTTAGAGCGAGAACGCCACCAACAAATTCTGGATATAACTCTCTAATAATTAAATTAATAAGTGAAATAATCAAAATTTATTTACTTATAGCCCGTACGTTCCATATAAACACTAAAATGTCTAGTATATTTTGGATCTGTTGAGCATCTATATAAAAGATTGTCATTCTCTGGATATGTATCAATATCATTAAATACAATACAATCAAATGGATATACTCTCAAAGCCTTAAAAAATAAATAAAGTAAACCTTGTATAATCTCTTTTTTTAAAGAGGTCACACTGTTCACCAGAGTGCGATTTAAACATTTTCAGACTAGATAGAGGTGAGAGATTATATGTAAAAAGCACCAGGGCTATATGAGAGATTATATGTAAAAAGCACCAGGGCTCTTTTTAAAGAAGTCTCTCCTTTAGCTAGCGCAAGAGCTTAGTCGGCGGCTGGGAGCAAACCAGTATCTTCAGTAGGCCGGACTGATGTGCTTATCCATTACACAACGACGCCTACCGCATATCCTTGGATCTTCACAATAATATAATAATAAGTGCTCAGATTTTTAGGTCCCGAACAGAGATGGGTCGGAACTCGGATTTCAGACGCTTCACAACTAAAGTACACAACTAAAGCAGGGTACAATCTATCTGTCTACCAAATTTCATCACGAAGTCCCACGGACACCTCAGGCACTCTCCTTTGTTAGGGATTAAATAGCTGTATGCTTAAAATTATAATACTAATTTTTACTTCTAAAACACCAATATTAGTCATTCTCGCTTTATTAAAAGGTAATTTGTTTCCAATTTGTTCAACAATAAATATGGCATAATCTAATTGCTGTTTTTGTAAAAACCGATGAATATTATGAAGAAATGTTCGTAAATGAGGTTCTCTATTTCTAAAATATTTTTTTGTTCAGAAAATATTTTTGTTTTCAATATCTAACCTATAAGGCACAACAATAGCAACTTTCTGCCTTGATT
Organism: Meloidogyne enterolobii; assembly: GCA_963681835.1. Classification (NCBI taxonomy): domain Eukaryota; kingdom Metazoa; phylum Nematoda; class Chromadorea; order Rhabditida; family Meloidogynidae; genus Meloidogyne; species Meloidogyne enterolobii. The sequence goes on along the minus strand of CAVMJV010000013.1, from coordinate 715,783 downwards.
TACATTCTTTAGGTCTCCAATGCCCACCAGGCCACAAATCTTTATATTCTTCCTCAATTTCTTCCAATTTTATAGGACGCATATCTACATCTATTTTGCCTTTTAGATTTGGAGGGATTTCTGGACAGAGTGTTAAATTGTCCTTAAATATATTTTTAAATAAAATAGGAATTTAATTCACAGAAGTGACAAATACACCCAATCCTCAATCTTACATCAGTTTTTAAATTTTGGTTACCCATATAGGTGAGGGGGCTGATTAGCAGGAATATGCTATCTCTGCTTTCGCCTGCCGCTTTGTAAAATCCGGCAGGGCTCATTCTGGCAACTCCCCCATGGGATACCTAGAGATACACCCTTTGTTCGATATCCAAGAGGCATCTAGAAATGAGAGTTCGTCTATATAATCAAAAACTTTACTTCTTCTACTTTCCAAATTTTTGCTGTTTCGATAGGTTGATCTTGATTATTGTCTTCTTTTATAGTTGTAATTGTAGTTTTACTAATAGTTTTTTTAATTTCAAATTTATTTTCTTCTGTAATTTTCTCATCAATTTCTTCTTCTTCCCTAACTTGTTTAGTAACTTTAATTTCTTTATTTTCTAATTTTTGAGGTATTTCTTCTTCAATTTTTGATTTAATTTTATTTAAATTTATTTTTGCTATTCTTCTCAATCCAACTTCATTAATTAATAAAAAGGCTGCTATTAATGCTGCTATAATAATTATTAATCCTTTAAGTAATGATGCATTACTTCGAGGGTTAATTTTGTTTGTTTGATTTATAAACATTTAAATTTTATTGAATAATTTTCTAAAATAATTGTTTAAATTTCTTTGTTTTTTTCGATAGTTTAAAGAAGTTTGAACAAAGGAAAAAATTTTTTGCCATTGTAAGCCTATTTGTAAGCTCATTGGGGAATTGGCAAAAGACCTTTGAGATTTAGTATTAAACTCATAATAAAATCCTAGTCTTTCCTCATTAACTTAGCCAGATTTCTCCGGAGTTTCACGGTACCTTCTTGTTAATAAATTCTAAAACCGTGATTCAATATATTCAATGACAACAAAAAAGAGCCTCAACCTTTACGTGAATACTTTCCTCAACCTAAGAGGCATTTATTAAAATTTGGCTGGCCACGGGATAGAGGGCTTTAACGATTCTAGTCTACCTGCAATATTAATAAATCCAAAGCTGACTAATGCTTATTAATAAATGTAAAGAATTTTTATTAAATTTTGCAAAAATCATAGCTTTGAATGCAAATTTGTTTTTGGATAGAGAGGGGAAAATAAAAATAGAAACAAAATAAAAATAAATTTTGGCAAATAGCTAAATATTTTTTTATTTTTCATTTGGCTCAAAATTTTTATCGTGTTGTCAATTTAATAAACTAATGATTAAAATATTTAAAGAGAGACAAATCCAGGGTCAGACACAGCCGGTTATTAACCTGTACACTCAGAAAACCGGGAAATCTCGGACATGGTTTGCGATTTCGAGTTTAATAAATTATACTCTAAAAATTTTCAGTTATAATTTAAAAAAATTTCATAGAAACTGTTATTTTTGGGAGGATGGGGCTAATGGGGCTATAAAAATTTTCGCGAATTTTGGACCCATCGCGGAAACTAGCAAAAAACTGGATCAGAGAATTGATCCTGAAAGCTCCCCTGATCTTGAAAGATCCCTAATAAAATAATTCGGAGAGCTCCCAAATGAGCAATTCTTTTCATTTGCTTTTTACTCGTTGGAATACGAGGTAACTTTGTGGGCCAAAAATAATATACATAAATAAAAAAATGAATAATAATAAAAAAATTTTCCAAATTTGTGTTTTGTATCATCCATTAATAATTCACATGCTTTAATAAGAAAATATTTAAATTATTTGTGAGTTTTATTATTATTTTTTTATTTTTAAATAAAATTTAGTTTTTGCATAAATAAATCACTAAAAAATTTATTTATGGAAAAATTTTTTTTTGCAAAAGTAACGTCACTTTCTTATAGTAAAAAAAAGACAGCATACTACTAATGTTTCGCAGGAACCGCAAATTTGGCCGGAACCGGAGCCTGAACTGAAATTTTGACCGAATCAGGAACCGGAACTTCCAACGCAACAGTAGTACATACTAGGAAGCTACATATTAAATATTATTCAAAATCTAAGCTTTTGCTTAAATGGTCATTAATAAATTTAAGAAAATCTCTTGTTAAATTTACTCTGCCTGAATTTTTATATTAAAATTTGATGGGAGAAAAAAATATTAGAAATACGTATTTAATAAAAAAATAATAAAGAAATTTTTTAAAATTTTATTAAAAATTTTTTTAAAAGGCAAATAAAATTTCATTTTGATTTTTAATCATTTTTTTATTCTGCCGTCAATCTCCCTAATTAACCTGCCAGAAATATTTGAAACGGATAAGACTGCTTCTAAATAAATAAATTTAACTTTTGAACCTTGATTTATTAAAAAATTTTATACATCTGCTTTGAATTTAAATTGTAAGTCAAAAACTTCCTCTAATATAATGATACGTCGAAAATACTAAATAAATAAGGTAAATCCGTCCATGGCATAGGCAAAAATTAAAAAAATTTTTTTAAAAGCATAGGCAAACAGCTTTTAAAATTTGTTTTGTGAATGAAACCTATACTACTATCCAAGACATCGTTTCTGTTGGGTTTGGCTTTGCGTCGAGTTTTTATTTTAACTTTTTTACCACTAATTTGGTACGCCGAAGATTTGTGACCAAAATTTGTGATCCCAAAATACCTTAGGATCAGTTATTTGAAAAATTTGCTTAGAGCTGTTTCACTGAAAGAATTTGGATTTTAAGAAATTTTAAATTAAAAGTTGCAGAATGTAATTAGAGATTGTTTAAGCATTTCAAAGATTTATGTCCCTTATCATTCAAAATTGGGTTCCAAAATTTCTTATTAATTTAATTGTTTTAAGAACCGAATGTTTTCTTATGTATTCGTCGGTTTCAACTCTTGGTACTTGTCAATGTACTAATTTTTATCTAAGAAACTATGATATCAAAGGTGGTTCAGTCTCTAAATTAAAAACTATTGGCTATTAAAGACTAGAGTTAAGCGGTATCGGGATTTAGAGAAAAACCCGAGATCGGGATTTAGGAATGGTGATCCCGATCCCGGATCCCGACACGGGATCGGGATTGGCCGAAATCGGGATCGGGATATGGATTGGAGATCCCGATCCCGGTCCCGATCCCGAATCGGGACCGGTATTGAAAAATCGGGATCGGGATTTACTAAAAAAAATTTTTTTTTTTTAATTTTTAAATTTTTATTTTCTTCACATACGACTCAGTATAATTCTAAAATTGCCACTGCGGTGCTAAAATATTGAGTTTAAGTCTATACTCCAAATCCACGGATACTCCTCTCAATCCCTCTTGATCCCTCGATATCACACCAAATCACTCAATATTTCGTTAAAGTTGTAAAGACAGCTTTGTTCATTTTTGCGGCGAAGCAGGCGAAAATTTTGAGAATTTTGGACGTCAAGCTGCCAAATTTCTTCCATTTTTTGCGCCGCAGGCGAAAATTTTGATAATTTTGGATGTCAAGAAGCCAAATCTCTTTTCTTTTTCGCGCCGCAGGCGAAAATTTTTCTCACTTTCACGCCTCCACTCTTCTGTTAACTTTATTTCACAGACTTCTATTCAATTTATTAAGTCGGGATTTGCATCGGGATCTGATGCACATCCCGATCCCGATCCCGGATCCCGGCTCGGGATTGAGATTGGCCGGGATCGGGATCGGGATATTCATTTCGGGACCGGGATCAGAAAAATCGGGATCGGGATTTGAAAAACCCGGGATAATCCCGCCCGATCCCGACCGGGATCCCGATCCCGCTCAACCCTATTAAAGACACGAAGATTGTTAATTTTCTAAGGCACGAAACCAAGGTTATGTGTTCAAAATATTGCAGATTTTTGTATTTTTTAGAACTTTTTTTTGAAATAATTTTCGTAATTTTCATTCAACTAAAAAAATTAATTAATTTAAATTTAAAAGTTTTTAAAAAATATTTTTAATCAGATGATTTAATCAATTCCCCTATACTCATAATTACCAGAAAATATTACAAAACTAACTCCATACAATTCAATAAACTATTAGATAGGTTTAGATTGACTCAATTAACGCTAGATCCCCTAGGTTATGCCAATTGATCCTAGAGTAGGTCCTCGGCCATTTTCAAACCTTGACACCGATTTTGCTGACCTCGGGCCTCGGAACCTCGACCTCGGCCAAAATTTGCCCCTCGACCTCGATCTCGGCTTTTCCAGCCTCGGTGATGCTCGGTCTATGTTTTTTCAAATAACCTTGACCTCGACCTACTCTAGTTGATCCCATTGTCTTATACACGTTATTTTATTTTATTTTATTTGTTTTTCCATTCACGTTACAATTACATTTATTTGTTACAACATTTAACGGCTCAATGGCAGATAAATTACTATAATAATTAAAAAAATTTATTTTTCAATTAACACTAAATAAAAAATTATTTTTTATCACAAATTTAAAAAAAGTTTTCACATAATTAAGAAATAATTTTTGAGTAAACAATTATCAATATATTTTATAAATAAGAAAACAACATTAATAGAGTTGGCGTATACTAGTGATGATCGGGAGTTAAAAAAAGCCGAGAGTCGAGACCGAGAGCTCAAAAATCCGAGAAATTTCCCGATTTGAGAACCGAGACCGAGAGTCTCTACAATCACTAGCGGATACGGATAGAGTGAATTCAAAAAAGTCCGGAGAGCCGAAGATTTCGATTAGAGCCTGGGCTAGAATTCAACTACAATAATCGAGATCGAATTTAGGAAAAGATCGGTTCGATAACCAATATTTTTGTTCGATATCTACTAGTCTGATTCGATCTCTAATTTGAATTTCTCAGGATATGCCAACCCTGTTGATAATACAATGTATTTTTCAGAGTACCATTTTGTTGAAGAAATAAAATTTTTTGAAGCGCAAAATTTTTTTTAGTTTACAGGATCTTCTCTCCAAATAAGCAAAAAATATTAATTAAATTAACACCCGATAGTTTTGATATATTTTTTCCATTTACTATATTCTTCTTCAAAAACATCAGCCTTTAAGTAAAAATAAATTTATTAATAAATCAAGTCTTCCGAACTTGAATTTATATTCGAAAAATAATAATAAAACTCATTAAAATTTTTATTTTTATCAAAGAAAATTGTTTTAATTTTATTTTTTAAAATATTTTATATTAATATTTTATTTATTTATATTTTATTTTTTAGTATTTTAATTCATTTTTCAACTAAATTTCATTAATCTTTTTATGAGTTAAAATCCTTTCATATAACGAACTCGACTGCTAAATAGAAAGTTCGTTATATTAAGATTAACTCCTTTTATTAAGTAATTAATCTACCTTTATGTGAGTATATAATTTTCCATAATTAATAGATTCCACCCTATAATTTAAATTGCTGAACCCATCTGTTAGGTACTTTTGTTTAGTGAGGCCTATAAGTTTAAATCGACATCTAGAAAATAAATTTTGATAAGCGAATAATTATTATTCTAGAAATATTTTCTACAAGTCTATCCACTAGCTGTTAGTGAAAGTTTTTCTTAGAAAAGTCCAATCAAAATCTCGATATAGGTACAGATTTATGAGATAATTTTTGATCAATGTAGGGTAGCTCCCCACCCCGGACGATTTTTTGGTAAAAACCCCGACCCGAAGCCCAAATGCTCTACCCCACATACCCCGATCCACGACACAAACACCGAGGGTTGAGGTAAAACATACACCCTAGTTTTGATCATCAATGATGGGTATAAGGCGTCTTGTGATTTCGGCACTTGGTATTTCAAGATCCTAGCACCGGCTCCGGTCGAACCTTAAGTCTTACAGTATTTTTCTTAGCTAGTATGTTTTTTAAGAATAAAATGGATGTTAATAGAAAGGAAAATAAATTAATAATTTACATGAAGCATATTAATTAAAAAGTAACTTACGGATGAGGATCATTTCCATGATCTGTTCCATGTTTAAATGTTCTAAACCGAGAAACTTCAGTTTTATTTCTCTGAAAACTCATATTGGCTAATTTTACTCTAAAATTATATTTTTATTTAAAAAATATCATTCGAAAACACCTTGTGTTAAAATCATCATCTTCTCCGCCCCACCCCCAAAAATCGTTTGAATATCCATTAATTTTTCTGAGTTGGTCTACTGTTAGTGCCAGAACGCCGCCAACGAAATCGCCATATAACTCTCTAATAATTAAATCAAGTTACTATTAAAATAACAAAATATTTATTTACTTATATCCACCCCTTTCAAGATAAACACTCAAATGTCTAGCCACTTTCGGATCTGTTGAGCATCTATATAAAAGATTGTCATTCTCTGGATATGTATCAACATCGTTAAATACAATACAATCAAATGGATAAACTCTCAAAGCCTTAAAAAATAAAATACTAATGCCTGAACTGATTATAAAATAAACGTCCATGGGGCTTGGGGCTTAAAATAACCTAATTAGGAGATATCACTATGATCCCCCCTCCACACAGTTGTCAACCAAATTAAACTATGCCTCTTAAATTGAGATCTCTGGATAAATTGAGAAGTATCTTGGGACAATCAAATTGATAAACTCTCAAAGCCTTAAAAAATAAAATACTAATGCCGGAACTGATTATAAGATAAACGTCCATAAAGCTGAAAATGTATATCTCATAATGAGATACTTAATTGAAAGGTATCACATAGATCCTCCTCCCCTCCAAACCCAGTTGTCAACCAAATTAAAAAATGCCTCCTAAATTGAGAAGTATCTAGGGATAAGTTCTATCCTATGCTAAGGTCCGTCTAAAGAAAAACATTAACCTCCAAAACGCCAATATTTGTTAATCTTCCTTTATTAAAGGCAAAATCTCCAATTTGTTCAACAACAAATATTGCATAATCTAATTGTTGTTTTTGTAAAAACCGATGAATATTATGAAGAAATGTTCGTAAATGAGGTTCTCTATTTCTAAAATATTTTTTTGTTCAAAAAATATTTTTGTTTTCAATATCTAACCTATAAGGCACAACAATAGCAACTTTCTGCCTGGATTTACATTCTTTAGGTCTCCAATGCCCACCAGGCCACAAATCTTTATATTCTTCCTCAATTTCTTCCAATTTTAGAGAACGCATATCTACATCTATTTTGCCTTTTAGATTTGGAGGGATTTCTGGACAGAGTGTTAAATTGTCCTTTAAATATATTATACATACTTGAATTTTTAAATAAAATATTTATTAAATACACAATCGTACTTCATTATGAAATTTTAAATTGAATTCCACATAAGAAGGGAGCTTCTTAGACGATTGCCCCTATTTAATAAAGGGCAATCGTTAAGGAATAAAATTTTTCCATCTCCAATTGTGTTGTCGGATCCGTATATCCGTATCTTAAAAAGGGCGGATATCCGTGAATTTTCGTTTCAGATATCGAATCCGGATATACGAGGATTCCGGATCTATCCAACAACCCTAACTCCAAGGCTAACCAAAAAGTACATATTTCCATTGTAATCCAAGCAAAAATTTTACTTGTTTTACTCTCCAAAGTTTTGCTATATGGATAAGTTGAGGATCATTATTATTTTCTGTTTTTGTTAGCTGATTTAATAATATATTCTTCGGTGTAGCTATTGTAGTACTTTCTGTCTTATTTTGTTTATTTTCCTTTTTAATTTTTTCGCTACATTCTTCACTCCTAACTTCATTTTTAACTTCAAATTTATCCTTTTCTTCATCCTTATTTTCTACCGTCCCTTCAAGTTCACCTTTATTTTTTCCATTATTCCCCATTTTTTGAGGTACTTCTTCTTCAATTTTTGATTTGATTTTAATTAAATTTAATTTTGCTATTCTCCTCAATTCAACTCCATTAATTATATCATTTAATATATAAGCTGCTATTAATGCTGTTATAATTATTATTAACCCTTTAATTAATGTTGCCCTATTTTTAAGGTTAATTGTGCTTGGTGAATTTATGGACATTCAAATACACACTAAATTAAATAAAAATATTTTAAAAATAATTATCTAAAATATTGAAAAAATTATGGTGAACATTTAAATAAACGTACAGTATTTTCGCGATTAATTCCCCTGGGTAATTATTTTTCAACCCCTCCTTGGCATGGGCAACTAATCGAGTGAGGGGAAGTATGAGAGTTTAGGCATTTGAACGTTCAGTAGGGTATTTTGGAGAGGAAGATTATTGTTTCAGCCCAACTCTAGCACGGGGAATTAATCTAGAAAATACGGTATTTGCCAGTTAAGACATGCAAGGTGTTCGAAAATAATAAATGAATATATTTTTGGTCAAATACTTTTTCTTCGTCTCTAGGATATTTACAGGTAGATATTAGTGTTTCACCGGAACCGAAATTTTGACCGGAACCGGAACCGGAACCGGATCCAATTTAAGTTCCGGTTTCCGGAACCGGAACCGGAACTTTTCTAAGTTCCGGCCCAGAACCGGAACCGGAACTTTGAAAAAATTTTTGCTGCAAATTTTAAAAAATTTTTATTTTAAGTAGGGGTGTAGGTTTCCCCAAATTCTTAGATTAAATTCTGCCAAATTCTTCCGTTAATCGAAACCGAGCTGAATAACCGAACCGAAACTCTGGTTAACCAAAACCGAACCTAAAAACCGAACAGAACTACCCAAATCCCCTGATATGCTCGATACCCCACCAATTTCATGATATCCTTTGATCTCCGAATTTCTTCTAATTATCCTTAATCCCACCAGATCCCTAAATAGCAAATCACCTATATACCATTATAACTATTGATACATCGAAATCCCCAAATGTCACTCCAAATCTCCATTAATTCATGCGAATTTTAAATTATACTATATTTATTCTTCTTTTTTAGCGTCGCAGGCAAAAATTTTGATAATTTAGGAAGACCAAGTGAGAAATTCCAAGTTTTGGAAGGCCAAATCCCCAGGTATCCAATCCCTGGTATCTCCTTGCACAGCTCAATCCCTCGACATCACACCCAAATCCCTCTATATTACCTATGACCTCTTGAACTCACATAATGTAACTTAAAATCCATCTTCATCCATCCAAATCCTCAGATATACCAGCCAACTTACAAAAATTTTGGGATTTTAGGTGACCAAGGATACATATTTCTTCCTTTTTCAGCGCCGCAGGCGAAAATTTTGAGAATTTTGAAAGGCCAACCGGTGAAAATATTGCAAGGCCAACCCATATTTTTTCAAAAAACTAATCCTTAGGGGTGTAAAAAAGTTCCGGTTTGCCCGGAACCGATTTGTAAACCGGAGCCGGAACCGGAACCGGAACCAATTTGAGTTCCGGTTCCCGGAACCGGAACCGGAACCAAAAAAACACCGGAACTTTCCGGAACCGGAACCGGAACCGGAACTTCCGGTGAAACTCTAGTAGATATACATAAATGCTGAAAAAAGTTTTTATTTTTAAAGACTTTTATAAAATATTTATAAAATATTAAAAACAAAAAAACCTCTGATTTTTCAAAAGGTAATTCAGGTGGATTTTATATGTAAATACATAGACCCTTGGGGAGGGAAAAGTTGAATAAAAATGGGAAGATCCAGTTTTTTTCCTGGTTTTAAAATAAACACCCCTATATTTGAAATAAAGAAATTGAAATAATATGAAGGATAAATTTGAATTTTATTTAAAAATTTAAAATACTAATTTAAAAATATTAACAAAAATACATAAGATTCTACAAAAGTCAGAACAAAAGGATATGTCGGAAATCTGAGATTGCACAAACTTTCATTTTTAAAATTTTTTAAATTAAAATATGTTAATCAATTAAAAATTATGGATTATTAAATTGAATTTTAAATAAGTAAAAGTTAGAAATATTTAAAAAAAGACGAAGAAAATTTAGTATAAAATAAAAATTTTTATCGTGTTGTCAATTTATAAATTTCTGCCAATTTTAAATAATTATATTTAAGAGAGGCTTAAATATAAAAATCATTTTTTTAAATTTTGGAACACCTGCCTTTTATATTTAAATGAAAAAAATTTTTAGAAATTTAAAATGTTGCCCTTTTTTAGCTTTTTTAGCTTTTTTAAATATAGACTTTGCATATTTTATTTTTTTTACGAAATTTTTATCAGTAAAATTGTATCGATTCAATTGATAAAATTGTTTATTTGAATCTATTAAAGTGTTTAATTTTGATTTTGAAATTTTTTTTGATTTAAATTTTTTTAAATTTCCCTTTTTTACTTTGTCGTATAAAAAATTCAAAAAATATTTTTAAATGTAATAATAGAAAAAATGCAAATTAGAAGAATTTGAAATGATTTGTCAGTTCAAACTCTTCTCGAAAAATCGACGATTTATTGGATTGAAATTTTTGAAAACCAAAAATTGAACTAGTGATCATAATTAGGGTTGTCGGTTCCTGTAAATTCTTCGGATATCTGAAAACAAACCAAGAACAGAAAATCTTCAGTTCTTCGGTTCAGTTCGGTTCAGAACCGACAACCCTAAAAACAAAAAGATAATTAAATGTTAAGCTGTTTATTTATCAAACACAAAAAATTTTATTTTAAAATTTTAATATAATATTTTAAATAAATTTTTTAAATACTTAAAAAGTTCTAATAGTAAATATGTAAACAAATAAAAAATTTAACAATTCTAAAAAAAATTTTTTTTCAAAGGTAAAGCATAAAAATTTTATTATGTTCAATAAAAATATAAAATTATAAGAAAAGTGTGATGATAAAAAAAATTTTTTTATTAATTTTTTTTGAATTTTTTTTCTTTTTTCGATTTTACAAAACCGTTTAAAGCAAAAAAATTTAAAAATCAATGAAAAAAAATTTTTTTTCGATTTATTTAAATAATTAATAAATGAATGAAAACAAAAAAAGCAATATTTAATGGAAAAGCAAAATTCAAACAATAAATGGAAAGATAAATGAGGAAAAAAGTAAATTAATAAATTTGGAATGAATCACTAAATAGTTAAAAAAATAAAAATGGAGACAAACAAAATTTTATCTAAAAAATATTTTTAAATTGTTTCGTAAATATTTTTTTAATAATTGATGATAAAATATGTTTAAAATTAAATTTTAAAATAGAAATTAAAAAATTGAAAAAAATTTGGAGTAACCAATTTCTAAGGCATAGAATAACATGTTTATCACAAACGTAAATAAAAGATTAATGAAGGTGGCAACACAGTAGTATAAGATAACTAAGGATCAGAGGTGTTTTTCAACAAAATATTTAAAACACTAGTAATTTTAATCCCAAAATTAAATTTTGATTTTTTATTAGTCTTTTAGGTACCTGAGGACAATATTTAAACGATAATTTTAAAAAAATTGGGGTCTAAAAGGAGAAAACACAAAAATAGTGGTGGAACTGTAGTTATGTGGAGCACTGTAAATTGGAAGAGCCGGAAATCGGAACTGGCTCAATAGTCGGAACTCGGAAACGGAAATCAAAATTTTTTTTCGGAAATCGGAAGGAAAAAACATCGGAACTCGGAAATCGGAAATAGGAAAATATCTATATTTTATTTCATTATTGGTATCATTTTTGGGCGGATTGAGAAAAAGTCTGGAGGGTTTTCGAAAATTTTTCGGGTTGGGGTTCTGTTGGGTATGTGCTTAGTATAAAAGGCTACGGCTTTAGCCATTCGGGGGTTAGTGTCGGTTAGTGTCTGTTAGTGTTATTCTTAGTCTTATTCTAGTGCTCCACATATTCGGCGTCGGCCATATTCCTATTGTTCGTTACTATTGTATTTAGTATTGTAGATAAAGCAAAGTTTGTTAGTCTGTCTTATCTTGTTATTCTTGTTAGTACGTAGACATAGAAGTCACGTACAAAATGGTTCACGCCGATGATTCCTGATTTTCTATAAACTTAGAAAAGTTTAAAAAATTTTAGGGCTAGGCACAATGCAAATGGCGTGAAATTGCGTGTTTTTTTTTGACTTGCGGATTTTAAAATTAAAATTGCGGTTTTCGGCCGTGGAAATTTTTTTTTCAATTTCGTCCGGTCATGGATTGGATTTTTTAGGAAATATTTTTTAAATATTTTTTTGAATATTACTAAAAGTATCAAAAATAAAATTTGTTTATTGAGGGATTAAAAGAATGCGAAATATTGCGATATTAAGTCTTTACATATTTATTTTTTGAATTTATTTTTTCGGAATTATTTAAGAATGTACCCTATTCAAATAAATAATTTTACTCAGAAAAACAAAAAAATTTTTTTATAAAAATTAAAGACAAAAATTAATTTAAAATATTATTTGGTTACCGTATTTACTCGATTAATTCCCCTCTTTTGAATAATTCCCCTCACTTGAATAATTCCCCTCTCTTGATTAATTCCCCTCCCTCGATTAATTCCCCTCTCTTGAATAATTCCCCTCACTTGAATAATTCCCCTCTCTTGATTAATTCCCCTCCCTCGATTAATTCCCCTCTCTTGAATAATTCCCCTCACTTGAATAATTCCCCTTGCTATGGATGAGTTGAAACAATAATCCCCCACCCCCAAATACACGTTCAAATTTCAAAACTCGAATAATTCCCCTCCTTCGAATAATTCCCCCTGCTACGGATGAGTTGAAAATATAATTCCCCAGGGGAATTAATCGAGAAAATGCGGTAATTAAATATTTTTTGAAAAAATAAATTAAATTTTAAAGGCACAAAAAAATTATTTTTTAATTTTCATGACTAGAATGCTTCTCTCCCAATCACTCCAAATATCAACACCCAATAGTTTTAATATATTTTTTCCATTTAACATATTCTTCTTCGGGAATAATTGCCTTTAAAAATAAAAAGTTTATTAATTAAATAAGTGGCCGGATCAGAAAAAAATTTTTATTTATTAGTAGGGCGTGTCAAAATATGCACGGAAAATCCCATAATATGCACACATATATGCACCGAAAACTGGATATGCACTCAAAATTGGCTAAATTCACTAAAAATTTGCCAAAATATGCACGAAAGTATCGAAATATGCAAAAATATGCATTAAGAACCGGGTCCTAAAGTCCTCGGACCGATGTAAAAACAACATTTTTGATCGTTTCAGCTCATGGCATATCCGCATGCAAAATTGCATTTGCATCTTTTGACACTCCTATTTATTTTCTAAATTATTTAGTCTACTTTTTAAGGATTTTTCTTATCTGAGGAGCTGTAAATTCGATAGATAATCTCCAATTTTACAATTTTTTCCATTTTATAACATTCAATCTACCTTTATGTGTGTATATAATTTTCCATAATTAATAAATTCCACCCTATAATTTAAATTGCTGAACCCATCTGTCAAGTACTTTTGTTTGGTAAGGCCTAGAAGTTTCCTTCGACATCTGAAGAAATTTTTTTTATTTTAAATGTACATATTTCTAAAATATATCCACATTTCAATAAATTTTAGAATTTCTGAGCTATAAGGGTTTCCCACTCCCAAATCTATCGAAAAATTTATTTGATGTGAGATGGAAAAAAGGGATGTCCGGAAACAGAGATTAGGGTTGGGGCTTTCAAGTCGGGCCGAAGTTTGAGTCATTTTTTTCGTAGGTTCTTTTTCGGGCGGGCCCAACCGAGTTTTTTTCAGGCCAAAATTCAATGCCCGACTAGATCCTTCGGACCGGGCCTTTTTTTATATTTTTTATCTTTCGCCCCAACCCTTATCTAGCCGACATAAAAATGAAATTTCCGATTTCGTGAAACTGGGAAACAGATTGTCTATGTAGATCCAGGGTCTCTAATGGTAGAACTTAAGTTGGAGGAACAAAAAAAAGAGAAAAAGGGATGTCCGGAACAGAAATTAGGGTTGGGGCTTTCGAGATCAGATTCGTTATGTAGACCCATGTTCTCTACAAAAATAACTCAAGGAAAAAATAACTCACGGATCGGGGGCATTTCCACTATCCCTTTCGTGTATGGTATTTCTAAAGCGAGAAATATTTGTTTTGCTTCTTGTAAAACTCATATTGGCTAATTTTACTCTAAAATTTTATTTTTTTATTTAAAAACAATCTACTTCAAATACCTTGTATTTAAATCATCATCTTCTGCCCCCCATCCCCAAAAATCATTTGAATATCCATTAACTTTTCTGATTTGCTCTACTGTTAGGGCTAGAACACCGCCAACATATTCTGCGTATCTCTCTCTAATAATTGGTTAAATTAATAAGATGAAGGTAATTCAGAACAAAATTAATCCTGAAACACCCTTGATTCCAAAAAAACCCCAAACCTTTAATACTGATTAGAAACAGGAGGTTTTAAGTAGACGCTATGGAGCACCCTCTAGTTTGTGTTTACATAAAATTAGCGATTAACGCCTTGCAGTTTTTATTTTTACAAATCCCCTCAATTTCATGTTAAACTTATTCTTAGCGTTTGCCACCTAAGTCATCGCAAATTTAAGTAAAGGTATCAATTGGGTCATTTTGACCCTATCCGTCGTCTAAAAGTTAATAAAATATTTATTTACATAAATTTAGCCCTTTCAAGGTAAACACTCAAATGTCTAGCCACTTTTGGATCTGTTGAGCATCTATATAAAAGATTGTCATTCTCTGGATATGTATCGACATCGTGAAATACAATGCAATCAAATGGATAAACTCTCAAAGCCTTTAAAAATAAATTTTCTGGGTTTATGTATTATGCCTATAAAACGGAAAGATGAAAATGATTTTCAAAAATTAAATTTCGGCCTAGAAAGAATATTTTTGCTTATTAAATTTGGAAGAATATGAATATCTTAGCGGCTACTCCCAAAAAATTTATTTAGCCACATCCGTTAATAATATCCAATTTAATCTAACTTTATCTCATTCACTTTTTATATGACAAGGAATCGTCGTTTACTGTCAGTGCGAATTTGATATTTTTGGTACCATTCGATAGAGGACCCTCGACTTCCTATTGTGACCAGACTTGCTCATGGATACGGATACAGATAATTTCAAAATGCCTGCGGATATCCGTCTGTATTCGCCGTAAATATGCGGATACGGATACCAACATCAGTATCCGTGAGCAGGCTTGATTGTGACATGATAGCCGTTTTCACCGTATTCACAATAGGAAATCGAGGGTCCTCTATCGAATGGTTCCAAAAAACTATTAAATTCGCATTGACTGTAGATGATGGTTCCTTGCGAGAAAGTGTCGTTTCTCGCCACTAATATTTTTTATTTTGCCCTTCCCTGGCATTTAAAATTAAATTTCTACCTCCAAAACACCAATATTTGTCAGTCTCCCCTTATTAAAAGGTAATTCATCTCCCATTTGTTCAACAACAAATATTGCATAATCTAATTGTTGTTTTTGTAAAAACCGATGAATATTATGAAGAAATGTTCGTAAATGAGGTTCTCTATTTCTAAAATATTTTTTTGTTCAGAAAATATTTTTGTTCAATATCTAACCTATAAGGCACAACAATAGCAACTTTCTGCCTGGATTTACATTCTTTAGGTCTCCAATGCCCACCAGGCCACAAATCTTTATATTCTTCCTCAATTTCTTCCAATTTTAGAGAACGCATATCTACATCGATTTTGCCTTTTAGATTTGGAGGGATTTCTGGACAGAGTGTTAAATTGTCCTTGAATTAAAGTATTTAGTTAAATTCTATTTAAAATAATTAATATCAGTGCTGGTTTTATATATGTAGGAGAAACTCCAGATCTTTCCTGCTGGAGCCAGGGGTGGATCAGAGAGGACGAAGGTGCCGGAAATCTAAACTTGGATCTCGGAATTTCTCCAAAATTTCTGAAATCGGAAGGAAAAAAACATTGGAAATAGGAATTCCGATCCACCTCTGTCTGGAGCTGGAGATTGTGCTTAATTTTAAAATGCCCAGAACCAGGAACAAGCTCTTGAAAAATTTGTATTCACGGGGCCATTATAGATTGTCAAGAAATCTTCGGAGCCCTAGCTAAAATTTCAAAAAACATCAGACGTACACCCCTCCATAGTAACGCGAGCCCAATGTATCGCAGAGCTAAAACGTCGTTCAAAGTGGCTGGTCCGGGACGCCTTGTTATGGTTTGATTCAGCTCGTCAAGACGCATCGAACCATACCAAGGCGTCCCGGATTCGACCACTCTGAACGAAGTTATAGCTCTTGGCCTACTCCCGACTCAAACACAAGAAACCCCCCAAGAAACCCCCAAATATCCCTACACCAATTAAAATTCCCCACTTGTTCCACTCTCCATATTTTTGCTATTTCGATAAGTTGATCTTCATTATCTTCTTCTTTAGCTTTCAGAGTTGTTATTTTAATTGTAGTTGTACTTGTAGTTTTAATTTCAAATTTATCTTCTTCCCTAATTTTCTCCTCAATTTCTTCCTCCCTAACTTCTTCAGTAACCTTAATTTCTTCTTTTTTCTGAGGCATTTCTTCTTCAATTTTTGATTTAATTTTAATTAAATTTATTCTTGATATTCTCCTCAATCCAGACTCATTAATTAATATATAGGCTATTATTAATGCTGATATAATTATTATTAATCCTTTGATTATTGTTGCTTTACTTCGAAGGGTAATTATGGTTGCTGGATTTATTGACATTTAAGACTGGATAAATAAATAAAAAATTTTTAAAGAATAATTCACTAAAATATTATTAAGCCTAAGTTATAACAAAGTTATGAATCGCCTAGATGGACCCTGGTGTATATAAGATTAACTCATGAGTAGGGTTATTCCCCGAAGGGGGGAGGGCCACGTGGAAAATTTTCGGGGAGGCAGCGCCACGGGGGGGGGGGACGGGGAGACTTCTATGCCTACTTACTAATAATAATAACAAGATAAGACAGTAACTAACAACTTTGCTTTATCTACAAGAATATACGACTAAGACTAACACACGAACTGGCTAAAGTCTCAGCTTTTATACTAACATTAAGCACATACCCAACAAAGATAAGATAACTATAAGATACATTCTTGGAGCCAAAAAATTGTAACTTAAAATTGTTATGTACCTAGGATGGGCCCTCATGCATTTTAAAAAGCGGAAGTGGAATTTTTAAAGAGCGGAAGTGGAAAGAGTTAAAAGCAGGATCCAACGCAAAACGAAAGCGACGTAGGGCAAAATAGGGAAAAATTGCGGAGTTTCAAAAAAAGTGGAATCCGTTATATACCATATCCAATGGCCTTGTATTACAATACGATATGTAATAATAATAAGGCCTAGCAAAGAATATGTGGAAGACGAATAAGACAATAACGGGAATAAAACAATACAGACGATAACAATGAGACTTAAACAAAATAATTTAGAAGAACGGCTTTTATACTAAAAGTTAATACCCAACAATAATCAGGCAAGGCAACTTAAATGAGATATAATAAAAGCTTATAGCGTAGTTGTCATTGATAAATTTAAAAAATTATGGATTGAATTAATTCTCTATTATTACCTGAAAATGTTGAAACACCTGCCTTTTTCAAATTTAAAATTTTTAGAAAGAATAGTTGCTTATTTTTGTCGTGTTGTCAATTAAGTTAGAATGGATTTATTTAAGAGAGAATTAAAGCTGTTGCTAAATTTGGTAATTAATTTGCCTCTATCTTATACAAACGTTTCGTTAGTTTTATTCTTGGATAAAATTTTATTTCTTTAAATTAATCCAAGAAAAATATTCGAATGAATTTTGGTGGATCTACGGGAACTTTTGGCAATTGAGGTAGTACCGAGGAATACCTACCGAGGAGCGATTGGTGGGTGAAGGATTTAATCTAGAAGAAGAAGATTGAAGAAGTGGAGGATTTAACAATGGATGCGGGTTGGAATGAGGAATCAAAAAAGGGATTTGAACGAGAGCAAGTATGGCTGAACTAACCGTATTAACTGTATTAGAGACAAATGGGGCTTAATTATTAAACACATCCTCCAAAATGTTGCTTCATTAGGAGGGGGTTCTAATTCGGGTGGGGGGAGGCGGCTTTAACACTAGACTTAAACTAACACACGGCTTTAAACTCTTTTTGCGACGCTTAAAAATTATATTATAAAAATTAAACACCTGCTTTGATTTAACAAATTAAATTTAAATTAATAAATTTAAACAATTTAAATTAAACAAAATAAAAATTAAACATTGTAAATTCTTCTATACCTCTTCTATTTTAATATACCGTAAATTTTCTACTAGAAGCACATGTGCTTCTATTTTTCGATCCTCTCGTAAGGTGTGCTTATATTAGAGACTGTGCTTCAATTAGAAGATTTACAATAATAACTAGATATCGGACTGGGACCAAATCTCAAACAAAGACCATCTCCTTCGTCGTATGAGGTTTCGAATACAAATTTTAAAAAATGTTAACAAAAATACATATTATTATTTTTAAATTTATTCCTCTTCTAAAGACATAGAACTGTAGATTCCTGCCGCTCTTGAAAAATCCTTGGATATTTGGAACTAACCGAATTATACAGTTACAGAGGTCACTTTAAGATTTTCTCCATAGAAAGCCTTTAATCAAGGTACAGGACAAAAATTTTTATTTAGAATATGGCAGCAATATTATTCAAGTATTATTTTGTTCTACAAAAAATTATCAATCAAAAAAAACTTGATCAAATCTCTTAACGTTATTTTCCTAACCAGAAGTGGGAGCTCAAATAATCACTTTTATCTACTCTTCTCTAATTTTTTGGTTATGCTTTAATGAATTTTTAATTTTTAAAATATTTATTTGTTTAAAATAAGTATTTAGTTATAGTAGAAATATAAAAAATTATTTTAAAAATATTTTTGAAAAATTTCAATTAATTATTCCTTTCCTCTCTTCAAAAAAATTTTTTCTTCAATTACATGTTTTAACACACATAGCCCCAACACAAGCAGAGCTACAACCATTTTGTTGGGATTTTTTGTTTCCAACATTTTGAGGAAAAATTGATTCTCCTTGACTATTACCGCCATTACTTATTTGAACACAATCGGGGCCATTTGAATAACTTGGAACTCCATTCGTCTAAAATTTTGTTGAATTTAAGTCGAATCTTACTATAGTTTCACCTTCGAACAAAAATTATTTTTAATTATTAATTATTAAAACTATTTTAATAATCCGAGAACAAAAACCTATGGACCAGAAATCGAAAAATAATATAAAAAAAAATTTAGGGTGACTAGGTAACACTAAATTTAAATTTTGTTACAAATGCTAGTCCTCCTCATCTATTTTTGCTAATATCTCATCAAATATTATCCCTCGTTGTTTCTTGAAATAAATAAAAGTGTATATAACTCATATGGTTTTTTAAATTAATCATTAGTTCGGCGAAGGCAACAACCATGTTTATGACCGAAAATTGAATTTTAAGAACTACTAAAATTCTTTTATATCGGGAAGGGTTCTAATCAGTCAGATAAATTTCCTACATAATTAAATGAATTTATTTTTCAAGATTCAAACGATTGGAATACTTAATTGATAAGACTTTAACAAAATCTAGGGTCATTTTTAAACATAAACTAACCATTTGAAGACAACTACAATCCACTTTATAATTTAAATTAAATACAAAAATTACTAAAATTAAAAATTTTAAAAGAAAGTAGGACATATTTTAATTTTAAAAATAAAAATAGAAATAATTAAATTTAATTTTTATATTCACCACAGAGTTTTCCAACTTACTAATTATTTTTTTAAATTTTAATATTAATAATTAGAATGCAAAGAACTCTTCTTTTTTTAATTCTTATAAAATTAATTAATTAGTAAACACCTTTATTTTGTTGTTACGTATAATTAATTAATTTTTTTCGAATTTTATAAAAACCCTCGAATATATAAACTCTCCAAAATTACTCAGAAGACAACTAATTTTAATAATAAAAATTAATTTCCTTCACTTTCCTTCCAATAAATGTTTCAAAAAAATATTTTTATTTTCCTTTTCTTAACAATTTTTATTTTAAATTTATCAACATTAATTAACGGTGATTGTGTCCAAATGTGCCAAGGAAGTTCTTGTTCTCAAATTTGTAAAAAGAAAAGAGATGTGAATAAATGGGTGGATATTTGGGGGAAATTTAATAATTCGAAAAGGAGGAAGAGAAGTCTAGAATCTTCTGCTATACTTTGCCGGCTTGGAGTTTGTAAAAGTGCTAGTGCTTCTTTGGGATGAATAAAAATAAAGAGAATAATTGAATTAATTTTTTAATTAAGAGTTGAGTTAAATATATTTTTTAAATTAATTGGCAAGATTTTTCTAAAGTGTTGTTATTTTTCGATAATTTAAATAAAAATTTATAATAAATATGTAATATATTTTGGTCAATTTTTCCAAAATGAGAATATAGGCTAGAGATAAAACCGAGACGAAATCGATAATTAAAATCTTATCGAGATCGAGAGATTTTTTGCTCCTATATACATAGTCTGATCCACATAATGACAGTTTAATAATACAGCGGAATCTCGATAAGCGACACCCTCGGGAAGCTAGTACACTGCTTCCCAGCCATAGTCCCAGAGTGGGTTGATTTTAGTAAGAAGAATGCATTTTGATGAAAGAAATAAATCTTTCGAAGAGGAATAAATTAAAAATAGGTATATTTTTTTCTCCAAGATTTTTTAAATTTTAACTAAAATTGTAAAGGAATTTGAAAATTTTAAATTGTACTTTTTATTTGGAGAATTAAATTAAAATTAAATTCCAATTAAAATTTTTTGGTATGCCACATTTTGCCTTTGGTATGCCACATTTCGAGTATATTTTAAATTTTAAGCTTATTTTCCAGAAATAATTATATAATAAATTTTGTAAGGAGTAGTCTAGCAGAAAGGAATCTTATTGAATAAATGCGCTTATAGAACAAAGCGGTAACATCTATGCCTCGGCAAGCCTGAGGACCTGATCAACCCTCAGAGTTTTACCGATTAAGGTGAAAGGTATCCCGGACTTAAGTCTTACTAAATACCCCAAATGGAAAGGCCCTAGCCAGCACGCTCCAATTGGCGTGCTGTGTTTCTATTTATACACCTTCAAAAATTTAAAAAAAAATTTATTTTCGCTTATATAAAATTAATAAAAATTAAGCAGGTGCGTTTTTAGAAACATAAATGTTTATAAACTATGTAATATTTTTTTAAATAAGAAAGTATTTAATTGCATATCCTTTTTTAGAATTAAATATATTTTTTTATTTATTTTATTTTTGGTATTAATCTTTAGTATAATAGATTGTAGCGTAAAATATATCAATAAATCCTTCTTAAATATTAAAAACTACCTATGTACGATTTATAAATTTTATTTAATTCAGGGCTCCGATCGACAAAATGCCACTCAAAAGTATCAAAATCTTGATTAAAAAGTATATAGGGAGAAAATTTCCAAATTTAAAGGACACTCAAAATTAAATTAGAAAATATTTATTCGTCCTCAAATCTTTTATATTTCTCTCCTAAATGAATCTTTTCTAATAATTTCTTGTTTCAACTGAGCACTTTGTTAATTTCAATGCACCTTTAGTGGCGCCGAAGGCGCCAAAAAATCTATTTCTTGCGCCGCAGGCGAAAATTTTTTGAAATTTAGAGCCCAAGAAGCTAGATTTCTTCCTTTTTCAGCGCCGCAGGCGAAAATTTTGAGAATTTTGGAGGCCCTAGGCCAAAAAATTCACTTTTTTGCCCAATCCCTTTCCCAATTTCATTTTCAATCAAAAAATGTATATACTTTCAAAAAAGTATAAATTCAATTTCATAAGTATGGAGGTCGATTTAAAAGTAGAATACTTTTAAAAAAGTAGGAATCGGAGCCCTGATTTAATTAAAAAATATATTTCACTTCAGCGAAACTTCTATATAATTTAATTAGAGTTTAATTTAGCCAAATTTCGTGTCACTTTGATTCATCATTACCCTCTAAACAATTAAAAACCTCATACCTATATGCATTATATAAAATGTACTCTAATTAGCGACACCCATCGGGTCGAATTTTACTAACGCAAGATGGACTGTGACATGGTAAGTAGTAAAATGTGATAAAACATCCTCGGGATCGAAATATGTGAGCGTAAGAAGGATAAGAAAGATTTCATTAATTGCTGATACATTTCAGGGGTGGTTTCTATTATAAGTTTCCAGGGCTAAACTTTAAGAAATATTAAGATTCAAAAAACTGAGTTTTTTAAGCTTTTTAAATTAATTCAATTCTCAAAGTGCAGCTCAAAAATACATACATATATGTAGATAAATACGTAAATAGTAGCCAAATTTTCGCAACTCTCTCTTATTTTAAAACAGGGCTCCGATCGACAAAATGCCACTCAAAAGTATCAAAATCTTGTAAAAAAAGTACATAGGGAGAAAATTTACAAATAAAAAGTACACTCAAAATTAAATTTGAAAATATTTATTCGTGATCAGATCTTTTATATTTCTCTCTTAAATTAATCTTTTCTAATAATTTCTTGTTTCAACTGAGCATTTTGTTGACATGTCAAAATTTGCTGTCACATGAAGCAAAGCTCTGACAGTCTTAACCTCAAGCGAGTTTCTTTCCTTCGTCCATTGAATGTTTGCCATTGAGAAGCGCCGCAGGCGAAAATTTTTTGAAATTTGGAGCCTAAGAAGCCAGATTTCTTCTTTTTCAGCGCCGCAGGCGAAAATTTTAAGAATTTTGGAGGTCCTTAAGCCAGATTTCTTCGTTTTTTCAAAAATGTTGATAAAAAAGTACATACTTTCAAAAAAGTACAAATTCAATTTCGGAAGTACGAAGGTCGATAAAAAAGTACAATACTTTTAAAAAAGTACGAATCGGAGCCCTGTTTTAAAATATTAAAAAAAATTATTTTTTAAATATTTGTTCATCTGCCTTTAATATTGCTTTTTGTATTGATTCTATAATAAATATTAATATTATTATTTTTAACTCCCAAATTTACTTTATAAGCAGAGGTGGGTCGGAATTCCGATTTCCGACTTCCGATTTCCGACGTTTTTTTCCTTCCGATTTCCGATTTCCGAAATTTTGAAAAAATTTCCGATTTCCGAGAATTTTTGAAGCATATTTCCGACTAGAGATTTTTCAAAAATTCTCAAAATTTTCGCCTGCGGCGCAAAAATTCGAAGAACTCTAACTTAAGAACCTCCAAATTTCTCAAAATTTTCGCCTGCGTCGCAGAAAAAAGAAGAAATCTGGCTTAAGGACCACCAAAATCCTCAAAATTTTCGTCTGCGGCGCTGAAAAAGGAAGATTTTTGGCTGAAGGATCTTCCAAAATTCTGAAAATTTTCGCCTGCGGCGCTGAAAAAGAAAGTTGAATGGTATATCGGAGTATTAGGATGGATCAAGCTGGACTTTGAGTTATATGGTGTGATTTCAAGGGGTATTAGTGTGATTTTAAAGGGAAATAGCTCTGTATTTTGAGCAGGGGTGGGTCCCCAAAACTCTCCTAATACACTAATATCGCTTTTAATGCCAGATTTTCTGATAACCCCCTCAGATCCCACAATATCTCTTTAAATCCCTTCAAATTTTCTTCCCTCTATAACCACTCAAATTCAATAATCCCAATACCTCAAATCCAATCCCACCGATATCAATCTTAATCCCTCTATGTACCTTAATCACCCGATATCTCTCGATGTCCCTAATATTTGCTCAAATCCTTCGATGTCCTTTTTAACCCCCTCAATAATATCTCCGATTCTTGATTTCGGATTGAACTTCCTTTTATGCAACATAATTTGCCACTATACAATTATATATATTTGAAAATAAAATTTTTTTATTTCCGAAAAAATTTTATTTCCGACTTCCGATTTCCGGTGTTTTTTTCCTTCCGATTTCCGAAAAAAATTTTGATTTCCGATTTCCGAGTTCCGACTTTTGAGCCAGTTCCGATTTCCGGCTCTTCCGATTTCCGACACCTCTGACAGTTCCGACCCACCTCTGTTTATAAGCAAAGAAAATAACCTGATCTGAAAATATTAAAAAACAGACTGCCAATAATTTCATTCAATCAGAAAAATTTTTACGAAATTACCTACATATCAGGGGTGGGTTTAGTCTCGTGTCTCGTTAAATCTCATTCTCCTTTTTTTGAGGATCTCGTATCTTGTGAATCTCGTGTCTCCTATTTTGTGGGACTTGGCCCACCCCGCCACAGTTCTAAGAAGTTTATCTGACCGAAAAACAAAATTTGGGGTCTTAAAATTAGTCTTGCTCTGTTCTAATATTCAATATTGTAATCAACTCGACATTTTATTTTAAATATTTATTTGAATGGAAATAAAATAACAAAGTAATAAAAAAAACTTTTTTTATTTTCAAACAAATAATTTTTTTTGCTTTTGACACGTTTTATCAAACGTTTTAAGGAATATTAACGTTAACTCATACAAATATTATTCATATATTTTACCAAAAAATTTATTCTAAACTAAATTCTAACTATTCATTTTAATTGTCGGAATTTTTAAAATTGATTTAACACCCTAAATTTTAATCAAAAATGTTAACGAGCCAAAATTTAGTTACACGAGAACCACACTCCCATATTTAGGATTGATTCCCAAAAAACAAAAAAAATTTGAGCAATTTTGATTGGATTATTTGATCGAATTATTTAAACTACCGTATATGTATAATCTATTAATTACCCTCCCTCAAATAATTACCCCACCTCTATTAGTTACCCCCTCCATCGAAAGTTTGAAAAAATAATTACTCCTTTAAAAATAGTTATAATTAGCCGTCCTTAAATAACCTCTATTAATTACTTCGCCTCTATTCACTACCCTCTCCAGAGTGAGGTCGAAACAATAATTACCCAGGGTAATTAATAGAGTATATACAGTAGTTCGAAATCATACTTCAACAGACAGTTATTAATCCTTTTTTCAAGCGAAATATTATTACTTAAATTCAATCGTGCATATCTCATATCTCTATTTTATCTGTCACAGTGATTGTATTCCAACCTCCCATTAAAGTCCGATTTTTCCTGAATTTTGTCCCCTCTAGCTTAATCTGACACCTACTCGTACGTCACTATATGATCAGATCCTTCTGTCCTCTAACTTTTACATTAATGGCAATATTTTGTTTATTTAGGTGATAAAGCTAAATTTAGTTTCAATTAAAAATTCTAAATTATTATTTAAATATTTTATTATTTTTTGCCCAAATTAGGCAAAATATATTGATTTAAATGGTAAATATTTTTTATTCTTTTTTTTAAATTTCCCTTGTTTTTAATCGCAAAATTCAAATAATAAATATTTTTAATCCTTTAAAACTTTTTTTAAAATAAATCTCTTCTCTTAATTTAATAATAATTATTATTTTTTATTTATTGTTTCAAATTTTGAAATTTTGAAATAAATAAAAATATCAGGAAAGAAGGAACTGAATATTTTTTGTTTTGCTATAATTTCAAAATAATTTTAGTAAATTGTTTTGTTGGTTATAAGTTAGGGTTTATCCATAATGATGAAATTTCTAAGTGAAAAAATTGGATCCGCAATTTCGTTTTTAAAGTTCAATGAACCAAGAAATTTCGTAATCTGAAATTTTGGATATCCTAGTAATAGACATAGATTCTTGGTGAAATTATTGTTTTTAATTATTTCTTCTTGACCTATGGCGAGTGTTAAAGATTTATAAACATTATAAACTAAGCAAAGTTTCTTTGTCGTAAAACAAAAACATCTGCAAGGGGAACAGCCTAGCTTCCATAGGTGTTCTCCTTCCATGATTCATGCTAAAAAAAGCAAGAAATGCTTTTTTAGTTTTTCATGATATTTACCTCTCCCCATATATATTCAGCGATCCTGCCGACAAAAAAACAAAATTCCCGATTTCGGGAATCGGGAATTCCCGAGCCAAAAAACGTCGGGAATTGCCAATTTCGGTAAATCTGGAATCGGGTCGGCAGGGGCCCTGATACATATATACATCTCTCGTCTCTCGGTTACCCTTCAATTTAATTCTTAAATTTCTCCTTTTTTGTTATTATTTTCTTATCATTTCAACAACGTCTGGAAATAAAGTGCAAAAAAATAAAAATTCTTAAAAAAAAGGAAAGGCCCAGTCACGTTATCTATTTCCCTCTTTAATCACTACTACCTCTCCTCTCCTCTCCTTTTTTTATTTACATTATTTAAATAAAAATTGGCAATAAATCCATAATTTTTTTTTAATTTTTTTATAATTAAATTATTAAAAAAAATTTTTTTAATTTTTAAAATCATGTTAATACTAGTTTTTAGAATTTGGAAAATGCCGGATCTGGTTTTGGGATGTAAAGATAATAATTTTTTATCTTATTTTTACTTTTTTTATTTAATTTTTTTATCCGGGCCGGATTTTCCGGATCAAAATCCCGATTTTTATCAAAACACCCGGATCGACTTAACTTTTAAAATCTCTAAAATTATACCAGATACCGAAAATTAAATTTACTAGATCGGTTCTGTGTTTAAACTCTACTTAATTCTCTAATTTTCATCTATTTTTTAAATTAAAATTTTGCTTAAATTAACTTAAATTAATTTAAGATCAATCCACTTTTTGGCCCAAAAACGAACAGTTTTACATATAAAACAAACAAAAAATATTTTTCTTTATTTGGGGGTTTGAATTTTATTTTAGAAATGAATTGTTTATTTGCCACGTATTTCTTTAAATATTCTTTTTAAGTTTTATATATTTATTCAATGTTTTAATATTTTATTTAATGATTGTTCGTTTCTTACAGTTGGACACCCTATAAAATTCTCCCGATATTAGATACCTCCTTTACCCCAATATTATATGCCCCTCTCAATATATGCTCCTCAAGATAGTATGCGTTTTTTTTCAAATTTGTTCGGCCAGTAGCTAGGGAAACTGACTAAACGATACCTCCAATTTAACATCCACCTCATTATAAGGGTCGATTTTTCAGCTCCAAGAGGTATCTAAAAATGAGATCCGACTATAATTTTGTTACTATAGTTAATATTCCAAGCTTTTTAAATTTATTTTATTTTTTAATAGGGTTAATAAACTGTATAAAATAATTTAGAACTCGTATAATATTTTAATTTTTATTTTCTACATATTACATAATAGAACAATGAAAGCAACTAATTATTCAAAAGGTTCCTCACTCCGTTGTTGGAAAAATGGAAAAAGAATTAAATGTTAGTTTTTAATAGTTAAAAAATGTTAAAAATTATTCTGTAGTAGAGTTGTCGGTCCTGGAAATTCTTCGGATATCCGAAACAGAACATAAGAACCGAACCGAAAAATCCTCGGTGCTTCGGTTCACACCTACTATGGAGATTCCACGCCCGATTTCCCCCAATTTATGGATTTTCGAGAAAAGGTCCTGAAAAAGGGTTTACCTCATTATATTGTGGCAATCCTTCTAATTTCTTTCTGAATTTTTAAATTTATAATTAAATTTAACTTTAATATTTTATTTAAATTTAGCAACAAATCCACTTCGATTATATGGGTAAATTTGTTAAATTATGTATTTATTTGAAATTTTTTTAAATATTTCAGAAGTGTCCGATTTCTCAGTTATATTTTAATCAGACTACTTTTAATATTAACAGTTTTATTATTTTTATATTTATTAATATTCTCTAAATTATTTTCATCAGTCTTCCATAAACGTTACAACAAACAAAATGTTTGATTTTTGAAAAAAATTTTTTAAGACGGACATAGACATATTCTATATTAGATACTCCCAATAATATGTATAAAGCCCTCTAAATAAGAGGGCTTTTATCTTAAATAGATAAATAGATTTATCTTAAATAGATACACCTTTCTATCTTAAATAGATACTCTCAATTTAAGATAGAGAGGTGGGGAGATACCTAAGAAATCCCTTCTATTTAATGGATAAATATAAATAATATACCTTCTATTTAATAGACACCCCATTATAAGATACAGATTTTCAATTATACTTATGGGGGTAACATAATATGATTTCAAAATATTTTTTAAAATTTTATTAGGAGTTCACAATAAGTTTCAAAAATGCATATATTCCCTATGTTGTTGATCTACCCGATAATCTAAATCCAGCATGTCCAGCCTCTACAAAATTATTAATTTTAATTATGACAAGAAGAGATTCTTTTAGTAATCGTGATGGAATTAGAAAAACGTGGCTAAAAGATGCGGTACAAATTAAAATTTATAAGAATTTTTGTGTTGGAAAGTATTGACCCGAAAAATTGACCCGACTTAAACTGGCCAGAAAAGTCTGGGATTCTAATACCTAGCTCTCCTAAGAAGCTTATGAAGTCTAGATGGAGCAGAGATGTGTCGGAATTCCGATTTCCGTGAAAAAATTTATTTCCGATTTCCAAGTTCCGACTTTTGAGCCAGTTCCGATTTCCGGTTCTTCCGATTTCCGACACCTCTGACACCACCTCTAATATTGAGATAGGATCAAAGGCTTCCCCCCCCCCCCCATTTTTAAATTGCTGTAGTTGGTAGCTCAGCACTTTGGTTAAAATTAACAGATTAATTTATATCCGGGTAGACATTAGCGTTTTTCTTAAACTTAAAGTCAATAAGGGTAGATCAAGGAGGATATGCCAAATTCTGATCTGAAAATTTTTTAAATTAATCATTAATTATCTTCATGTTTCATATAAAGTTTAGGTGCCCGGAACTGTAACAAAATTTATTATAGCCGATTCCCCCTCAAAAATCGAAATAACTGACAATAAAGATGCCGCACAAAAAATGGAAGAATTAAAAAAGGAAAAGCAATTATTGAAGGCGGAACAAATGCAAAATAAAGATTTTATTTTCCTTCATGGAATTGAAGACAATTATGCAAATTTACATTTTAAAGTAAATCGTTAAAAATATTTAAAAAATATATGACAGCTATTCTCACTTTTCTCACCATCAGAATTCGTGCGAAAAATTTCTTCGGTTGGGCTTTCGAGCCGAAAAAAGTTCATGTTTCAAGCAATGCGACCATCTCTTTCTGAAAAGATAGTAACGCATTGGAAACCGACCAAATCCAATCCCAATCTCGTCCAAAATTTCGGGTTTTTTCTAATTTTGGAATTAATTTGCCTCAAGCTAGATGCCCTAATTAGGTGATTTAGTCTAATTAAATCTCAAATTTTTTCAAATTAGATTAATTTACAATGAGATATGCTGAATAATTTAAAATTTTTTAATTTTAATATTGGCTATTAGCCCTTTGGTAAAGTAAATTCACAGTAAATTGGGGGTATACTTACTATTTATTAACAATAAGGGAATTACCTTATTCCTGTGAATTTTCCTGGAAATTACCTTATTCAAAGGTAAATAGAATATTATATTTATCAGACTTGATAATAAACATGGATTTTGGTATCCATATTCGGATATTTACGGCGGATACAGACGGATATCCGCAGACATTTTGAACGTATCTGTATCCATCTCCGTATTCATTACCAAGCATGATATTTTTATCACGTTTCAGTGGTTAGCCGCCCTTCAATGGCAACAAGCATTTTGTCCCCAAACAAAATGGATAATGAAAACTGACGATGATACAATTGTTCATTTGCCTAGACTTGATAATTGGATAGACAAAAAATTCACTAAAGAAATTGAAAAGAATAAAGCAATGTATTTTGGGTGGATAATTAATGGGGTTGGGCCGATTAGAGATCCTAAACATAAATGGTTGTTTTAATAAGAATAATTATTGTTTAATAAATTATTTTGAAGGTATGTCTCAGAAAATGTTTATAAAGGCAGTAGTTATCCGCCTTATATGCAAGGAGCTTCTTATGTTGCTTCGAGGTTTGTAAAGGAAATTTTTTAAAAATTTTCTGAGCGTTTCTTTTATTTTTGTATTACCCCCCCCCTCCCCACCTCCAAGCAGAAAACTTTTCCTGGGAACAAGTAGTCCATAAATCTACACATGATAAAGTTGGCCCTCAATTTTTTAAATTTTGGATAACCATTGGGTGAGTAAGATGCTTAAGCGCTACCTCCCAATGTAAGAGGACCTAAAAATAAAATAAAAATTTTTCAAAAACGTGTACTGACAGCACTAATAACAAATTAAATTATTATAGTTATCCATTTTAATTCCAGTCAAGCAATAACGGCAACAATGCCACACATAAATAAAGTAATTGGATTTAATATGGACGATGTCTTATTTACTGGAATTTTGGCTGATTTAGCAAATGTTACTAGAGCTGACCATAAAGAAATGTTTCGTGTGGGGAATGGGGTAAATTATATATTAATTTTAAAATTTAAGTGGATAATAAAAATTATTTTCCGCCTTCTTCCCGTTTCTAAAGACACTGTCTAAGATCCTAATCATCCCCCTTTAAAGAATTCTAATTTAAAAATAAATCCCGAATCTTTCTAATTAACATGTTTCTTTTAAATTTCAGTTGAATAAAGACGAAAAATGTGAGGATGGAATTCCTTATGTAACAGCTTTATATGGTGCTGGTAATCTGGAAGGATTTCAAAATATTTATACGAAACTAAAAGATGTTAAATGCCCTTAATTTTATTTTTTTGTGTCTTATTTTAAATTTTGTGATTCTTCTAGTCTTTGCTTTCCTTGCTTTAATATTTTCTTATTTATTTTCTAAAATTCTATAAAATTATTATATTTGTCAAGGTATTTTTACTTACACTAGAATCCTTCTAGTGTTTTCGTATCACTGAGTTACACAAATATTAGTTGCCAACTTGAATCGCCTTCGACCTTCTTAATAGATTAGCATAACGAATTCATTTATTCAGTAGCCTCCCCCACCCTCCCCCTAAAAATCCTTGATATACCTCTTAATCATACCAGATCCATCATTATTTTTCTTAACCCATCAATATCACTCGATACACTTGATATCTGTCCATTTCTCAAGATATCCCTTCAGATATCCCCAAATCCCCTTTATATTCACTAATCCCTCCACATCTCCTGATATCCCTACCTATCCCCAGATATACCTTCAAATCCGCCGATATTACCAGTAATTCCTCTCTCGATATCGAATTTTTCATTCTCGAAAGGCCATAAATCCCTCACTAGTCCCACACTTGTTCCCTATATCCCTGAAGCCACATTCTTCCCGTTTTCGGCATCACAGGCAAAATTCTTATATTTTTGGATGAACTAATTGGAAATTGGAAAAAAATTATCGTGATCCCTTAACTGGATTGAGCTTCAAAAATTCGAACGAAAGCATTTCGGTATAGAATAACTACGGTATGCTTGAAGATAGAAAAAACAATTGAAATTTAAAAAATGAAATATTAAAATTGAAAATCGAAGGACAATAGAAAAGATTAAAGGTTATTCATATCACATAATTAAATGTTTCGTTCTCAATATCTTTTTCATATCCATTTTGCCTTCTTAAAAAATTTCAGTACAACTCAGAATTAATAATTATTCAATTCATTTTCCATATTTTTTTTATTTTTATACTTATTTGTGTAATTTTTCCGATTGTAACATTTATGGCAATAATATAAGTATTGCCCGTGTTCTAAATGTTGGTACCAAGCTGATGTTTTTGTAGCTTCGCAAATATAACATTGACGATCCTTCTGAATATAAAAAAGATTATTAATTAGTACTTGAAGTTCTGAACTTAGAAAAGTTCTTTTAAATTACAAATGTACAGGTCAATTGGAAAGTTTTTTAATTTAAATTTTTTAAAAATTGATAAACCTTTTTAATTCTAAACCGCATTTCTTTAGGTCTAAGCTTTCCATTCCTCGTTAGATACACGCCACATGTAGTGCACAAATATTTTCCTTTAAGGTATTTATACCATTTTTTATTTAGTTTAATTCCACAATTGAAACAATATGGTCCATTTCTTTCATTAAGTTCACCTATAATATTTAAAATTAGAGTTGAAGTTTTCGAGTTGGGCCGACGGTCGAGGCATTTTTTGGGCTTGTTTATAACGATTCGGGCCTGTACGAGTCAATTTCGGGCACTTTATCGAGTCTGGTCTATAGGAGTCTTTTTCAGGCCAGACATTTAGGCCCGACTCGATCTTTCGGTCGAGCCGGTCCATTTTGGCAACCCTATTTAAAATATTATAAGTATGTATGTTTCTTTAAAATGAAGGGAAAAATCCAAGATTTACTTATTTTATTGCCACTGTAAATAATTTCGCTTTTCAATTCCTTCGGGTATTCAACTTTTTGTTTTTCTAACAATTCAATTTTATATCCAATTAAATTAATTTCCGTCCAATAATTTGATAAAAGTTCGTTTTTGTAACTATCAATACTTTCTTTCAATAATTCAATTTTATTTATTTTTAATTTTTCAAAATTTTCATCTAATATGGAGGTTTCATAATGATTATCCTTATTAATGAAATTATTATGTCGGAGTACCTTAAATTTATGAAGAATATTAAACTTCAAAGTAAATAGGGGTAATACTTCGAGTTGATAAATACTTCGATAACACTCCCCTTTAAAAATTAGAAAAAAGTGCCTCTTCAATATTTCAAAAGTTTGTCAGTGGGTGATTAAGTGTGCTGAGTCTGAATATTAGGTCAACTTTTATTTATTTTGAATACAGGAAACAAATTCGAGTCCAATTTAGTATTAGAAATTAAAATTTTATGGCCCAGTTGCATATCAATTGCCACGTTTCCTTGAGTTCGAGTTCGTATCCTGGATTCTAAATAAATATAAATTGAGAAAGAGTTTGCAAAAGTTTAGCCACCGGGCAGGATTCGAACCTGCGACCACCTGCTAGTTGTTGCTAGGCGCTTTCGCTCACCATATGCAGGAGCTCTACCTCTGAGCTACCGTAGCATCGACTAATGCTTTCTCTTTTTCCTTTTTAGATCGTTTATCCCCCGCCTAAGCGTTTTAAATGCTGCTAGGTGAATCATCCTTACAATTGGACCTCTAAAATATTGAAAAAGCACTTCTTTCTAATTTTTTCTGAGGAAATTAAAAAATGAGAAAAAATTAAGCGAGTTTTTGCCTGATATTCGAATAATTAAAATATAAAATACCCGTTTTTCAAATCCAGGCAAAAATCTTTGAATACTTTCCTTATTGCCAATTTCAATTAAAACTCTCATTTTTAATTCTAGCATAGCATATTCTAATCCATCACTTATTTTAACGTTAAAAGTATTTTTTTGTGGGTTTAATTCAATTTTACTCAAAAATCCATTTAGTATATTATAATCAGAGCTGCAATATCTTTTGTGAAACCTTTCAATTCTTTTCAATATAAAACGATCCTTTAATTCAACGTTTTTTAAGTAAATAAATTCTCTTTTTTCCTTCCAATCATCTTTTATTTTCACTTCAACCTTTTCTCCATCACATTGAATATTTAATAGCAAAGCCAGGACTAATAGAGAAATTTTAATAAATTTAATCATAAATTTAATCATCTAAAATTTTAATAATAAATAATAGAAATATGTAAATAATTAAGCAGACATTAAAGGCAAAAAAGCTTGAGTGATTATCCAGATTAATAAAATATATTCTGGACCTAAAGATCTGGGCACTTATTATTATATTATTTTAGACCGTGTCTACGCAGAAGACCCACAGACAGAAGACCCAAGGACAGAAGAACCACAGACAAAAGACCCACAGACAGAAGACCCACACGGACAGAATACCCAAAGACAAAATACCCACAACTTTTTTGTTTTACATTTTTTTAAAATTGCTGTTGTTAGTTCTGTTTTCCTTAATAAGAGATTGATCCAACAACGGGAAAGTTGTTTCAATATTAGGGAAGGTTGTTCTAACAATCGGGAAGTTTGTTCCAACAACGTGGATGTTATTTTAACAATGGGGAATCTTATTGCAACAACGGGGGAGCTTGTTTAATGAAGAGGGATCTTGATTTCTCGGATTTTCGGGATTTTGTCCCGGAAAATCCGGTCCATGTCGTTTAAAAAAATCAGATATAAAAAAATAGTGTAAAAATAACTAATTGGCCTTCCCAAATTCTCAGAATTCGCACCTGTGTCACTAAAAAAGTAGAAATCTGGCTTCTTGGTCTTTCAAAATTCCCAAACTTTTTGTCAGTGATGATGAAAGGGAAAAGTAGATCAAAGGGATATTTAGGATCAAGGGGTATTTAGGATTAACTAGATTATAGCGAGAGTTAGTTAGGTCCCATGGAGGGGTATAGAAGGATTATAAGCGATCAAGGATATGCAAGTACATCGGGGATCTTTGGAATAGTAGATTAGTTAATTATTTCTGAGTAAATGGAGGGATATCGGTGGATTTAAGCGGATTAGTGGAATTATAAAATCTTAAAGTTTACATCATTTAAATTCCCTGACATATCCGATTCACTTGTTAAGATCCATAAAATTTAACGGTAACTCATCTATAAAATTTAACGGTAAAAATTTTATTGGTTAACTTTAGAATTAATTTTGTGTTTTGAAAAATGGAAATCTCTTTCAGAAATTTCAAAAAAAATTTTCTAAAGTTTTAGTTAAAAAATTTTCTTGTGGGTCTTTTGTCTGTGGGTATTCTGTCCTTGTGGGTCTTCTGTCTGTGGGTCTTTTGTCTGTGGTTCTTCTGTCCTTGGGTCTTCTGTCTGTGGGTCTTCTGTCACTACGCCATTTTAGACCTAAGGCTGTACAGTAGGCGGCGTGGTGTAATGGATAAAACATCAGTCCTGGTCACGGATATTGATCTTGGTATCTGTATCCGCATATTTACGGCGGATACAGACGGATATCCGCAGGCATTTTGATATTATCTGTATCCGTATCCATGAGCAGGTCTGGATAAAACATCATTCCTAGGGCCGTATTCAGAGAACGAGGTGGGGGTTAACCAATTCTCAGCTGCGGGTAGGTTAATCCAGAACCCTTATTCATAAATGAGGGTTAGGGTAACCCGCAGCCGTGTTCTATTACTCGGGTAATAGAACCCGCAGCCTAAAGATGCTGGATCGTTCCCAGCCGCCGAATAAACTTTTGCACTAGCTTAAGGGAGAGAAATAGCTATAGCCCAGCTCTGCTTTATTCTATGTATATTTACTTCATAAAACGGAGAGATTTATATATTACTCTTATTAGATTTTCAATATTAAAAATTAAAGGCGATCAACATTAAATAAGGTATGTACTTTAGAAAACAGATGACTAAAAGTGCAAATATAAAAATAAGGCGGCAAAATTTAAATTTCCTTTACTCTTTTACAAAAAAATCAATCCAATTCCACTAACATAGATGAGACCTTACTTAATCTTAAAATTTCATAATACGAGAATACAAGAGTAAAATAAAGTACTTTTCCCCTATCAATTAAATATAGACAATAAAATAACCATAAAATAACTTCATATTTAAAATGTATCCTTTTTTTTCTAAGGCGGATATCAAGGTATACCGTATTTACTCGATTAATTCCCCTGGGGAATTATTTTTTCAACACATCCGTGGCATGGGGAATATTCAAGGGGTGGGATTATTCGAGTTTTGTAATTTGAACGTGTAGTAGGATATTTGGGGGAGGGGGATTATTGTTTCAACTAATCCGTAGCAGGGGGAATTATTTGAGAGAGGGGAATTAATCGAGTAAATACGTTTAGCTATAAAATATTTACAAATTGTTTTGCACTTATACATATTAATGTTGGGACGTATATACTTCAAGGGACGCGTAAAAGTTCATGGGACGCATATACTTTCATGGGACGCATAAAAGTTCATGGGACGTATGTCCTAAGATAGAGCCGAATTTAATTATTAGAACTTCTCCATGGCCAACCATATTTCAAAAAATATATATAAAATTGCGCGAGAACTTATTTACTTGGTCACTGGAATTTTGGTCACTACGATTTTTCGGAACATTGGTCACCAATTTTTTTGCAATTTTGGTCACCAAACTGAAAAAATGAATTTTATCTAAAACTGATACATATAAATGTGATAAGATAATGTTTTTCAAATCTAAGTTTATAAATTTCACTCCCGGCTGATAACTCTACCGGTCAATCGATTTTCCGGATAAGTGATCAGCCGGTAAAAATATCTTTTCACATTTATATCAGTTTTAGATAAAATTCATTTTTTCAGTTTGGTGACCAAAATTTCAGAGCCCAAAATTCCGTACACCATTTACTTTGGGGCTGTCAATAATTTTTAAAAATTCTATTGTTTTTGTGGATAAATTATTTAAATGTTATCCTATAGAGCTCGTTGAGCTGAGAAAAATTACATCAATTTTAAAGAATATTTATTTTATTTAATATTTATTTTTAATAAATTTAATTATCCATTAAATTTCATTTATCTCTCTTTTTATTTTCCTTTCTTTGATTTCTACATTCTTTTAAGCCCAGCATTTTTCCTTGCAATAGCATTTATTACAATCCTAATAATTAAAAAAAT
Source organism: Meloidogyne enterolobii (assembly GCA_963681835.1). Taxonomy (NCBI): domain Eukaryota; kingdom Metazoa; phylum Nematoda; class Chromadorea; order Rhabditida; family Meloidogynidae; genus Meloidogyne; species Meloidogyne enterolobii. The sequence continues at coordinate 679,232 of CAVMJV010000013.1, read as the reverse complement.
TTTTAAAGGAAATAATTAAAAATCTCCCCCACGTCATATCCACATTTACATTTGTTTTTACAACCGCCACACTTTTTTGGTGCTGGGTCGTTTTCTATATCTTCTGGTTCAGTAGCAAGAGTTGTTGTTTCGTCCTTTGGTTTCTTGGTTTTTGAGAAGCGAGCAGAGACAACTAAAATTTCTGCAGCCAAAAGGAAGACAAGAAGAACGGGAAGAAACTGGAAATAATATTTAGTTCTAACTTCGGTACAGAAAATATAATTAGGATAAAAATCCGTTCTGTATGATGCACGGGTTACCGAGCCTGACACCCAAGTTGGGAAATTTTCCCGCGTTTTTGGCCTCCCGATCCTGATGTCAATTCCCGACTCCCGTTTCCCGGGTTTTTCTTCTCCCGAGCATCACTAGTCAGTAGTTATGACCGTAATTTTCAAGAAGTTCTGAATATTTAAAAATATCCCTTCCACTACAATAAGCAATTTGAATGGTGTGCGGACCTATCGGGACGGATATATCGGGATTGGGGCGGATATATCGGAAACACTATTCCACAATATACTATCCAAGATCCAGTAGCCTTAGGTCCCGAAATCAGTCGTGTAACTGTTCATACATTAAAATATCACGATATGTCCGCGTGCCATTTGAATAAATTAATATATGGAGGGTTCTAATTTTTGGTTATCCTCAATTTTTTAAAAATACCTATACAAACCTTTTGCATGTTAATCAGTTAATGTTTAAGTCTTCTTAAAATTTTAAATTATTTGAATTGATGTTGATAAGCTAATTTTTGGGTTATTTTATATTAAAAATTATTTCATGTTATTTACTCATTTAGTTATAATGTCAAATTAATTTTTAAAAACTTTTTAAAAAACATTTAATAACCAAAAATATTTAATATTTTGCTTAGTAAGAACTTTATAAATTTCAACCTTAGGAAATATCACTTGTTTCTTATTTGTATGAATAATTAAAGCAGCTGCTTAACCTTAAAAACTAATTTTTTATTAATAAAATTAAAAATATAATTTTTATAGTATTATTTAGATAATAAAGGTGAGAAAAGATTTAGACTAGAGACATATCTTGAATAGCTAATATTTCAAGTAGATCCCGTTCCAGTTCAATCCCTATTATACTATATATAAATTTCAAAATATAGATTGTGTACATTCTTTCTAGGTTCCGGGAACGTTTAACAAAACCAGGTAACACTTAAGATTTTGGAACCTCAGAATCGAAACCACGAAACCGTTAAAATAATGGACCGCAGATTCTAGCTATTTATTGCTCTAGCTATTTAGTTGTCATCTCTAGTTATAGGGTTAAATTTAAAAATTAAAAGTATAAGAAGTTGAACTAATATCAAGTGTATGTCTTGACGAATTCGGTTCTTATTTGTTCTTCAATAAGGAGCTTTTTTGATAAAATATTTTGAATTTACGGCTAAAAGTAGCCGATATAACTGAATACCACAAGATTTTATTATTTCCAAAATTTTACAAAATATAGAAATAATTTTATCTATTTTATTTGATTACAATACACTTTATTTATTTTCTCATTTTAATTTCAAATCATCAACTAATATCCTCTTTTAATCTATAATAAGCTTATTGACTTTAGGAATGCATAAACCACTTCCTTTATCACAATTATTATTGGCACAATTTCCACAAATTTCGCCTTGTTTATATAATGGGCCATTCATTGTTTGTGCTGGGCCACTAAGAAAAATTTTTTTGAAATTTTTTATTTCAGTAGAAAACTTACTAGGGGGTAAACATGCAAACTAAAAATGTTTTCCCAGAACATGGAGCCTTTCCACATCCAAATTGTGTATTTTTTGAATAAAATGCTTGTGCAAAATTTTTGGCATTTTCACTAGGTTTAAGACTATTACTGTCTACATCTTTACTTTCCGATGCCCAGGCATCTACTGCTTCTTGGAATAGAGCATCTAGGATATTTAAAAATAAATTATCCTTCCTCTCTTGGGGAAATTAAAATGGTATGCTGATATAGAGATATAAAGACATTCCCAGGCCGAATTGAACTAAGGTATGAAGAGAAGTGTCATGAGCTTCGACGGTACAGTCAAATCCGAATATAATGCCACCCCCAGAAATAGGACGATGGGTGGTTGATTTAAACCCGTAATTGACCTAATATTTGTTTATAATCAGATGGCTCCCAATTTTCTTGTTATTATAGATGGTTTTATATTTCGAAAAATCTCAATTTTCATGACAGACTTTTAAAAGATTTTCATCTCGCTCCTATCAGGGATGTGCGTCATGACGTTTTGGCGTGGCGTTTTGGCGTTTTGGCGTGATTTTTGGCCGATTTTGGCGTCCTGGCGTTTGGCGTGATTTTCATCTTTTGGCGCGCCAAAACGCCAAAATTATACACCCCTAATGATGGGAATTTTCCAAATAAATGGGGGAAGTTTTTCAAAAAAATGAAATTTTTTTGCCTGCAGTCTTCCAAAATTTTCAAAATTTTCGCCTGCGGCGCACAAAAAAGTAAGAAATCTACTTATTAACTTTCCAACAATCAAGAAATTTTCACCTCTGGCTACCATTGCTGTGTGGTCAATCCTATTAATCTACCAAAGTCCACTTAATCCTTTCTAAGTCCCATACTTTTGGAGGTTAAAGAGGACAACTGGACATCTAAACCCTTCGATATTCTACAATTCTGGGGTTGTGATTTTTCCATTTTTCTTGCAATTTTTTACAAAAAGTAGGATTTTTGCTCTTGTTCTTAACAAATTTCCATAATTTTGGGTATAGGCGCTAAAAAAGGATGAATTTTGGCTTCTGGAAGTCGTGAAAATTCAAAAATTTTCGCCTGCGGCGCTAAAAAGAGATAAATACTGGTTTTTCAGGCCTTAGTAGAATAAAATTTTTGGCGTTTTGGCGTTTGGCGTTTTGGCGTCGTTTTTGGCCGATTTTGGCGTTCTGGCGTTTGGCGTGATTTGAAAATTTGAAAAATTGGCGTTTGGCGTTTGGCGCGCCATGCGAAAATTCTGGCGCACATCCCTGGCTCCTATCTCTAACCCTCCAAAACTTTCAAAATATAAATTAAATAACCATTAGTTTGTATTATTTTGTCTGTTGAATAATGACTAACTCCTCCACCCATATTATTCATAGAACAATCTCTAGCTAGCGATTGTGCCATTCCTTCAAATAATGTTGAATATGTTAATGTATTCATATCTGAAGCTGTCGGTAAATTTGACATTTTTCCATTTGCAAGTGCAGAGCGTTGATTATTTATCAGTTTTGTAATGCTATTACGCTCGTCTTTTCCAAACGAAGAAACTCCTAAAATTATTTTAACATATTTTTCAAAAATATTGGGATTTAACGGATTTTAAGATTAAATGCCAAATCTGCACTACCCAATCCAGAAATGGGATTGATTTAAATGTAAAAAATGCAATTTCGTGTATCGAGTTCCTACTGGAATAAAGCGGTCAAACCTATATCAGAAAATCACAAAAGATTTGACGGACTTGATCTTGAAGGATCTTGAAGGTCTTGACGGTCTCCGAGGAGATTAAACATTTCACCACCGACTGTTTTTGCTATAATGTGAGTAACCTTATTTGGTGCTACTCCCCGGACCGGTGCTACTCCCCGGGTTTATCTTTATACTCACCGTTAATCGAAATAATGAATAGAAAAGAAATAGTTACTACCAAAGACATTTTTAGTTTTAATTTATTTTTAATTTAATAAATATTAAAATTATGAATATTTAATAATTTTTAATTAAATTTCACTCCATTAAATAGTCCAAAATTGTTATGTGTGGTTCTTTTTATTTGCTTAAAAAAGGTAATATTTCCGGAATTAATTTAAAAATATTTTCAAAAATAAATTTACACATCTGCTTAATTTCTTTTAATTTTTCTAATTTTTTTTATTTTTAGAAAGTGCATTTTACTTGGAGGTAGAGGTACATACAAGGGATGGGTCGGCTTGAGAAAAAAGCTAAGTCGGGGTTTCGGATCGGGGTTTTCAAAATTTTCTTCGGATCGGGTATCGTGTTTCGTGTAACCCGTCCCATCCCTGGCAGGTAATTTACATTTTAATAAAAAACATGATTTTTTGATTTATAATTTATATGTCTCGACACAATCCAGAAATGGATTGTGTCAGAAAAATGTCGGGTGGTTTCCTAGATACGTTAATCAAAGAAAAATTTTTTGAGCCTAAATTTCCTTAATTCTTTGTTGATTTATTTAATTTTTATTATTTTCCAAAATTATTTTAAAAATTTATTTTTATTTTTTTATTTATTTTTATTTAAAATTTGCCAGACTTGATGTACTTTATTTCCAAAAAAAATTTTGAAAAGCAAATATTTATTTTTAAAAATGGAAAATTATTTTAAATAAACAAATAAAAAAAGTATATTTTCTATTTTTAAATATTATTTTAATAAAAATGTTATTTTTGTTGCAATAAACCGAGTTTAGCTTGATTCAAAATTCGAGTAAAAATATACAGTGAACTCTCGATCTTGCATACATCCTTGGGACTGAAAATTTTTTTGTGAACTTGATTTATTATCAACATTCTAACTTCCTACCCAGAAGCTAAACTTATACCCAGAAATTCTACACAAAAACAAATCGTGATTGATGTAAGCTGTGTAAAATCGAGATATGATTACTACTAATTTTTTCTAGTTATCTAAGGTTAACGTAATCCTCTCCAGATAATCAAACTCGATCACCGAACCATTATCTATAAACTGGCGTTTCTAGACGCTTTTTATTCTGGTTTCAAGAGACAATTTTTGTCTTAATCTTCAAGACGAGCTTGTATATTTTTCCTTATTTTATCCTAAAACTTCCTCTTCGTTAACTCCATTTATTTTTTTAGTCTTTTCTTTCATAAAACAAATAAATGTCAATTGGGATCAACTTAAAGAAAAAAAGAGTAAAATTATTGGAAGAAGCAGTTGTTTCCCAAAAATTTTTTTTCCACAAAGTTTTTATGAGTGCAATATGGCAAAAACACTAAAAAGTTTTTCAAGTGTGTTTTCTTTAGTTTTTATTGAAAGTTTGAAAGTCGGCTCATTTTTCCTTTATTTTATTTATTTTTAAATTTCCCTTAAATTTTTTTTTGTGTTTTAGCTTGGTTATTTAAATGTAAAATTTTTAGATTTTGTATATTAAAACTTATGTATTTTAGGCAGAAATATGATTTTTTATAAGCATATTATCTGATTATTAAATTAACTTATTTATCCGATAGTGTCTAATTATAAAGTAAACTTTGTTATAATTCATTTATTTTATTAAGATGTTATATCTTAAATTCTGAACCGAAACGAAAAATCTAAGATTTTTCGATAACCAAAAATTTTAGAAGAACCGACAATCCCCAGTTATGTATATCTAAGCTAGCATATTTACGATCTAAGTGAAATAAGTTTTTAGCACCAGACATATACGAAATAACGGGCACTATCAATACCCTCCTTCAATTTGTATCAGTCTTCGTAATTAATTGTTAACCTAATTAATGAATCCCTTTTAGTTATAAGTTTTTTTCTCAATTACCTAGTATATGCAGTGGTTGGAAGCTCATACCAAAATTCTTACTACCCGTGTACGAAGTACGGTTAAGTACGGTTATGACGGTTATGAGCATGTACGACTACAAAGCAAAAATAGGCAGGTACGGAAGTACTCGTACGAGCAAATTTCAAAATTATAACCACTGATTGTACGGCACTCTCACCTTAACAAACAAATACATATATCTGATTATTTCGAGTTTTATTAAAATTAAAATATTTAAAATATTTTTTTTATATTATAACATAAATTTAGCCAACTAAATATTAATTTAAAAAATTTAAAATTTTCAAAAAAAAATTTAAAGTAAAAATATTTAAATGAAAATATTAAATTATTTAATAAATGGAATTAATAAATAATGACTGTTTGGTTAAAATATTTTTTTATTTTGATTTTCAAGAGAAAATTAAACTTGAATTGGTTTGCCGTCGATGGCTAAAAATAATTCGGGCAAGTAATTTTTAGATAAAAATTAGGGATTTTAATTATTTTTAGTTTTTCTGATCTTTATTCATTGAAGAGTTATGCAACACATTCGGAAATGAAAAAAATAAATTTAAATGAATTTGTGAGGGAAAATTGTGCGAGAGACTTGTCTGATGAAAATGTAAAATTTTTAAATAAATTTTTGATTTAGTGAGGTTCGAGGGTCCAATGGAACTTTAAGAGTTCAATGAAAATTTTATGAGTCAATCCTCATTTTAATATGCTCTATTGGAGCTGAAAAATTATATAAAAATTATACCTTATGATCAGAGGTGGATCGAAACAGTCGAAGAGCCGAAAATTGGAACTGACTCAAAAGTCAGAACTCGGAAATCGGAAATCAAAATTCTTTTTCGGAAATCGGAAACTGAAAGGAAAAAACGCTGGAAATCGGAAGGAAAATAACAACGGAACTCGGGAATCAGAATTCCGACCCACCTCTGCTCATGTGAGGCTACTTAAAAATATGGTATCCTTTACCCCGTGGCCAAACAAATTTCTAAATCACTGTTTTGTTGGACTGATTTTTCTATTAAAATGCGGAAGAGGTCATCCCGATTTTCTACTTGTCAGAACCTTGATAATTCTATCAAACCGAAAATTTGAAGCTGTCAAAAGGACTTGAATTTAACTCTTAAACCGATTATAGTTATTTTTATTTTAAATTTATTTTTCCACAGAAGAGTGCTGGATTAATTGAGCAAAAACTTGGGGGCATATTGGACAGAGCAGGGCCTCATATTCGTGAAATTGACTTTAATCATTCATGGCCTGTCATTTCTCAAACAATTTTGGAAAATATAAAAGAGTTTAGACTTTATTTTAAAAATATTTTCAATTCAAAAAATTTATTTCAGAAAATGTTTTCAATTAACAAAATTAGAAATGGGTTGGGTTAGAATAAATGCAGACATTTTACCACTTCTCGAGCATGTAGCTCCTCAACTTGAAGAATTTTCACTTGAAGAAAGTACTTGGATTGGTGAAAATTCTCGTCAGAATGAAGCTAAGGCTTCGCAGTTCCTCCCTAAAATGCATCGTTTGCGCAGACTTAATTTGCGCAAATTTGGTGGGCCATTGGATGATTTGGTCAAAATTGAAGGAAGTCAATTAGAGTAAGAATTAAATTCACGTATAGTCTAATTTAATTTTAAGATATCTCTTAAATTAGATTGAATCAGTATAAAATTTTGTTGGCCACTAGATATGTGACTGGGTATACCCTCGGAATTGGTCTGAATCTGGGTTTTGACTTTCTTCCTTTCGATTTACGAAAGTTTACGATAATTTCCAAGTTCCTATCTATTTCCGATTATTCACAACTGGTTTTTAGCTCTTAGGGGATATTTAAAAATGAGGTTTGACTACAGCTCTAAAAGATAACCTAAATATATTTAGATATCTCGATGTTAGTGAAGCCCGACAACTCGATGCTGATACCCTCGTTAATTTCCTCAATCAAAATAATCAACTAATTTGCCTCCACCTCTGTCCAATGCCTCGGCAATGTCTTCAATTGGTTGCTGCTTCTACTACATCAGCTATTAATGTTCCAACAGCTTTCCTAGGCTTTACTAAACAGGAAATTAGGGAAAGACAGCGTTATAAAGAAGAGAATGGGAATATTCCTTTGAGGAGACCCAAAAAAGGAAAAACGGCTGATCTTCAAACATTAATTGGCCAAATTGGAAAAATGCCTAAATTGAGGACTCTTTGGCTTGGATATATTCCTTATACTTCCCATTTCCTCGATATATCTCCAATCGGCAATGCTACTGAATTAAAACATTTACATTTGAAGGTTTAGGCAGAACAAGCTGTACTGAGATTTGCAAAAACCCGAAAATTTTTTATAAAAAATTAGTCCAAATCTACAGGCGGATTCACTATCCTTTAGGCTGAAACTCTTGATTATAATGAAGTATCATTTATGTACTCGACGAAAGGATAATTTTCATTAAATAAAGCATAAAGTCAGTGATATAAAGGAGACATACATACAATGATTTAATCTTCTAAAAACAAGATAATAATTACAGCCCGGAATTTTGTGCTGCACGGTATTCTGTACTGAAATACCGAGAACTTTCTCTATTAAACTGTCAACGATAATAATTATCCATAAAACGGTGCACCTAGTATCCTACCAAATCCGTAAATATTATGGTGAGGTCCATATCTTAAGTGAGCTGTATTAGGCTTAGGTTTCTTCCGCAAATGTCTTGTCGCAAATCTCGGCAGCCTGTTTTAAAATTACATTTTTTAAATTAAATTTTAGGAATGCATGTCCTTAGATGGGAATTCCTTAAAATCGATGCTTGGGGGAATATTGAAAGACCAATTAAGACAACTTTCCCTATTAAACTGTCAACGATTGGAAGAATTCAGTGCTTTATCTCTTTGCACTTGTTTGACACAATTGGACATTGAGAAGAGTAAAGCATTGAATGATGAGGCTCTTAAAGGATTGGCACAACATGGAAGGTTAAGAATTGTGAGGATAAATGAGTGTCCAAAGGTCCATGATGATGGTATCTTGTCAATAGTTTCCAAATGTACAGCACTAAAAGAGGTACAAAAAATAATTTTGTTTGATAAAACTGAAGATGAGACCCTTCCCTTCTTTAAGTGTTATTTTTTTAATTTTGGTAATAGCTATAATAATTAGAGACCGAAATTGCGCACTGAACGGTATTCCGGAAATACCGAAAAATACCGATACCAATAAATACCGATAAATTTCATAATTTTACCGTACCGTATTCCGTCCGGTCTCTAATTATAATTAAAAGTTAGCCCATATTTTTTCTTCCTTTCTTTCACTGATTTAGCAAATTTTGTGCTTTATTTAGCAAGTTCTAGGAGATTCCTAAATTAATCTAAAATGGTCCAAATTTTTCCTAAACATTTTTTTTGCTTGGCTTTTTAGCCCGAATTTTCTTAAATTATTAACAAAATAAAGTAAAAAATTAAACATTTTTATTTTTAAGAACAAGAAAATTTGATTGAATTACAAAATTAAATAGAACAAAAAATATAAATAATCATTTAAACCAAAAGATTTCATTAATCAAATCAACTTGTTGCTCACTATAGAGTAAATTATCCATTATTAAGTAAATTATAATGCATATAAAAAACATGCAAAGAAGCAAATACACTTTCATAATTAAGTTGAAATTTAAAAAATTAAATAATTTAAGTGGTACTTAGTTTTTCGAATAAAAATGAGACCATTTCAGACATAAAAAATACATATATTAATTTAATCCTTGCTTGAAATTTGGGTATTTTTCTAAGGGGATAGGGGCTTAATTCTGCCCTTTTTCTTCAAAGAATATTTATTTAATAATTCCAAAATAATTTTTAATTCTCATGTGATATTTTTGAATTTTCGCCTATTCTATGATCACATATTGCCCTGAAGGATAGTCAAAAAAATTTAATAAAAACTTGTGGAGGGTCTTATCAACAGAATTGTCTTATTTTTAAATAAAAAATATTTAAATTTTTTAAAGCTAGAACTAATAAAATGCTCTGGGATAAGTTGTGATCTATTTTCCAATGCCAAAGCCTTTTCAAATTCTGACCGTTTTGAGCGACTTTCACTTTCTGGGTGTGAGACAATAACGAAGTTTATTTTTAATTTTATAGTTGACTTTCATTTTTCGATACTTTCGATACTACCTTGGACTGAAACCTTATATATGTGGGGTATCTTAAATTGGGGTCCATTCAACCACGACCACTCCAACCCTCCCAGTCAACGGAAACTAAATTTTAACTAACATAATTTTGGGAGTATGCCATTGATTTAGCATTCCTGATTTCCATTCATGAAACTCAGAAATTCCAAACTATTTTTAGTTTCTGGATCCGGATTCCCGAATTCGGAAATTGGAATTTTATCGGGAATCACGCCGAACAGAATATTCTTAAATAGTCGGGAAGTTTCTGTAATCTTTCAACAATATCTCTACAAAAATAAGTTTAGATTTTTATCACCCCCACTCTGAATTTTTGTCTTATAGACACTTTTCGGATTATATAGAAATGAGGGTCGAATTAAAAAAATTTTTTCTTAAATTTTCTTTTCAAGCAATTCCATCAAACAATTAATTTGTTCAATTAAACTAAACAAATTACAACAATTGGATTTAAGTCAAAATATGAATTTGGATGATTCCGTGTTGGAAATGCTTAAAGGAGCTCTTGAAAAAGCAAAAAATTTAAATAGAGAGTCTAAATTAGTTTTGACTGTTTGTTGCACGGGTACGGGTATAAACAGACAATTAATTAGCAAATATGAACCTTTGATGGAAATTGTGTTTTATTGAAAATTTGGATTTTTAAAATTATTTTAAATTAATTATAGATGAATTGTAGACTTTTAAATTTATATTTTTTTCGATAATTATGATAATTATCCTCTCAATTGTTTAATAATATTTAATAAAATTTGTAGTATAAAAAATATAAATATTAGATGATTTTGGTTATAATTTAATTTTTAAAAATCGTATTTTCTGGTGAAATTACTTCAGATTTTCTTAAATTTCTTGTGAGAGCAAAATTGGATGTCAGGAAACGAAACGTGTCGGGCTAACTCAAGGAACAGACAAACCAAGGACGACATGTCAATGAACAACCAACTCATGGAACGGGTAAATCATGGAATATTTTAAAAATCGGAATTTTTTTTAATAATCAGAATATTTTAAAAAATAAGAATTTAAAAAAGATTAGAATAGTTTAATGAACGTAATTAAATAAAAATTCTGAAAAATTATGATTTTTAAAAATATTCTGATTTTTAAAATATGGATTTGGTCGTTCCTTGATTTGTCTGTTCCTTGAGTTAACATTCATTAAGTTAGCCATCACCCAAACCGAAAGCTTATAAGTCTAAAAGCTTAAGTTTGAAAGATAAAAAGATTTTTGTTTATTGAGGCTTTGTAAACGACTCGTCATATTGTACAGCACTCCGTGGCATTTACCTTGACATTTTTAATTTTGTGTTTTTTTTTGAAATTCACAGTTGTGCTATACCAGACTTGATAAAAACTTGTTTATAGTAAAATTCTTTATAATTAAATTTTTCTTTTCAACTAATAAGCACTTTAACACTACATAATTAAATAAATTATTTACATCATGCCAGTAAATATTTACCTTTTTTTTAGTTTATTGAGGCTTTGTAAACTAATAATTTTATTATTTTAATTAAATTTTCACCAATTTTCTTATTACTATTCCACCTGTCTAAGTCTTAAAAAATTTTTAAATAAAAAGGTGTTTATCTGTTTGGTAATTGGCACATTTAAATTTCAATCTTTTGATAAAAGCAGTCGTATAGGCTTAAGTTTTGTTGGCACATTTTAGCTTTTCTAGGTATTTCGTCCAATTATTTTATTTAATTAGGCTTCTGATACGCACTTAAAATGGAAGTACAGTACTTACAAGTCGACCTCCGTAATTCCAAAATTGAAAATGTACTTATTAGTAAGTACGTATTTACAAGTAGACTTATTAGTTAAAAAATTAAATTTTAATTTTAAAATTCTTAAAATTTGGATGAAATTCTGGCTTAAGGACCACCAAAATTCATAAGATTTCTGCACAAAACAAGTGAATTATTTGGCGCTTCGGCCCGAAAAAATGTTTTTGAAAAAAATTTTCCCTCAATGTACTTAAGAATTAAACTTTTTGTACTTTTACGTAATGTTTTCTCGATCGCAGCCCTGTATTTAATCATTTGATAAGCTCTTCTAGTCATAATTTGGTATACTTTTGACAGAACCATACCATTGACCATTGAATAAGGACTAATTTATATTATCAAATTCTTCAAAAATTCTAATTCAGATTGATAGAAATCCTTTCAAAATTTATTCACTCAATGGGCTTCTTTCTGTCAGCTCCAATTGTATTTTTGGCAAACACAGTATATTTACCGTTTGTTATTTCTCTAATTATCGGAGTTCCATCAGTTATTTTATATTTATTTGAAGTTGTTATAATTATTACAAAATGGAAGGATTATAATTCCAGCTTTTTTCAGCTACTTATTGCGAGGGCAACATTGGTAATTTGATTAAATTAAATACCCCCTCTAGGGATTGATTGAAAAATCATTATGTATTACATTGCCATTTAAAATATAAATTAAATTAATCTTATGAAGTCTAAGGCAGATCCACCTAGAAGCATTTAAAACGCTTAGGCGGGGCTCAGTGGTAAAGCTCCTATATGTGGTGAGCGAAAGCGCCTGGCAATAACTGCGAGGAGGTCTTAATTCTTTCTTTAGAATATTCTCAACTTCATTATCTCCTTCGGACAACGTTTTGCAAAGCTTGGGTTATTCACAAATTTATACCTTCAACTACCTTCATGTGTATTAGCAACAACCTTCTTCTTTGGTTATTATTGTGTACATGCTGAAAATATAGCTACAACTTTACAATTACTTGATAGACTTTCTTCCATTCTATGGCCATTTACTTATGAGAAGGTCAAAAATAATTACAAAATTAAGATTTTATCGAGTTTAGGCTTGGAAGCGCCTCCTACCTTTTGCCATTCTGCTTATTTTTATTCTGCCCTTAACCCGGACCATACAAATATTTTCTTATGATTTCTATGCCCATTTACAGGCTGACAATCAAACAATAACGATAGATCTAAAAATAGTAGATATCAACCCTGCAGAGGATGCAGCTTATTCCTGTGTCATTTTCATGTTTATCTGTTTAATTATCAATATAGCAACACTTTGTGTCTACAAAACTAAAGTACAACCTCAAACGACTAAAATAGCTTCAAACGGATTACAAAAAGCTATAGAAAAGAGACTGATACTTTACGCCTTTTGGACGTTTGTTGGTCAGCTACTCATTTCTATTTCGACGGTAAATAAGGGATTTTGACATTATCTGTTTAATTATCAATATAGTAGGGTAGTGATGCTCGGGTATCTCGATCATTTCCCGACCTGACTCCCGGGTTTTATCTTCTCCTGAGCATCGCTAATGTAGGGTAGCACCATGGGGTAGCACCCTGGCTCCGAAACTTTGACGTTTTTTTGAAAGGAATCCCGACCCCAAACACCTACATGCCCTCTTTGGCATGTTCCGACTTCGACCCTGAAAGGGTTAGATGCTACTCTAGTTTATTAGTTAAATTCGAATCTTAATGATCTAATTTCAGACGCTAATCTACATCTCAGTTATGATTGCAATAACTGGAACTACTTTACTTTCATACGATGAAAATCAAAACTTTTTCTTGGTATAATCACAATGCGCAGTGCCTCTATTTTAACATCTCCGAGAGAGAACTCTCTGAGAGAGTGTTGAAAATAGAGCAGCATGCCGCTCAATTAAAGAAAATATGTTCTTTAAAAATAATTTTAGGCTGTTGTCAATCAAAACTTTCTTGTATCTGATATAAGTACAATTGTTTTGCCGTCTTGGCTCTTACTTTGGGCTAATGGAGAGACAAGAAAAAATTTATTTGGAAAAATTATTGCGGCAAAAAATATTTTGACAAATGTAAATACAATCCAAACAAATAGCATGTATGGTTAAAATTGATGGAATTTTTGAAATTTTGTGGAATTATATATCATATTCGATGTCTCGAGAGGAAATGGGGGTCCTATAGTTCAATATACATATTTTGATGTATCCATTTTAATTTTAAATAAAAGTATTTTTGTTGTAAAATTAGAAATTTATTGTGTGAGCATAAATTTATGTTGAATAAATTTTGGATTAAAGTAGGGAATTGAATTTAAATCCCTTACAAGTATATAAAAAGGAATCAAAACTTTTTCTTGGTAAAATCATAATGATCGGTGTCTTTATTTGAACGGCAGCTCTATTTTGACATCTCCAATAGAGAGGCCCCTTGAGAGGGTGTTGAAACATATTAATTGAGGGGTATATTGTGTAAGGATGATTCACCTAACAGCATTTAAAACGCTTAGGCGGGGGTTAAACGATCTAAAAAGGAAAAAGAGATAGCATTAGTCGATGCCCTTGTAGCTCACACACGATATCCTGCACGACTAGCAGGTGGTCGCATGTTTGAATCCTGCCCGGTGGCTAAACTTTTGCCAACTCTTTCTATTGAAAAGAGAGACCCTTTGATTGAGTGTTGAAAAGTGTGTGTCTATTTATTTAAATCATATCTAAAAATAACAATAATTTAAAGAAATATTATCAATTACATTTAAAATTTAATAGAAAAATTATCTTCCCCAATTAATTAAAAAATTATTTCCGCCAAATCTGAGAAAAATTTTAAATTTCTTTTTCTCCTTTTCGAATTATTAAATTTCCCCCAAATATCCACCCATTTATTCACATCTCTTTTCTTTTTACAAATTTGAGAACAAGAACTTCCTTGGCACATTTGGACACAATCACCATTAATTAATGTTGATAAATTTAAAATTAAAATTGTTAAGAAAAGAAAAATAAAAATATTTTTTTGAAACATTTTTTGGAAGGAAAGTGAAGGAAATTAATTTTTATTATCAAAATTAGATATCTTCTGATTAATTTTGGAAGGTTTATATATTCGAGGGTTCTTCAAAAAATTCGAAAAAAATTAATTAATTAGTAAATACTCAATAAAATTGATTACTAAGTAGTAAGTTTATTAGAATTAATTTTTAAATAAAGCTCTTTGCACTAATATCAAAATTAAAAAATAATTAGTAATTTCTATTTTTATTTTAAAATTTTCTTTTAAAATTTTTAATTTTTGTATTTTTTATACATATTTAATTTATAATTTTTTTTTATTATTTATGAGCATTTTAAATTCATCTAAATTTCAAACAAATGGAGTCCCAAGCTATTCAAATGGCCCCGATTGTGTTCAAATATGTAATGGTGGTAATAGTCAAGAAGAATCAATTTTCCCGCAAAATGTTGAAAAATAATCCTAGCAAAATCCCAACAAAATGGTTGTAGTTCTGCTTGTGTTGGGTCTATGTGTGTTAAAACATGTTTAAAATAATTAATTTAAATTATTAAAAAATATTTTTAAATATAGTCTATAAAAGTACATACAGAAAAGGGGCACACAGAAGGACAAAATCTTCTTAATTATAAAAGACTGCCGATAAATTATATGAGGCCCGACACTGCCAATATGCCCTATTCCTTTTGGATAGGGCATATTGGCACTTCTCCCCCCAACACTGATGATATGCTCTATCCCTTTTGATTTTTGCCGCATGACTCCCGACATGCCCTCTTTTTTTTGTGGTTTTTGCGCGACGTTGCCCGACATGCCCTCTTCTTTTTGTGGTTTTTGCGCGACGTTGCCGACATGCCCTCTTCCTTTTGGTTTTTGCCGCGACGTTGCCGACATGCCCTCTTCTTTTTGTGGTTTTTGCCGCGACGTTGCCGACATGCCCTCTTCCTTTTGGTTTTTGCCGCATGACTCCCGACATGCCCTCTTCTTTTTGTGGTTTTTGCCGCATGACTCCCGACATGCCCTCTTCCTTTTGTTTTTTGCCGCAACGTTGCCGACATGCCCTTTTGATTTATCGGACCCATCCACCCGACGTTGATTGACAGGTACATGTTTACAAGGGATTAAAGCCCAGACGGTGACCGGTAGTTAACTACTGTCTATAAAAATGCATCCACGCTATTTATGAAATCCTTCCAGTAATAATTAAATTTAAACATCAAGTAGATTTAAATTTAATAAATTTTAAAAAACAACAAAGCTAGCAAGTTTTAATCGACTTGCCATATTTTCGACGATAAAAATTACATAATCAACGTCAATCAATGTAAAATTGATTTCCCTGTTCCTTAAATAAATTTCTCTCCTCTCTCCACTTGCTCTCATTTAATTGCCCTTTTTCTTTTTTAATTTTTAAATTTAAAAATGTTTAATTAAATTTAAAAACAAGACTCATAACCGGAAGGATTTTATAACAATTTTAAAATCTAGCCAATTGAAGATTAAAAAAAACTTTCGAATTGAGCTTCTGTTGAGAAACATGTTAATTGAAAAATAATTTAATTAACAGACGCGAATTTATCAAAAGCTATGTAATTTTCTATGAAAAAATTATTTTTACAAATTTTATATTTTATGTACAAAACCGCTTAAAAATAGCCTTTTCCGTTCCAGAGATATGATTTTTTAAAAATGGCATTTTTAGCGTATTTTTGCAAAAATTTCAATTTTAAAGGAAAAATGAGTTTTTTAAAAAATCATATCTCTGGAACGGAAAAAGCTATTTTTAAGCGGTTTTGTTGGAAATACTCACAAAAATATGCATTATCAAATGGGCTTGTCAAATTTTTTCAGAAAAATTTTTCCGAGGACATGGGATTTGGTATATCCGGTTGATCCGGATTATCTCGGCCAATTTTCAATTTCATGAAAAATGCAGAAACATGTCAACTGAGATACAAATAGAGCTGTATAGATCGTATTTTTTGACTGAGAAATAGTTAATTTTCATTTAAATTACTCTTGATCTTTATGATACTCTTGATCTTTAAATTACTCTTGATCTTTATGTCCACTACTTTATAAAATTTTATTATTTTATTATTTTTTTTAATTTTATTATCAACAAGATTTGTAAAAAAAAACCAATTAAAAAAATGTTTTTATTCCAATTATTTATTTTAATTCTTTATTCAATTCCTAATTGTTCTTCTCCCCCATATACATACCCCATATCTCGTAAGTTAAAACGATCAGAAAAAATTTCAAAATTTTCAAAAAAACTTTTTTCCAGTTTTGTATGGTTGGTATAACGAAGCATTTTTGCATAGAAATATTGAAAAAAGTGGAAATAAAGTTTTGGATTGGCATTTTTCTGAATATCTTGGAGAGATAAATTCAACGGAAGAAAAAAAGTTAAAAATATCAATTGTTAGCCACACAATTTTACTCGATGAATTATATACATTACATTCGTTGACGCTAATAAACTGGTGTTTTTATTATTAAATAATTTATTATTAACTAACTTTTTAATAAGGAAAAAGTTAATACAGTTTT
Organism: Meloidogyne enterolobii; assembly: GCA_963681835.1. NCBI lineage: Eukaryota > Metazoa > Nematoda > Chromadorea > Rhabditida > Meloidogynidae > Meloidogyne > Meloidogyne enterolobii. Next base: position 662,089 of record CAVMJV010000013.1, on the reverse strand, counting down.
TTGATATTCATAGAAAATTAGCAGAAAACTGGGAAAATCACAAAACTTGACCAGATCACAAAGCCGGTATAACAAATTTACTGGATTTGAATCCGGATTAGGCACATGACATTAATTCTGATTTAATCCTGTCCGAAAAAGTTCACAGGTTATGAAAATCCAATAGTAATTAGGAAACTGAACTCAAAAAAAAATCCGGCCGGATCCATTTCAGCCCCAGACACTAGCACTAATTTTCCTTTATACTTTTAACTTCTCATGAAGCCCGTCAACAAAAAGTCGTGAGCAACCCCAAAAAATATTTTTAACTTTTAATTTAATAATTATTTCTAGGCCAATATTGAATGATATTCTTTATCGTTTTCTCAGCAAATATAACTTATGCTGCCTTTTGGGTTGCAGAAAATATATTAGAAATCGGTTAACTAATACAAATAATAATTCGTTGCTTGAAGAAGGAGAGTTTCTAGGATGTAGTCCTTTTGATCCAAGTATAAACGAGGAAATATTTAAAGTTCATGAACAAATATTAAAAGAAACTAATTTTATAATGTTTTTAAGACGAATGGAAACTGACGAATTTAAAGAGATTATTGAGTAAATATTTTGATAAATTATTTAAAAATTTTACCTTTCACTTACTAGATCTGATAGGACCAGAGATGAATCGGAAATGGCGAAGGTGCTGAAATCGGAACTGTCGGAAATCGGAAATGGCTCGGAAGTCGGAAATCAGCCCCAATTTTCGGAAATCGGAAATACGATTCATCTCTGGATAGGACCACTTAAGGGGTTTTAATTAAGGGTTTTTTAATAAATAAAATTTATTTTATAATTTAAGAAAAATTTTTGGAAGTAATATAACACAGATAATTATTGAAGAAAATCTTTTTAATTTATTCGGAATTGTTAGAACTGAAATACTTCGTTATGCACTTCCTGAATTATTTGTTGTTTTTGGTTAGCTTTAGGAATTTAGGCTCTACAGGGGGTGACAAGAAATGTTTATGAAAACCTTTTATGGCATAACTTTTTTCAAATTAAGGATATTGAGATCAAATATATTTTATATGATAGAGAAATAACTAAGGATCAAATATAATTAAGAATTTCCGAAGTTCCCACCCCTTGTTTGGAGACATAGTAGAAGTCGCGTTTAAGCCCATAAAGATAATTATTTGGGCTACAAAATGAGCATAAAAATATTAAAAAATATTAATTAGAAAAAAAGTTATGGTAAAATGAAAATTGTCCTAAACATTTCTTGTCACCCTGTATTATTTCCTGAAAAATTTTTATTCATAAAGGTATCGAACTAACACAAGATCGTCCGCTTGAAGAATTTTATACAAAATATTTTAATGCCGAATCATTAATTTTAAAATGGAGGATCAGACAATTTATTGAATATACCCTGTGCCTTATAGGTGTAATTTTTCTTTAAACCCCAAAAAATTAAAAAATTTTAGACACAAATTTTGATGAGGAAGAAACCCAAATTTTGATAGAAATGACTAAACATTATTGGTATGGTGATACAAAAATGCAAATACAATATGTCAAATTAAAGGAATTGACAGCGAAGGAGATTAAAAAGAATATTACGGTAGAAATCGGAACTTCTTCTAGATCCCCCAATATTATATTATCATCACAAGTTATCTACACTTTTCTTAAAATTTGACTAGACACGGGTCGGTGAGCTGTTTAAGAGATACTCCCTATTTAAGATACCCTTAATACAAAGTATGATTCGTAATCATCAAGAGTGTATCTCTTAAAGTGAGCTCCGAATGTATAATTTTAGCGTTATTATCTAAACATGGAGGAAATTGTTGTAAAAGAATTAAATGCAAGAACACCGTCATACATATTAGCTGTATGTGAAAGTATTCAGGAATTTAGGAAAAATATTAAAATTGGCAAGAAAAATGTAAAAAGTAAAGATGAAATAAAACAAAATAAAATATCAAATATTAAAGAAATTGTTTTGAGAAAAATGACACGAGATAATTTAGTTGATGTAAATATTAATTCGAGAAAAGCATTACATTCGGATGCTATTAAAAAATTAATAATAAATATTTATACAATTGACGATTCATTTAAAGATGCAATTGATAATAATTCAAGTGTTTAGTTATTTCTAATAAAATTTAAAGTATAGACTAATTACCTCTTGTCTAATCTTTTGAAATTTGTTTGTCTCAAATTACTACTTGACATGTTATCCGAGGTCTAAAAATCTCGGTTAGTATAACGGTCCGCATCTGGATGTCCCAATACTTCATAGTGTATTGGGAGATCGTACCCAGTATGTAATACAGCAGCACTAACAGGTCAAAATTGATAAAATGATTAATAAATTTCGCCATCTATTCTGCCCACATTCATCTATACATTTGGCATTAGAAATATCCAGCCAAACACTTGTTTCGTCACATCCATAAATATATTATCGTTTTCTTTGCGCATTTAATATCATTAAGATGATATTAAAACATTGACTGGTTATTCAAAAAAACAATTATTTGATCAAATTGAGAAAAGTAAAAATGGAAAAGAAGATAATGAAAATATTGAAAAAACAATGGTATTAAATAATAATTTGGACGAATCCACAAATGATTCTAATGCAATTATTGAAATAAATGAAGAAAATAATGATGAATTGGATAAATTAAATGAAGAAGAGAAATTAAATGAAATTAAATTTAAAGAAGAACAATTAATTGAACAAAAAACGGAAATTAATGAACCCGAAAAAATACTTTTTAATCAATTGGATCATGATATAATTGCTCATATAAATTTAAATGGTAATTGAAAAACACATATATTTAGTAGTTAAATTCGGAATTATTCGAATATTAAACAATAATTGGGGCCATTCGGAACTACAAACGGAAATTTTCGAAAGCACAGACGGCAATTACTAACGACAAACGTTATTGGAGACGTTTATCGTTTGCCTAATAATTTAAATTGAACACTGGACTGCGATCTGAAGTAACAGAGCAGTTTTTCACGGATCGCCACTTAGCCTTTTGTAGAAAGACGTTATTATTCTAGCCAAGAAAATACTTAAAGTTATCCAATAATCTTTAAATCCTCCATTGATAATTAAATTTTAAAATTTATCAGATTTATATGAATTGAGTCAACTAAAATCAACTGAATTAACAACCAAATTCAAAAATTATTTATCAGAATTATATTCAATTTTAATGCAGAAACCCCAAAAGGATAAATTATTTAATCAAATGTTATTATTTATTAATATTAGTTTAATGACTAAATTAATAGAAGAAAAATTTGAAATTAAAAAAATATTATTAAATAAAAATTTAATCGAAAAAAGCAGGAGAAATCAAGATTTAATTAAATTTGAAAAATTAAAAATTAATTGGACAAAGTTTAAAAAAATAAAATTTATTAAAAATTATAATTATGTTAATGACAAAAATGAAATTTTTGAAAATATTTTAAAGGAATTGATTAAATTTTATAATAATCTAATTATTTTTGAGGAGGAAATAATTTCAATTGAAAATTTTGGGTAACGCATTTTCTTAACTTTGATAATGTATTAGGGTGTCAAATAGGATCTACAACAAAGTTGAAGTCTGAAGCTAAGAAAAGATTTAGCTAACTGAAATAAAAGTGTCGATATGTTTAGACTGGGCGTGACTAGTTTAATTAACACAAATTAATTCAATTAAATAAATAAATTTATTAATCAAATAAAATGTTGTTAAGTGAAGAAAGTTTTGTTAAGTGAAAATTATGAGTCATATTAATGTTAGTGTGTGCTTTTTATTGTTCGGATTTCCTTCGTCTTTTTGTGTTAATGGTTTTTAAATTCCCAAGCGGTGTAATAAGCGGAAACTGTTCCTCTTCACCAAAGCGGTTTTTTCACCCCGATCGCTGTATGCGTTCCTTTAACATTAAACTTTTTAAATTCTCAAACTTTTAAATTAAAAAAAGGAAGAAGGAAGGTACTTATCCCTTATACCACACCCCCTCAAAGTAGTGTCCAAAATGTCATGTATGGGGTAATAAAGGGTGCTGATCACGATTATGGTGTTTATTTCTCAATATAAGAACCCCCTCACCCATAAATTGTCATGGTTCATAATGGTCAAACTTCAAGTTTGGACGCATTTGACTACCACAATGGCAGAAACGTTCAGTATGAAGCAAACCGCAATTTTGAAAAAATTTTGCAGCGTTTGATTCATCAGGACATCCCCCCATTAGTGTGTCGTAATTATAGGGCATTTTTTATTTATTTTTATTATTATGGGTTCAAATGAATGAAATCGTTTATATACTCATTAAACGACCAATAATCACACAGAAAATAAATATTAAATATTAGTGCATTGATAAATATAAGTGCAAAATAAATATTAGTGCATTAATATTGCTCATACCTATATATTTATTTAAATAAAAACTTGAAGTTTGACCATTATGAACCATGACAATTTATGGGTGAGGGGGTTCTTATATTGAGAAATAAACACCATAATCGTGATCAGCACCCTTTATTACCCCATATATGACATTTTGGACACTACTTTGAGGGGGTGTGGTATAAGGGATAAGTACCAAAAGGAAAAATGAACAAAGTCTAAGGATCGCGACTAACATTAATATTGATTGAAAAATAAATTAATTAAAAGCAATAAATTAATTGTTGGGGAATTTGAATCATAACGTTCTGAAATTCTTGAACATCGGGGATTGAACACGTTCAGCGTTAGGAGTCCATTATAACGGGCTGAGATTCTATAAATTTTTAATTTAGAATTATTTTATATTTTTATGTCGAGGCGAGCCTCGACAATTTCTTCTTTCAATACATATTAGCTTTGGATAACCCAGAGATGAGGTACATTGACTAAGGTTCATTAAACACAAACCTATTTTAGTAGTAAGATACTCGTTATTGAATAATATTTATTTTTCTAATTTTAGTCACATCCATTTTCACCTATTTTCTTTATTAATGTCAAAGAATACAAAAATAGATGAAGATAAAGGAATTATTAATATTCCTTCCAAAAATTTAACAAATTTTGAAAAATTTGTCAAAAATAATGGGGAAATAAAAGAATTATTTTTTGAAAGATTTTATTCAATTATTAAAGAAAATAACGAAGGAAGATTATTTGTAAATAGTTATAATGAAGTATTTATTCAAATTCTTGTTGAAAATATGAAAAGTTATATAAAAATGTTTGATCAACAATTAATTGGTAGTTCATTTATTAACTGCCACTTTTTTACATTAAATTCATTAAATTGAATATTTGAGAGCTTTTCTAGCTTATCTTGTGTTAGTTGTATAGGTCGGCTTATGAATTATAATATTAAGACAGTGTGTGTCATTCTAACATAGGGTCTGATGTTACGGAGCGGAGATTGCGGTGACAGAGAACGGGATCTCTGGGGAGATCTCCCCCGTTTCTTGTGAAATTACTTTACCCGGTGAACGTGGATAGAAACCTAGTGAAAAAGAGTGTAGATATACTCGCGGAGCTTAAATTTTTAAGCCGGAGCTTATATCAAAGATATGAGTAATTCATAAATTTAGATGATAATTTAAATAAAGAAATGGAATTATCAATACAATCTGAAACATTAAAAAATATTTATAAAAATGAAAAATGGGTTTTTGGAGAAGGATTTTATGAAATTAGTCAACTAATTTATTTAAATAAAAGAAAGGAATCGAATTTAGAAATTAAGTTAAAAGAATATTTGGATAATATTTACAAAATTAGTCAAAAAGGAATAAAAGAGAGAGAATTAACGGAGGTTTGGATTGAAAAACAAATTGAGGAATGGCTGAAAAATATTTGTAAAAATTCTGGAAATAAATATGGAGGTATAAAAAAGTTTCTGCGTTTTCCTGAAAGCCTTTTTAATGCTTTTTTCCCTTTTTTTCATTTATTCATGATTGTTCTCAATAGGTGGATGGATCAGATTCAGAATCGTATCGAATTTCAGTTAACCCGTTCCATTTTTCTCAATACTTTACAATAATTTAAAACTGAAATTTTTAGGTTATTCAAAAATAATTGCTGGATCTAGTCTTTATGGTATTCACACGTCTTCATCAGACTTGGATATAATTTTTATTATTCCAAAAAATTGTTTAATTCCCAAATCAATTAAATGCCCAAAATGTAAAAAGGAAATAAATTCAATTAATTCTAGAATGTGTAAAGAACATGATTTAATTTTTGGAAACAGTCACGATTCGTTATATAAAATGTTATACACAGCATTTATTAATGATAATGAAAGGAAATTTTCAAAGGTAATTGATTTAGTTTTTATCTACTAAAGGATTTTTGATTAACTAGATAAAACTCAATAATAATCAATCCCAGAATAAATTAAAAGTTGTATGGGATTTATCAATAGAGCTCTTATTATCCCTGAAATTATTATATCCACACAGCTTGCAAAACTTATTACAATTTCTAGTTTATAAACTAGGTGTCCGATATCTAGTTTACATTATATATAGTCAACCATTTTCTTTATCTATTGAGATATCAATAATTTAAAAATATGTAGCTAAATCCAATTGTAAATACAACAGTGCCTCTTTTCGATATTAAATTTAATGAAATTGATATGGATATAATGATTGTCCCAATTGCAAGAGATGAAGTTTCTGATACTTGGAATTTTAATTTAAATAATGACGAAAATATAATAAGTAAAAATTCAAAAATAATTGATAAATTAATTAATGAAATGTTAATTGATGGAAATAAATTATTTACAAAAAGTATTGTTATGTTAACTGGTAGAAAATAAATTTAGAATAAAAATTTTATTATATTAATTATTAGGTTATCGAGCAGGTTTTAGACAAATGTTTGTTTTGTTGAAGAAATCCAAAAGAGAAATTTTTAAAAATTTACTAAAGGCTATTAAGCATTGGGCAAAGCGTAAGTTTTATTATATCAAAATCATCTTCCCGATCGGGATTCTGTGCAAGAGCCGTACAGGTCCAGCCGGATTTTTCTGGATAAACTGGTCTTCAAATAATTCGGATATTGCGAAAAAACCTAGGATAAGGTCCAATGCTCTGGAAATATCCAGCTGAATCATGTCAGGTGCCGACACTACTTTTCTTTCTACTCCAAGATTATTAGTTATTATGATTTTGGCATTTTTAGCAGTAAATAATAATTTTTAAATTTTTTTTAATTTTAAAGAAAAACAAATATATTCAAACATGTTTGGCTATTTGAGTGGAACCATTTTATCAATAATGGCAACAAAAATATGTTTATTATATCCTTCTGGCTCACTCTCATTTTTATTATACAAATTCTTTCTTATTTTCTCAAAATGGTTAAGAGAACTTTATTTTAAATTAAATTATTTTAATTTTAAGGGATTGGCCCAAACCTTTATTATTAGAACCTTTAAGCACAAAAGAAGATTTAGAAAAATTGGGAAGAATAAAATTACAATTTAATTCGTGGCTAATTAAAGATCTTGAAAGAGAAGGAAATTTAATGCCTGTTATTTCAACAAAATATCCAGAATTAAATTCGGCTAAAAATATTAATGAAAATGGAAAGAAAATTATAATTGATGAAATGAATAAATGTAAATAAATATTAATAAGAACCGATTAAAATAACATTAAAAATAATAAATTAACCCAATAAAAACCCACTAAATAACCCTGAAATAACGAAGTAATAACCATGAAATAACAAAGCTTAAAATTTGTTTAAAATCATCACACTCTTTCTAAGGAACAATAATTTGGGCTCTACTCCAGTTTATGCGTCTAATCGACTTTTATGCGTCCAATGAAAGTTTATGCGTCCAATTAAAGAATAATTGGATTTTTTTGGTATTGCAAAGTAGGGGTACGGTTCTAAAATATTTCGATCTGTTCGGGACCTACGCCCACTGGTTCTGGGGCCGTTCCTTACCTTATCCATCGAAATTACGGAAAGTTATAGCAAATTTTTAAAGACTTCGGAAAAACAATTATAACTTTCCGAAATTTCGAGGGATAGAGCAAGGAACGGTCCCAGACCCAGTGGGCGTAGGTCCCGAACAGATCGAAATATTTTAGAACCGTACCCGTACTTTGCAATACCAAGAAAAATCCAATTATTCTTTAATTGGACGCATAAACTTTCATTGGACGCATAAAAGTCGATTGGACGCATAAACTGGAGTAGAGCCATAATTTGTATTTCGAACCTTTTACCCACTAAAGCGAACTGATCTTGAGTTGGGTTTTCTATTCTCACAGGTCGGAAGAAGAAAATAGGATACAGGCATATATCTCGGCTTATTGTTAGCCTTCTTCTGATAAAGTTTGCTTTTGTTAATCGCCTCAATTCGATTAAGAATTTTTTATTTACTATGCATAAATTATTTAAAAAATTTTATAAAAATTTATTAAATAAAAAACAGAAAATTATCTCTAATTAAGTAAAGTCTTACTTAAAATATATTTTTTTTAATTTAATTTAGCTCTTCAACAATTTAAATATCTAAACAGTAAAAATTTTAACAAGATGGATAATTTTTGGAAAGAAAATATTTTTACTAAATTAAATTACAAAAATTATTTTAATTATTTTTTAATAATTAATTGTTCTTTAAATTCGGAAGAAGAAAATGGGGATTCGCTTTTTGGATTTATAAAATCAAAAATTAGAAAAGCAATGGAAATTTGGTCAAAAATTGAAGAATTTGAAGTACATCTGGAAGAAAATAAAATTTTAAAAACAAATTTAAAAGAAAATCTTTTGGAGTATAAAATTCTAAGTGGATATGAAGAAAAGGGGAGATGTAGAGTTGATGAGGAGTTAGTTTATTTTATTATAGAATGTGGAAATTAAAAGCCAATTGGAATGGCTGTGGGATGGGATTGGGGATTTGTTATGGATTGACTTCAAAATTTCCTATCTGAAATTTTGAAGTCAATATACTGTAGGGTTAATTCTAGAAGTTCCCTAGGTACTTATCCCTTATACCACACCCCCTCAAAGTAGTGTCCAAAATGTCATATATGGGGTAATAAAGGGTGCTGATCACGATTATGGTGTTTATTTCTCAATATAAGAACCCCCTCACCCATAAATTGTCATGGTTCATAATGGTCAAACTTCAAGTTTGGACGCATTTGACTACCACAATGGCAGAAACGTTCAGTATGAAGCAAACCGCAATTTTGAAAAAATTTTGCAGCGTTTGATTCATCAGGACATCCCCCATTAGTGTGTCGTAATTATAGGGCATTTTTTATTTATTTTTATTATTATGGGTTCAAATGAATGAAATCGTTTATATACCGTATTTCCTATATTAGAGCCCCACCCTTTGTTAGAGCCCCACCCTCTAATACAGCCCCACTTTGGAGGATAGTTGAAAAATAGAGCCCCACCCTTAATTAGAGCCCCACCCTAAATACAGCCCCATCTAAAAAATATTCGAGAAAAAATAAGTTTTTTTTTAATTTTTAATTTTTCCCCTTCAGTGAATTAAGAGTTAAGTGAACAAAGGGGGTATCGATGTTTAAAAGAAAGATTAGGGGGATATAAGGATTGATGGATATCGTGGTATTCGGCCGCTCGAAAACCCCAACCCTAATTTCCACGATATCTATCCTAATACTTTAATATCTCATATTCCAAAAAAATCCCTTGATATCACTTCCAATACCCCAAATCCACAATGCCCCTCTTGTTCAATCTAAATCTCTGATATATCACCTTAATATATCACCTTAATCCTCCTATATTTCACATGATCTCTTGAAGTCCGCTTATAGGTATGCCTCGATAATATCAACATATACCCTTCTTGATCCATCGATGACAAATACAAGTCCCTTGAAATTCCTTTTAATCCGTCAATATCAAGTTTTAATTATAGCAAATCCAAATATCCCATTTGAAACCCCTAAAAATATCGGTCATTTTTCGATATTTTTCTATTTATCGAAAAGATATATCAAATCCTCCGACCGACGTTTAGCTGCAATAGATATTTAATAAATGGGATTTTATCTCAAAGGAGGGTTGGAAAATAGAGCCCCACCCTCAATTAGAGCCCCACCCTTTAATACACCCCCACCTTGGAGGATAGTTGAAAAATAGAGCCCCATGGGGCTCTAATATAGGAAATACGGTACTCATTAAACGACCAATAATCACACAGAAAATAAATATTAAATATTAGTGCATTAATAAATATAAGTGCAAAATAAATATTAGTGCATTAATATTGCTCATACCTATATATTTATTTAAATAAAAACTTGAAGTTTGACCATTATGAACCATGACAATTTATGGGTGAGGGGGTTCTTATATTGAGGAAATAAACACCATAATCGTGATCAGCACCCTTTATTACCCCATATATGACATTTTGGACACTACTTTGAGGGGGTGTGGTATAAGGGATAAGTACCGTTCCCTAAATCAAAGTCAACCGAAAATTCCAAAAAACCTGTATTAAGAAACGGTTTTCGTAGAAATCTCATACTTTTCAAATCTAAACTAACCTAAAATATTTTAATGCCAAGCTTCACCTTTCCCTAGAAAATTTTTTCTAAAATTTATTTTTAGTGAAAACCCAAGGCAATGTTCTATATGGGTAGTTGGAATTAATTTTAGCAACAAAATTGATAATTGGGAAGTTGCTAAGAGGCTTTTAAATATTGTTTATGTTCAATTTCAATGGTATTCTAAGAATAATGTAAAAATTCAAACAATACCGGTTGAGGCAAAAAATCTAGAGAAAAAGTGATTTTATATCTAAAAATCGGACCCTAGTAAAAGCTACACTTATCCGCTGAAAAGGGAGTAATTTTTAGAATGAGGTGGATCGTAGAATGAGGTGGATCCTCCGCTCAATTCGGAGAATGATTTGATCAGCGACTGATTTATTTCCTACTCCTACGTCAATTCTCTTCTTATTCAGTAGGGTTTCTGTCGTCCCGACTTCCTTAAATCGGAAATCTATTCCCGAAACCATGAATTTATTTTTTATGTCCGCAGGACCCTAATACAGCGCAGAATTCAGCTATAGAGGTGCCGCTATTATTTGGCTAGTGTTTCGAAAATTGTGTTTAATTCTTTTAATTTTTTAATTATTACAGAATTAATTCAATATTTGTGGCAACAAATAAAATAATTAAAAAACCACTTTTTGTTTTGCCAGAAAATAACGATAAAAAGATAAATTTAAATAATCCCAATATAAATACAATTTCTAAAAGTTTAAATGTTGAAAAAGAAGAAGATTTTGTTTATTTTAAATATCATCCTTTGAGGTTAATAAAAGCACTTTTTAAAAGAAGGGTTCCTTTGTTTTTTTTGGGACATTGGAATTTAAGTATATTTTATTCTCCAAAACAAAAATCACTTTATGAGAAGCTCGAAAATGTATTGGACAATGATTAGGGAAAGTCAGTCGTCTCAATTAGGAAAAATATTTTTTGGAAGTTTCTGTAATAAAAGTATAACTCCCAGAGTTAGTAGACGAAGCCCTCACACAATGATTTATCGTAGAGAAATGGATCATTGACAGGATAACCCACTAACACTTATTCCACAAAGGACGATATTTCGAAGTCATATTATCGCTAATTTACTAGTTCAAAAAGGCTTGCCGAGCCAAATTGAATAACAACATGCTTTTGGACTGAGTTTGAGGACTAAGTTGAGAATAATCGAGTAAAATTCTGATGCGAAAAGCGATGGGACCTATTTTTAAATAACAAAAATTAATTAAAATTATTCTTAGATAAAACAGACAAAGGATGAGTGAAGAAATTTCCATGAAAAGCAAAACTAAATTAAGAAGTCAAAATAAAGGAGTAGTATATCTCCATAATTGCCTCCTTAATTTAAAATTTTCTGATATTTTTTATTAATTGTAAATTTTTATATTTTATTAAAAAAACTATTTAAATTTAAAATTAATTAATTACCAAACGTAATATGAGCTCTCATAATCCCGTTCAGAGTTGTTTCGAAATTTCGATTTTGAAGATTTTTTTTGTTTCGAAACATTACTGGTCCCAGTTAAATATCAATTAAATGTTTGCAAATTAGCGAAACGATCGAACCCATTTTTAAAAATATGGCAATGAAAATTTTTATTAAAAATTAATTTCTACTAAATAAATAAAACTATTTATTTTATTTAATATTTATTTTTAACAACTTTATATTTAATCATTTAATCTCTCTTTATTTCGCTTCTTTTGATTTATCTTTTACATTTTTTGTTCTAATCAACACCAGCGTTTGCACTTACAAGTTTTGCAATTCTATTAATTAAAAAATATTTTTATATATTTTAAATTCAAAATCCCCAAACTCTATATCCACATTCACAATCCCATTCACACCAATCATGGGTACACAAAGTTGGGTCGTTTTGTATATCCTCTGTTGTTGTAGCATTATCTAGAGTTGTTATTTCTAGTTTACGTTTCTTGTTTGTAAGGCTAGCGGAGATAAAAAAAATTTCTGCTGCCAAAAAGAGAACAAGGAGAACGTGAAGAAACTGGGAAAATATTTATTTCTAACACTTTTTACACAAAAAATTTTTAAAATAAAAATCCGGTAGATATTTATGACTAGAGCTCAAAATTGTGTACCCGTACCGTACTCAATAATTCAGTACAAAAATAACCAGTAATTTTGGTTATGACAATGATTCCAAAAAATATTCTAAGGTAAGTAATACCGAAAAATACCGATACAGATAAATACCGATCATGTTCGAAATTTTATCGGTCTGTATTCCTTATCGTACTACCGATACAGAACACCGATAAATACCGAATAATGCCGTCGGTACCGGACTCGTGCTTTTCAAATCACATTTAAAAAAAGCTAAGTATGGGGGTTAAAATTTTGGGTGGAATGGGTTACTATGAATTTGAAATTTCGACTCACTGTTGTGGCAATGATTCCAAATTATTTGAATAAATTAATATCTGGAGTATTATCAGATTTAAAATCTGAAACTTAACTTGCTTCAATCGTTTGTGTTTTCCTAAATTAAAAAAAATTTTACAAACCTTTTGCATGTCGAAGTAAATATTTTAATTTGTTTAAATTTTAGACTGCTTAAATTTATGCTAATACATTTAATGACAAATTATTTTTAAAAAGTTTTTTAAACATTTAATAAACGAAAAATGTAATTTTTGTTTAGTAAGAATTTTAAAATTTAACTCTAAGGAAATGTTATTTGTAATGATTAAACCTTTTATTTTTGTACTATAACTAACAATTTATTTGTTTAATTGACCTTAGAAATAGAGTTGTAATCAGACCCCGTCCCCGAACAATTTTTCACAATTCCCGAATCCCGCTGAAAAAGCCACTTTTAGAGGGCATTTGCCCCCCTAAATCCCATCAGTTCAGTCTACTGAAGATGCCGGTTCGCTCACCATTGCACTAGCTGAAGGAGATAAATAGCTATTGCCCAACTGCCTTACTATTATTTGAATTCTTTCCTATCCAGAATACTTAAAATCCGGATCTTATCCTTTTTACTGGCAAACCAGGTTCGAACTCTTTACTATATTTATTTTAATATCACTACAAAATTATTTATTAAAAACATTTATTATTAAATAATTATCAATTTTTATAAAATAATTTATTTATAAAAAAAAAAGATAATCCTTCCACAGCGAAGAATTCCTTTTCCATCAATTTTTAATGAAGCCACAAATTTATACATGTCCATTACGCGTTTTGTATTTATTATATATAAAAAATATTTTCTCTCCCCAACATTTTATTTTTTTAATATCCACTGTTAAACCCCCAACAAATTATTTAAATAAAAAATGCTAATTGTTATAAATAATTATAATGTTTTCAAATTGTAAAAATAGCTTACTTAATGTATAATATTTTTAAAAATAAAAAAAATTTATATTTTATCGTGTAGTATAACGGGAAGGATGGGAAGGGATCCGGGATCATTGCGGGGAAGGGATTGGATGGGGATCCGGATTTTTTGAACTGGCCAAGAGCGGGCTTTACTGCCTTAAACCCCGAAAACCACAAAACCCCGGGGTAATTCCGTTTTTTCCATTTTTTTTTTATCCTTATGATTGTCCTCTGAATATACCACAGGGCAATAGAGTTAAATTGATGAAGGAGAAAATCTTACCATTATATACAATTAAAGTAGGGAAACGGGAAAAAAGAGGGGTCAGACTCGGAATTGCCAACCCCGAAATTTATCAAAATATCTCATTTCCGGGCCCGGAGAATCCGATTCCTGACATAGCCCGAGTTCAACCTCTATTTTATATATTTAACAACTTTCATTTATTAACTAATTTATTAAAAAAATTTTCAAAATTAAAAGAAAAATATTGTTTTATTAAAAAAATCTTTAAAAAATGCCCCATTTTATTTCTAAAAGAAATCCCTCAAAACCATTACCAGCCACCTTAGAACAACAAAAAAGGTCTACAACTCTCTTTGGTAATTATGGAAGTACAGCTTGTAGACTGGCACGTCATTTACAGCAATTCCACAGACAACACAGTTCTCCAGCGATGATGGGGGATGATGAAAATAATTGTGGGGATGACAGCGATGTTTTTTCTTTAAAGTAACCATTTTTCGATTTTCCAAAAAAAATTTTTCCGAATAATTTTTTGCTAGAATATTGGCCGTTTTTAAAAATAATTCTGAAGTGTAATCGAGTAGATTTACACCAAAATTAGTATACTGACTCTTTTTTGGTCTGAGATATAGGCCTATGCCTGTAAATGCCCAAAAAGCATAGAGGGACTGAACGATTTTTAGACTAAAAATTGTAATAACTGAAGTGTTAGAGAAGTATCTAGTTGACCAAAGTTTAAAAACTTAATTTTATCCATTAGGAATATTTTGGAGATTCAAAAGAAATAGTATGGATAAGGTTGTGCCGACGATTGAACCATTTTTACGGCCTCATTTTTATCAAGACGGGCCGTACAAGTCTTTTCCGGGCCAAATATCTCAGGCCCGACTCGATCTTTCGGTCCGAGCCGGTCCACATCGGCAACCCTAATTATGGAGAAAAAAATAGAAAATTAGATGTCAGACCGTGACATGATCTCGGACAAAAGCTCAATTATCGTGATAAGGATTATCCGAGATATCGCAGTCGAAAAAGCTCGTACGACCCTCCAAGTTCTATCTCTACATATCATAATTGGCTCTTGTCCAGTTTATGCGTCCCATGAAAGTATATGCGTCCCATCAACAAAAAATTGGATATTTCTTGGTGTTGCAAAGTAGGGGTATGGTTCCAAAGCATCGCTTCATGTTCGGGATCTACGTCCACTGGGTCTGGGACCGTTCCTTACCCTATACCTCGAAATTTCTGAAAGTTAAAATCGTTTTTCTGAAATTTTTAAAAATTGGCTATAACTTTCAGAAATTTCGAAGGATAGGGCAAGGAACGGTCCCAGACCCAGTGGACGTAGATCCCGAACATGAAGAAATGCTTTGGAACCATACCCCTACTTTGCAACACCAAGAAATATTTAATTTTTTGTTGATGGGACGCATATACTTTCATGGGACGCATAAACTGGACATGAGCCTCATAATTACCCTCTAATTTTATTTTTTGCCTTCTTTCCTTTTTTTGATTCTATTTTTAGAACAGTGCTTTAAAAATAATTAAAAACCACTTTAAACATTTTTAGAATGCCTTATTCCTTTTTGAATAAATTTACTAGAAAAAATTTTTATAAAATAATTTTTAAGCTTTTAAGCTTTGACTTAAAAGCATTTTTAATCTTTGACTAATTTTTATATGCTTTATTGAATTTATTTTATTTAAAAAGGTCTGTTGTCGCGTGGTCGGTTTTTGGTGATATTGATACAGATTTTAAACAAACTTCAACACCTAAAAGTCAAAGTACCGAAAATGTTAACGAATTGATTGGAAAAATTTTTCAAAAAGGTAGTAGTTTTTGGAAGGATTATATGTATTTTTTGGATTAAATTAGCTTATTTAAAATTAATATTTAAAGGGGGGAGGGTTACAATATGTGTTACTATTTGTTTATTCGAGTAAAGGAGCTGAGTAATAGTTACGAACGTCGCAATCAGAGTAATGATGTTGCCATACGGGTTATTCTACTTGTATAAATTTATAACGGACTTCGTGGAGACCTGCGGGTCTTATAAGGGGAGATCTTTTAAGGAGACCTAAAAATATCTCTTCAGAGAGACTCCGCTTCGAATTATTCTGGGTTAAGTAAAAATAATAAATTTCATAGTATTCTTAAAATTCGGTGGCTAAAATTATTTTATCCTTTGATTCTGGGTTAAATTTCTGGGTTAAGTTAAATTCTCGGGATCCCAAACAATAACTACTGTCCCATTTGTTCCGGAATTCGGACCAGGTATACATGGGAATCTCGATAGCTGAAATGGAAAAAATCTTGTCAGTCTCATAAATTAATTTTTTCTAGGATTAAAAATATTTCTCCCTCCCAAAAAATTTTTTAATTTAATTTTCTGTCAAAAATGCAACAATAAATAAAAAATAAATTAAATCCATGCACTCTTTTTAAACTACAAAAATGTCCAAAAATATTTATGAGAATAAATTTATTTTTTTTTCAAAATTTAAAAATAAATCTAGGAGCAATATATACTCTTGGGAATTTTCTTTTTTTTTAATAAAAAAATTTTTTTTCATCTTTTGACACTAAAAAATTTTGCATTATTTATTTAACAAAATAATAAAAGGCGAAAAAAAAAGAAATTTATGCATGACTGAAAGGCACACAAAAAAATTGTCTGTTAAGTTGACTAGGCGAGAAAAAACTCTCAAAAAATGCCACCTGCCATTTCCATTTTTCTATTTTTATATTTTTTTAAAAAATATATAAATCCAATTAGTTAGCCAAAAATATATTTTTTTGGTTATTAAAAAATTTTTTTTAATTCTCTAAATTTTTGAAGATATGTTCAACGTATTTTTCTCGCTAGCTAAAGATGGAGGTAATGGGACAACTATACCTAACGGTACTTAAAAATAAATTTTATCACTTTCCATGCCTTTTACACTGTTTTATTCGCTAAATACACTGACTTTTGTGGACGGTGTCCAACCCTATTAAAAAATACCCCTGGGTTTCGGTTGCTTTATAATTTCGGTCCATTATCGGTTTTCGTGTCCATTTAATTGACACGAAACACGGTTATCGATTCTGGCTCTGTTAATAATATCCACTCACACCCTATTTCTGCATACTATACATATGATCATCCCAGAATTTAAAAATTTAATAAAATTCTAGGTCCTATTGTTTCTAGAAATTCTCTTTTTTACCTAATTTTTAAGATTTTTAGGATAATTTTTAAATTCTTCTTAATCTTTTAATATTACTAAATTATATTTATTAAATCTGATTTAATATTATAAATCTGATAAGTAAATAAAAATAATAAATTCCAACGTATCCTTAAAATTCGTAGGCTAAAAATATTTTGTCTTTTGTTCATACAGCAATTATCCGCCGATTTTCGTTCCCATTTTGTGGAACGATTAAATAAGTTAACAAATTTTTTTGACTAAAAAAGAAACATTTTTAATTATCTTTAAACACAAAAGATTAAGAAACTAAATTCTTACTAAATTCTCTTAGCTAAAGGAAAGTAGGGAGCGAAATAAAAAGAGCGAAATTTTAAGGAATTTGAATGAAAGGATTGGGATTTCAAGAAAAAAGGGAAGACGGGAATCCCCTTTTATGGCTCTGTCCACAGAACCTCCAAAAAATGGAGGGAAGAGGGTTAGAAAGCAGGCCGGGGTTTCACCTCGTTCCTGTCTCCAAGATAACCGTTGATAATGATAATAATAAAAAATTATTTTTAATAATTAAAGGTCCAATAACAAACAATAAAGAACAATTAACAAATGCTGTATACAAGGAATATAGAGCTACATCTCGCTTATCCGAACCGTAATTTTAATATTTTTATTAAAAGCCTAAAATATTCTCAAAAGTTATAAACGTCTTCGAAACGCAATAAAAAGAATGGAGGAGGAATATTCAAAATCTAAACAGCATAATTTAATTATGAGATATATGAGAATGCAAAAAATGATTTATGAACTTGTACAAGTTGAAAGAGAATATTGGTTAATGGTTGATATACCTCCCCAAGCTATTTCTGAAACTCCACAGGAATATGCTATTAGGTAGATGATATATATGTACAAATGAATTTATTTTTGATAAAATTTTTCTTATCGTGAATACTAGCAGGGGTCGAACGGAAATGACGGAGGTGTCTGAAATTGGAACTGTCGGAAATCGGAAATGGCTCAAAAGTCGGAAATCGGAAATTATCCTAAATTTTCGGAAATCGGAATTCCGATCGACCCTTTATGCCAGTGTCAAGTGTTATGCCAAAATGCCAAAATCAAGTGTATCCATTAGTTAGAGTTTCGTTGATTATGCTAGGATTACATCGTAATCGGGGCATCCTGAGAAAGAAATAACACTCAGATTGGAGAGACAAATCGCGCGCGACTTATCTCTCTTCGTTCCCAATTAAATTTTCTGCCATTTAATTTAAATTTAGAAAATTTAACTAAAATCGAGGCATTAATTGTGGGTTACGTTAAATTGAGTAAAAATATAATGAAAAAAATACTATATCTAACATGAAATAATTTTTAAAAATTAAATAGGGTTGCCAATTTACTTGATGAACAATATGGGCGAAACGAAACTTCTCCCAAACCTGGCGGGGCAATTGCACAACTTCTCGGAACAACAATGTGTATTGCTGAACGCGCAAAAGGCTCTACCTTATTAAATACTTTAAGAAGTCTGTCAATCATTCCAATGCCAAAAATTTAAAAATTAATTTTTAAAGTGAAATCAATGGAAGATTTACGCAACTTGATGGGTCAACTTAGCACAGAACTTTACCGTCTCATTCATAAATATTTGACATTGAGAACAGCTGTAAAGGACCTTTCTCGAGCATATCAACATACTCGCTATTATCCTTTAGTTCCGAGATATAATTTGGTAAAAGAAAAATTTTTTATTAAAAATTTTCAAAAAAATTTTCGAAAAAAAATTAAAAAAATTTCCGAAAATTTTTGAAAATATTTTTAAAAAAATTTTTTAAAATTTCAAAAATTAAAAAAAAAAATTTTTTTTTGAAAAATTTCTTGAAAAATTTTAAAAAATTTCAAAAAATTTCAAAAAATTTTTTAAAAATTTCAGAAAAAAATTTTTTTTGTAAATTTTGAAAAAATATTTTTAAAAAAATCAAGAAATTACAAAAAAATAATTATTTAGTTAAAAGCAATGATTAAAAGAATAATCCGCTCATCCCCTATTTCTGAAGATGATCATCCCAAGATTGAATTGTCGTAAACTACCTAATTGATATTATTAAATAAACGTCCATATTTATTTGTGATTTACATATATATTTTGTGTTTTTAATAATAAAAAACTGCAGAATTTATGTGCAGACAGAAAGTCACGGAATATTCAATTCAAAATTATTATTTTAACCTTCGACAAAATTTATGCGATAATTTTATTAATTTTTCCATTGCACAGCAGACAAAATTTTCAGAATTTTGGAAGGCCAAAAAGCCAGATTTCTTGCCCTTTTCCAAGAAAGATTGAATAAAAATTATAGAAAAATTGCCGATTTAAAAAATTACAAGAATCGGAAAGGAAATTGCCCCCATGTAAACCGAAATATACAAAAGAACCCGAGAAACTAGCCACTCAAACGAGAATCTACAAAACAAATATCAATGAGAATTTTGATAATTTATTCACTTTATTTCAAAAATAATAATGAAAATGTAAATTTGGGGGAAATTTTTTGATTTTTCCTTAAATTCCCGTAAAAATTTGGCAATTTATAGGGTGTATACAACGAAATTCAAAAAAAAATTTTCCGGTCGGGTAACGGGGTTTCCAGCATATGATTAAAAAGTATGCTGTAAATTAGAGGTCGGCAAAATCGCGTTTGCGGGAGTGCGGGATAGATCAAAAATTTGGTAATTTATGGGGATAGATCCCGCACTCCCGCAAATCTAAAAAAGTGCGCGATTGCGGGAGCGGTATCGCGCGGTCCCATCTCGCACCGCCTCTACTGTGAATAGAGAGATATGTAAAGTTGAAAAAAAGGTGTTTCGTCATCAAACTCTTGCTATTTAATTGACAGTGCTGATTAGTGATGTCAATCTCTGGAACTATGTAGTTTCAGTTCTGGAACTCCATTTTTGAAAATCTTTAGTGAAAATTTTTAGAATTTAAAAGACCAATTTACAAGATTTTTTTAGCGCCGCAAGCGAAATTTTTTAGAATTTTGGAGCTAAAGCAGCCAGATTTCTTCCATTTTCAGCGCGCTGCAGTTAATTTACAACTATTAAAAATCCCGTAAACAACGTCGAGGAAATTTTGTCAAAAATATACCCCCAAGAACTAGTTCCAAAGCCAGTTCCAAAGCTAGTTCCAGACATTTACTAGTTCCGTAGTTCTAGTTCCAAGCTAGTTCCAGGCATTTACTTGTTCCGTAGTTCTAGTTCCAAGCTAGTTCCAGGCATTTACTAGTTCCGTAGTTCCAGTTCCAAGCTAGTTCCAGACATTTACTAGTTCAGTAGTTCTAGAACTGGAACTTTGACATCACTGGTACTGATTACTTAATACAAGAATTTTATAAAACTGACAATTCCATTAATTACTACAATATAATATTTTAAAAAACACATTACTTATTTCAAAAACTTTCTTTATAATTTTACAAACATTATGCTTTAAAATTAAGAATTTTTTAAATTTTTAATTAAAGGCTTCCTTATTAAATTTTATTTAAAAATTAAATCAATTTATTCAAAAAATTTTTTATTGACAAAAAAAAATCTATAAATTTATTTAAAATTTTATGTATGTATGTATATGTATTTCTCTCCACATCCATGTATTTCTCTCCACATTTAATAAAAAATTATTTAACAAATTATACAAACATTATGCTTTAAAATAGGGTAGCACAAAACCGTTTAGCTAAACGGTATACGGTAAACGGGTTTTTTGATAAAATTAACGGAACGGTATACGGGTCTCAGATAAACGGTATACGGTAGTCCATGCCCTATTATAAGCCCACCCGACGGGAGGTATTGAAAAATATAAGCCCATGGCTTATATTGGGATATTTACGGTATTCAAATTAAAAATCGCCTAGAATATGGCCTATTTGTTATTAAATGATAGTTGTAAAATTTTTTGTTTTGAAAACTTAAAGTTTTTGAGAAAAAAAACTTTTAGAAGTTCCGGAACTCCATTTGTGAAATTCCCTAGTTCCAGTTCTGGAACTGATTCCAAGCTAGTTCTAGTTCCAAATTTTTAAATTTTTTTGAATATGAAAAGATTTATCAATTTTAACAAATAAAGTTACAATTTAAAAAATCATTTAGTGTGCGGCAAAATCGCATTCACGGGATCCCGTAACGGGATTTTTTCAAAATTTTTTACGGGACAGAATCCCGCGGGATTAATCCCGTAATCCCAATAATCCCGCTCTAAAATTTAGCGGGATCCCGCGTGTTTCGGGATTTTCCCATAAAAAATTTTTACGTAATATGAAGGGATTAAGGGATTTAAAAGGATATCTGGGGATATTTTTGGTGATATCTGGGTTATAAGAGGATTTGAGTGATATTTTGGTGATATCTGGGTTATAAGAGAAAGTGGAGGATTAAGAGGCTAAAAAATTCACTTTTTCAGCGCCGCATCAAAACTTTTGAGAATTTTAAAAGACCAATTTACCAGATTCCATCCTTTTTTAACGCCGGAGGCGAAAATTTTTAGAATTTTAAAGACAAATTCACAAGATTTCTTCCTTATTTAGCGCCGCAGGCGAAATTTTTTAGAATTTTGGAGCTAAAGCAGCCAGATTTCTTTCATTTTCAGCGCGCTGCAGGTAATTTACAACTGTTAAAAATCCCGTAAACTTCGTCAAGGAAATACTCCAAAGAACTAATTCCAGAACTAGTTCCAAGCTAGTTCCAGGCATTTACTAGTTCCGTAGTTCTAGTTCCAAGCTAGTTCCAGGCATTTACTAGTTCCGTAGTTCTAGTTCCAAGCTAGTTCCAGGCATTTACTTGTTCCGTAGTTCTAGTTCCAAGCTAGTTCCAGGCATTTACTAGTTCCGTAGTTCTAGTTCCAAGCTAGTTCCAGGCATTTACTTGTTCCGTAGTTCTAGTTCCAAGCTAGTTCCAGGCATTTACTAGTTCCGTAGTTCTAGTTCCAAGCTAGTTCCAGGCATTTACTTGTTCCGTAGTTCTAGTTCCAAGCTAGTTCCAGGCATTTACTAGTTCCGTAGTTCTAGTTCCAAGCTAGTTCCAGGCATTTACTAGTTCCGTAGTTCTAGTTCCAAGCTAGTTCCAGGCATTTACTACTAGTTCCGTAGTTCTAGTTCCAAGCTAGTTCCAGGCATTTACTTGTTCCGTAGTTCTAGTTCCAAGCTAGTTCCAGGCATTTACTTGTTCCGTAGTTCTAGTTCCAAGCTAGTTCCAGGCATTTACTAGTTCCGTAGTTCTAGTTCCAAGCTAGTTCCAGGCATTTACTTGTTCCGTAGTTCTAGTTCCAAGCTAGTTCCAGGCATTTACTAGTTCCGTAGTTCTAGTTCCAAGCTAGTTCCAGGCATTTACTAGTTCCGTAGTTCTAGTTCCAAGCTAGTTCCAGGCATTTACTAGTTCCGTAGTTCTAGTTCCAAGCTAGTTCCAGGCATTTACTTGTTCCGTAGTTCTAGTTCCAAGCTAGTTCCAGGCATTTACTAGTTCCGTAGTTCTAGTTCCAAGCTAGTTCCAGGCATTTACTTGTTCCGTAGTTCTAGTTCCAAGCTAGTTCCAGGCATTTACTAGTTCCGTAGTTCTAGTTCCAAGCTAGTTCCAGGCATTTACTTGTTCCGTAGTTCTAGTTCCAAGCTAGTTCCAGGCATTTACTAGTTCCGTAGTTCTAGTTCCAAGCTAGTTCCAGGCATTTACTACTAGTTCCGTAGTTCTAGTTCCAAGCTAGTTCCAGGCATTTACTTGTTCCGTAGTTCTAGTTCCAAGCTAGTTCCAGGCATTTACTAGTTCCGTAGTTCTAGTTCCAAGCTAGTTCCAGGCATTTACTTGTTCCGTAGTTCTAGTTCCAAGCTAGTTCCAGGCATTTACTAGTTCCGTAGTTCTAGTTCCAAGCTAGTTCCAGGCATTTACTTGTTCCGTAGTTCTAGTTCCAAGCTAGTTCCAGGCATTTACTAGTTCCGTAGTTCTAGTTCCGAACTAGTTCTAGATAATCATTAGTCCGTAGTTCTAAGAACTAATTAGTTCCGGAATTAGAACTTGAATTTGACATCACTGGTACTGATTACTTAATACATACAAGAATTTTATAAAACTGACAATCCCACTAATTATTACAAAATAATATTTAAAAAAACACATTACTTATTACAAAAACTTTCTTTAAAATTTTACAAACATTATGCTTTAAAATTAAGAATTTTTTAAATTAAAAGCCCCCTCATTAAATTTTATTTAAAAATTAAATCAATTTATTCAAAAAATTTTTTATTGACAAGCAAAAATCAATAAAATTTATTTAAAATTTTATGTAGAATAAATTTTATAGATTTTTGCTTGTCAATAAAAAATTTTTGAATAAAAAACCGGAAATTGAAATACCGCGATACCGCACCGAAAACTAGTCGTTATAGAATTAAATTTAAATCAAGAATTGACTTTTCATAGTAAAATTATTTTAACTTTTAGAGACATTTTCTGGCTGTATGTTCTCCAAGGATTATACTCATAGTCCAAATCATGGTGGCCATATTCCAGTTCGTGGTGGCCATAGTCCAGGTGCAAATTCTTCGAGAAGTTTTAAACAGCCATTTATAAACTTATAACATTTAAATTATTTAAAGCTAATTATAACCCTGAAGCATCTACCTCACATGGAAATGTCTCATGCCCTTGTGGTGCTTTTCAATTGTATGATTTTAATGAGAATTTCGAATTAACATTTGAGGATGGAAAAGATATTAGCTTGGATATTAAAGCAATCTATAATAACCAAAATAGAAATGTAAGTAATAAAATAAATTTTTAGTGAATGTTATGGGGTGTTAACACATAACAGTGATACTCAGGTATCTCGACTCCCGTTCGGGAAAATTTTCCGAGTTTTTTTTTTCTAGAAACCCTAAAACAAGCCAAAAACATGTTTTTCGTACATTGCTTAGTCATAGGAATTCAGGAAAAAATATGGATTTCCATATAAATGGACACCCTTACTAACCAATCTCTCCTTTTGGAAAGATCAAAATCATTCCAAGGTCTACATATAAAACGTCTGGAAGTGTTCACACACTGTTTTTCACAATGAATTTCTAAATAACTTGTTATATTTTTTAACAACTTGATATGTATTTTGTTCTAATATTTTTTAAAGATTTACCATGCAATTTGGGATGATGAATGTGTTGTATTGAAAGTTTCAGTATGTAATACTGAACGTGAACATGCTCATGCAATAAGCGAAATTAAAATATTGAAAAGTTTTGTTGGAGAAGAAAGAATTATACAATATATCGGAAGGTAAGTAATTTTAATAAAATTTGCAGTTTTTATTTCGATCCGCTTTCATTCTACATACTTCATTTTCCGCAATTTAATTAGAGAGCAGTGCTTCGAAATTTCAAATTTGCTCGTACTCGTACTCGTACTTCGTACCACCTCTTTTTTTGGCCTCGTACTCGTACCTCGTACCACCCCTATTTTTTTGCTCGTACTCGTACTCGTACCTCGTACCACCCTTATTTTTGGCCTCGTACCTCGTACTCGTACCTCGTACTTACTCGTACTTGAGAAAAAAGCAAAAAATCGAAAATTTTTATGATTTTTTGGAGTCCAGGACATCTAGTTTTAAATTTTAAGCGTTTGTGCGATGATTTTTGAATCTTGGAAGGCTTTAAAGCCATAAATCCTCCAATATAATCCATTTTCTGCGCCGTAGGCAAAATTTTTGAGCATTTTGGAGTGCATTGAGCAATATTTCCTCCAAGATGGGTCGGTTTCCAAGATGCGACGGGTATTTTTTCATCCGTTTTTCATTCTCTTCCATGGAACGTTATAAATTTTTGTACATTTTTTTACACAGTTTTATCTCCGGATATCCCTCTTAATCTCTATTCCCTTTCTGCGCCGCAGGCAAAAATTTTGAGAATTTGAGGTCCTTAAGCCAGATTTCTTCCATTTTTCAGCGCCGCAGGCGAAAATTTTGAGAATTTGAGGTCTTTAAGCCAGATTTCTTCCATTTTTCAGCGCCGCAGGCGAAAATTTTGAAAATTTCGGAAGGCCGTAGGCGAAAAAAAAATCACTTTTTAGTGTTCAAAGTAAAATATTTTAAGAATTTTAGAGGGCAAAATTTCATAATTACTCCATGTAAAAATAGAATAATTTTTAAATCCAGTGAATAGGAATCGAACCCAGTATCAAGTCATTAAAGACTTTGGTGCAGCCACGCACC
This sequence comes from Meloidogyne enterolobii, assembly GCA_963681835.1. Taxonomy (NCBI): domain Eukaryota; kingdom Metazoa; phylum Nematoda; class Chromadorea; order Rhabditida; family Meloidogynidae; genus Meloidogyne; species Meloidogyne enterolobii. The sequence continues at coordinate 636,468 of CAVMJV010000013.1, read as the reverse complement.
TTCACCACTCGGCCACCCGCTCATATAATGGAGAATGAAAGGAATAAAATATATTTCTTAAATTTTCCTATTAACACCAAGTACGAGAAGTACGAGCTCGTACTTAGGCCTCGTACCTCGTACTTTTCACTTTTTTGGCCTCGTACTCGTACTCGTACTTCGTACCTGCTCCATTTTTTTGCTCGTACTCGTACTCGTACTTCGTACCAGGTACGAGTACGAGGTACGAGTACGAATTTTGGTACGAGCTTCGAAGCACTGTTAGAGAGAATACGGTATTTTATTTGTGAGGCTGCTTTAGCCTGTTTTTTAAGCCCTAACGAAAAAACCGATCTATATACTGCCAGTAATGCGTATAGTTGGCCTACCCAGTTTTAACCTAACAACCAGTGATTTGGGGGTTCCAGCTCCGAAATTGGTGCGGTTCTAGTTTCGTAAATGTAACCGTGAAACCGATAAATGCCAGAAACCGGTTTGGGACTGGGCTCCGGAACCGGTTTCAATGAATATATTTTTTGTTGAAAATCTATCAAATATAGATCTTTTCTGTTATCTTTTAAAATTTTCAAAAATTTTTGCCTGCAGCGCAAAAAATGAAATATTTTTGCCTTACAAAATTCTCAATATATGACAACTTTCTTATAAATATGGTAAAAGGGATACCCTGTTACCATCTAAAAATAAAATACATAATCGCGATTGTAGTATGTCCGATTTTCATGTCGTGGAAAAATTGTGAATGGGAGATGGAATTAGACCATCACGGAAAGGGCACAAACCGAAAGCACAACCGACTGTGCCACCATCCGACCCAATGCTGGGTTATTTATTTTCATTTATGTTCTTTCTGCAAGTGCACAACAGGGATCCGTGAATTTGAAAAGTTCGAACTTTTGTCATTATTAAAATTTATATCTTAAAAATAATGATAGGATAAGTTGATGAGTTTATTCATAAAATTATTTCACTCATTTAAGTATGATTGACCAACAAAACCATCAAGTATCAATTGTTATGGAGCTTGGTGGGATGGATTTGCTTAAATATATAATTCATATGAGGAATATTAATATAAATAATGAAGCATATGATCATTATGATCTAATAAAAAAAGTCGTTATTGGTGCAGCAAAAGCTCTTGAAGAATGTCATCAAAGTATCCATACACAAATTTAACTTTTATATATTCAATATACTTTCTTCCTGTTATATCCTTACTAATATGTAGGGTTGCCGTTTTCGAGTCGGGTCGACGGTCGAAACATTTTTTGGGCTTCATTTTTATCGAGTCGGGCCATACGAGTCTCTTTCGGGCCAAATATCTTAGGCCCTCCTTCGGTCCGAGTCTGGCCATTTTGGCAACCCTACTTACTAATCTAAATAATTTAAGTTATATATATACACATATTTTTAGACAATATCATTCATTTGGATATTAAACCTGAAAATTTTGTTATCTCTCGAATAGAGAATGACGAGTCCAATTCAATTCCAAAAAAAATTGAATCGAAACTTATCGACTTTGGTTATGCTATTCATCAAGGTGCAAAAGTAAAAAAGATTGTTGGAACACACGGTTATATATCACCTGAATTTTTTGATCACAGAATCCGCAATGTGATTCCTGTAATTTTTTCGACTAATAATTTATTTAAATTAAAATAATTTACAGATTGGCTATAAAGCGGACATTTATTCATTTGGGGTACTCGTTTACAAGCTTGTACACAGTCTATATGAGGATATACATGATGATGATTCTGGGAATGGAATAGACTTTGTGCATATTAATATGCCTTCATATACAAAAATGAGTGCAAATGATGGTTTCAACACACCATATAAACGTCTTAATCATGTTATAAAGGCAAAAAATTCATTAATATTAAATTAAATAAAGCAGTTGGGCTATTCCCTAAAAATGCTAAAAAAACTTGTAAAAATAAGAGACATATACCTAGTAGCTATTTCTCTTTTTGGCAAGTGCAAAAATTTATTATGCGACTGGGGGTGAACCAGCATCTTCAGTAGACCGGACTGATGGGTTATCCATTAAACCACGTCGCCTACTACAATTAATATAGTAAAGCAGCTGGGCTATAGCTATTTCTCTCCTTTAGCTAGTGCAAAAGGTTAATCGGCGGCTGGGAGCGAACCAGCATCTTCAGTAGACCGGACTGATGTGTTGGCCATTACACCACGCCGCCTACTGCTCAGCCTTAGGAAATTAATAGCCATATGCTTTACAATATTAACAGAATTATTAACAGAATTGTTTTTTAGAAATATGGGTTGGCCTTGCAGTATTCCCCGTAGGGAATTATAAAAGAGCTGGCTGGATAAAGTACCCAGATCTTTTATAAAAATATGACGATTTTCTTCTCATTTCTTACATTTTTATGTCTTAAAACTGATATACTTTTATTGAAAAAACCGAATTTAAGGATGCATGCATAAGAGTTAAGCTGAGGAAAGTAACAAAGTCTGATCATGTTTAGTTAGTTCTTTTTTCGGAAGAAATCATAGGGTATACGAACTTTAATTTTCCCCTCCTAGTCAAGGCATATCCGCATACAAAACATGCATTTGCATGTTTTGTGAGGTCCTAATCAAGTCATCCCGATTTAGCAACTCTAAAACTCATAACAACAAAAAAGGATGGGAAATAAAAAAATAATTACTAAATTTAACTATTTAGAGATGCATTGAAGAAGATCCCGGTGATCGTCCTGAACTTAGATCTATTATCTATTTTCTCAACGGAGAAATGCGCAATTTATAATGGTTGAAGATTTTTTTGGAATAGATCAAGGAAGATTGATGAGGATTTTTAACTAACTGACATTTATACTATTTTAGGTATTTTGTCGTTAGGCCGATTTTTTGCGTTTTTTGCGGACTTTTTTATTGCAAGTGCGTCATTATCACCAATTTCCATTGCTTGATATTTATCAAAAATTTTACCATATCCTTTTTGCATTTCATTGGAATGGGGATTTGAGATATGGCATTCTTTTCACTAATTCTCATCCAGCTCTTTCGAATGAGCTATCATTTGCATAAAAAAATTTTTATTCTAAAAAATCACCCCTATGGTTGGTCAATTTTCAGGGGTCTGTATTTCGATCAAATCAAGTCGGATTTTTTGATTTTATCAAATTGTCAAATAAAAACCTTTAAATGGAAAAATGGATGAGTATGAGCACATAAATGTAGTCTCTATTACACAATATACGTCCAATCGACTCACACTTTATGCGTCCAAACAAAATTAATTTGGATTTTTCTTTAAATTTTGAATTTAAGGTTGGGTTCCGAAACATTTCATTTATGTTCGGAACCTAAGCCCACTGTGTCTGGAACAGTTCCTTACCCTATTCCTCGAAATTTCTTAAAGTTATAATCGTTTTTCTTAAATCATAAAATTGCTATAACTTGTAGAAATTTCGAGGAATAGGTTAAGGAACGGTCCCTGACCCGTGGGCGTATGTCACGTACATGAAAACTGTTACGGAACTCAACCCAAATTAAAAATATAAAGAAAAATGCAAATTTATTTTGATGGACGCATAATATGTGATTGGACGTATATTGTGTAAAAGAGCCAAAAAGTCGCCAAAGCATGTAAATATTTTAAATGTGCATTTTTTAACCAACCCCAAGGATTTTTAACTAAAGTTTATTTTGTTTTTTTCTTTTTTTTTAAATTTATTTTTTATTTTTCAAAAAGTAATTTTAAAATTTTTTATATAATTACCGTATTTACTTGATTAATTCCCCCGGGGAATTATTTTTTCACCCCTTCGATGGCATGGGGAATTAATCGAGGGAGGGGAATTAATTCGAGTTTTGGCATTTGAACGTGCAGTAGGGTGTTTGGGGTGGGGAATTATTGTTTAAACCCAACTCTAGCCTGGGGAATTAATCGAAAGGGGGATTATTTGAGGGAAGGGAATTAATAGAGAAAATACGGTAATTAGATATGTACCTAATTTTAAAAATTTTATTTTAAAAATTTTTATTTAAAATTTTTTATTTTTAAATTTTTTATATAACCACAAAATTATCCATAGTTTGGAATAAGGGCGCCATCGTTTTTTATGTTGAACTTGACGGTTGTTTAATTTTTTCCAACAAAATATGAAAAAAATCATCAAATAATGACGCCCTTATTTCAAATTAGGTTTTAACAAGAGTTAGGAATTTTGAAAAAACCGGGACCGGGTCCGGGTAACGGGTAACGGGTTCTGAAAAATGGACCGGCCGTGTTCCGGGTCGGGAAACCGGGAAAACCCGTCCCCGGTTTCCGGTTGCTTCAAAAAAACCGGGACAGAGGACCCGGAAACGGGTCCGGGTCCCGGACCCGTTCCTAGCTCTAGTTTTAACCAACGCAACCCCCGTTTCCGTGCCTTTGTCCCCCAAAATTACACTCTGTATTCTGGCTTATTTTCTGAAACTAAATTTAAATTGTAAAAGAAATGCCTTGATAAATTCTTACTTTTTCTACTAAAATTCTTAAAATTTTTGCCTGCGTCGCTGAAGGATCAGTGAATTTGAATGAATCTCGGTTGATCCACTTAATCCCACCAATATTTTTAATTCTCACATTCTCCCTATTTTGATATGAGATAAGCCGTGAGAGCCCTGATATCTTTCTTAACCTCTCCAACCCTCCTATATATTCTTAACCCCTTAAATCGTGGATATCGGGGGTTATACAGAAATTTAGAATATTTTTTGAATTTTATGGAAGTAAAAAAGTCTTTTTTGGACCAAATTTTGGACTCAAACCATCAGGACGAAAAATTTAAACCCCCCCCTCAGCTTTTATTTACAAAATTTAAAAATTTACTCAATAAATCAAAACATACAATAAATCTTTAATTAAATTTTTTCAATTTTTAAATTCCATTTCTTTATACTTTCAATTGTTTGTACTGCTTAAAGGAACAGTTGGACGTACAAAAGTAACATTCCCAACTGAGTTGTTACTTTGTTGCCAAAAAATATTTTTAATTAATTTTGTAAATTTTTTAATTTCTTCTCGATATAATTTACTTAAAATTTAAATTTAGAAAAAATTTTTTTGAAATTTTTAAAAACCTCATATTGTAAAGAATAGGTAAATTCATTGAAGAGGCTATAGCCAAAATTAAATAATAAATTGTTGTGAAATAAAGTAATCCAAGTTGGTCCAAATTTAATTGGGATATAGTGTAGGGAAAGAAAACGATTGGACACCAACAAAATATTTCTACCAAAACAATTCCAATTAAAGATTTATTTAATCCTTTGGAAGCTTCTGACACTTTAATTGAAAAATTATTTTTTTAGACGTTAAATTAGATTATATGGCATAAATAATTTGTGATTTGTGGGTGATTCAGAATTTGTGAGTCTACGTCTGAACACCTATATCCTCTATGTCAGTTGATTTGGGGAATATTAGTGTGGGATATCGAACCTCTTCACATAACCATAGGCCAAACAAAAATTTAAAATTTATATGATTTAAATTGTGGTTCTATACTTAAGAGTTCATACCTAAAAAAATTTTTTTAATATTTGCTTCAAAGCCAATTTTTCACATTTTTAGAATACGCCAAATGCTAAACAACGCCAAACACTACGGCGCACAACCTAATCATGATCAAGGATCAAGTAGATTCAAGGGAGATATTGTGGAATTTTCTCGATATAATTCCAAAGATATCCCTCACCAATATTCCCCGAATCCATCAATACCCCCCTTAATTCCTCTAATCCAAACATGTGTTTATTAAAAGTGTGTAGGCATTCAGGGTCAAAATGTGTTTCAAATTAAAAAAATAAATTTCTGAAAAATATTAAACCTACAATTTTTAAATTTAAAAGAAATTAATAGCAAAACAATTAAATAAACAATAATAATAAGTAAATGTATAATTTCCCCTCTCGTATAAATTAAAAAATTTGTATAAGGATCATTAAATATATCACTAATTTGGCAAATTACTTGACTAAAAATTATTAAAATTTTCAAAAAAAATTAAATTTAAGATAAACTTTTGACTAGAATTTTGGTCTGTTGAGGAAATAAAAGCCAGAAAACATGCATAAATGGCTGTGCCCATATTTACCAAATTTAATAGGTGAATAATCATATGAGAACTCTTTTTTCGAAACCTTAATTTTGAAAGATTTTAAAAATTTTAATTTTCGAAATTTTAGTATTTGAAGACTTAAGAATTCGAAATAATACCAAAAACTTAATTTTAGATACACCCTTCGGGTTAAAATATTCTGATTAAAATCGAGGCATCACTCAGACAACTCCCCTTCACCTAACATAGGCAGAACACAAAATTAAAAATTATTAGACCCCGACCTATTTTTTCGAACGATCTTAAGAGGGGCTTATTTTAGAAAGGGTTTACTGTATGTTGAGGCTAGAATCGAGATTATATGTGATGTCGATCAGGTAACATGATCGATCATCGTGTCCTCTCTCTAGCCAGGATTTCATACATAAAATTTTCCTAAACGTTAGATAAGACAGAAATCTTATAACAGTATAAATTAATGGCATAATTAACTAATACATATAAAGAGTGAAGAGTTGATTCTTTTTTATGACAAAATTCATAAAAGTTGACGAACCAAAGGGGAAAAGCAATACAAATTAAACGTTCCACTCCAATTATGAAAATTAATCCTGCCCCAATTAAAGAAACAAAAAGTGGCAAAATTTGTAACCAACAACATTTATATAAGGAAATAAAATTGTTGCCAGTTACTGCAAGCAAGAAAGGGGTCCAACGGTTAAATTGAAGTAAAGCATTACATCCTGATTCTATAGCTATTAGAACATGACATTGCTCTTTTAATAAACTATAAATTGAGATAAATAATTAAGCGTCATTTTGGGTATAAGAAAGGGTTTAGGGTTGTCATTCTAATCATTTTCATATATACCGTATTGCCTCAAATATAATGCCTCGGCATTCTATTTTTCAATCACCTTCCAAAGGGCATTCTATTATACGGGCATTCTAATGCCGCTCCAATCCCCTCTAATTTTTCAATCATCTTCCAAAAAGGCATTCTATTAGAGGGGGCATTCAAATAGAAACACTTAAACAGAGGATTTCTTATCCAGATATTTAGGAGTGAATATAAAAAGTAAAGCTATTTCCTCTACTCAGCACGTCCTGACAAGGGTTGACTGTTCCGTATATCAGATCAGAAAAAAATTCGAATATCCAAAATTTTGCCACATAGGTTCGGCTCTTGGTTCCGGATCTGGGTATCTAAGTATTTCTCCAGATTTGCCAACCCTCGCCCTGACTCCGCTTACAACTACTTTTCTCTAGATCCCCCCCCCCCCTTTTTCTGATTACGCTTACAACTACGTGTAACCAAAGCATAGCTAACACTTGCAGTTAAATTCATTAACGATCTAAGCTTCTGCTCAACCCGTTGTTTACTTAACTTTAGAATTATTATGAATTACTTTGAATATATAGTTGTCCCAACAATAATTGAATTCATAAAAATACTTGCAATTGTAAATAAAAATAGAAATATTTGAAGAATTAAATAGTCATAAGGGAATTTATGGCCATTAAATTTATTAAATAAATCGTTTGTTGGAGGTATTGTAGAGGTAGATAAAATAGGTAGAATGGTTGTATTTAAATCCATTTTTATTTTTTTCTTTAAATTCTTAAAAATTATATCATTTGTTCAACATTTACCGGAAGATAGTTAAGGATCATGGTTAAGCTTACCTAATTTTAAATTAAAAAATTGGCCTCAGAGGAGTAGCTCGGTCAAGATATCCTAAACATTTACATTTAATATTCAAGTGTCGATGAAAGTTTGTGGGTCCCGTAAAAATCTATGAGCTAAATAAATATTAGAGCGGACTTGTCTTTGTCTAAATACCAGTAAGACTGTCTGTTTTTGATGCCTTAAACGACTCATCGACTAATAAACCTTCACGAGTTTTATTAAAATAGCTTTTTTGAGCACAATTCTTTATTTAGACATTATTACTACACACAGATCTAAGTAAGTATAAGATACACACCTGGGAAAGAAAAAATTGAGGGGTAATTGTGTAATAATTATACTTCGTTATTTTAATAACTAATAATTTAATAAATTCCTTGAATTTTTAGTTCTGGTTAAAAATTAAAAAAATTTTCTAATTACATACATAATTATATATAATTATTTTCAATTTTTCTAAATATACATTAAATTTTCCAAAAATAAGTTAATTAATAGTTATATGAAGGAACGGAATTGAAACAAATTTCAAAAAATGTTAAACCAAGTTATCTAAGCATAAACTACAAAAGATAAAATACTTATAATACAGGGTGCGCCATAAGTAACCGGACACTTGTTTTCTCTCATAACTTTATTAAAACACAATCAAATAAAATCAAAATACAATCAGATGATAGAGAATTAAATAAGGAACAAAAATAATCAAGAAGTTTCGAAATGCCCACCCTTGGCTTTGATACAGAGGCGAAGGCGCGAAGAAAAATTTTCGCAAATAGCACGCACCTCTTTGAGTGTAATTAAGTCCAACTCCCGGGTGAGAGAATGGCTCAGAGACTTCAAACTTTTTTGAGGCTTAGCTCAGACCCTGGACTCCAAAATTGACCAAACAGAATAATCCTCGGGTTTAAATCCGGGGAGTGGGGCGGTAATTCCTGAGCGCTGATGAACCCAGGAAAATTGGCCTTGCACCAGTCCTGAACTTCTTTCGCCTTGTGTGCCGGAGCAGAGTCCTGTTGGAAAATCCAGACCCTGCGACCGAAATGGCTCTTGAACCGAGGCTTCAGAACACGCTGCAAGATTTCTCGCAAATAATAGTCTTTATTGACTTTTACCCCAAGATTCCCCTTATGAGTCCAATTCTAAACAAAAAATAAGTATTAGTCTTTAGTAAAGTAACTAAGAGCTATGGGAGTCTTTGGATATTTTTATAAAATGGTTTCTATTGGGGTTTATCGGGGTTTATTATGATTCGATATTGTAAGGTTGATTCACCTAGCAGCACTTAAAATGCTTAGGTGGGGATTAAACGAACAAAAAAAAGAAAGGAGTAAGCATTATTGTTAGCTAGGCCGAGCAAGCACTGTCAGCATTGTCGCAGGCCAACGGGCAGAATCCTGCCCGTTGGCTAAACTTATGCTAAACTCTTACTATATCGTCGATAAATGTTTCAAAAAAAATCGCAAAATTTCGAAATTATATAAAATAATAAAACATGAAAACTGTTAAACTTCTCTTCAAGGGGTCGGTCGTAATTCGGAAATAACTCAAAATTCTAAAGAAAATCGTCATGAATTTTTTGAAATTTAAAGAAAAAGGACCGACTTCTGCTCCGGCCAACCCCTCGGAGCAGAGGACGGATCCCGACCGGCCTCTGCTCTAAGTTGCTATTCTATAAGGGTGTCAACTATTAGAGACTTTTACGATAACACCATATTTACGATAATACATTAAATAATATCAAAATTTAAAAGAAACTCGTGATATTTCAGCTGGCCTTTAATTATAATATTTTATAAAAAAAATTTTTTTAATAGAATAAAACTTTAAAATTGTTTTTGATTTTTAAAGTATACATATGTATTATTAAATTAATTTTTAATTTAATTTTAAAATGGAAATTTTAAAAATTCAATTAATTGTTTTTATAAAAAGGTTATTGTGAAAAAAAAATAAAATTAAAAATATTTAAAAATTTAATTAGAAAAAATTAAATAAAGTCGAACTTAACTTTATTTTAACCTTTAATTACCGTATATCCTTTAATAACTACCCTGGGTAATTATTGTTTCGACCTTCCGTTGGAGGGAGTAATTAATCGAGGGAGGGCAATTTTACGAGGTTTGTTTTAGGGCATTTGTCAGGGGGGGGGGGGTAATTATTATTTCAATCTATCACTGGATGGGGTAATTAACGGAAGTTGGGTAATTATTTGAGGGAGGTCAATTAATACAGGTTATACTAGAGTCGGATTTGAAATTATAAATATCAGAAATACCAGAAAATGTTAAAATTCTGAATTTAATTTCAGAATTGGAATGAATTCTGGAATTTATTTTTAAATAATTTTGAGAAAAATTCTGTTTAATCAGAATTTACAAATCAGAATTTAATTACAATTCAGAATTTCAAACAAATTCTGAAAAAAATTAGCTAAAATTGAATTTCAGAATATAGGGGAAAAATTAAAATTCTGATTTAATTATTAATTCTGAAATTCTTTAAATTAATTTACCCTATTAATTTAAGCATTATTCTGATAAATATTTCTAAAAATAATAAATTTAGATAAAAATAATTAAAATATTTATTTATTTTACAATTAAAAATATATTTTTTATTTATTAATTTAGTTTAATTTTTTATTACACATAATTTTTTTATTAAATTTTATATGCGATAAAAATAAAGAAATATATATTTATTTATAATAAATATCCAATAATTATTTATTTGTTTGTTATAAATTTACACCTGCAATTTTTTATATATACTTGGAAATAAATTGGCACCTTTTAAAATTATGAACCCAAAATTGAACCCAAAATTACACCTTTATAAAACATATTATTTGCGGAACAGGATCATTGAGTCCCGCCGGTTGAGTCCCTGAGCCATATTTTGGGCCATAACTTTTTCAATTCTTAATTAATTTAGATACTTAATATATCAATCAAAAGCTCTTGATATAAGGATTATTTTTCTAGCAGGAGTGATCTAATCAGATCAACAAACAAAAAGTTACAGCTTAATAAAGCTCAAAAATCACGATTGCGCGCACTTATCTAGATGTAACTTTTTGTTGGATGGTCTTATCAAATCAATCTAGTTGACGAAAATAATCCCCTTATCCAGGGCTTTCAGATGATAAAAGATTTATTTGAATTGGTTGAAACCCCAAAAAGTTATGGCCCAAAATATGGCCCCGGGACTCAACCGGCGGGACTCAATGATCCCCTACCCATTATTTGTGGACTCTTTTTTACAAAAAAAAAAGATTTTATTCAAGATATACGGTACTTGCCCCCATCATCGAACTCCAAAATCAACGGAAAATGGGGGTATTTGATTTTAAAAATATTTCTTCCCTTCTGACACAGATAAAATTTTTCTTTCATTACCAGTTTGAAGATATTGCTAGGCTTTGAACAATTTATTTAAATCATTTTTTTATTTAAAACCCCGGATCGGACAAGCTTAAAACTACTAATTTGAGAAGGAAATCGAGAGGAAACGAGGGAAAACCCCCTAGCACGTTTAAATGTTATATGTAAAGTTTAAAGATTCATAAGAGATAAGAAGCAAATCAAATCCGTTGCCCTGGGTGGATCCATGTCCTAGGGGTTTTTTATTTTTTCTGAAAAAAATTGAAAGGTAAAAGATCATACGAAAAATATTTTTGCATTTTATTTTTTATTTAAACAATAAAATAAAAAATAAATTGCTAAAATTTTTAGTTTAATACTAGAACTATTAATTACCTCACTCAAATAATTTCTCCACCTCTATTAGTTACCCCTTCCAGCAAAAGATTGAAACAATAATTACTCTTTTGAATATAGTTATAATCAGAGTTGGCCGGTATCGGGATTTAGAGAAAAACGCGGGATCGGGATTTAGGGATGGTGATCCCGATCCCGACACGGGATCGGGATTGGTCGGAATCGGGATCGGGATTTGAAAAACCGGGATAATTCCGCCCGATCCCGACCGGGATCCCAATCCCGGCCAACTCTAGTTATAATTACCCTTCCTGAAATAACCTCTATTAAGTACCCTCTGCAGAGTACCTCCATTAATAAAAAATAAACTGCAAAAATACCCTTTTTATGATCTTTTATCTGTAAAATTCTTATTTTTTCAGCCATTTTTTGTTGTTTACAAAAATATATTTTTAATCTACATTTACATCAGTCTAGTCACCTTTTCCTTTAAACTTTCTTTATTTTTCTAAAAAAATTTTCTTATAAATAAATTTATTTTTTTATTCTTCTAAATGTTGCTTTATTTAAATATGTAAGTAAAACCTAGACAACATTCCATTAAATGTTGCTGTTTTTCTATTTATTTTCAATTTTGTTATTCTCATTTTCAAATTCTTATACATTAAAATTTATTAAAAAAAAATTTTTTTTTAATTTTAAAAAATTTTTGAGAAAAGTTTTAAATGAATTTTAAAATTTATATTCGTTTTCTAATCTCGAATAAACCAGGGATGGGCAAGGTCGAAATAAGTCGGGTCGGGTTTCGGTTAGTGTTTCCAATATTTTCTTTGGATCAGATTTCGGGTAATCCGACCCATCCCTGTTATAAACTTAATATTTACCAGAGCTTTTAAATTTTTAATAATTTTTAAAAATTAAAATTATTTAAAAAATATACGAAATTTTTTTTTAATTTTTAAAAAAATTTTTGAGAAAAGTTTTAAATAAAATTTAAAATCTCGTATAAACCAAGGCTGGACAAGGTTGAGAAAAATCGGGTCTAATTTTGTATGAGGTCTCCAAAATTTTCTTCGGATCAGGTTTCGCGTATCGGGTAACCCTGTTCATCCCTGGTATAAATTTAATCTCTACCAAAGCTTTTGAATTTCTAATGTTTTTTAAGAAAATTTTAGAAAATTCAAAAATTATTTTTTTTTAATTTTAGAAAATTTTTTAAATAAATTTCTGGCCCTAAAAAATTTATATTTCTTCTATTTTATTAATTAATTTATTAAAATAATTTCTTTTATTTAATTTAATGGCTTTGGGTCCAAAAGTTAACGTCATTATTAACACCATTTATTTACCAAAATATGGAAAAGTTGGGGAGGACCGCTGTGTTATTGAAATTTATAATGGATGTACAGTTGCCGAATTAATTGATATGGCTCGGTGTCAGGTGCTGGATTTTTTTAAATTTTTTGGAAATTTTTTAGAATTTTTTTGGATTCCAAAATTTATCAAAAATTTGCATTTATTTTTTTTAAATATTTTATAGTCTCTTTAAAAATTACTTTAAAATTTTTTCTAGATAGCTAATGATAGTGGAACTGTTTGGGACGATAATCCACAATTTCGAGTAATATTTATTGAATTATCTAATACAGTAGAACCTCTCTTTTTTACATACACCCCGTAGAGGTTGAAAAAAGTGTACCTAAGATTGAGGGTATCCGTTAATGAGGCAGGTCTCCTAGTTATTTAGGTAGTCATCTCCACCCACCGCCCTCACAAGGTGTATCCGTTATTGAGAGCTTAAGCACTCCCCTCCCTCTCCCCCTCCCTCGCCATGTTGCCAACTAAAATTTTAAACAGCGTATCCTAAATTGAGGCATATTTAGTAATGGGTGTGAGTAAAATTGAGGTTATAATTTTATCAAAAAATATTTTCTGATTATTTTTTAGGTTTATCTCAATGGTCAAGAACTTTCAATGAATTCTCTTGTATCTGGAAATCGGTCAGAAAAATAATTTAAAAAATAATTTTTTAATATTTAATTTTTAGCATGTACATAATTGATGTAATTGAACATAAGGACTATTAAAGAAACTTTTAAAAAATAATTAAATTAATTAACTAAATTTTTATCTATTATTTTGTAAAAGGAATATTGAATATTTTAAATCAGACTAGGTAATAGACATGGAGTTTGGTATCCCTTATCCGGATATTTACGGCGGATACGGACGGATATCCGATACATTTTGAACTTTCTGTATCCGTATCCATTACCAAGCCTGATTTAAATTAAATTTTTTATACTTTTGAAATACCGTATTTATTCTAATAGACCTCCGATGGTTCTATTTTTCAACCTCTCCAGGGTGGTTATATTAGAGACAGAGGTTTATTTAGAGATCGGAACGGGTCGGAGACCCGGTTTTCGGGTTTATTTTCCCGGTTTTTTGAAGCAACCGGGATGAAACAGGGAACGGGAATTCCCGGTTTTCCCTGTCCGGGTCCCTCCCGGTCAACCTTCAGAACCCGTTTCCCGGTTCCAAGACCCGGTTTTTTCAAAATTCCAATCTACAGTTCTATTAGGATAAATGCGGTATTCAATATTAATATATTTTTTGCCCATTTAACTAAAATTTCTCGTTAAGTTTTCAATCAATTTCATATTTTTCAATTTGTATTGACCTAAAATTAATTCTCTATTATTTAATTATTGATTTCATTATAAATTTTTAAAGCTCTATCTCTGACTTAATTATTTTTAATTATTAAAATGTTTTTTATCTGTTTTTGCCAGCAAAATTTTTAAATTATGATAAACTCGCTAATTGTTTGACAAAAATAACGTTGGCAAAAAGTCCTCTTGGCAAAATGTCTATTTCCTAATTTCGGGAAAAGGACGCTTCAGTATCGCCGATTCAGTGTTTAGGCATATTTTGGGCCATAACTTTCTTAGTTTTCCTACGATTAAAGTAATTCTCATATCATTCGAAAGGTCTCAAGATGTGGCATCTTTTGAGTAATGGAATTATCTGGTTTGAATTTTCTCCAAAAAGTTAAAACCAACTAAACATCGAAAATCACGATTGACGGCACCTATTCGGCTATAACTTTTTATAGGTTGATCGGATCAAATCAATCCTGTTAATTAAAATAATGCACACTTTTAGAGCTTTCGAATGATCTAAAAACTATTTAAATCGGTTAAGAATCAAAAAAGTTATGGCCCAAAATATGCCCCAAATACTGAATTGGCGATACTCAAACGTCCCCCACCCCCTTTAAATTAGAGACTGTGGAGAAATTGGAGAGTGCAGATAAAAAAAGAAAAAGTTTAAAATAAGTCCATTATTTTCGAGATTCTTGTGATTTTGTTTCTGATTTCAAGTTTAATTTTAGATTTAATTAAAAAAAATGTCTTCAGTTCACTACAAATTTAAAGCAACACTAGAATACAAAACTTTAACTTTTGATGGCCTCCATATAGGCGTGGATGAATTAAAAAAGGCAATATGCGATAAAGAAAATATTCGAACAGAATCTTTTGATTTGTTAATCACAAATGCCCACACAAAAAGAGAATATACGACGGGGGAATTGGTCCCAAGAAATTCTTCTGTGGTAGTTCAGAGATTGCCGAGAGACAATGCTTTGAAGTTACCCAAAGTCCAGTAAGCCTTTTTTAGGAAATTTTGAATTTTAAATATATTTGAGGGATACAGCAAATAGCGGGATTGTTCAACGTTCTGCAGGCGTTTTCCAGTCTTCGACCTACATTAGTCCGGTTTGTTTAAAAATTAATTTTTGGAAGTGATTAATGGAGATCGAGATTTTTGAAAATCCTGGGCCTATTACTGGGGCCAGACTGGGTTCCGCGTTTGATTTATTGGTTTGGGCCGAATGCCTTGACTTGTAGTTAAGGAAAAATTCAGGCCCAGGAAAACCCCAGGAAGATCAAAAAATGCCTGAGCCTGGACGCTGGGTACAAAAAACCCCTAGCCTTGGTCCAGACCTAGCTCGATCTCTGACATTAAACTCTAAAAACTTCGTCATATGCCCCGTAAATCGATTCGGACAAACAATGGGCCCAAAAATGACTTCTGTTTCCCTTATAGTTTTTCAGATTTTGGGAACTTATATCCTGGTTAATAGTTAGCCTGTGCTGTATTTTGTTGCCGTAAGACTCACAATCAGCTCGGGTCTTTTTAATGACATATTGTTTGTTTGAATTGGTTTTCGGGACATCTGCCGGAAATTTTACCCATAATTTCAATTTTTAGGATGATTTTTCGAAGCTTACTGAAGAACAGAGGATTGCCCATGTAAAACAAGTTTCTGCAGAGAAATACAGCGCTGCAAAGTTTCATTTTTATTTATTTTTTATTTACTTTTTGCTTTAATTTAGCTACCAAAGACGAGCAATTGGAATCATGTCTGGACCTCCTCCACCGACTTATGTTTGCAATCGTTGTGCGCAACCTGGTCATTGGTACAAAAGCTGTCCATTGGTAATTTCACTTCTCTTCTTCCTCCTTTCCACATTGATGATGAGGAAATCGAGTGATCGGGGAATTTTTAATCAACAATGGCCTAGAACGGTTTTTCTTGTGTTTTGCCATTGATTCCTCTCAGCGTTTGATTAATTCCTTTATTTTTTAAATTTTTTATAATTTTTTCTGCAATTTATTTGCAACAAATTTATTTTTATTTCAAAAATGGGAATTATTTTTGAAAAATTTTTTTGATTAAATTTTCGTGGTTTTTTGACGATGATGAAACAACCTTAATGGTGAGGGACATTTTTCTTCCAAAAATTGATTTTGTGTTCTGATGAGTTCTGAGGGTTTGTTGATACACTTTATTGTTGTATTTAGACAATCTGATGTTATCAAGTGAGAGGTTTTCACCTTTTAATTCTTTTCTTCTAACATTAGGGTTCCCGGGTTGTGAAAAGCTTTTTCAGCTGCGATTTTAAGAACTAGGTTTATTACTTATTTTAGTGTGTTCGTGTTTGTCTAACCACATTTGAATTTTGCTGTTTTAAATATATTTGACAGCTAATTTTTAAGGAAATAGCCTGCACATCTCGTTGTGCTCGATTAAAACCGGGAATTGCCCCGCTTTCATACATTTTACCTTTCTCACAAATTTCGGTCCTTTTTCACCTTTATTGAACTTTTAAAGATTGATACTAGAGATCGGCCTGGGTCTGCACCAAGGCCTGGGTTTTTTTATAGTCAGGCCCATGTCCAGGCATTTTTTACCTTCCTGGATTTTTCCTGGACTACAGGCCTAGGTCAATAAATCAAACCCAATAATAGGCCCAGGCTTTTCAAAAATTCCGATCTCTAATTAATAAAAGGATTAAGTTCCGATTAAATTTGGTTTTATTATTTTATATTTTTTAACCCGCTTCGAATGTTAATTTTCGTTTCCCAGTTTTATTATTTTTTTTTGTTATCCTCCTATTTTTTTTAAATATTTCTCCAATTTCGTATTATTCAAGTTATAGTTTTAATCAGGACTTTCAAACATATTTTTTAACATTTCAGAAATGTCAATATTTTTGTTAGAAAATAATTTTAAATTGAAAGGCCTGTTTTTAATTTTCATTTTTTATCCCTTTGTTTTTATTTTTTATCTCATTCAGCATAGAAATTAAGCAACCGTTTTTTAATCCTCAAATAATATTTTGTAAAATTTCTAAGGTTAGTAATTAGCAGTGATGGAATTCCGTCATTTCTGATTTTAGACACCTCCGGATATTCTGACCGTCCTCTGCTAATTACAGAAATTCTAAAACTATTTAATATGTTCTCATAAGGGACCATCGTTTGCTGTGAATTGAATGGACATAACTCAGTCCAGATTATTTTGTAGGCAAACGAACATAACTTTTATCGAAAAGGTACCGGTAAAATAGAGAAAAAAATCACAGTTAGAGTTGGGGGCTGGTCAGATAGATCGAGTCGGGCATCGAATTTTGGCCCGAAAAAGACTCGGTCGGTCGTCCGGCCCTATAAAAATGAGCCCGAAAAAAACGACTCGAACGTTGGCCCGACTCGAAAACCCCAACCCTAGTCACAGCAAAACGATGGTCCTTTGTTAGCTTATTATTAATTGTAAGTCTATTTATTATTTCTTATCCTTGAATCGCTTCTAAAATGTTTAAATTTAATTAATCAGGTATAAAGTCAAACCTTTTTAATAAATTTTTAGAAAAAAATCTCGTTTTGACTTTATACTTGAATATTTTTTTGTTTTATAAAATAAGGGATTCTATTAATATAAAATTATACTTAATTTTAAACAATTCCGACCACTCAAATTTTGTCTGAAAAAAAAACAAAAATTGATGAAGGGCCAGAAATTGTGTTGGAATGCATTAAACCATAAATTTCAACCACTTGTAGGTAAATACAAAACGAACAACTGGAATTCCGATGGATGAATTGATGGAAACTACCAAGGACGACCCTCTAGCGATGTTGCATCCATCAGGGAAATATGTCAAGTCGATAATGCACTTCCAAGCAAGGCTGCAAAGAAAACATGTTTTATTTTTAATTAAATTTTAAAATTAATTTTTAATTTGAAGGAACCCTTTCCTGGTCAAACTGAAGATGTTACAGGCTCGCCTTATACTGAAGAACAAGTGGAGGTGCCGGAGCAGTACAAATGTTTTCTATGCAAAGGACTATTGAGAGATGCTGTTTTAGGTTTTTTGATTAGTTTTTCTTTCTGGTCTTTTAAACAGTTGTGCTTTGTTTGCAAGATTTTTTGGAGGCTTTTCCGAAAATTGGGCTTTTGTCATGGCTTTCTACTGCTCCAAGGGCGTGCCAGGGGGTTGATTTCAAATGGAGTATCAAGAAGCTAGACCCAAGAGGCTGGATTTGTTCCTTTTCAGTGCCGCAGGCGGAAATTTTTTAAAATTTGAGGGTCATAGTCCTCCTCAATCCCCTCCTCTATTTTTCCCTTTTCCCCATTTCAGAGGGTTGGGTGGGGTCGTGCTCCCCTATTTTTCTGTTTCCTATTACAGCTATTATGTTCCTAATTTTCCCTTTTTTTCCAGCCGCCTGTTGTGGGCATAGCTTCTGTGCTGAATGTTACCAACAACAGCTTCTGGCCAACCCGTTGGAACAATGCCCCGGTCCTGACTGCTCACAACAAATCAGTGCAGATTCTCTCATTCCCAATAAGAGTTTACGGGCAGCGATTCAGAAATATCTAAATGAGGTTTTTTTTCAATCATTGTTTTAATCAAATTCCTAATTTTTTAGCTCCAAACTGGGGGCGAAACAACAGATCAACAAACAGTATTTTAAAAATTTTTCCATTTTAGTTTTTATTTTTTAATTTAGGGAGGAGTCAATAAGCCAAGTGTGTTGACTGATACGCAGTCACTTTTACACAAACTGATGCCAGACTTGGCTCTAGCTCAAGCACAAAGAGAATTGGCTACTACTACTGGACGTTCTCCTTCTCAACCAGATTCTTCTCAAGGCTTGAATTTAAATTTTTTGAAATTTAAAGTCAACTTATTTTTTAGCGTCCGCAGCAGCAACAAACATTCCAGCTTCAATTGCACAACCGCCGCCTTCAAAGCCACCACCAATTTTCATTGGCTTGAAGAATACATCTGATCCTGCAACTTCCACAGCTGTCAATGTGACAACTCAGGATACCAGTTCTTATGGTTTTTTTTAATTTTTCGTTATTTTAGTTTGTGGGCATTTTTGAGCAATTTATAAGGATTTTTTCTGATATATATTTTCCATTTAAAAAATTTTTTTGACCAGTGAATTATAAAAAAATGTGGGTCAGAGGTTTTTTTTTTTGAAACATTCTAACATAAGTGAACCTTTGGCCCACACCTTCACTCTCACTGTCCTTAAAATTTTTTTAGTAAATCTTCGTTTTATTCTTAGTTACTGCTCCAGCTCTTTCTTCTCAAGCTGCTCCAATCAACAACATTCCAACCGCGTCAACTGCTTCATCGTTGCAAGGAGCTCCTATCTTTCTGCCACAAATTCCAATTTTTGACCCAAAAAGGCCTCCTCCTCCTATCAATATTCCAATTTCTGCAGCTCAAAATGTTCCAATTACTCCTCCAAGTATGATTTTATATTAATGATAAAATCTAATAATTATTTTTATTTTTCTAGTTATTTCTTCATCTACACATATAACAGCTGAAAATGGATCTGCCAGTCATGTCAGCACTTCAATTAATACAGCTCAACAGAAAGGCTTGGTTAGTGCGTCGCCTCTTTCTGCGCAGGTTTTCATTTTAATTAAAAAAATTTTTCTCATTTTCTTTTATAGGAGTTGAGTTCAGTCTGGGAAAATTTTTTAAAACGCAAAGACAAGGATTCGGCAGCGAAAAGTATTGTTGCCGCAGCAGCGTCTTCAGGGCAAAGTGGTGGTGGATATCCTTCTATTCCCTCAATGTCAAGCGCTTCTTCTGATGCAGTTATTCAGTCACAACAAAGACAAACGGGTGAAGGTTTAAATACGGAATTGCGACCGCCTGGTTCAGTTACTCCCGTTACTACTGGATTAGTTGTAAGGAATTTTTAGTTTAATTTTTTCTATTTTCACTTTTAAGCCTCCTGGAATTGGACAAGACCATTCAAGCATTATTGGGTCTTCAATCTCTTCAAATTTGTTAGCGAATATTGGTGGAGTAAGGCCGTTGAATCCTCCACTTGCATCAAACATTCCATACCAGTCAACCGCTGTTCGACCTATGGGTCCTCATGTACCTGATAGTGAAATAACTCAAGTTTGGCTTTCTTTTCTGCGAATGAAGGACAGTCAACAGCAAAATGTATTTTTTATGAATTAATTGAAATTTAACTCTGATTTAATTTTTAGCGTCAATACAAGAAGCGCTACTCAATTTCTCCTGAAAGAAGAACCCCGTCTCCTCAAGATCAGTTTTCTCGAAGATCATCTCGTGCTGTTGGTGGTAACTATCGGAGAAGGTTTTGATTTTTAATTCATGAAATCATTCAAAAAATATTTCAGTAAACCCTACTTTACTCCTCGTCACCACGCTTTGGAAGAAAAAGAAGAAAGAAATGGTGAAAAGGATGAAAGAAGAGGAGGAAGAAAAACTGAAAGAAAAGAAGAAAGGAGTGAGAAGAGAGAAGAAAAGGAGATGAAAGTGTCGAGGAAAGATGAACGGAAAGAGGAGAGAAGAGAAAGGAAGGAACGAAAGGAAGATGTAGAAATGAAGGAAGAAAAAGAAGAAAAGAAAGAACATAGGGAGGATGCAGAAATGACTGAAGAAAGAAGAGAAAAGGAGGAAAATGAAGATATAGAAATGAAGGATGTGAGAAGAGAAAAGAAGGAACTAGTGGAGAATGTAGAAGTGAAGGATGAAAAAGAAGAAGAAGGAAAAAAGAGGGATGAGGAGAAGGAGGATAGAGCTAAAGTAGGAAAAGAAGAAAAATCTAGGGAAGTAAAAAAGGAGAAGGAGAGGAGGAGGGAAGAAAAGAAGGAAGAGAGGGATGAAAGGAAGGAGAAGAGAGAGAAAGGGGATGAGAAGAGTGATAAAAGGGAAGAGAAGGCAGAGAAAAGGGAAGAGAAGGCAGACAAAAGGGAAGAGACAGAAGAATTGAAGGAAGAAAGAGAAGAGCTAGTAAAAGAAAGGACAAAGAATGGGGATGAAGACAGCAAAAGAAAAAAGAGGAAGAAAAGCAAGAAGAGAAAAAAAGAAAAGGAAGAAGCAGAAAGGAAGAGTAGTGATGAAAAGAGGAGGAAGAGGAAAGAAAAGGGGGCAAAAAAGAAAGAAAAGAAGCATGAAGATGGAAAAGAAAAGGGAAGAAAGAAGGAAAAAGGACGAAAAAAAGAGAAGAAAGATGATTCGGAAAGAAGAAAAAAGAAGAGAAGAAAGAAGGAAAATAGAAAAGAAAATGAAGAAAAAGACTATAGAGGAGAAAGAAAAAGAAAGGAACGATCATCAAAAAAGAAGGAAGAAGAAAGAAAACGTGGTGAAGTTGAATAAATTTGAAAAAGAAAAATTTTTTTCTAAGTTTTGTGTTTTCTTTTTGGATATAATTTGTGTGTGGTTGATTTTAAAAATTTATTTATATAATTTTTTTTATAAATGCCTTTTTTTAATCTTTTTTTTTGTTTAAAATATTTTTTTAATTATTCATACCTAGAAATTTTTTAGATTTTATTTTGTTTTTTTTTGAATTTTTGTTTTCAATTTTAATTTTTTTTTTGTTTTAAAAAAGAAGGAAGAGGGAAGAAAAGGGGGCAAAAAAGAAGGAAATTTATATCCATCAGTGGTTTAACTTTGGTATCCGTACCAAAGTTCTAATAAGCTTTTTAACTTTAGTATCCGTTTGATAAAAGGTTTTCCGTAACGGGTGGGAAAAGAATTCCGGTAATAGACAAAAGATAAGTGGTTTACAAAGGAAAAGGGTCAAGTAATGGGTAAAAAGGGTCTGGTAATGGGAGGGTCCCGTAAATTTTCAAAGGAAAAGAGTCCCATAATGGGTGAAATGGGTCTGGTAATGGATGGAAGGAAGTGGTTACAGAAATGTGCAAGAGAGAAGGGCCCGTCAATGAACAATAAAAAATCTGCTATTGTGCCTAAGAAAAGGTTCAACAATTGTTTGAGAGGATCCATCAATGGCGGATAAAAAACACGTTGTTTGAACGTGTTATGCCGTGTTTACATAAAAAACACTGGCTTTATGTAATTATAGCATTACATAGAAAAAATTTAAAAGCTTATCCACCGGGCAGGATCCGACCCGTGACCTCCTCATCTTTTTTGCTAGGTGGGTTCGCTCACCACCTACAGGAGCTCTACCACTGAACTACTGGGGCATCGACTAATGTTTTCTCTTTTTCCTTTTTAGATAGTTTACCCCCGCCTAAGCGTTTTAAATGCTGCTAGGTGAATCATCATTGCAACATTATGCCAAGCTCGCAGAAAAAATGAATTTGCCTATAAATCCGCGCTCCAGTAATTACAAAAGGTTTTGATTAGACTTTTTGTAATATATCCTCTTTGAATATATCATCTTTGAACTTCTTATATCATCCTTCAATAATTATTTATCTTCTTTATTCCTTTATCACTAATTTAAGGCTTATTTAATTGAAGATCTGGTAATTCTTTGGCTAGAACCCCTCCCCTTTCCTTTTACCCCTCCCCTCCATTTCAGCTTTTCTGATTGATGTACTCTACCATGTATAATTTAAAGATCCTCGAGATTCTATTTATAAGGTCTATTTAGTTAAAGCAAGAGATAATTAAGCCTACCCATTTTTTAGAATTATGTCCTTTAAGGTTTGATTTCATTTAGAAACTCATTTATTTTACTCAATTTCTTTGAAATTTTTATCAAAACTTTATCAAGATTGTTTGTGATCAATTGTTTATATAAGAATTTAATTAATTTATCCCTCTATTTTAGATAATTAATTTATTTTATCTATTTAAATGGTCCGTTTTCGTGTACGTTACCGCCACCACATTACTTTTCCAAACAGGCAGAGATATGAAGAATGGAGGGAATTACGTCTAGTAGGCCGATTTGACGAACAAAGACCCTTGCTTGGAATAAACAATGCAACTTATTTTTATTGTAGATTTTATGATGATGGATGTCACAAAAAATTTCGAGTTATAGTGTTTGAAGATTCGAGGGTCGAAGTTCGAGAGGCTGGAATACACGTACTTATTGTAAACCATATAGCTATTTAATTCCTAAGGCTGCAGTAGGCAGCGTGGTGCAATGGATAACACATCAGTCCGGTTTATTGAAGATGCTGGTTCGCACCCAGCCGCCTATTAACCTTTTGCACTAGCTAAAGGAGATAAATAGCTATAGCCCAGCTGTTTTACTATTTTTAATTTTTTGTTTGAATTTTCAGACACATCATCCACCTGGAGAGGAAGAGCAAGATCACACACAAAGTGATCGAGATGAATTTGACGACGTAAAATAAAAGTTTTCCTTAAATGACTTTTCGAAATTTTTCAGAATTACCCAAGATCAAGAAGTGTAGGACGGAGGAGCGGAGGCGGATATACTTCAGTAACGAGTTTGGGGGCCGGAAGTAGTGGTGTGATTTTGCATGGAGGAGGCGCCGGTCCGAGTGGTCGACGTTATGGAAATGCGGTCATTCAAAAATTATTAAAAATAAAAACTTTCCCAAAAATTCCCATTCAGGGCTTTTTTTAGCGAATTTTTAGTTCACAGGGAAAGAAAAATGCGAAACCCTTTCCCGGGGACCTTTCAAAAATACAAAATGAAAACACACTTAATGTTAGACTAAGAACTTTCCGGATAACATTTTATATTTCCGGAATGATTATAGGGAAAAATGGGAATAAAGTTTATTTATTTTAAGGGTTCTCAAGTGGGATTTCATCTTGGCGCTCTAAATACTCTAGGTATTTTTTAGAGGAAAAAAATATTTTTAATTTTTTAAATTCAGCAAAAATACTTATTGAATGGCAGAGAAGTTCATATAAACGAATTCATGGCTCTGATGCTGTTTACAAAGAAGAGATAATTTGGCTAGTTTTTATGACTGGAAGGGGATAATCAAAAAAATTTTCATTTCAATTTTCAGGTCAATAACTGCTCCTATTCTCCTCCTAGACGAAATTGAAATCTCAAGATTTTTCATTGGCTTCAATTCTGGTTTATTTTGTTTAATAAATTTGAAACGATTTTATTTACGATTTTCAGGAATCAATACGGGACTTGCATCAATATATCTAAGCGAAATTGCTCCAATAAATTTGCGTGGTGCTGTAGGATGTATGTCCAATGTCTTCCTCTATACTGTCTTTCAATTCGCGTTGGTTGTTGGCCTGCCTTTTACGTCGGGAGATGAGGAGAATTGGCATTTAATATTTCTACTTTCCTACGTTAATTTTCTTTTTAAATTTTCACTTCAAAATTTATTTTATTCTAGATACCTCTAAGTGTTCAATTAACTTTGTTGGGGTTCTTCTGTCCTGAATCACCCAAATACTGCTACATTGTTCATGAAAATTTTATGGAAGCTGAGAGGAGTTTGCAATTGCTTAGAGGAAGGAATGATGTGACAACAATAGTCTCTATTAATGCTTCAGGAGGATGTCTTGCTGCTTATCTCAGTATTGTCTTCATTGCAGTTTATGTTGTCTTCTTCTCTTTTGGATTCGGTAAATTTTCTGAGAAGTTTTGAGGAGTTTTATAAAGAAAGTTTCGTTTCAGTTGCAATAACAGAAACTTATTTGAGCGACCTTTTTCCTTCAGGAGCCCGCACAGCTGGTTGTAGTGCCTCAACATTGGCATCAAAGGAGCGTTACTTCATCAACTTTGCTATTCGTTTGACTAAAGAGAAGCCTAAAGGAAAAGGTTAATTTTTAATCTATACAAGTCTTAGGGACTTTACAATTTTTAGAATATCTGGGTTAACTTCTGCCTCGTTACAGAGGTACTTTTACAGCCTCCGAAGAAAATTGTGCGGGGTTTATGGGGGGGGGGGGACTACACAAAAACCGAAAAGTTTTTGTTTACTCATCCAATCTGTTGCGATAGCCGATTACGCATAAAGTTGCGTCGGACGTGTAATTTTGGCAGGAGGCAAAAAGTCTGATTTCTGTGAATTATTATAATTAAATATTTCCAGGTGACAAGTCCAAACGTCTTCTCTTAAAGTTGCCTTATATTCCACAAAATATCAAGGAAATGCTTCTCTGGTGTTTTTGGCTGGTTATTTTGGAGAATACCATCTTCAATCCAATAATGATTCTGCACACAAATTCGCTTATTTTTATTGATCCCAATTATTGTGAAACTGGTACTTGCGCTGATGGTTGTCAGTTTAGTTTTCGAATGTTTCCAAACTTTTCGGAGGATATGGAAAGCAAGAAGAATTAATTTTTGTGAAAGAACTCAATTTTTGCTTTATTTCAACTTTTGGATATCGTAATCGTATACCTATGGAATAGTCATTGTTTGTAAAAATACAGGAATATTTTTTGTTTGGTATAAATTTTTGGTTTTTAACGATTTGTTATTTTTTTTTACATTTGTTGCTGTTGCAATTTATGTATTTTTTATTTAATAATCTTTTCAAGGTACGCCCAATTCAGTAAAGAAGCTCTGTAGCTTCTTTCATTCCCTTTAAAAATTTTTTCAGAAAACTAGGCTTGATTTTGTAGGCAAATTTGAGGGGTTTTTTCGGTACACCTCAGTTGAGTCCCGGACTCTATAACTTATGAAGGGATGGTAACTTTTTTTGCTCTTGGTACCAATGGATGCATTAAATAGGCTATAGTGCATTAAATAGGCTACAATTACCAAAAAATCAAAATTCCTGACTGACTGGTAAAAAAGTTATGAACGATAAAGTGTCGAAAAATCCGATTTTTTTGAAAAAGTTAGTTTTTATATCATAACTTTTTTATCAATCGGTCAAAAATTCTGATTTTTTGATATGTTGTAGAGCTTTTGATTCTCTATCCAATGATACCAAGAACATTAAAAATTACAACCCGTACTTGAGTTTTAGGTCGGGACTCAGTTGAGCCGGGACTCAGTTGAACTGCTTCGGGTTTTTTTAAATTAATGTAAATACAGAATGCCAACAAAACAAAAATGTTTTAATTTATAAATTAAAAAACCTTTTTTACTTCCATTTTTGTAAAAACATTTAGATTCTCTAGTAATTTCGAACTTTACAGACCCCATTTTTTGGAAGGAAATTGGAAGGAAAAAATTGGGGCTGTAATGTTCAAAATTGCCGATTCTCTCTCAAAACAAAAACAAAACGTTAAAACAAAAATGAATATTCTTCTTCTACCAGTCGAAGTCCATCTGGACATATTTAAATATCTCAACTTTAACCAAGTATTCTCTATTCAACAAACAAATAGCAATTTCTGTTCATTAATTGGTAAATATATATTGGGATATTGACAAAGAAGAAATTTTATTCTTTTGATACAATTGTGTATAAATCGGTTAATGACAAGAACAAATATTTAAAATTAAATGAAGAGGATATTGATATTGGTGGTTTTGAGTTGAGTAAGGAACTTAATGAGAAGGCTAGGGTTAAATTTTTTTGAATAAACAGTCGACCCCACTATATGATACTCCCTTGGGAAGGACGTATACAAGGGACTGGGGCAGCTTCAAAAAATATCAAAGAAATGAGAAATTCATTTGAGCGACTTTTTTCCTTCAGAAGCCCGCGCACCTGGTTGTAGTGCCTCAACATTTGGCATATCTTTTATTCCGACTTGTTGTACTCTTTAGCTTTCCAATGCTTAAGGTGAAAAAATATTCTAGGCAAAAATAAATTATTTTTAGAAATTAATAGGTTTTCTGTCTTTTTCACTTATTCTTGCTTGTCAACTATTTTGTTCCATATTTGGATTCATTGTTTTGCCAGAGACTAAGAATAAAGAACCTGAAAGGATTTTGAGGGATATTAAAAGAAAGGAAAGAAAGGATGAGTATTACTTCAGGGCTTCGATTTCTGCGGATTTTTCTTCATTTGTGGTTTTCTGATAGTTTGATGAGGATTATTTTTAAAAATATGGATTTGCGGATTTTTGTGGTCTTTAAAAGATCATGAGGATTTTTTGTATTTTCTTGTAGTTTTTAGGATAAAATGTCATTGTTTGGCTTCTTGGCCTTCCAAAATACGCAAAATTTTTGCCTTCGGCGCTGAAAAAGATTTATGAGTAAACAATTCACTACAACTAGGGACGGTGAAAGCGTTGGCTCAAGTCAACTGTAATTTTTCATTTAATTGTTCGGATTTTAATAAGATGCGGCGCTGAAAAAGACGATTTTTGGCTTCTTGAACACACAAAATCATGTTTATTAGTAGTGAAAAAATTACTAATTCAATTTTCGGAGTCAAAAAATATAACGCATAAATGGTGATTTTAATTTAATTTTATGTTTTGATAATTTGCGGATTTTTCATCTCAAATGCGGATTTTTTTCGATCAGAACTGCGGATTTTTAAAAATTCGAGATCGAAGCCCTGTATTACTTCTAGGTGTTGTTATAAAATTTGAATTTGATTCTATATTTGATGCTTTATCGTTAAAATGTCTAAAAACTTTGTTGTAAATTCTATCATTTATGTTTCATTTCCAAATAAAATTTTTACAAAATTAAAAATGTTTAGGAACACACAAAATCAAGTTTTAAGTAATCTTATGTTAATTACAATAAGTATTCGAAAGGGCTTTAGAATTATTAGCCGGTACTAAATAAAAGGCACTTTGTGTATAGACAATCTTCAATAGGCATATCTCACTGAATTCTTGTGGCATCTAAAATTTTTATAGCCCATTCGAAAGAGCATAAAAAACTATTTAAAAACACTACAAAGATTTATTATATCTTTTGTAACTTAATCATTTTTATTAAGTTTATGTTTTTATTAGTCATTCAAGTTCTTAGAGGTCATATTAGTCATTCAAGTTCTCCCTTAATTAATCTTTCCAATCACAATTTGTGTTTACAATTTGTAATTTAAAGTTCATAAGAAATTGTAAATGTTTATACAAAACAAAAACAGTTTTATTTACAAACTTCTGTTTATTTAATTGAAAATACTCCATCTTCTACTTTTCTTTATTTTAAATAAATATTCTTTACTTCCAACTCAATTTAATTCCTAAGTGTAAAATCATCTCCAAATTTTCTTTTTTCTCTAGAATCGTAACAGCACATACGATCAATGTAGCAACAGGAAATTATTATTAGAAGCAAGACCATTAAAACAGTAATTAATCCAAAGTAGGTGAATGTGAACATAGTAACTACTAAAAAAATAAAAGGAAATATGTAAGTCTAAATAGATTAAGAAGCTGAAGCTAATAAAATAATCTCAATCTTAGAGGGACATGCTTCAACGATTTTCAGAAAGATTGTTTGAAAATGCTTACATTGAAACTTGCTTGAATAAAAAGTTTATGAAGCATGAAATAATGCTTCAGACGCATATGTAGAAGCTCGCTTTAATAAAAAATTTTCTTGAAGCATTCTCAACGATTTTGTAGATTTTTATACAAAGCATTTTATTTATCAACTTTTGCCTTTCTCCCTTATTTTTCATGAGTAACTAGTCTAGGGTGACAACTAGTCGAGCGAGTCGAATGACACCAAAATCAAAGCTTACTTCCGCAAAAAAAGTTTTAGGAGCATGCTTCAGAAAAGCTTCAGAAGCATTCATAAGCATTTTTCAAAGTTTCAAGTTTCCTAAATCTTTATAGAGATGTTTCAGAATTTTCTTAGGCTTGCTTCGACTTTCATTATAATTATTTCAGATAATTAGTCTACCTCTTCTCTAACCGAATACATTACTCCAACTCCAGTGTCCCGTATTATAACTCATATTTTCTTCAGTTTCTGCTTTAGTTTCTTCAATTTCATAATTATTTGAAAATTTATTTCTATTTTCATCGTCCGAATTTAAATAAATGTTGTCTTCTTCTGCATAAGGTTGTGAAGAATTGCAAATAAATTTTTATTAATTAATATTTTATTAATTATTTATTTAATTATATTTTATTTCGTTGGTGGTGCTGACGAAAGATTTTTTAACTTTATAATCCCGGGTGGGCCTCAAGTGTGTTTTGTTTTATCAATTCCAAACGGAATAATAGAGTTTAACTCTATAATCCCGGGTGGGCCTCAAGTGTGTTTTGTTTTATCAATTCCAAACGGAATAATAGAGTTTAACTCTATAATCCCGGGTGGGCCTCAAGTGTGTTTTGTTTTATCAATTCCAAACGGAATAATAGAGTTTAACTCTATAATCCCGGGTGGGCCTCAAGTGTGTTTTGTTTTATCAATTCCAAACGGAATAATAGAG
The DNA here is from genome assembly GCA_963681835.1 of Meloidogyne enterolobii. Taxonomy (NCBI): domain Eukaryota; kingdom Metazoa; phylum Nematoda; class Chromadorea; order Rhabditida; family Meloidogynidae; genus Meloidogyne; species Meloidogyne enterolobii. The sequence continues at coordinate 607,104 of CAVMJV010000013.1, read as the reverse complement.
TTTAACTCTATAATCCCGGGTGGGCCTCAAGTGTGCTTTGTTTTATCAATTCCAAACGGAATAATAGAGTTTAACTCTATAATCCCGGGTGGGCCTCAAGTGTGTTTTGTTTTATCAATTCCAAACGGAATAATAGAGTTTAACTCTATAATCCCGGGTGGGCCTCAAGTGTGTTTTGTTTTATCAATTCCAAACGGAATAATAGAGTTTAACTCTATAATCCCGGGTGGGCCTCAAGTGTGTTTTGTTTTATCAATTCCAAACGGAATAATAGAGTTTAACTCTATAATCCCGGGTGGGCCTCAAGTGTGTTTTGTTTTATCAATTCCAAACGGAATAATAGAGTTTAACTCTATAATCCCGGGTGGGCCTCAAGTGTGTTTTGTTTTATCAATTCCAAACGGAATAATAGAGTTTAACTCTATAATCCCGGGTGGGCCTCAAGTGTGTTTTGTTTTATCAATTCCAAACGGAATAATAGAGTTTAACTCTATAATCCCGGGTGGGCCTCAAGTGTGTTTTGTTTTATCAATTCCAAACGGAATAATAGAGTTTAACTCTATAATCCCGGGTGGGCCTCAAGTGTGTTTTGTTTTATCAATTCCAAACGGAATAATAGAGTTTAACTCTATAATCCCGGGTGGGCCTCAAGTGTGTTTTGTTTTATCAATTCCAAACGGAATAATAGAGTTTAACTCTATAATCCCGGGTGGGCCTCAAGTGTGTTTTGTTTTATCAATTCCAAACGGAATAATAGAGTTTAACTCTATAATCCCGGGCGGGCCTCAAGTGTGTTTTGTTTTATCAATTCCAAACGGAATAATAGAGTTTAACTCTATAATCCCGGGTGGGCCTCAAGTGTGTTTTGTTTTATCAATTCCAAACGGAATAATAGAGTTTAACTCTGTAATCCCGGGTGGGCCTCAAGTGTGTTTTGTTTTATCAATTCCAAACGGAATAATAGAGTTTAACTCTATAATCCCGGGTGGGCCTCAAGTGTGTTTTGTTTTATCAATTCCAAACGGAATAATAGAGTTTAACTCTATAATCCCGGGTGGGCCTCAAGTGTGTTTTGTTTTATCAATTCCAAACGGAATAATAGAGTTTAACTCTGTAATCCCGGGTGGGCCTCAAGTGTGTTTTGTTTTATCAATTCCAAACGGAATAATAGAGTTTAACTCTATAATCCCGGGTGGGCCTCAAGTGTGCTTTGTTTTATCAATTCCAAACGGAATAATAGAGTTTAACTCTATAATCCCGGGTGGGCCTCAAGTGTGCTTTGTTTTATCAATTTTAAACGGAATAATAGAGTTTAACTCTATAATCCCGGGTGGGCCTCAAGTGTGTTTTGTTTTATCAATTCCAAACGGAATAATAGAGTTTAACTCTATAATCCCGGGTGGGCCTCAAGTGTGTTTTGTTTTATCAATTCCAAACGGAATAATAGAGTTTAACTCTATAATCCCGGGTGGGCCTCAAGTGTGTTTTGTTTTATCAATTCCAAACGGAATAATAGAGTTTAACTCTGTAATCCCGGGTGGGCCTCAAGTGTGTTTTGTTTTATCAATTCCAAACGGAATAATAGAGTTTAACTCTATAATCCCGGGTGGGCCTCAAGTGTGTTTTGTTTTATCAATTCCAAACGGAATAATAGAGTTTAACTCTATAATCCCGGGTGGGCCTCAAGTGTGTTTTGTTTTATCAATTCCAAACGGAATAATAGAGTTTAACTCTGTAATCCCGGGTGGGCCTCAAGTGTGTTTTGTTTTATCAATTCCAAACGGAATAATAGAGTTTAACTCTATAATCCCGGGTGGGCCTCAAGTGTGCTTTGTTTTATCAATTCCAAACGGAATAATAGAGTTTAACTCTATAATCCCGGGTGGGCCTCAAGTGTGCTTTGTTTTATCAATTCCAAACGGAATAATAGAGTTTAACTCTATAATCCCGGGTGGGCCTCAAGTGTGTTTTGTTTTATCAATTCCAAACGGAATAATAGAGTTTAACTCTATAATCCCGGGTGGGCCTCAAGTGTGTTTTGTTTTATCAATTCCAAACGGAATAATAGAGTTTAACTCTATAATCCCGGGTGGGCCTCAAGTGTGCTTTGTTTTATCAATTCCAAACGGAATAATAGAGTTTAACTCTATAATCCCGGGTGGGCCTCAAGTGTGCTTTGTTTTATCAATTCCAAACGGAATAATAGAGTTTAACTCTATAATCCCGGGTGGGCCTCAAGTGTGTTTTGTTTTATCAATTCCAAACGGAATAATAGAGTTTAACTCTATAATCCCGGGTGGGCCTCAAGTGTGCTTTGTTTTATCAATTCCAAACGGAATAATAGAGTTTAACTCTATAATCCCGGGTGGGCCTCAAGTGTGTTTTGTTTTATCAATTCCAAACGGAATAATAGAGTTTAACTCTATAATCCCGGGTGGGCCTCAAGTGTGTTTTGTTTTATCAATTCCAAACGGAATAATAGAGTTTAACTCTATAATCCCGGGTGGGCCTCAAGTGTGTTTTGTTTTATCAATTCCAAACGGAATAATAGAGTTTAACTCTATAATCCAGGGTAGGCCTCAAGTGTGTTTTGTTTTATCAATTCCAAACGGAATAATAGAGTTTAACTCTATAATCCCGGGTGGGCCTCAAGTGTGTTTTGTTTTATCAATTCCAAACGGAATAATAGAGTTTAACTCTATAATCCCGGGTGGGCCTCAAGTGTGTTTTGTTTTATCAATTCCAAACGGAATAATAGAGTTTAACTCTGTAATCCCGGGTGGGCCTCAAGTGTGTTTTGTTTTATCAATTCCAAACGGAATAATAGAGTTTAACTCTGTAATCCCGGGTGGGCCTCAAGTGTGTTTTGTTTTATCAATTCCAAACGGAATAATAGAGTTTAACTCTATAATCCCGGGTGGGCCTCAAGTGTGTTTTGTTTTATCAATTCCAAACGGAATAATAGAGTTTAACTCTATAATCCCGGGTGGGCCTCAAGTGTGCTTTGTTTTATCAATTCCAAACGGAATAATAGAGTTTAACTCTATAATCCCGGGTGGGCCTCAAGTGTGCTTTGTTTTATCAATTCCAAACGGAATAATAGAGTTTAACTCTATAATCCCGGGTGGGCCTCAAGTGTGTTTTGTTTTATCAATTCCAAACGGAATAATAGAGTTTAACTCTATAATCCCGGGTGGGCCTCAAGTGTGCTTTGTTTTATCAATTCCAAACGGAATAATAGAGTTTAACTCTATAATCCCGGGTGGGCCTCAAGTGTGTTTTGTTTTATCAATTCCAAACGGAATAATAGAGTTTAACTCTATAATCCCGGGTGGGCCTCAAGTGTGTTTTGTTTTATCAATTCCAAACGGAATAATAGAGTTTAACTCTATAATCCCGGGTGGGCCTCAAGTGTGTTTTGTTTTATCAATTCCAAACGGAATAATAGAGTTTAACTCTATAATCCAGGGTAGGCCTCAAGTGTGTTTTGTTTTATCAATTCCAAACGGAATAATAGAGTTTAACTCTATAATCCCGGGTGGGCCTCAAGTGTGTTTTGTTTTATCAATTCCAAACGGAATAATAGAGTTTAACTCTATAATCCCGGGTGGGCCTCAAGTGTGTTTTGTTTTATCAATTCCAAACGGAATAATAGAGTTTAACTCTGTAATCCCGGGTGGGCCTCAAGTGTGTTTTGTTTTATCAATTCCAAACGGAATAATAGAGTTTAACTCTGTAATCCCGGGTGGGCCTCAAGTGTGTTTTGTTTTATCAATTCCAAACGGAATAATAGAGTTTAACTCTGTAATCCCGGGTGGGCCTCAAGTGTGTTTTGTTTTATCAATTCCAAACGGAATAATAGAGTTTAACTCTGTAATCCCGGGTGGGCCTCAAGTGTGTTTTGTTTTATCAATTCCAAACGGAATAATAGAGTTTAACTCTATAATCCCGGGTGGGCCTCAAGTGTGTTTTGTTTTATCAATTCCAAACGGAATAATAGAGTTTAACTCTGTAATCCCGGGTGGGCCTCAAGTGTGTTTTGTTTTATCAATTCCAAACGGAATAATAGAGTTTAACTCTGTAATCCCGGGTGGGCCTCAAGTGTGTTTTGTTTTATCAATTCCAAACGGAATAATAGAGTTTAACTCTATAATCCCGGGTGGGCCTCAAGTGTGTTTTGTTTTATCAATTCCAAACGGAATAATAGAGTTTAACTCTATAATCCCGGGTGGGCCTCAAGTGTGTTTTGTTTTATCAATTCCAAACGGAATAATAGAGTTTAACTCTATAATCCCGGGTGGGCCTCAAGTGTGTTTTGTTTTATCAATTCCAAACGGAATAATAGAGTTTAACTCTATAATCCCGGGTGGGCCTCAAGTGTGTTTTGTTTTATCAATTCCAAACGGAATAATAGAGTTTAACTCTGTAATCCCGGGTGGGCCTCAAGTGTGTTTTGTTTTATCAATTCCAAACGGAATAATAGAGTTTAACTCTGTAATCCCGGGTGGGCCTCAAGTGTGTTTTGTTTTATCAATTCCAAACGGAATAATAGAGTTTAACTCTATAATCCCGGGTGGGCCTCAAGTGTGTTTTGTTTTATCAATTCCAAACGGAATAATAGAGTTTAACTCTGTAATCCCGGGTGGGCCTCAAGTGTGTTTTGTTTTATCAATTCCAAACGGAATAATAGAGTTTAACTCTATAATCCCGGGTGGGCCTCAAGTGTGTTTTGTTTTATCAATTCCAAACGGAATAATAGAGTTTAACTCTATAATCCCGGGTGGGCCTCAAGTGTGTTTTGTTTTATCAATTCCAAACGGAATAATAGAGTTTAACTCTATAATCCAGGGTAGGCCTCAAGTGTGTTTTGTTTTATCAATTCCAAACGGAATAATAGAGTTTAACTCTATAATCCCGGGTGGGCCTCAAGTGTGTTTTGTTTTATCAATTCCAAACGGAATAATAGAGTTTAACTCTATAATCCCGGGTGGGCCTCAAGTGTGTTTTGTTTTATCAATTCCAAACGGAATAATAGAGTTTAACTCTGTAATCCCGGGTGGGCCTCAAGTGTGTTTTGTTTTATCAATTCCAAACGGAATAATAGAGTTTAACTCTGTAATCCCGGGTGGGCCTCAAGTGTGTTTTGTTTTATCAATTCCAAACGGAATAATAGAGTTTAACTCTGTAATCCCGGGTGGGCCTCAAGTGTGTTTTGTTTTATCAATTCCAAACGGAATAATAGAGTTTAACTCTATAATCCCGGGTGGGCCTCAAGTGTGTTTTGTTTTATCAATTCCAAACGGAATAATAGAGTTTAACTCTATAATCCCGGGTGGGCCTCAAGTGTGTTTTGTTTTATCAATTCCAAACGGAATAATAGAGTTTAACTCTGTAATCCCGGGTGGGCCTCAAGTGTGTTTTGTTTTATCAATTCCAAACGGAATAATAGAGTTTAACTCTGTAATCCCGGGTGGGCCTCAAGTGTGTTTTGTTTTATCAATTCCAAACGGAATAATAGAGTTTAACTCTGTAATCCCGGGTGGGCCTCAAGTGTGTTTTGTTTTATCAATTCCAAACGGAATAATAGAGTTTAACTCTGTAATCCCGGGTGGGCCTCAAGTGTGTTTTGTTTTATCAATTCCAAACGGAATAATAGAGTTTAACTCTGTAATCCCGGGTGGGCCTCAAGTGTGTTTTGTTTTATCAATTCCAAACGGAATAATAGAGTTTAACTCTGTAATCCCGGGTGGGCCTCAAGTGTGTTTTGTTTTATCAATTCCAAACGGAATAATAGAGTTTAACTCTATAATCCCGGGTGGGCCTCAAGTGTGTTTTGTTTTATCAATTCCAAACGGAATAATAGAGTTTAACTCTATAATCCCGGGTGGGCCTCAAGTGTGTTTTGTTTTATCAATTCCAAACGGAATAATAGAGTTTAACTCTATAATCCCGGGTGGGCCTCAAGTGTGTTTTGTTTTATCAATTCCAAACGGAATAATAGAGTTTAACTCTATAATCCCGGGTGGGCCTCAAGTGTGTTTTGTTTTATCAATTCCAAACGGAATAATAGAGTTTAACTCTGTAATCCCGGGTGGGCCTCAAGTGTGTTTTGTTTTATCAATTCCAAACGGAATAATAGAGTTTAACTCTGTAATCCCGGGTGGGCCTCAAGTGTGTTTTGTTTTATCAATTCCAAACGGAATAATAGAGTTTAACTCTGTAATCCCGGGTGGGCCTCAAGTGTGTTTTGTTTTATCAATTCCAAACGGAATAATAGAGTTTAACTCTATAATCCCGGGTGGGCCTCAAGTGTGTTTTGTTTTATCAATTCCAAACGGAATAATAGAGTTTAACTCTATAATCCCGGGTGGGCCTCAAGTGTGTTTTGTTTTATCAATTCCAAACGGAATAATAGAGTTTAACTCTATAATCCCGGGTGGGCCTCAAGTGTGTTTTGTTTTATCAATTCCAAACGGAATAATAGAGTTTAACTCTGTAATCCCGGGTGGGCCTCAAGTGTGTTTTGTTTTATCAATTCCAAACGGAATAATAGAGTTTAACTCTGTAATCCCGGGTGGGCCTCAAGTGTGTTTTGTTTTATCAATTCCAAACGGAATAATAGAGTTTAACTCTGTAATCCCGGGTGGGCCTCAAGTGTGTTTTGTTTTATCAATTCCAAACGGAATAATAGAGTTTAACTCTGTAATCCCGGGTGGGCCTCAAGTGTGTTTTGTTTTATCAATTCCAAACGGAATAATAGAGTTTAACTCTATAATCCCGGGTGGGCCTCAAGTGTGTTTTGTTTTATCAATTCCAAACGGAATAATAGAGTTTAACTCTATAATCCCGGGTGGGCCTCAAGTGTGTTTTGTTTTATCAATTCCAAACGGAATAATAGAGTTTAACTCTGTAATCCCGGGTGGGCCTCAAGTGTGTTTTGTTTTATCAATTCCAAACGGAATAATAGAGTTTAATCTGTAATCCCGGGTGGGCCTCAAGTGTGTTTTGTTTTATCAATTCCAAACGGAATAATAGAGTTTAACTCTGTAATCCCGGGTGGGCCTCAAGTGTGTTTTGTTTTATCAATTCCAAACGGAATAATAGAGTTTAACTCTGTAATCCCGGGTGGGCCTCAAGTGTGTTTTGTTTTATCAATTCCAAACGGAATAATAGAGTTTAACTCTGTAATCCCGGGTGGGCCTCAAGTGTGTTTTGTTTTATCAATTCCAAACGGAATAATAGAGTTTAACTCTGTAATCCCGGGTGGGCCTCAAGTGTGTTTTGTTTTATCAATTCCAAACGGAATAATAGAGTTTAACTCTGTAATCCCGGGTGGGCCTCAAGTGTGTTTTGTTTTATCAATTCCAAACGGAATAATAGAGTTTAACTCTGTAATCCCGGGTGGGCCTCAAGTGTGTTTTGTTTTATCAATTCCAAACGGAATAATAGAGTTTAACTCTGTAATCCCGGGTGGGCCTCAAGTGTGTTTTGTTTTATCAATTCCAAACGGAATAATAGAGTTTAACTCTGTAATCCCGGGTGGGCCTCAAGTGTGTTTTGTTTTATCAATTCCAAACGGAATAATAGAGTTTAACTCTGTAATCCCGGGTGGGCCTCAAGTGTGTTTTGTTTTATCAATTCCAAACGGAATAATAGAGTTTAACTCTATAATCCCGGGTGGGCCTCAAGTGTGTTTTGTTTTATCAATTCCAAACGGAATAATAGAGTTTAACTCTATAATCCCGGGTGGGCCTCAAGTGTGTTTTGTTTTATCAATTCCAAACGGAATAATAGAGTTTAACTCTATAATCCCGGGTGGGCCTCAAGTGTGTTTTGTTTTATCAATTCCAAACGGAATAATAGAGTTTAACTCTATAATCCCGGGTGGGCCTCAAGTGTGTTTTGTTTTATCAATTCCAAACGGAATAATAGAGTTTAACTCTATAATCCCGGGTGGGCCTCAAGTGTGTTTTGTTTTATCAATTCCAAACGGAATAATAGAGTTTAACTCTGTAATCCCGGGTGGGCCTCAAGTGTGTTTTGTTTTATCAATTCCAAACGGAATAATAGAGTTTAACTCTGTAATCCCGGGTGGGCCTCAAGTGTGTTTTGTTTTATCAATTCCAAACGGAATAATAGAGTTTAACTCTGTAATCCCGGGTGGGCCTCAAGTGTGTTTTGTTTTATCAATTCCAAACGGAATAATAGAGTTTAACTCTGTAATCCCGGGTGGGCCTCAAGTGTGTTTTGTTTTATCAATTCCAAACGGAATAATAGAGTTTAACTCTATAATCCCGGGTGGGCCTCAAGTGTGTTTTGTTTTATCAATTCCAAACGGAATAATAGAGTTTAACTCTATAATCCCGGGTGGGCCTCAAGTGTGTTTTGTTTTATCAATTCCAAACGGAATAATAGAGTTTAACTCTATAATCCCGGGTGGGCCTCAAGTGTGTTTTGTTTTATCAATTCCAAACGGAATAATAGAGTTTAACTCTATAATCCCGGGTGGGCCTCAAGTGTGTTTTGTTTTATCAATTCCAAACGGAATAATAGAGTTTAACTCTATAATCCCGGGTGGGCCTCAAGTGTGTTTTGTTTTATCAATTCCAAACGGAATAATAGAGTTTAACTCTGTAATCCCGGGTGGGCCTCAAGTGTGTTTTGTTTTATCAATTCCAAACGGAATAATAGAGTTTAACTCTGTAATCCCGGGTGGGCCTCAAGTGTGTTTTGTTTTATCAATTCCAAACGGAATAATAGAGTTTAACTCTGTAATCCCGGGTGGGCCTCAAGTGTGTTTTGTTTTATCAATTCCAAACGGAATAATAGAGTTTAACTCTATAATCCCGGGTGGGCCTCAAGTGTGTTTTGTTTTATCAATTCCAAACGGAATAATAGAGTTTAACTCTGTAATCCCGGGTGGGCCTCAAGTGTGTTTTGTTTTATCAATTCCAAACGGAATAATAGAGTTTAATCTGTAATCCCGGGTGGGCCTCAAGTGTGTTTTGTTTTATCAATTCCAAACGGAATAATAGAGTTTAACTCTGTAATCCCGGGTGGGCCTCAAGTGTGTTTTGTTTTATCAATTCCAAACGGAATAATAGAGTTTAACTCTGTAATCCCGGGTGGGCCTCAAGTGTGTTTTGTTTTATCAATTCCAAACGGAATAATAGAGTTTAACTCTGTAATCCCGGGTGGGCCTCAAGTGTGTTTTGTTTTATCAATTCCAAACGGAATAATAGAGTTTAACTCTATAATCCCGGGTGGGCCTCAAGTGTGTTTTGTTTTATCAATTCCAAACGGAATAATAGAGTTTAACTCTATAATCCCGGGTGGGCCTCAAGTGTGTTTTGTTTTATCAATTCCAAACGGAATAATAGAGTTTAACTCTATAATCCCGGGTGGGCCTCAAGTGTGTTTTGTTTTATCAATTCCAAACGGAATAATAGAGTTTAACTCTATAATCCCGGGTGGGCCTCAAGTGTGTTTTGTTTTATCAATTCCAAACGGAATAATAGAGTTTAACTCTGTAATCCCGGGTGGGCCTCAAGTGTGTTTTGTTTTATCAATTCCAAACGGAATAATAGAGTTTAACTCTGTAATCCCGGGTGGGCCTCAAGTGTGTTTTGTTTTATCAATTCCAAACGGAATAATAGAGTTTAACTCTGTAATCCCGGGTGGGCCTCAAGTGTGTTTTGTTTTATCAATTCCAAACGGAATAATAGAGTTTAACTCTATAATCCCGGGTGGGCCTCAAGTGTGTTTTGTTTTATCAATTCCAAACGGAATAATAGAGTTTAACTCTGTAATCCCGGGTGGGCCTCAAGTGTGTTTTGTTTTATCAATTCCAAACGGAATAATAGAGTTTAACTCTATAATCCCGGGTGGGCCTCAAGTGTGTTTTGTTTTATCAATTCCAAACGGAATAATAGAGTTTAACTCTATAATCCCGGGTGGGCCTCAAGTGTGTTTTGTTTTATCAATTCCAAACGGAATAATAGAGTTTAACTCTATAATCCCGGGTGGGCCTCAAGTGTGTTTTGTTTTATCAATTCCAAACGGAATAATAAGTTTAACTCTGTAATCCCGGGTGGGCCTCAAGTGTGTTTTGTTTTATCAATTCCAAACGGAATAATAGAGTTTAACTCTGTAATCCCGGGTGGGCCTCAAGTGTGTTTTGTTTTATCAATTCCAAACGGAATAATAGAGTTTAACTCTGTAATCCCGGGTGGGCCTCAAGTGTGTTTTGTTTTATCAATTCCAAACGGAATAATAGAGTTTAACTCTATAATCCCGGGTGGGCCTCAAGTGTGTTTTGTTTTATCAATTCCAAACGGAATAATAGAGTTTAACTCTATAATCCCGGGTGGGCCTCAAGTGTGTTTTGTTTTATCAATTCCAAACGGAATAATAGAGTTTAACTCTATAATCCCGGGTGGGCCTCAAGTGTGTTTTGTTTTATCAATTCCAAACGGAATAATAGAGTTTAACTCTATAATCCCGGGTGGGCCTCAAGTGTGTTTTGTTTTATCAATTCCAAACGGAATAATAGAGTTTAACTCTGTAATCCCGGGTGGGCCTCAAGTGTGTTTTGTTTTATCAATTCCAAACGGAATAATAGAGTTTAACTCTGTAATCCCGGGTGGGCCTCAAGTGTGTTTTGTTTTATCAATTCCAAACGGAATAATAGAGTTTAACTCTATAATCCCGGGTGGGCCTCAAGTGTGTTTTGTTTTATCAATTCCAAACGGAATAATAGAGTTTAACTCTGTAATCCCGGGTGGGCCTCAAGTGTGTTTTGTTTTATCAATTCCAAACGGAATAATAGAGTTTAATCTGTAATCCCGGGTGGGCCTCAAGTGTGTTTTGTTTTATCAATTCCAAACGGAATAATAGAGTTTAACTCTGTAATCCCGGGTGGGCCTCAAGTGTGTTTTGTTTTATCAATTCCAAACGGAATAATAGAGTTTAACTCTGTAATCCCGGGTGGGCCTCAAGTGTGTTTTGTTTTATCAATTCCAAACGGAATAATAGAGTTTAACTCTATAATCCCGGGTGGGCCTCAAGTGTGTTTTGTTTTATCAATTCCAAACGGAATAATAGAGTTTAACTCTATAATCCCGGGTGGGCCTCAAGTGTGTTTTGTTTTATCAATTCCAAACGGAATAATAGAGTTTAACTCTATAATCCCGGGTGGGCCTCAAGTGTGTTTTGTTTTATCAATTCCAAACGGAATAATAAGTTTAACTCTGTAATCCCGGGTGGGCCTCAAGTGTGTTTTGTTTTATCAATTCCAAACGGAATAATAGAGTTTAACTCTGTAATCCCGGGTGGGCCTCAAGTGTGTTTTGTTTTATCAATTCCAAACGGAATAATAGAGTTTAACTCTGTAATCCCGGGTGGGCCTCAAGTGTGTTTTGTTTTATCAATTCCAAACGGAATAATAGAGTTTAACTCTATAATCCCGGGTGGGCCTCAAGTGTGTTTTGTTTTATCAATTCCAAACGGAATAATAGAGTTTAACTCTATAATCCCGGGTGGGCCTCAAGTGTGTTTTGTTTTATCAATTCCAAACGGAATAATAGAGTTTAACTCTATAATCCCGGGTGGGCCTCAAGTGTGTTTTGTTTTATCAATTCCAAACGGAATAATAGAGTTTAACTCTGTAATCCCGGGTGGGCCTCAAGTGTGTTTTGTTTTATCAATTCCAAACGGAATAATAGAGTTTAACTCTGTAATCCCGGGTGGGCCTCAAGTGTGTTTTGTTTTATCAATTCCAAACGGAATAATAGAGTTTAACTCTGTAATCCCGGGTGGGCCTCAAGTGTGTTTTGTTTTATCAATTCCAAACGGAATAATAGAGTTTAACTCTGTAATCCCGGGTGGGCCTCAAGTGTGTTTTGTTTTATCAATTCCAAACGGAATAATAGAGTTTAACTCTGTAATCCCGGGTGGGCCTCAAGTGTGTTTTGTTTTATCAATTCCAAACGGAATAATAGAGTTTAACTCTGTAATCCCGGGTGGGCCTCAAGTGTGTTTTGTTTTATCAATTCCAAACGGAATAATAGAGTTTAACTCTGTAATCCCGGGTGGGCCTCAAGTGTGTTTTGTTTTATCAATTCCAAACGGAATAATAGAGTTTAACTCTGTAATCCCGGGTGGGCCTCAAGTGTGTTTTGTTTTATCAATTCCAAACGGAATAATAGAGTTTAACTCTGTAATCCCGGGTGGGCCTCAAGTGTGTTTTGTTTTATCAATTCCAAACGGAATAATAGAGTTTAACTCTATAATCCCGGGTGGGCCTCAAGTGTGTTTTGTTTTATCAATTCCAAACGGAATAATAGAGTTTAACTCTATAATCCCGGGTGGGCCTCAAGTGTGTTTTGTTTTATCAATTCCAAACGGAATAATAGAGTTTAACTCTATAATCCCGGGTGGGCCTCAAGTGTGTTTTGTTTTATCAATTCCAAACGGAATAATAGAGTTTAACTCTGTAATCCCGGGTGGGCCTCAAGTGTGTTTTGTTTTATCAATTCCAAACGGAATAATAGAGTTTAACTCTGTAATCCCGGGTGGGCCTCAAGTGTGTTTTGTTTTATCAATTCCAAACGGAATAATAGAGTTTAACTCTGTAATCCCGGGTGGGCCTCAAGTGTGTTTTGTTTTATCAATTCCAAACGGAATAATAGAGTTTAACTCTATAATCCCGGGTGGGCCTCAAGTGTGTTTTGTTTTATCAATTCCAAACGGAATAATAGAGTTTAACTCTATAATCCCGGGTGGGCCTCAAGTGTGTTTTGTTTTATCAATTCCAAACGGAATAATAGAGTTTAACTCTATAATCCCGGGTGGGCCTCAAGTGTGTTTTGTTTTATCAATTCCAAACGGAATAATAGAGTTTAACTCTATAATCCCGGGTGGGCCTCAAGTGTGTTTTGTTTTATCAATTCCAAACGGAATAATAGAGTTTAACTCTGTAATCCCGGGTGGGCCTCAAGTGTGTTTTGTTTTATCAATTCCAAACGGAATAATAGAGTTTAACTCTGTAATCCCGGGTGGGCCTCAAGTGTGTTTTGTTTTATCAATTCCAAACGGAATAATAGAGTTTAACTCTGTAATCCCGGGTGGGCCTCAAGTGTGTTTTGTTTATCAATTCCAAACGGAATAATAGAGTTTAACTCTGTAATCCCGGGTGGGCCTCAAGTGTGTTTTGTTTTATCAATTCCAAACGGAATAATAGAGTTTAACTCTGTAATCCCGGGTGGGCCTCAAGTGTGTTTTGTTTTATCAATTCCAAACGGAATAATAGAGTTTAACTCTGTAATCCCGGGTGGGCCTCAAGTGTGTTTTGTTTTATCAATTCCAAACGGAATAATAGAGTTTAACTCTGTAATCCCGGGTGGGCCTCAAGTGTGTTTTGTTTTATCAATTCCAAACGGAATAATAGAGTTTAACTCTGTAATCCCGGGTGGGCCTCAAGTGTGTTTTGTTTTATCAATTCCAAACGGAATAATAGAGTTTAACTCTATAATCCCGGGTGGGCCTCAAGTGTGTTTTGTTTTATCAATTCCAAACGGAATAATAGACTACTGGACTCATGAGCTACTGGACTCATAAACTGCAGTAGAGCCAAAAAATTTTTGGGAGGTATACCCTGGGTCTGTTGAAATTTAATTTTCTCGTTTATTTAAAAAAAATTTTTACCATACATCTCTAAATTTTTTTATCAAATTAATTTCTGAAACAAACGAAAGGGGCAAAAAAATAATTTAATGAGATGATTAGAAAAGATAAGAAAAATTTTGTTTTTTCAAAAACATAAGTAGTGCGGAGCAGTTCAACTGAGTCCGCACGATTGAGTCCCCACGATTGAGTCCGCACGATTGAGTCCCCACGATTGAGTCCCGGCACAATTGAGTCCCCACGATTGAGTCCGCACGATTGAGTCCCCGTTGTATATACCTCAATTGAGTCCCCGTTAAAAATTCCCGGTAGGAATTTTTATTTTCCTAGATTTTTTTATTGTTTTTTTTTATTTTTTTGTTTTTCTTTTGGGGTTTGCAACTAATTTTGTTAATTAGTTGACCGAGCATCCACTCAAGTCCATCCGAGCACTGAATTTTCTCAATGAGGACGAGAGGGAGGACGAGAATCTTGTGTAGGTAAAAGTTTAATTTTTATTTTTTAATTTTAGATTTTATATTTCAGGTTGGTCTAACTTTGCTCATCACGTGACGGACTTCATCCCACGGCTGCAACGATGGGAAATTTGAAAAGGTTTGGAATTTTTATTTTGTTTTTCGTTTTTATTTTTAAAATTTTTTAGTTGATTTTCGTCAGTTTCTGACTGGCGATTTTCAAGTTCACAGTTTCTGAAGGAACGAAGGTGGTGAACTTAGGAGAACAAAAAACGAAAGAAAGGCCCTTCTTTGGCACAATAATTGAAGCTAGACTTTGGTTTTTTTTAATTTTTTTGATAAAATTTTTAAAAAATATTTTTTTATTTTTTTTTCACATTTTGATTTTCTCCCGTATCCAGGTAAATTCTGCCGGAGTCCGGAAATTAGGAAGGAGTTTTTACGTTCGTAATTTAGATAGTTTCCCCTACCCTCCATAGCAGCACAAAAAGTTTTTCCAGCGAAGATTCTGTTGGTCAAAATTTGTTCAGAATCATTCAATCAACCTGATTTTGGTCTTATTCAACTCATCTCGTCGATCCCTTTCGAATGAGCTATTTTTTGTTTATTCGAATGTTTCGCAACAAAAATTCCCCATGGAATTCCACCAAAAAATCCACCATTTCGAGCCCCATATCTCGGCGAGAACTTGTTCAACAATGTTGATTTTGGTGTCATTCGACTCACTACTTTCGAATGAGCTGTCATTCAAAAAATCTCTCGATATCCCTCCTAATCCCCAAACCCACAATATCCATCTTAATCTCTCCGAATTTGTTGATATCTGCCTTAATTCAACCGATATCCCCGCTTAAATCTACTTATATCCCTTGATATTCACCAATATCCATCTTGATACCTCGATGTCGCATACAAGTCCCCTGATATTAACATTAATCCCTCCAAATCCCCAAATATCCCTCTTAATCTTTTTTAATATAATTAAATCTAGGGGACTCAATTGAGGTATATACAACGGGGACTCAATCGTGCGGACTCAATCGTGGGGACTCAATTGTGCCGGGACTCAATCGTGGGGACTCAATCGTGCGGACTCAATCGTGGGGACTCAATCGTGCGGACTCAATTGAGGTGTACCGTAAGTAGTGCACATTTAATATTTTTGTATTTGTTCTTTTGCATAATATTTATTTTATTTTTTCTTTTGCTCAAATTTGTAGATTGGTCATTTACCTTTTTTCTGAGGTTATAAATTAAGAGTATATTTACTAACTTGTGGGGTTATTCAATAAATTAATTTTTTTCGATAAGTGCGGGCAGGAGGTATGTATGTGCTGACCAAATTTGTTTAAAAATAATATTCTCATCAAGGGAAAATATCATCGACCCAAAGTTAAGACCATGGGTTGATTTTGATGTCATTCGACATTGCTCGATGGATTCTATAACCTAAGACTGACTGACCATTTTTTAATACTTTTAGGAAGGAAAAAGGAGGGAGGGGGTACGAACCGAACTATTACCGTTTCCGGTTCCGATGGACCCGGAACTTAAATTGGATTCGGTTTCGGTCAAATTTTCGGTTCCGGTGAAACACTGGTCTTCGATCTTTTGACTTTCACCTTTCACAGAATTTTCTCATCTTTTGGCGTTTCGTCTTTCGCCTTTCATGCTTCGCTTTCAAAAATATTTCGGAACACCTCAGTTTCTCAAACATTTTTCGAGCATTTTTTCTGTTTCTATCAACTTTTTATTTACTTTTATCTCAATTTAAAATTCTATTTTAGTAGATAACCCCCTTAAATATTAACTTATTTAACTTGTATTTAATTTTATTTGGACTTCAATGCAAAACAAATATCCTGACCCAGAAACAGAAAGTGCAATGTCTGGTGTGTCTAATACTACACCGTGAGTTTTTTTTTGAGAGAAAAAAAATTTTTTTCCTGATTTTAAATTTTTAAAAAATTTCTTAACCTTAGCTACTCGTAATTAAAAAAAAATTTTTTCCAAAATTAAATTCGTGAATGTCCCTTTTTGACAAGTGAGTGGGTGTGGGATTTACTAGTTATTGATTGCGTTCTCTCATCTTTTCTCCCTTTTACTGTCAATATAAAAAGCTTCAGTATGTTTTAGTTGTAGTTTTGTTTGGTAAAAAGTTTACAATTGTTCCGGTTATACCTTATCAGGGATGACGCAATTGAAAAAAAATTTCCGCAACACGCAATTTTAATTTTAAAATCCGCAAACGCAATCCGCAAGTCAAAAAACGCAATCCGCAATTGCATTCATCCCTGATACGTATACCCAAATAAGGTCTGACTAAAATCGAAAATTCAGAAATTTGTGAAAATAATTTTCCTACTTTTAAATTATTTTATATATTTGGCGATCTGGGTCCGAAAAAAGGTCGGATATCCGCAATTTTAGGTTCAGATATCGAATCCGGATCCGGAAAATTTTCTTGTAAATTTCGGATCTGTATCAGGATATCCGAAGATTTCCACCTGCCCGCCAACCTTACTATATAAATAGTAGAGTATTGATTTCTCTATAACGGGTGGCTTTTCCTTTGTACTATGAATCATGCTTGCAATTTTAAGTTTCTAGTTTGTGTAGCTCTAAATTAGTCTTCTTTATGCCGTGTTTACATAAAAAGCGTCTTGCGTTTTGCGGAAAAAAATAGCATTGAAAATAGAGAGACGCGATTTTGTCTCTCCTTCTTTTGAATGCTATTTTTTTCCGCAAAACGCAAGACGCTTTTTATGTAAACACGGCATTAAGCCGTATTTCTTTAAATAAAAAATTATTTTTAAAATTCATTACACTAATCATTTTGTATTTTTCTCCTTTTTTCTCATAAAATATTTTTATCATTTATTTTATCTTTTTATTTGTATTAAAATGCACTTTTAGTTAAAATAAACATTTTTCTCGTTTAACGATAAAAATAGGGTCGGGCGAAATTGGGGGTTTCTAAAACTGAAATTTTTGCAAGTTTACGGAGAAAATGGTGAAAAATTTTTCGGAAAGAATCAGAAATTCAGGAAAATTGATGGTTTTTTAGAAATTCCTTACAAAAGACCCGGGACACGCCCAAAACGACGCGTGACCAAAACGGCGCAAAGCCATAACGGCGCCTAGCCATAACTTGCTTCAAGATTTTCGAATCTTACCATATCTAGTATTAAACGACTCCACTCATCGAGCTAAAGAGAATGGTATCAAAATTGATAAGGGCCAAAAACATTCCAGCTAGTTATGGCTTTGCGCCGTTATGGCCTCGCGCCGATTTGGGTTGTACCCAAAAACATCTTTTAATTTTTGGGGTCTATTGGGAGCCTAAAAAACGAAGATTAGAGATCAGACTTAAAAGGAAAAAAATAGAAAAATGTGGTTATTTAACTAAACTTGTCCAGCCCTAAAATACTAAAAATTAATTTTTTATTTTTTATAGAATGAATATAGACCCAACGATTAGCCATGAAATGCTCTTCAGCGAACGCCCGCGGACTGCTTTTACAATGTCCCCGGATCAGGCGCTGTTCAGTTTGGTTAAGGTTTTGTTTTTTTTATTTTAAAGAACCTTTTAAACTTTCAAATTTAAAAAGGTTATGCTTGGAACTGGACTTTTGTCGTTGCCGTTGGCTTTTAAACATTCTGGACTTTGGGTTTATTTTTGAATTTTTTGATATTTAAGGAATTGGGGGTTTTTATTAGGGGAGTAGACCTATAAATTTCTTTTGTTTAATCACTAAAATTAATTTTTACTTTTGGGGAACATCATTTATTATGACCAGGAATTTATTATATTTTTTGGTACGATTCGGTTGGGAACACTCGACTTCCCGTTGAGAAGTTATATTTGTTTTCTTGAAAAACATTTGAATCAAGTCATTTTTGGTGTTCGGCAATGAATTTTTTTTGGTATACCGGAAAAAATACCCCGGGATACCGTGTCGAACACTAGTCATTTTGCAATGACAATAAATGTTACTTCCTTGTTAGGTGGTCTAAAATTAATTTTAAAATTTTATGAAAGGTTCTAAAATAAAGAAAAATCATCCTTTGGTTAAGAAAAGTCAGAAAATTTTGTTGAGACTTCCCCTACTCGTAATCGATTTTTTAAAATAATCTTTTTTATTTTAAAGTTAGGACTTTTTCTTCTAATAATTATTTGCGGTGTTTGTACATACTGCTGTCGAAATTTGGTTCATTCTTCTGTATTTCTATGCAATCGAAAGCGACAAGAAATTATGGACTATGGAAATGGTTAATTTAGATAAATAAATTTTTAAAAATAAAGTTATTAAAGCAATGCCCTCGCATGCATTTTGTCGATAAATAACTTTACTAGGTACTTATTCCCCTTCCTCATTTTAACTGACCGGCCAAATCTATCTGTGGGGTCTCGTATTCCAAAAAATTTTTTGTGGGTGGATTTTGTGGGATAAAAGCCGCATCCCACAAATTAGAAAATTGTGTGATTTTGGGAATGGGATGGGAAACATTTTGGCGATAAATAAAAGAAATGCTGATCCTAGCAAGTAAACTCTCGAATAAATATGTAAATAATTTATAAATGAATTTACGGGGTAACCAACTTCCTATGTTGTTCCAAATTTCCCCTCGGAAGCATGCCCCAGCACTAGAGATCGAGATTTTTGAAAGGCCTATTCCTGGGTTCGGGGTTTGATTTGTTGACCTGATTCTGTAGTCCAGGAAAAACTAAGGTCCATGAAAAACCCAGGAAGGTCAAAAAATGCCTTGGCCTGGGCTTTGCGTATAGGGAAAACCCAGGCCTAGGTCTAGACCTAGCTCGATCTCTACCCCGCATCTTTCTCTAAATTTAACATTAGTATAGCAAATCCAAGTCTTTTGAGTCCATTTCAATTCCCTAAAGTTTATAAAAAATATTTAAATTATATTTCTAGTTATGAGAAATGCAATTGAATGTGGACCTCCATGGATTAATCAACGAGGATATTTCTTTAAGTATTTTTTTAAAAATTATTTTTTAAATTTTGTCGAATTTTAAGACAATTAGTCAACAGTACAATGTTTATTGCACAACTTGGATTTTGTTGTGTTTATTTTGTATTTATGGCTGATAATTTAAAACAGGTTTCTTTCTTAAATTTGATGGGAAGATTTTTAAAAAATTTTTAAAGTTCTTCGACGAGACTTCATGTATCCATATATCCCAAGCTGGATGGATTGCGATGTTGTTAGTTCCTACTTTGGGGTATTTTTTATTTTTTTTTAATTCCTTTGGGTAAACGTCGAAATACCAAACCCCTAAGATCCGGCGAAATATCAAACTCTTAAAAGATAACAAACATAGTTTGAAAGTTGTTCTATCAATGGGGAATGTTGTGAGTAATTTTGTATTTATTTAAGAAGTCATTTACACATTTTTGGTAATCAAAGGCTTTATTTGGTTTGGTTTTCGGCGTCTTGGTATTAATCACACCGAAAAATTATTTTTAAAGAGATGAAAGAGAAGATTTGGTGATATTGAACCAGCAGACCCCTTTTTTCCTCCCCAATTTTTACTCTATATTTTTGCAAAATGGTCAGACTTTCTAATTTTTGCCTCCATCGAAAAAAAGGTCGTCATTCCTCTCCTAAATTTAATTTTATACGAGTGCAAATACTTGCCAAAAACAAGTAGAAGGTTTAAAATTTAGGGGGAAAAATTAGGGAGGAAAAGGGGGTCTGACCGGTTCAATATTACCGAAGATTTTCTTAAAACTTTTCTTTCATTCTCCCCAAAAATTTATCAGTCTAACAATAAAAATAAGTGGTTTTTTGGGTTTTCTTGTTAATTTACTCTACCGATTTTTAGTGGTTTTTCCTATCTATTTTTTTTTCAAAATTAAGAAATTAAAATTTATATTTTTTAAGTTTATGCACAATCCGTCAATTAAAAATGTTGGCCCCATTAGCTTTAATTGCCAATATTTTTTATCTGGCTGCAGTTGCAATTATTGTTGCCTATTTGGTTACCCATTTAAATCCAATAAAGGATGCCCCAGCAGTTGGAAATTTGACTGAATTACCTCTCTTCTTTGGAACTGTTATGTTTGCATTTGAGGGGGTTGCTGTGGTATGATTTTTTAAATTAAAAAAATTTTTTTAGGAATTTTTTCTTATAAATGTAGGATGCTGAAAATTTTCAAAAAAATTTTCTGAAAATTTTCGGGAATTTTGAAATTTCCAAAATTTTTTCAAAAATTTTTTCAGAATTTTCGAGAAAAAAATTTGAAAATTTTTTTTGAAATTTTTTTCGAAATTCAAAATTTTTTCTCAAATTTTTGAAAAATTTTCAAAAAAAATTTTTTTTCACAGGTTTTACCAATTGAAAATAAATTAATCAATCCTGTTGACTTTATTGCTGCCAATGGTGTCTTAAACACAGCTTGCTTTATTGTTTTGGCTGTTTATGCTACAACTGGATTTTATGGATATTTGGCTTTTGGAAGTCATGTTAAAGACACTGTTACTCTTAATTTGCCAAATGAACCGTAAGAGAAGTTTTTTTAATTTTTAATAATTTGCGGATTGAATTCTGCGGATAAAATGTATGGGTAAGGAAGGGACTCGATTCTTTGACAATTGTCCGCAACTTTTTGCGGACAAATTTTTTAGAATTGAATTGCCCCTAAATTAGAATTGATCCTAAATTTCGATTTACGGTCTTTTTTATATACAAAATTTTCGATTATTTTTTTTTATTTTGAACACGGTTCTGATTATTCATGTCTAACAAATAATAGGCTTTTAGAGTTTTTCCTCCCCTGTGATTCCTGACGATTTTTAGCCCCAATCTCAAAGGTCTGGATTTCTCTTAAATTCTCAAAAAAGTTTTCCAAATGGGTCGGGGGCCAATCCCTAATAGCTACTTATCACATATAAATTTCCAATCATCAAATAATTTTGTCCGCAACTTTTTGCGGACAAAATTTTTTTGCGGATTTTATTTTTAATTTTTTTTAGTTTCTACCAAGTTATCAAAATAATGCTTGTTGGTTGCATTCTTGTTTCTTATCCTCTTCAATTCTATGGTTTTTTTGATTTTGTTTAAATATTTTAAAAATTTTTTTAAAGTCCCAATGGAACGTGTAGAGAAATGGGTTTCTCGTAAAATTCCAATTGAATGGCAAAATCCAATTGTTTATATTTTACGTTATTCTATGGTTATTCTGACATGTATGAATTTTATTTTTTTAATTTTTATTTTAATTAAAATTTGCATGTCGTGGATAGGGTTGGGATTTTATAGGTTTGGGTTTTCGAGTCGGCCGCATTTTTTCTGAGTCATTTTTTTGGGCCGGCCCGACTGACATGAGTCTTTTTCTGGCCAACATTTAATGCCCGACTCGATCTTTCGGGCCGGGCCGGATCGGCCCCTAACCCTAGTCGTGAACTTTATTTCTTTAAAAAATTTACGACCAAAAATTTAATTAAAATTTTTGCGGATTTTTTTTGCGGACTAATTTTCAAGATTTTTTGTGCATTTCTTTGCGGACTAATTTTGCGGATCGTATTTTACGTGCCTATATTTGCGAAATTAATTTTTTTTTACTCTGATATATTTAAAAATATATTCTTACATAAGCATACTTATACCATTAACGTCCGCAAATGGGTAGGGGACGATTCAGTATCGCCGATTCAGTATCGCCAATTCAGTATCGCCGATTCAGTATTGGCCGATTCAGTATTTGGGCTTTTTGGCCATAACTTTTTGCACGAGCAATATTGTAGGAATTATTATATATGATTTGATAGGCCTCGGGGTGCTGCATCTTTTCTATAATTGGACTGACCTGATCTGATCACTCTACAAAAAGTTATCACTGATAAACGACGTCACAGGCATAAAAAATCGGTTTTCACGCTGTAACTTTTTTTGTGATCATCAGATCAGGGCCAATTATGAAAAAGATGTGGAATCACGAGACCTTTCGAATGATATGAGAATTATTCGAATCGGTCGAATAGCAGGAAAGTTATGGCCATATACTGAATCGGCGGATACTGAATCGGCGATACTGAATCGGCTATACTGAATCGGCGATACTGAATCGTCCTTAACCGTACCATTGACGTCCGCAAATATAGTAAAAAAACCACCAAAAAAATTTTTTTCAAATTATTATCAAAAAATTTTCTTTTCTAATTTAAGGCCTAATTGCTGAATTAATTCCTCATTTGGGACTTTTTATTTCACTTGTTGGAGCTTTTGCTGGAACTGCATTAGCATTAATTTTTCCAGCAATGATTGACCTTCTCTGCAAGTAAAAATAAAATAATTTTTTTCTTAAAAAATTTTTTAAATTAAAGCTACAGCCAAATGAAATTGACAAGGGGAATTTGGATTAAAAATATTTTTTTGTTCGGGTTTGGAGTTTTGGGACTTTTAACTGGTACTTATGCTAGTCTAACACAAATTGCCTATGCTTTTGGAGTTGAAGATAAGACTTGAATTTTTTTGTAAAACCGGGATTTGAAAAAAGACTGTGCCTATTTTCCAAGAAAAAGGGGATTATTAATTATACATATTTCCACATATTGTGACACTGTGTTTGTATTTTATGTATATTTTAATTGATAATTTGTAATTATTACTAGTCGGGGATTTAAGGTATTATATTAACTAGGTTTAAGATTTATTAAAAGAGGAGGCGAGCTCAGTCAGTAGAACACCCGTACTTGGTAAGCGGTAGCTCCTAAAAAGCAAAAAATTAATTCACTCAAAAATAATTTAATTAAAACCAAAAAATTTTAATCACTCAAAAAAATTAAATTCAAAATCAAAAAATTTTAATTCATCTCTTCTCCAATTCTCCTTCATTTACTTAGATCAGACATCCTAAACGTATTTTTGTGAAAAACGCGTTAAAATTAAAAAAATATATAGAATACGGACCACAAATGGGCTCGCAACTATAGACTGAGACATTGGGCTCGAAGTGGTCAAAAAATTACGGGGTTCGAAATGGCAAAAGCTAATAGACGTGTATAAAATATATGTCATTCGAGAGAGCTCGACGAGTTGAGTCATATGACATAAAAATCACCGTGATTAGACTAGTTTAGACAAAGTTACAAAGAATAAACCAAAAAAATATATTAGAATGTACCTCAAAATTTTGTTAATCTCGACTCAACTCGTCTCGACCCCTTTCTTATATATATTTTGTTCACATTCCTTTGTGGTTCGTATGCTATATACTTAAAATTAATACCTCAAAACAACGCTTCAAAAACTTCGCCGTCCTCAAAAATGTGTACATGGGGGCCAGATTGGTACACGAAAACTCGCCAGTCCTCCCAAAAAATAATTTTTAAACGTGCAGCACATCCCTCCTCCTAAAGAAATATTTTTAATGTACAAGGCCGAATAAATAAAAATTTTATAAAACAAAAATATATAATTAGATAAATTAAATTTCAAAATATTTAAAATCAAATTTTCTTTCAATTCTTAAAAAAAGAAAAACTGCGCCTTCTATGTGCATGTGAACATGCTCGTCTGTGTGTGTAAATTCAACCTGCCAATTGTCTTGATAAAAAATTCTCATTTTGGCTGCACAACCTTCCTCCTAATAAAAAAATATTTTATATTGAAGAATAAAAAAGACATTGCTAATTAACGTTAAACAAGGGGCAAATGTCTTTGAAAATTACACACATTTTTTACCCTTTGTTTAACGTTGATTAGCAATGTCTTTTTTATTCTTCGATATAAAATATTTTTTTATTAGGAGGAAGGTTGTGCAGCCAAAATGAGAATTTTTTATCAAGACAATTGGCAGGTTGAATTTACACACACAGACGAGCATGTTCACATGCACATAGAAGGCGCAGTTTTTCTTTTTTTAAGAATTGAAAGAAAATTTGATTTTAAATATTTTGAAATTTAATTTATCTAATTATATATTTTTGTTTTATAAAATTTTTATTTATTCGGCCTTGTACATTAAAAATATTTCTTTAGGAGGAGGGATGTGCTGCACGTTTAAAAATTATTTTTTGGGAGGACTGGCGAGTTTTCGTGTACCAATCTGGCCCCCATGTACACATTTTTGAGGACGGCGAAGTTTTTGAAGCGTTGTTTTGAGGTATTAATTTTAAGTATATAGCATACGAACCACAAAGGAATGTGAACAAAATATATATAAGAAAGGGGTCGAGACGAGTTGAGTCGAGATTAACAAAATTTTGAGGTACATTCTAATATATTTTTTTGGTTTATTCTTTGTAACTTTGTCTAAACTAGTCTAATCACGGTGATTTTTATGTCATATGACTCAACTCGTCGAGCTCTCTCGAATGACATATATTTTATACACGTCTATTAGCTTTTGCCATTTCGAACCCCGTAATTTTTTGACCACTTCGAGCCCAATGTCTCAGTCTATAGTTGCGAGCCCATTTGTGGTCCGTATTCTATATATTTTTTAATTTTAACGCGTTTTTCACAAAAATACGTTTAGGATGTCTGATCTAAGTAAATGAAGGAGAATTGGAGAAGAGATGAATTAAAATTTTTTGATTTTGAATTTAATTTTTTTGAGTGATTAAAATTTTTTGGTTTTAATTAAATTATTTTTGAGTGAATTAATTTTTTGCTTTTTAGGAGCTACCGCTTACCAAGTACGGGTGTTCTACTGACTGAGCTTCGCCTCCTCTTTTAATAAATCTTAAACCTTGTTAATATAATACCTTAAAATCCCCGTCTTTTTCCTTACATAAATAAAAATTAGTAAATTAAACAAATAATTCGTTCTATTTTATAATCAAATTACATAATCAATGTCTATTTATACTATAAAATTTGGTATCATACTGCTTGGTCCTATTTTGGCATTTTATAAAATAGAAATAATATAGAATAAATACTTAATATAAATACACCACTATTATGTAAGCCCGTCTGTCGCATGATGCGCGTGGTAGTTTGAGATGTATCCATAAAAATAAATTAAAATTCTGAATATATTATCTAAAATTTTACAGTAAATATTTCTTTCTAATTTATCTAAGAGCGGTAAATGTCTAGCTCGTCTTCCACATACCCGTAAATGACTCTGGAAAAATGAATTTTTGCTGCATTCTTCTCCTTTCCTCTACCATAATTTTCCTCATAGGATTTGTATCATTCCTTACCCTATTCCTTGGAATTTTTGAAAGCTAAAATTATATTTCTGAAATTTTTAAAAATTAGCTATAATTTTCAAAAATTTCGCGGAATAGGGCAAGGAATGATCCCAGTCCTAGTGGGCGTATGTTCCAAACATGAAGAAACAGAACATTCAAACTTGAAGAAACCGAACACCAAATTTTGGTTTTCGGTCGCCAATTGGCCGGCCAAATTCAATTTTAACAAGAATTAAAATAATTCACATAAATATACATAATTTGCCCCATAAAAGTTGAAAAATATTTACAATTTTCACCGCACGAAAAAATTGTAGCGGACACGAAAAAAAAAGAAAATGTAAATAAAATTATTAGAAAATTGTACACTGCCGCTCAAAAGCATTGTACCAAGCTAAGTAACCATGACTTTTTATAAAATATTCAAAATTAATAAATTATATAACCAATTAGAAAATTTTTACAATTTTAAGGGCTTTCAGACATGTGTAAAAGAAAATTTTACTATGAGCCTTAAGTTAGTCAAAATTTATTTAAAGTTGCTTACCCCTCTTTCCCATTGTTTTTCAGCTTTCCAGATTTCGAATTTTACCCTATTTTTTCGTCATATTTCACATGACAAAAGATTAATATTTAATTTCGATAAGCAAATAGCTTTTTTATTTCAAGTTTACACATTTTCTAATGAAAACTTTTGGTGCAATACTATTGTCATAGTAATAACCGAATATCACTTACTCATATAAATTCTTGTATCAGAATGTTAGAATTTAAATCTTTTTCTCAAAAGATATAAAATTAAATTGCCTTTTTATAAAACCAAACTTAACAATCCAAGAAGTAAACAAAAAAAGTTGAGGGCAAAACAAAATTTTTTGAACCAAAAAAAACTTGGTGCATCTTTGAACGCAAGTGTATAAGATAATTATTTTTTCACATAAGTTTTTCATTTAATATTAATATTATTTCACATACATAATACATATTAACATTTTACTGAAGTCTTTTTCTTGAGAAATTTATTTTAATTTTTAGATTAGTATACCGGTGAAAAGGTTTTGAAACAAGCCCCATACCATTCGATTCGTCTCGACGAGCCGAGCCGAGCCGAGCGGTAGCACAAATTAGCACAAATTTTTGTAGATTTTTCTAGAGTTGGGCGGGATCGGGATCCCGGTCGGGATCGGGCGGGATTATCCCGGTTTTTTTGAATCCCGATCCCGATTTTTCTGATCCCGAACCCGAAAGACAAATCCCGATCCCGGTTTTGGCCGATCCCGATCCCGAGCCGGGATCGGGACCGGGATCGGGATTAGCAATCGGATCCCGATGAAATCGGGATTTTATAAATTAATGAAAATATAAATTAATGAGCTGAAAAGAAAGCAATTTGGCTTCTACGCCATCCAAAATTTTCAAAATTTTCGCCTGCGGCGCTAAAAATGAAGATTTTGGCTTGAGAATCTTCGAAATTTTTCAAAATTTTTGCCTCCAGCGGTGAATAAGAAGAGACTCATTTATAAAACTATCGACGGAATGGATTTGAACGGATATAATGGATATCCTAGATGTCCATCTAGATCCCAATATCTCATTAATCAACGATATCCCTCTTAATCCATCAGAATCACCTTATCGTTAATACTTTATCCCTGCTCCTTAATCCCTGATACGCCAAGAACAAATGCGCGCTGGGACTTAAAATCAATATTTCAGCACAGCAGATGTAAATTATGGAATTATATTGAGGTATATGCAATGTCAATAAAAATTTAAATTTTGAAAATTTTTTTTAACTAAATCCCGATCCCGATTTTTCAATCCCGATCCCGAGTCGGGATCGGGATCGGGATCATTATTCCGAATCCCGATCCCGATTTCGTCCAATCCCGATCCCGCAGTCGGGATCGGGACCGGGATCGGGATCATCATTCCAAAATCCCGATCCCGATTTTACGTCGGGATCCCGATCCCGCCCAACTCTAGATTTTTCTTAATGTTAGAAACTTGAAATTTCAAAGTGGTACTATAATTATGACGCAATCCATTTTTATTATTTTTGCTCTTAAATTTTAATTTTAAACCCGTTTTAAGTAAATTTTTACGAATTATAGAAAAAAATTTCAGGGAGAAAGACAAGTTTATAGCTATAATAATGTTGAAATATTAGGTCGGTTAAAATTATGACACGCTACCTAGTCAACATTAGCTTGTACTAAATCCAAAGGTTTACAGCCAACTACCTTGCTACATTTAAAACACCTCTTGATACTTTTGTTTAAATGTTGTCATTTTTAATATGGTTTAAAAAATTTTTAAATGTGCCACGCAATAGCAGGAAAGCACAGCTTTTTAAATAGACTTCTTATACTGGATTTTTTAAATTAAAATAAATGTGACGAGACAAGCGTCGCACGCCAACCTTTGGTGTCGTGAATATATCCGAGATCAGGGTTTGCCGGTACGAATATATGGAGGTCCATAATCGAGGTCTTAGCCTTCTTCAAAGTTATTATTTTAATTCTTAGATTCATTCTTGAAATATTCTTTTACTAAAAAATTTTTTAAATTAAAATGACTGACATCTACAACATAAATAATACAGTAAATTATATTTTTTGACAAAAAATTTTTTTTAAATAAATATTTTAAGTTGTACACTACTCATTAGGGATCGGATTTATATTGAAATAAAATCGGAAAATATGGCCATAAAATATTGAAATAAGTGGACAAAATATTGACAAAAAATGGAAAAAACTAGCTAAATATTGAAATAAATTATCGTTTATTCACTAGAAAACCTCCAAAAAAAGTTGAAATTTAACAAAAAAAAATAACCACGTTTTTAAAATCGACTTTATAGCTCGACAAATCGAGTATTTTTACTCTCTTGGACATTTTTTGATTGATAAAATGAGGATGGGACATTTTGTGGGTTTTCTCAATGTGCCATTTCGGATTTTGTCCTGTGGGACATTTTAAGGGCGAAGCCTTCTTAGCCTTCTTCTATAGTCATTATTTTATTTTTAGATTTATTTTTTCAAATAAAATTCTTCAAATTTTTCCTGATCAAGATGACTGACATCTACAACATAAATAATACAGTAAATTATTTTTTTGACAAAAATTTTTTAAAAATATTTTTAGTTGTACACTACCCATATTAACCCGAAATTTTATTCTGATCTTTTCTTAACTGCTTTTATTAAATTGATAATTTGTTTGCCAGGAATTGTTAACAATTTGGCGTTAATTTGTGTTACTTTTAGAGAAAAGTATTATTTTTTTTTATAAAATTTGTTCTTTTAACGTATTTAACATATCGTACTAATTATTCTGGGTAATTATTGTTTGAAGCTCTCGCTGGAGGGGGTAATTATTAGGGAGGATGTGCTGGATTAGGGTATATCTCAATCCAATTGAGGTGAAATTGTTTTATTTTTTGATATTGAGTTTAAAAATGTTTCAATAATCAAATTTGATATTAATTCTTTAAATATTTTTAAAGTTTGTTAAAATAACTAGGGGGTAATTATTTGAGAGGGTAATTATTTGAGAGAGGGTAATTATTTGAGAGA
The DNA here is from genome assembly GCA_963681835.1 of Meloidogyne enterolobii. Classification (NCBI taxonomy): domain Eukaryota; kingdom Metazoa; phylum Nematoda; class Chromadorea; order Rhabditida; family Meloidogynidae; genus Meloidogyne; species Meloidogyne enterolobii. The sequence goes on along the minus strand of CAVMJV010000013.1, from coordinate 578,216 downwards.
GTTTAATTATTTGAGAGAGGGTAGTTATTTCAGCATTTACGGTAGCATGAGTTAAATGCCCCTTGATACAAGGGGCATGAGTTAAAATTTCTAAAACATGTCAGTTTGTTAGAGCTGTCTACGACTGAAAATTTTTAAAATCTCAGGACCAAACTTTAACACAACTCAAGACCCACAGTCAAATTTTTGATTTATTTTTCGTGCCTTAGGAAACGAACCGAAACTTCTGTTTTGTTCGGTTCTGTTCTGTTTTAAATGACAAACCTACTCAAAATAATCCTTTGAATTGAAAATCACGTATTATGGAAACCATTTTTGAGACGAGATGAACCTACCTAATTCTCCTGAAAGATTCAGTCCTTATGCCAAAAATCGCAACGGACTCTAAGCTGCAAAACACTCTGTAAGAGTTACCGTAGATCAAAATCCTCCAATATCTTTAGCTATTTTGATCACAGGATTCGGGAATATCAAAGATGTTTTGACCATACACAAAGTCAGATATACCTATATTATTATTATTTCCACTCACGGTATAAATTTGCGATTTGACGCAAAAAGTGGGAGTAAATTGAAGTCAGGAGTACAACTCTTATTTAATTATTTCTTTTTTAAAGATCTCTCCGTGGGCCATGTAACCTTCTTTTGACATTAGGAGCCCTTTTCGAGTTAATCTATTTATCTGGTTTTACAATACCTTTTTTACTGGCATTGACAACAATTAATTTTATAACGCTACAAACTTGCTTCTATATTCAAGCAATTCCTTTAATCTCCCTTTTTGCTTCAGTAAATACTGTTTTGTTTGTTGGAATTGATCGTTTGCTAAATGTTATTTTGCCAATAAAGTAAATATTATACTTTTTTTGAAATTTAGTTAACCTAGCCAATTTATCCAGCCTTGCCCCGATTTTCGTAGAGGTGTTTCTTGTATTAATTGACCTTCTTACTTTAGATGGTATATAAGGAAATTGTGGATATCAAAGGACAATAGGAACGAATAATTGGGTATCGAAGGACTTCTACTATTCCTTCTTGTTCTTAACCGGTATCTATGAAACCTAGTTGTGGTATCCAAAGAATGAACAGGGGTTCATAGACTGGGTAGGAGAAGCTGCTTATGTCATACCCAGGGCTGTCCGCAATTTTAATTTTAAATCTGCAAGTCCAAAAAACCACGCAATTTACGCAATCCATAATTGCGGACAGCCCTGGTTATACCTCCTATTTATGATACTCCACACTTGGACTTGAGCTCCAAGGGGAATAATATATTACAAGTGATTCAGCCTTAATTTAACTACCTTAAAATACATTTAATTTAAGATATCATACAATTAATAAACCCATTTATTTTACAATTATTCTTTTTGGAATCCTTGCTTATCCATTTTATGCCGTTTCTTTGGCTATTGATGGAGTTTGGTCAAATTACAATCGGTTTTAATTTAAATCCAAAAATTTTTTAAATTTTTTAAGGCTAGTAATTTGTATTACAACTGAGCCCTATAACTTTTATTACTCAACTCAATTACTTGATACAGGCTTTTTTATAAACTTGACTTCTTTTATTTGTTATTTGTTCGTTTGGTATTTTGTTTCGAAAGCAAATAATGTTACAAGTACGTCGGACCTTACATTAATATTCATCTAATAAAGCATGTGTCTTGACTAGAGACCGGAATTTCGCACTGAACGGTATTCTTTACTGAAATACCGAAAAATACCGATAAAATTCAGAATTTTACTGTACCGTATTCCGTACCGTATTACCGACTGTAATACAGATAAATACCGCAAAATATCGAAAAATACCGTCGTAGTACGGTCCAGTCTCTAGTCTTGACCGAGATTATGTCCTAGAAAAATCAGAACAAAGACAATAACTATTATTATTCCTTCCACCCTGATCAGGGGGTCGGTCGGAATTCCGATTTCCGCGTTTTTTCCCTACGATTTCCGAAATTTTGGAAAATTTCCGCAATTTTTGGAGTATTTTTTTGACATCCTTGGAATTAGATAAATAACTGTAAGTTACTATTTTTCAACGCTAATAGTTCCAAATAGAGCGTGTTGTGTCTGCACTTGCAGAAAGAATATAACGGGCACGCTATTTTTGCCATAACTTTATTCAATTTAAAGATAATGCGATCAAATAAAGATGAAATTATAGAGAACTAAATGGAGAATAAGATATAAAAATCTTTTAGAATTTTCCCTATTCTACTTTGAGATAAGGTTAAAGTATAAGGTTACTATATGATAGAGAAATAAATGAGCTACAAAATAAACTTGGAATTGTTTAAAAATGATATGAAAAGAGAAGTTATAAAGGACCCGGTTTCTTTTGGGTCACCCTGTAATCATTAGGTTAGATGGTGGCACAGTCGGTTGCAGTGATGTCAAAGTTCCAGTTCCGGAACTAATTAGTTCTAGTTCCAGAACGAGAACTACGGAACTAACGATTATCTGGAACTAGTTTGGAACTAGAACTACGGAACTAGTAAATGCCTAGAACTAGCTTGGAACTTTTTGGTCCAAATGCGCAATTCGTTTTGCCTTTTTCGTTTAAAATTTTTTAATTTTCAGAAATTTTTTAATATATATATAATATCTTTAATATGGAAGTATGGAATAAGGGAATAAGCCTAAAGAATTCTTAAATTACTATTTTTAAAGATAATCATAATCATCGTATTTTTAAATCTGTTCTCTATATAATGTTTCTTGTTGTCGGAACTTGGACTTTGTTTACAATTTGGAATAAATTTATACCAAGTGTATTAACCGATAATTTTTCTACCCAATATATTACACCCGCAGTTAATTTTCTATCTTGTGAAATTGCTTCTTCCAGCAATGTTTTTATTCTATTTGCTTGCAGGTATTTCTTATGTTTTAGAGAAAAATTCTGTGCGCTGGCCTAGTTTATGCTCCCAATCAAACTTTATGAGTCCAATCAAAAAGAAATTGGGGTTTTCTAGTATTGCAAAGTCCGGGTATGGTTCCAAAAGATTTCTTCATTTCAGGACTTACGCCCACTGAGTCTGGGACCGTTCCTTACCCTATCCCTCGAAATTTCTGAAAGTTATAGCCAAATTTTAAAAATCTCGGAAAAACGATTGTAACTTTCAGAAATTTCGAGGAATAGGGTAAGGAACGGTCCAGATTCAGTGAGCGTAAGTCCCGAACATGAAGAAATCTTTTGGAACCATACCCAACTTTGCAATACCAAAAAAATCCAATTATTTTTTGATTGGCCTCATAAAGTTTGCTTGGACTTATAAACTAGACAAGCGCCAAATTCTGATGTTAAAAAGCTCGAAATCTTATTCCAAAACTCTCTTGGAAATCATTGGAGTGACCAAAATAACAATCTAATATAAGATGACATCCATTATACTCTTGGGATTTAAAAACAATATTATTTAACTTATATTTAACTTTAGTTCAAAGTATCGCAATGCTTTTAAACGTCTTGCATTTGACCTTCCAATAGTAGGAAAATTATTTAAAGGAGAGTCTGCAAGTGCAAATAATGTTATACAAGTAAAGCCGCCAATTCATTTAAAACCTACTTTTTTGCGAACTGCAGTCTACCCGAAGAATTAGAATTTATTTTTTGTATAAAGAAATTAGTGGAATTAAAAAGATGAGAATTAATTAAAAATTAATGAATTATGTAAATTTGATATGAATTTTCATAAAATGTTTTTTTATCTTATTTCTTTCAGATTTCTGTAAATATATTTTTATAAATACACATTTTGTGAATTAATTTATTATTTAAAACCTACATAAAACGAACGTTATGACATATCGAAAAAAAGTTTGGTTTGCAATATGCTAACAAACTAGGTGACAATACTTTTGTCTTCATTTAAAAAACGAAAAATGGATGACAAAAGACGGAACATCAAAAAAAAGGAAAAAATCAACGAAAGGCAAACATAATGTTAACGCATGTTAACGCATCTGTCGCAAAATACGCGCGCTAAGTTGAGATGTATCCATAAAAAAATTAAATTCTGAATGTATATTATGCAAAATTTTACTGTAAATATTTATTTCCAATTTATATAAGAGCTTATTAACTATGTTTATCTTTTATTTTATTAAAATTTAATTCATATATTGTCATTATCTTCAAATGTTTCAGTTGTCGTCTGCTCATTTTACTGAAATTTTAAACTTAATATTAGAAAAAAGTTAGAAAATCTTTTTTAAGAGTTACTAGTTAACGTTAACTCCATTAAACCGGAAAAGTATTCGAGAATTATTTTTGCAAATTTCAAACCACTTCCCCGGTCTTAATGTGTAAAGGTCTTTTTATGTTGTAATGAAGAGTTCTTATAAATATTTTTTATTGATTATAGACTACCTCTTAATTGAATGTCTTATCTAAAACATGAAAAGAGTCAGCTTGATCTCCATGAATGGCCTAAAATTTAAAGGCTTTTATCTATAAATATTTAACAATATTCACCTCTCTCTTGCTATTTGCCCTCAATTTAAATTGGCGTTTTTTACGACTTATAACATCTGAAAAAGGATAGAGCAGATTCGATTACAACTTTTATATATCTACCTTTTGGTGCCGTTTTACTGAACCAAAATTGGCGCTTTTTACGACTTATGGCATCTAAAAATTGAAAAGATTTTAAAAAATTTTTTGTATGCACCGTTTGGTGCCACTTTCACAAAGCTAAATTGACGCTTTGAACGTTCCAGAATCTCTGAAAAAATTTTATCTTAGCCAGTTTTAAAATTAATTTTTTATTTTCACCTTGACTATCCTCAGTTGATGCCATTACAGTGGCGAAAAGAGTAAAGACGGTGAGGAAAACCAAGACTAATAAAAATTTTTTCATTTTAAATATTTTCCTAGGAATATATTGAATAAGTGAATATTTTTTGATTTGAATTAATTATCTAGTAATTATTTTCCCTTTTATACTATTTTAAATAAACAATAGTTTGTGTGGTCTCTTAAATAATAAATTAATTAAAAATTACCAACAGACAAGAAATATTATATTTATTTTTACAGCTTTATCCATCAAAATTTTTATAAAAATATTTACAGAAATGTGAGGGAAATGAGAAAAAAATTTAAGGAAAAAAAATTTTTAGGAAAAAATAAAGTACATTTTTTATGAAAATGAGTCAATTTAATTAATTAATTTTTAATAATTTTTAATTATTTTCATCTGTTTCACCCATTCTTTTCTTTCAACGTAAAATATTCTAATTTTGAGGATGGACGGGATTTCGCATTAAATTTTGTTTTGGTTGAATTGCCACCTTTACTGATTGAACTGTCGGTTTTACAGTATTACTAGTCGTACCCCCATACATTCCTTTAATTAATTTACCCAAAATTGGAAGATCTAAAGCAAGATGCTTAAAAGCACGGCGATAATCGGAACTGAAATTAAAAGATAAATGATATTATTAATATTTTTCGTTACCATATAACCTCTATCATTTGCCCTCCCTTGACTAATACCCACAGCAGCGAGATGTTAAAAGAATAGTTACCCAGGGTAATAAAAAAAGAAGGGCTATTTGTCTATTTTTGTCACCTATTTTAGCATTTTATAAACCTATTTAGGTGCCTATTTGAAGGTTTTTACGACCTAAAAATCCCATCCCTAATAATTACCAGTAAATTCAAGGAGCTACCGTTCGCTTATCTCGTTAATCTTAACAGTATTAGATGTTCGATTTATCATCTAGGCTAGTATATAACAACTTGGACCTGATTGATATAATAATATCGGTAGAGCACCTAACGTGCGGATAATTTTTATTTCGCACTTGCCAAGTCTATCCCGGCTTTTTGACTTTTCTCAAATAATTTCAAGCTTAACTATCCGGAGTCCGAACTTTTCTCAAAAATCTGTTTTAAAAATACCTGCACGTAAAGAGAATAAAAACGTTGCTAGAAGAAGCGATTACACAAGTCAAGAAATTAAGTGAGGGTGCAATATATTGGGTTGAGAAAGTATCAGTAAATAAAAAGGATATAAATGACCCATAGATTGTATTCAAAAGCCAAGTACCAACAACAAAAAACATTATATAGAGAACAGATTTAAAAATTCGATGACTTTGATTATCTTTAAAAGTAAACAGTTCAAAAATCTTTAAAATATTTTATAGAGATTCCCAGAATCCTCTAACGGAATTGGGTTCAAGAGATCAGACGGGAGTGATCCAGAGGGAGTTATCCCGACAATCCCATTCGTCTGCCTAAAGGTATAATCCCACATGAGATCTCTCCCGTGTTGATCTAAAATTTTTTCTCCTTATTTGAGTCCAATTGATGGAATTATAGTGATGTTTAACATAGCATCGAACCTAATTTTTAGACACCCCTTGGTTGAGCTAAAACCCTCATCTAAAAATGAGAGGTACATATACTAAATAGGGGAAATCGCTTTATGAAAGCTCCGTCAAAGGCCCAGGCAGATTTTAAATTGTCTTAAATTGGAGGAGTAAAATATAGAGAGGTTCGACGTACTTGTAACTCCAATACTATTTTCAGTTTGCTTTTTTGCTCTCCAAACAAAATACCAAACAAACATATAACAAATAAAGGAAGCCGAATTTATATAAATTCCATTTGTTTTTAGTTGTGTTGCGCCAGTATAAAATGCATAGAGATCAGGAGGTGTAATTGAACAAATTACTAACCTTTAGAGATTAAATGGGTTAGAAATGTGTTTTTAACTAAGTTTAAATTAACCAATTTGGATGTGTCCAAACTCCACTGATAGTCAAAGAAACAGCATAAATCGGATAAACAAGAATTCCACACGAAATAATCGTGAAATAAATGGGTTTATTTAGTGAATGATATCTTAAAATTATTTTTTAAATGCTTAAATTAAAGTCTAAGATCACTTTTATTATTTACACCCCTTGGAGGAGCAGGCCAATGTACCGCCGATCTATAAATCGTTCAAAATGATTGAATCCGGGATGTCTTGGTATGGTCAGATGCGCCTTGACGAGATGAATGGAAACATACCTTGGCGTCTCGGATTTGATAATTTTGAACCATGTTATAGCTTGGCGGTACAATGGGCTTGCGGTACATCGTGGAGTACCCACCACTTGGAGCTGAACTTTGTAATGAGGGGTACCGTAAATAGGAGGTATAACATAAGCATAAGGTTCTCCTTAACACAAGCTTCTACAGTCTATAAAAAGTCTACCCACTTTTCGTCCTTTAGTTACCACAGTTTGTTTTTTGGGTAACTAAGTAAAGGAAAAGGTCAATTAATCTAGGCCACTTTCCAACTATGGGTCTTAGGTCTTTATATTAATCAGATTACACTATGTTCCATCCGCTGTACAAAATAGATTGGGCCAAGACCAGATGGATTGGCCAGCAGAATAAATTTCAAAAAGTATAATATTTACTTTAAAGATAAGATAACATTTAACAAACGATCAATTCCAACAAACAAAACAGTATTTACTGAAGCAAAGAGAGAGATTAAAGGAATTGCTTGAATATAGAAGCAAGTTTGTAGCGGGATAAAATTAATTGTTGTCAATGCCAAGAAAAAAGGTATTGTAAAGCCAAATAAATAGAAGAAATCAAAAAGGGCACCTAATGCTAACAGAAGATTACATGGCCCACGGAGAGATCTTTAAATTATATAATAATTAAAATAGAGGTATACCCCTCTCCAACAGAAATTTTGCGGATAATGACATTCATACGGTCAGATATCTCAGTATGACAATAAGGCAGAAATTTAAGAATATGGGATGCCAGTAGGATTCACATAATTGACAAACTAACATTCCAATCCGTCTCATAAACGTACCTGGAATGCCTCTCAAATCTAAACACCTCTAAAACCTAAATCTACATAGAATCCGATAGTCTTGCAATGGGTGTCTCTTGCTGTTGTTTATTGCCCTAGCCCGTGCTTTGGGGTTTTATGTTTTTCCGTTGATTTTGGGTTTTGTGTATTCGATTATCACTTTAAAATGTTTCTTGCCCATCCCCGGTGTCAATTAAACTCTGTCAGATAAGGAATAAATAAAGTAACAAAAAATACTTTTCTCTAAAAGTAACACAGATCAACGCCAAATTGTTAACAATTCCAGGCAAACAAATTATCCACTTAATAAAAGCAGGTAAGAAAAGATCAGAATAAAATTGTGGGTTAATATGGGTAGTGTACAACTTAAAATATTTAATAAAAATTTTTTTGTCAAAAAATATAATTTACTGTATTATTTATGTTGTAGATGTCAGTCATTTTGATTAGGAAAAATTAGAAAAATTTTATTCAAAAAATGAATCTAAAAGTAAAATAATGACTTTAGAAGAAAGCTAGGTTTGATATTGAATTACCTCGACATTTCCTTACCGGCAAATCCTGATCACGGATACTCACGACCCCGAAGGGTCGGAGTGCTCCACCTCAATGGATACACAAAATCAGGTACTCTCCAATTTAGTGTATGCTTTTTAAAATCTGGTTGACCTCTCGATGAGGGAGCTGCCAAAGTGATACCCACATTTTAGGGTTGCCAAAATGGACAGACTCGGACCGATAGATCGAGTCCGGCCTAAGATATTAGGCCCGAAAGAGACTCGTACATGACCGACTCGATAAAGTTAGGCCCGAAAGTAACTCGTACAGGCAAAGTAACTCGTACAAGCTTAAAAATACTTCGTCCGTCGGCCCGACTCGGAAACGGCAACTCACCCACAATTTAATGTACATATAACACTCATTATAAATGTACAATTTTTTCAACACAAGAGTGTGTCTTATAATAATGTTAGACTGTATTAATTATCCCAACTTGGCTTTATTTTTACAGTACAATGTAACTAATAGTCAGCTTATTTAAAAATGAAAAATAAAGAAAATTCTAATACATTTTATTTAAAAGTATTATTTAAATAAAAAATTCTCTAGTCTATAATTAATTTTGTATTAAGGCGTAAGACTTTTTATTTTATAAACAAAAATATTTTTAATGTACTCTAAAATTATTTTCAAAGATTAATTTAATTATATATAATTAAATTTAACTTTGCTTTTATTTACTTTAAAATTTAAAATAATCGAGGTTACGTAAATGAGTGAAACAAGTAAAGTGCATATTTATATTCTTTAATACAGCTCGTGCGAAGTTATTTAGGTCATGGCTCTAATTGCATATTTTTCCATATTTCGACTTGTGTATTTACAGAACTAGCGTGTTTTGAATATTCTTGCATATTGGGAATCCATCAATTTCGAGAGATATTAATGAATTGTGAGAATTAAAAAGGATATCGAGTGACTAAGAGGATATACCAGGGGTCAAGCTCGTCTCGTATCTCGTGAAAATCTCGTATTTTTTGAGATCTCCCCTAATCTTCCCTAATCCACGTATATTCACCAAATGCCTGACTATATCAATCTTTCAAAGCATACTCATCAGTAATACGTTAGTCTCGTATCTCGTGTCTCGTATCTCGTGAAATCTCGTATTTTTTGAGAGATCTTGTATCTTGTTTTATCTCGTTCTCGTATTATTTTGAAAATATCGTATCTCGTGAAAATCGTGTCTCGTATTTTGTGGCACGAGCTCCACCCCTGATACATATTATACCTAATCATAAGTATAATATACTAGAACGGAAAATATATGTCCCTCCTTTATTAGATTCTTTATTGAGTAGAAATGATCCGAATTTTCCAAAAATCTTGATAAATAATTAACAAAAGTTGAATGGATTTTTACTAATTTATTAGTTTAAAAACATTTTAAACAAAAACTTTATAAAATATTCATTTTCAAACATCAGGAAACATTTACAGAAATTCACGCAAACATGAATACCTATATTGATAGTATAAAAAATTGAGCCCGTAAGTTCCTACTAACACCTCGAAAATCAGCGTAAAACGAAGTAAGACCCCTTAAAAATATTTAATGAATTATTTGTGTAACTGATTCAATTATTTTCCATCCTACAAGTTTAAACAATAAAAAAGTTTAAACAAAAAAAAATCAAAAATTGGCATTTAAAAATTCCGTTGTCATTTGTCAGTTGTTTTTTAAATTAAATTAAAATTATTTTACTCAAATTATATTTGAATAAATAATATTTTTCGTTTAATAATTAAATTATTAAAATACATAATTAAATGACAGATGCAATGAAATTATTTTCTAAATAATTTATTTTATTTTTTATTTTTTAAACATGTATTCAGTTGTTTTTTTATGTTTTTTTTTCATTTTAGAGCCGTATGGAGGGTAAGAGAAGGTGGTTATGGACAGCTGAAATTGTCGGAAATTGGAAGGGTCGGAAATCAGAAATTGTAAAAAATGGAATCGGAACTCGAAGATTTCTCTCTCTCTCTCTCTCTCTCTCAATTTTGAGAAGCGGCACTAGGAAAAAGGAACTCGAAAGGCAGAAATAGATATTCTGTCATACCTCTGATTTGGGTTTAATTTCAAAAAGATTTAAAATTTAATAAAAAAAACAAATTAAATATTCCGCCTAGAAGTCTTTTTTATATTCATAGGGGAAATATGACATTCTTATGTGAAAATAAATTTTTCCATTACGTGTTAAGTAGGTAAACGTACTCGGAAATAATTTTAAAATTTTTTATTAAATTAAAAATTCACATAAAAAATTTTTATTTTCTGATTTAAAAAAAAATTTTTTTTGACTGTTTTACATTAATTTCAGAGTTATTAAAATTAAATAAAAAATATTCTTTCAAAAAAATTTTTTTAATTATAAAATATAAAAAGGCAGTGGAAGAATTATAATGAAAGACAAAAAAAAAATATTTTTTTTTCAAAAATTATTTAAAAATATTTAGAGAAATCCATCCATTTCTGTTTCAATATCGAAAATATTTAATGAAGGGTTAAGTATAAGTTTGGTTTTAGTCGTTTGTTGTTTTATAACATCCATTGAAGTATCATTATTTAAAATTATATTATTTGATTTTATTTTTTCATTATTGAACAAAATTCTTTTGGAATGGTCTGGGCCGTCCTGAAATTAATTTTATTGGAAAATAATTTAATAGTAAATTTGATGAAAAAAATTTTTTTACAGTGAAAATATATTTTAAAATTGCTACGCTCATTTGTTCGAACTTTGACACAATTTTCTAATCTCGACCGTTTATTATGTAAAATCGGATAATTTTCAAATCATAGTATGTAACACTATGTACCGTATAACCTATATTAATTACCCTCCCTCAAATAATTACCCCACTTCCATTAATTACCCCATCCAGCGATAGATTGAAACAATAATTACTCCCCCAACAAATGCCCTAAAATACGTTCAAATTTCAAACCGTATAATTACCCTCCCTAGATTAATTACTCACTCTAGCGGAAGGTCGAAACAATAATTACCCAGGGTAGTTATTACAGGATATACAGTATGTTTCAAACGACTAAAAATTCGATTTTAGCATTGCCTTACCTCTAATATTAAACTCTAAAAATAACAAGAGAATATACTTTCTTAGCTTAAAAGTTCAAAATCCTACATTACATTCTAACTTTTTTTTTACTTTTTTAACATTTTTATTTTTAATTTCATTAAATTACAGTCAATTCTTATTAAAAATGGACTTTTAAAATGTTTGTTTCATTGAGAATATTTTTGAATAAATTGAAGATATTTTTACCTCAAAACTAAAAGTTCGGAATCCTTTAAGATAAAGTCCATTATTTGATAGAAACCGAATTGTATGCATTGGAGGAATATAATAAATATATCCTCTTTTAGCCATAAATTGTTTCACAAAACATTTTTTTGAATTTAATTCAATACATTTTATATTTTCTCCTTCAGTTAATATAAAGGTAGAGGAACTAAAAAATTTGTAAATTTAATTAAAATTATTACAAAATTACAGCCGACCCTCATTTTATGATCCACCCGATATATCTCACTTAGTAATAGATTTGAGCTAGAATTTTGAAGTGTCTTGGGTCGGAACACGATTCGAAAAAGGTCGGAGCGGGAGTCATAGCTGGAGTCGCTTAATAACCACTGATCTCAATGTAACATTTTACTAAATTTTTGATTAACACCGAGTAATACATATGTACACCTTATTATAATATACGATAAACGATATCTCCTATAGTGATGTTCGGTTATCCCGACTCCCGAATAGGAAAATTTTCCCGAATTTTTGGCCTCACAGTCCCGACCAGGGCTGATCGAAATTTCGTTTCGTTTCGTTTCGTTTCGCTCTTTCGTGCCCTTTTATCCATTTCGTTTCGTTTCGGAACGAAACAGAAAAAAATTTATTTCGTTTCGTTTCGAAACGAAATAGCCAAAATTCCGGACGAAACGAAACAAAAAAAATTAAGAAAATGCACCCCTAATGACGGGAATTTATTGAAATAATCATTAATTTTTTAGTGATTTCTGTCTTATGAGCACCTAAAATTAAAAAATTTTCGCCTGCGGCGCTGAAAATGGGAGAAATTTGGCTTCTTGCGCTCTAAAATTCAAAAAATTTTCGCCTGCGGCGCTAAAAAGGAAGAAAGCTTTTACAGGTTTTGCTAGAGCAGACCAGCCTTCCGTCGCCCAACCTACCATAGTCCGAAATCTTTATTTCTGTGATCTAAAAATAATAAAAATTTTTGAAACCTAGATTTGAATATGCTGGAGTTGTACTCCAAATTGGTGTTGTACTAAAATTTTTATTATTTTATGCGGTGGATTAAAAGAGATCTCGAGGGATTATTGATATTAAGTGAGAGTTGGCAAGATTAAAGTGATATTGTGGTATTGGCGAGATTAAGGGGATATAGGTGGATTTTGTGTATATTTGGATTTTATGGATTAAGTTAATATAGGTGGTTTTGGGAGTGGGATATACAAGATATCGCAAGGGATATAGAAGATATCTCGTTTATCCCTCTTAATGTCCCTTTTGATCGATATCTAAAGTGGTATACTCCAAAGTAATTTGGATATATCGATGGATTTTAATAGGATATCGGAGGATTAAGGCGGATATATGTCGATTTAAGGGGATTAATGGGGATATCGGCAGATTTATGGGACCCACTCGTCTTTCTGGGTTGCTTTTGTTACGCATCTAGCTCGTGGGGTGCATATCTATGATTTAAATATCGATAAAAAGCCTTTATGAACTGAAAAATAAAAATTTTTTAATTTTTATTTTATTTCGTTTATTTCGTTTCGTTTCGTCCGAAACAAGCTCATTTCGTTTCGTTTCGCTCCGAAACGAAATAGGAATTTTTTTATTTCGTTTCGATTCGAAATAAAAAATATTTTTATTTCGATCAGCCCTGGTCCCGACTCCAGAGGTCATTCCCTGACCCGACTCCCATTTCCCAGGTTCTTTCTTCTCATGAACATCACTAATCTCCACATTTAAGATACACCTCATTCTAATTGTAAGATACGATTTTTTACAAACAAGTTGTCATCTAAAAATGAGGTCCGACTATATTTTTTAATTTTACCATTCAATTGTTGGTAAATCAAATTTAAATTGTTCGTTCACATTTCTGTTATTATATTTAATTTCCACAGCATGAAGAGTAAAATCTCTGCAGTTTGGTGCATATTCCAAAACATGTGGGTAACCAATAACTGATTGGGGGTTAACAACTTTAAAATGTTTTTGCATTATAATAATTATTTTAAACAAAAATTTGGGTTTTTGTTTGAAGAAAAAACAAATATAGGAGGAGGGCGCTCCGACTCGGGCAAAGTGATCCAATTGCACAGTAAGTCATTTGCACAGAGGGCATCTGCACAGTAGACAATTGCACAGTAATTTGTGGTTAAGTGGATTCGTGTTAGGTTTTACTTATTGTTATAAGGGAATAAAATGTTATTAATTATTATTAGGTCGGGTCATAATTAGTGTCGCTTTTTTAATTTGGATTTTTTTGATTTTAAAATTAAGTTTTTAGAAATTATTTTTTATTTTTATTACGAATCATCTGTTAGAGTATGTTCTAGAGGATCTCCGCATTTGAGAATTTTTGGTTAGGTACCGCCTTGTAGTTCTGAGTCTGCTCTATGGGATAAACATTTTTTCACATTTTTAAAAAATTTCTTACGGGACAGGCACTTTACTGAATACGCTTAGTGTGAGACTGCGTTTGGGTAGTACAGTGCATCAGAAAACAGATTTTTTAAAAGGGGTATCCAAAAACTTCTTTCCTGTTTACAAAATGTTAAGACTCGGGGCAATTATTATGTTCAGTTAATTTTTTGTTCGTTTGATTCTTTTTGTGTTTTAAAGATTTTTCTCAGAAATCTTATTTTTGGAAAAGGTAGAGATCGCCGAAGAGGTCGGTCGATAGTTTTCGATAAATAACGAATACCGAAAAATATCGAAAAAGTCAAAATTTTCTCAGTCGATATTTTTCGATGTCAAAAATATCGAAAAAAACCATTCGGTCCAATCTCTAATAATTAATAACATTTTATTCCCTTATAACAATAAGTAAAACCTAACACAAATCCACTTAACCACAAATTACTGTGCAATTGTCTACTGTGCAGATGCCCTCTGTGCAAATGACTTACTGTGCAATTGGATCACTGTGCCCGAGTCGTGTCACCAGGAGGAGGAGGGTGGCACGACAATTATACAGTGGGACAATTGTACAGTGAGACAATTATACAGCGGACGATTGTACAGTGGACAATTGTACAGTATTTAGTACTTTTTAAAAAGAAATATAATTTTGCTCTAATAGTAAGAAATATGACCCAAAGTATCGAAAACCATATGATCAACACTAAATTTTTTAAATTTTATTATACAACATGGGAGGTTGTCTAATGACGGGGAAGCTTATTTTGATCAAATTTTTCAATTAATCAACCGAGAGGTGATTGATATCGGTGTCTAAGGTGATTGATATCGGTGTCTAAGGTGATTGATATCGGTGTCGTTTATCGCTATCGTTTGATCACTCTTCCGGTTGATCATCACTCGGTTTTCGATTCGATATTTCTCAACTTTTTCCGATTTTCACTTTCAAGGTTGATCACTCCACTGATTGATTGATCACTCACACAATTGATCACAGACTTCGCATATAAATTAAAAAATTGAAGTTCGTTCCGTTATTGGATTTTCCGTCATTGGAAGTTCGTTGAAGTTCGTTCCGTCTTTGATTATTGTTGATCATATGTTTTCGATACTCTGGGTTAACATTAAATTTTTTTAAAAAAGCTTTTAATACTGTACAATTGTCCACTGTACAATGGTCTTCTGTACAATTGTCTCACTGTACAATTGTCCCACTGTACAATTGTCATGGAGCCGAGGAGGAGCAGGACAGTGACCCGCGAGCTCAAGTTACTACAGGCCTGTAACTAAGTTTAAAACGATAACTATGTGTAGCGTGTTTACAGTGTTTATTCAAATAAAACGACATGTCGTTTTAATTTTCAACCCTCTTCTAGGGTGTCGTTATAATAGAGACTGTCTTTATATTAGAATAAATACAGTATGACCAATGTGAGAAATCGGAAAAAATTAAAAGAAGGTATTGGGATCAAGGGGGTTTCAATAATATTTTTAAATTTTTAGCTTTCCCCTAAAGGATCCCGACAAGAATACGTGATTCTCGAGTAATTCGGAACTTTCTTACTACACATTCCGGGATGAGCCAGTTTCACCTTACGCTTTTTAAAATCAGTTTCAGCACATTCCTGCTACATATAATCAGAATGAACTTAATGCTTCCCAAAAAAATTATAAATATTTACAATAATATTCTGGATCAGTCATTCTATAATTAAGCACTTTAATTAAATTTGCTTTATCCACAAATTTATTAGTTAATCCAGCACGTATTGTATTATTTGAACAACTTACACATTCAACACATTCTTTGAAAAATTTTTTCTCAAATTTAAAATTTTATATTCACCTCCACTAAGATATGCATGTAATTCTTGTGCTCCATAATAAACACATTCGCCAGGTTCAAGAATTATATGATTTAAATAAATGGGAGATAAACAGCCTATATCAGTTGGGAAACGCTTAAAATATTTAATTAAAGTTGATCTGAGTTATACCGACATATAGATAAGACTATAATGGATAAAACCTTACAAATCAGATAGAAGTCGTTCCCAACATTTCCCGGTGATCTCACATTTCCCGGCTTAACCAATATTCTGACATAAAATCAAACAGATTAAAAATTATGTCTGGGAAGGGATGGACTACATATGCATAGGTTCTCTGTAGTCGGCATTATCGGGTGTGTGGCCTAGTGCCCGATCTCACATTTCCCGGTAATAAGACAGGCTAGAACTTAGTTGTAAGAGCTCGATGACTACTTGAACATTTTTCTATATGTTAAGGCGCTAAGCCCTGTACTAAGCCCTGTGATGGAGGCGTATCCTAAGCCCTGTCTTCTAAAAGTCGTTCACTAGTTAAAACTCCACCTATCATTCTTTAATTCGTTCTAACCAGAGGAATAGTCGGAACAGGTAGAACAGTCAGAGGTTTTGGAAATAAGAAGAGACGGAAATCGGAACCGGCTTAAAAGTCGGAACTCGGAAATCAAAATTTTTTTCGGAAATCGGAAATCAGAAGGAAAAAACGTTCGAAATCGGAATTCCGATCCACCTCTGGTTATAACAAGAATCAATTTTATTTTTAAAAATATTTTTAAAAAGTTTTAATAAATTACTTGAAACATATCCTTAATTATTTTTATTGTATTGATATTCAAACATCCATAAACTAAATTTAAAAATTTATTTTTAAATTTAGAATTAATCCAAATACCTCCATTATTTATTCTTTTAATTAAATTTATAATTAATTTGTTAACACTTTCTTTTTTAAAATTTATCATTGTTGAAAAACTTTAAATTAAATTTTTATTTCTTAAAAAAATTTAAAAAAACCATTTCCTCAAAGCATTAATCATTTCATAAGAATCAGACGAAAATTGTTTAGATAATTCGATAAATTGTTTTGTATTTTGATAACCCATTGCTTGACATAATTCAGGAAATGCTTTAAAAATAATCTAGCGGATGCTATTTTTTAAATTTTAATAGTAGGAGTGGTTCTTAACTCTGTCCTAAAATTATAAGTTTACCCTAAATTTTATCATTATATGGTTTGCAGATTACAAACTTTAAATATTTTTTAAACACCCCGAAAATCAACGTAAAACAGGGGTAAGGCTCTTTAAAAAATATTTTCGACACCTTATGAATCTTTGTTCATACAAAACCGTTATCAGTTGTTGCCAACTCTTAGCGATTTAATTTTGGGCTCATCGAAAACCCTTGAAATTTGCTAGCCCGATCGGTTGGTCTATTTAATGGGACCTTCAGATTAACACTGATAAACTTAATAACAATATTTTTTACTTTTTCACTCGATTGAGTCGTTTTTCTTTTGAGTTTATTCAAGAAAAATTTTCAAGAAAAATTTAAAGCAAATCAAAAATCACCTTTCATATTTTCTAAAATTTCCCCTGCAGGTCTAAATCCACAAAGTAACTCAAATCTAGTCAATGCATACGCCAATTCTGGTTTATGATTTTGATCAGGATAATTAATTGGATTTTGTTTATTTAATAAAATGGCTTGTTCCTTTAAATAATTTTTAATTTAAAAATATAAAAATTATTTTTTAAAATACTTTAGTTGGATGGACTTGAAGTGAAAGTGTATGCCGAATTGACATTATTTTCATAATAAAGGGTAATTGACTAAATTAATGGATTATTAATAAGAATAAAATTTAATTAAACATTAGGGCTTCACCGGAAGTTCCGATTCCGGTCCCGAAAAGTTCCGGCGTTTTTGGTCCCGGTTCAGGTTCCGGGATGCGGAACTCAAAACTGGATTCAGGTGAAACCCTACTTAAACATACATATTTTTCTTTTTATTCTTGTCTGTAAGGATTTCACTTAATTGGACATTGGATAAATGAATTCTTGATGGACCTCAAAATTTAATAAATATAAGAAATAATTTTTTTTTAATTTTGATATTTTTATTTCACTCAAAATAATTTTTTAATTAATGATAAAGTCATTTATCTTTTGTAAAACGCTTAAAATATTTATTAAAATTGACTTATGTTATGACAGTATATGGATATAAGACTAGATGTAAATCCTTCCTAATTTTGTCCGATCTGAGAGATCGAGTCGGCCATCGAATTTTGTCTCGAAAAAAGCCTCGATCGGTCTGATCCGATAAAAATGAGTCCCGAAAAGATGACTCGAACGTCGAGCCCGTACGAGAGGTGTACCCTTTTAGATGTCTCAAGATTTTAAATACGATTTTTGCCCTAAATTGAGGTTGCCTAGTAGTATGTATATTAAAAAAAAGGAAAAATCTTTTTATTTCTGACCATCAGGATGTGTTCCAATCCACAGCTCTGCATATGGAGTATCACTATTAATTTCTTTATCCTCATGGCCTTCAATATAAAGTCGGGCAACTTCTGAATTTTCACCCAACTTGCCCCAAGCATAATTTTTTACGGCACAATTTAAACGCTCAATTTGCGATGACATTTTATATAAATTATTAAAAATAAATTTTAATTAAATCTTTAATTAATTTTATATGTATTCCTTAAAATTTTACTTTTCACTGGTAAATGTTATAAAGTTGCCATGAGAGGAGAGAGGATTTGACTTGTGTCTTTTAAAATTTTAGTATTGAGGTTAAGTCTGGTCTTGAGTCTTTGAGGCGCAATGCTGAACCAGATTTTGAGTTTAAGAAAAGCAAGCCTTAGTACATCATTATCCAGGGAGGGCTAGTATTCGAATTTTAAAATTACAGTTGATTATCATTATTATTATTCAACTTCTAATTAAAGGGGGTAATTAATCGAGGAGGCAAATAATCGAGGAGGCAGCTAATCAAAATTTATCGAGAAATACGGTATCTATACGGGAAAATTTATACCCTCTCCTCTAAATAGGGTTGTACCCCGAACGTTCGGGGGCGGGTATGTCGGGGTTCGGGGTTTTCCAAATGTTTCGGGGCGGGGTTCGGGTCGGGGGAGCAAAATATGGCCGGGGTTCGGGTCGGGGTACGGGGGTTTAGTGGAAAAATTTTTAGAGAAAAAAATGCTCAAAAATAATTAGAAATCGATATATTTTCGTTGATTTATTCAAAAATTAAGTAGGATTTTAAGAAATTAGAGGGGATTTGAAGGGATTAAAGTGTATAACTTGGGATATAAGTGGATCTGGAGGGATTAAGCGGGATTTTTAGGGATTAAATGGTATATCTAGGGATGCATGGTGATCTGGAGTGATTTTTGTGGTTCAAGGGATATTAGTGATTTATAAGGATATTGATGTATTGCGGATAAGGGTATTTGGACAGATATCAGGAGATTCTTCGATTAATCCTTAAATCTCCCACGAAATCCTTGTTAATTCCGTTAAATTCACGTAATTCTTTCAAATCCATTTTAATCTAAACCTTATATCCCTTTAAATCCCTTTATAACTCCCTAATTCTTCGATATCCTACAAATCCCTTTATATCTCTGATTCCTTTAACAGGACCTAGATAGTTTTCCAACTGTTATGGTTGAGAACTGGTGATACAGTGGGTTTGAAGGTATTGCGGATAAGGGTATTTGGACAAGGGATATCAGTTAAAGTTCAAGGGATATCAGTTAAAAATAAAATTAATATTTTCAAATTAAAATTTAACTCGTTAATAATTTGTTTTTGTAAAAAAATATGAAAACAACATAGTCCTCCTTATATGGATCCGAACCCAATCCTATATTAATGAAATATCGGCTAAAACCAACGACTAAGCCACTCAACCACAAGTCTCTTATAAAGAAGGAAAGAAAATTGTGATATTTCATTCATTTTTCTTTCAAAAATAATAAAAGCAAAGTAAAATGGGTGGAAATTTTTTCAATTTTTTTCATTAATTTCTCCGAAAAATGGCATTTTTTAGGGGTATAAAACCCCGATAACCCCGAAATTTTTTGGGCCGGGGAACGGGGTTTTCACTTTTTTTCGGGGCGGGGTTCGGGTCGGGGAGAATCGTGAAAAAATCGTTCGGGAACGGGGTCGGGGTTCGGGGTACGGGGTCGGGGTACAACTCTACCTCTAAATCATTTCAATATAATATATAATTTTATCTTAAAAAAAATTAATTATTGATCTCGCTTTAATGACGCCAAATGATCGAGAAATGATTTTAACAAAAAATCTTATAATCAAAAAAATGAAAGAATAAATAATTAGGGCAAGCAAAAAATTAATTAAATTAATCATTTGTGTATATTTTTATGAAAAAATCTTTTTTAGTTTTAATAAAATATTCGTTTTGGAAAGAATTAGCATAAAGACTAAATATCAAATATTATTGAAAATTAATAAAAAATTTAAAGAAGTATGAGATATTAAGAAATCTGAAAATTCTGATATTTTTTTGCCAAAAATTAAACTGTTTTTACAAAATAAAAATTCTGATAAAAATTCCCCAAAAATAAAACCAGTATTTGACCAAAAACTGAAAACCGGGGTTTTGAAATTTGGATAAACTGAAATAATCGGTTAATAACTGGTAGTGAACACCCTTATCTTTAAAAAAGTTTCTACCTTTTAGGTGTCCAATCAAAATAAAAATTTTATAGGAAATTAATTTTGTATAATTTTGTTTCAAAAAGTTTTGTGTTTTAGAAAATGCCATAAAAAAACAAAAATTTTTTTTTTGAAAAAATTTCAAAAATCTAATTCAAAAATTTTTTATAAATTTAAAAAAAATTCTAAAGAAAAATAAAAAAAATTTATTTTCCAAAAACAACCTTTTACATAAAAAAGTAGTATTATTTACTAATAAATAAATTTATTCATTTTTGCTCACAAATAAATAATAACACGAGTACATATTTTTATTTTTTTAAATTTTAATTTTGGATAAAACACTAAATAATATTTTGGAAAAAATAAATAAAAATATTTTTTTTTAATTTAATTGATTAATTAAAAAAATAAAAAAATTTTTTTCAAAAAATTATTTTTATTTTGTATTAAAAAAATAAAATTTTGCGTAAAATCAAAAATGCGAGAATGAAAAAATTAAAAAAAATATTTTTCGCTGTGACTGATTTTGGTTTATGATTTACAAATAAAAAGCAACGCGCGCAGCATTTTTAGGGTTAATGGAATTTGTGCGTAGTTTGTGGGGGTAGCGGGTTTGCGCAGTTTAAATTAAGAAAGTAAAAAAAAAGTTAGTGGTTGTCAGCAAAATTTATAAAAATAATTTTTTTTTTACATTTTAAATTAAAATAAAAATTATTATTTTT
Source organism: Meloidogyne enterolobii (assembly GCA_963681835.1). Classification (NCBI taxonomy): domain Eukaryota; kingdom Metazoa; phylum Nematoda; class Chromadorea; order Rhabditida; family Meloidogynidae; genus Meloidogyne; species Meloidogyne enterolobii. The sequence continues at coordinate 556,860 of CAVMJV010000013.1, read as the reverse complement.
AATTTGTAAAATATTTTTGGAATCTTAAAAAAATAAAAAAAAATTTCTATAAAAATACAACGGACGACACCCTAGTTGCACTATGTATTAGGGTTTCACCGGAACCGAAATTTTGACCGGAACCGGAACCGGAACCGGATCCAATTTGAGTTCCGGTTCCCGGAACCGGAACCGGAACTTTTCTAAGTTCCGGCCCGGAACCGGAACCGGAACCGGAACTTTAAAAAAATTTTCTAGCAAATTAAAAAAAAATTTGTATTTTAAGTAAGGTTGTCAGTTTCATCAAATCCTTCTGTTAACCGAAACGTCTAACCGAATCGAAACTTTCGGTTAACCAAAACTGAACCGAAAACCCGAACAGAACTACCCAAATCTCATGATATCCTCAATATCCTACCAATTATATATCCCCTTTGATCCCAGAATTTCTTCGAATTATCCTTAATCCTAACAGATCCATAGATATCAAATCACCGATATAAATATAAATCCTGATTCATCGACATCCACAATTTCACTGCAAATCCCCAGATATCAATCTTTGATATTTTCCTTACACCACTCAATCCCTCGATATTACCTATCAAGGATGTAACATTCAATTTCTATTTACAGCGCCGCAGGCGAAAATTTTTAGAATTATGAACGGCTAAAGAACCAAATTTCTTCTTTTCAGCGCCGCAGGCTAAATTTTGAGAAATTCGGAAGGGATGAGCGAAAAAATTAAACATTTTTTAGTCAAACGAGAAATTTTAAGAATTTTGGAGAGAAAAAAGGTGCTAATTTCTCCTTGTAAAAATTTAATAATTTTTAAAACAAAATCAAAATTATAAAATAAGTTATTTATGGAAAGAAAAACATCAAAATTTAATGTCCTATAACAGTGAAGCGAACTTTCACTTAAATTATTAATGCCTTGGTTGAAGCCTAACATCTTAACCACTCGGCCACCCGCTTACATGAAGGCAATTTAAAGAAATAAAACATATTTCTTTCGATTTTTCTGTTAATACAAAGACCGAGAGTGCGAGTAGTTTAGTAATATTTTTAAAAAAGGGATCGTTAGGGGTGTAAAAAAGTTCCGGTTTGCCCGGAACCAATTTGAAAACCGGAGCCGGAACCGGAACCGGAACCAATTTGAGTTCCGGTTCCCGGAACCGGAACCGGAACCAAAAAAAGGCCGGAACTTTCCGGAACCGGAACCGGAACCGGAACTTCCGGTGAAACCCTACTATGTATTGTACAAATTAGATGCTTCAAATTAACGTCAGATTTTTTTTCTAATCGAAATATGTAAGAATAAAACGAGATTTGACACAAATTTGAGTGACCTATCATTTAAACATCAGACTTTTCCTAAACGGGAGGAAAATGAAGTTTAATCAAGGTAAAAATGATAGTTTGTTGATTGGTAATTGTACATTGTCTGACCATTAAAACGTTACTGATCTAATATTTTATCTCGCTGTTATTTTAGTAGTGTAGCACCCTTAACCTTAGGGGTCGGAAATGTCGGGGAAAAACCCCGACTCGGGTTTGCGTCTCGGATCGGGGTTTGTCGGGGTAGATCCTTCGGGTCTCAAGTCGGGGTCTTTGCCAAAAAAAATCGTCGGAGTCGATTCGGGATTTTGAGAGGACAGGGTGCTACCTTAATTTTAAGCATTTTTTTTGAATTAAATTCATAAAAAGTTTTAATTTTTTAATTGGAATTTTTCTTGAATAAAGAAATCGTTTCAAAATGTCTCCCTCTCTCCTAATGCCTCCTCTAAAATGTCTCCTCTGTCTCCACTAAATTTGGGTAAAAATTATTTTTAGATAAATTAAAAACCAGATTTAGTACAGTTTAAAATTAAAATTTAAAAAGAGAAAATATAAAAGAGAAAAGTAATTTTATGACAAAAATGTTTCCGATCCAGCTGGATGCCTCGGGTGATTTGCACATAGACTAGAAAATAAACAGGTTTATGACTAACTTTTTCTTAAAATAAAATTAAATACTTTGAAGTATTTAATCTAATTTAATGAATTAATACGTAAATTCTCTTTTGGGTAGACTAAAAGAGAATTTAGGACAATAAATGTTATTCCAGTAAGAAAATTATTTTCTGGTCTGATGGGATTCCAAAATTTCCGCCCGCCGACGTTATTTTTCCTTCGGATTTCCGAAAAAAAATTTTGATTTACGATTTCCGACTCTTGAGCCAGTCCCGATTTCCAGTTCTTCCGATTTATGATACATCTGACTGTTCCTACACACCTCTGGAAGGGATGTCAAAATGTTTCTACAACTAAAAAACACTGAATAAATAAATAGACCTGATATACATATCAATTAAAAAGCTATTTCAAAGGTATATGAGATTGGGTATATCGTTTAGACAAACAAAGATAACTAGCGGCTGAATGACTTTTGAAATCTAATTTTGGTAATATAAACAATAGAAAGTATGTAGTAGTAGGTAGAGTAAGTCGAGTACCGAGTAATTGGGTAAAAAACTGAGTTCAAGTAATGCCGAGTTTGAAAACCTCGAGTTCGAGTTCAACTTTTAGGCCGAGTACGAGTAAATCGAGTAATTTTTATAAAACAGTATTTTAAAATAATTTTAATAAAAATGATACTTTTACTAAAAACTATTCATCATTATTGCTGGGTATTTGGCATTTGTTGGCAGTGATGCGGAGGTGTATTCAATAAAGATGTATTCAATATAACTTTTATTAATGTGACTCTTGAGAGTAATAAATATACTGTAATCTCCAAGAACAAAGTTAACAAACCGTGTTCTTTGTTGTAACATCCACAAACAATAAAGTTTACCAGTTGAAGACGAGCGATTTCCACTAACCGAGGTTGTCTAAAATTAAATTTTTTAACCTAATTCTTTATGGATAACCTCTAAGTTTGCTTTTTGTGAACTCATTAAAGTCTTAAATTAGTTGTTTTATTTAGTTTTTGAATGATCCGTCGACTCAGCTCGTCGAGACGAATGGTATGGGTCTTATATCGAAAACTTTCCACCGGTATACTATACTATTGATTTTTTAAGATTTTTAAATTTTTTTAATTAAAAAATTTTTTTTCAGAAATTAATATCTGCAAATGTCGTGTCTGCAAAGGTCGGATCTGTAAATGTCTGATCTTCAATTGTCGAGCCAATATTATCTGCAAATGTCGGGTCTGCAAATCCGTCAACTGGAAATTTTGTTCGGCGTTAAGCTGGGGTGTACCCATTACAAACATATTTTTAAATGAGTTGATGTTCAGGGTAGTTGACGTTAAGGGGGTTGATGTTCAGGTATGTGAAGAGGGTTGATGTTCTCACTAAAATAATTCTCAAGCATATACCCCTCATTCTTTTCTTCTTCTTTCTCCTTGTTTATTTATCATTCAATAACTTTTAAATAATTTTTTTAACCATCTATACATTCTCTTCCACAAACATTTTGTGTTATTCTTTTTACACCTGGAAAATAATTTAAATTTTCAGCTAATTTATTCTTAAAAATTTCCAAATATTCTTTCATTTAAAAACTAAATAAAACAACTAATTTAAGGCTTTAATGAGTTCACAAGAAGCAAATTTAGAGGTTATCCATAAAGAATTAGATTAGTCAAAAAATTTAATTTTAGACAACATCGGTTAGTGAAAATCCCTCATCTTCACCTGGTAAACCTTATTTTTGTTATACCTATATTGAAAATTTGTTGTTTTTTGGCAATTATTGTTTGGACCAGAGCTGCGTCGAAATAAAAAATCTTTGAAAATCGAAAGAAAAGTATTAAACATCCGCAATATGGAGATATAAGGGTTAATCTTGAGATATAAGGGGATTCATTGGATTAAGTGTAGTCTTAAAGGATATCAGTGATCGGAGGGATATACAGGATTAGGGGGTTGATTAGAGACCAATTAAATACGCAGATTAGACATCTTAAACCCCCTATTACTCCGATATTCTACTTACCACTTGATACCAGTATATCCCTCTTATTAGGGTAAGGTAAATGGATTAATTGAGATATTAGTGGTTAATTGACTACGTCGAAAATCGAAATTTCGACGCAGCTCTGGTTAGACTGATCTACTTTTTTTGGTCAAAATTATTTAAAAAAATTAATCGTTTTTGAAGTTTTTTGTAAAAAATAATTTTTAAAATCAATTAAAATTTTTTTAACAAAAACTTTATATTAAAGAACAGGGAAAGTCGCCTGAAACAAAAAGCAAAAGTAGCAAAAAGAAAAAGTGGACATGCAATATCTGTGGGGTGCAAATTAAACGTAGAAATCGTCAGTCTCATTTAAACTCTGATATTCACAAAAATTTGGTTAAACTCCAGTCCCTCACCGTCTATTCTGGTAGACTCACTCACCCATCCTCTTCAAATAAACAATTAAAAAAATAAATTTTCAACTTTTGTTTGCAACTGCCTAAGAAAATCATTTATGAAATTAAACATTCCGGTAATTCTTGCGTTCGTACCCCCCCCCCCTTCTTTTTCCTTCCTCAAATTGTTAAAAAATGTTCAGTCATTCGAATGACATCAAAATCAGCGTAATTGAACAAGATTTGACAAAGTTATGACATAAAGTAATCCTATTGTCATCAGTAAGAAGCTGTTGCAAAACCCTTTGCTTTGCATTGTTTTTGTCAGGCCTAAAATTAAGACCGGGGGTTGATTTTGGTGTCATTCGACACCGCTCGACGAGTTCTTTATCATAAGACTGACTGACCATTTTTTAAACTTTGAGGAAGGAAAAGAGGGGGGGGGGCGTACGAACGCAAGAATTACCAACATTCCTTTTTACTTCAAAAATTTCAAAAATTTCAAAAAAATTTTTTTCTGTGCCTCTTAAATTCTTTAATTTATTAATTTTTTTCTTAACTCTATAAATTTAATTCTTATATTTTAAACCTTTTTAATTGCGAATTTTATGACTAAAACTCTTCTACTATTTTTAATTTAGAAAAGTTTATTAAAATTATTTAACCTCTTTTGTAACAAAATTCTTTGAAATCATTAATTAATCATTGAAAGAGGTTAATTACTAATTCTCAGTTTTTATTTTTTAGACTTATTTTTAATTCATTTATATGTAAATTCTAGGGTTGTACCCCGAACGTTCGGGGGCGGGTATGTCGGGGTACGGGGTTTTCCAATTGTTTCGGGGCGGGGTTCGGGTCGGGGGAGCAAAATATGGCCGGGGTTCGGGTCGGGGTACGGGGGTTTGGTGGAAAAATTTTTAGAGAAAAAAATGCTCAAAAATATTTAGAAATCGATATATTTTCTTGGGATATAAGTGGATCTGGAGGGATTATGTGGGATTTTTAGGATTAAATGGTATGACTAGGGATACAAGGTGATCTGGAGTGATTTTTGTTGGTTCAAGGGATATTAGTGATTTATAAGAATATTGAGTATTGCCGATAAGAGTATTTGGACGGATATCAGGAGATATCTTCGATTATTCCTTAAATCTCCCACGAAATCCTTGTTAATTCCGTTGAATTCACGTAATCCTTTCAAATCCATTTTAATCTAAACCTTATATCCCTTTAAATCCCTTTAAAACTCCTTAATTCTTCGATATCCTACAAATCCCTTTATATCTCTGATTCCCGTTAACATGACCTCGATAGTTTACCAGCTGTTATGGTTGAGAACTGGTGATACAAAGGGTTTGAAGGATTAAGGCTGGTTTAAGGGATATCAGTTAAAAATAAAATTAATATTTTCAAATTAAAATTTAACTCGTTAATAATTTGTTTTTGTGAAAAAATATAAAAACAACAGAGTTATCCTTATATGGATCCGAATCCAATCATATATTAATGAAATATAGGGTAAAACCAACGACTAAGCCACTCAACCACAAGTCTCTTAATAAAGAATGAAAGAAAATTATGATATTTCATTCATTTTTCTTTCAAAAATAATAAAAGCAAAGTAAAATGGGTGGAAATTTTTTAAATTTTCTTCATTAATTTCTCCAAAAAATGACATTTTTTAGGGGCATAAAACCCCGATAACCCCGAAACTTTTTGGGCCGGGGAACGGGGTTTTCACTTTTTTTCGGGGCGGGGTTCGGGTCGGGGAGAATCGTGAAAAAATCGTTCGGGAACGGGGTCGGGGTTCGGGGTCGGGGTACAACTCTAATGAATTCTATTAAATTTTAGAAAAATATTATTCAAAATCTGGTAAAAAATTTTGGTTTTCAAAAAATTTAGAGATCGAAAAAATAGCCCCCCACCCCCTCTAAAATACCCCACTCTAGAGGTTGATCGAAAAAAATAACCCCATGGGGCTATTTTAGAGAAAATAAGGCATATGTTATTCGATTTGTCTCGACGACGAGCTGAGTCGAATGGTATCACACCCTTAATTAGGCAATAATTCTGACGGAGCTATAAGTCCCGAAAAATTGAAAAATCATAAGGGGAGTAAGGTCGAGTTTGGTGTGAAAAATTCAAATAAACAAATGAGTCGAATGACAGCAAAATCACCGAAATCTGACTTGATTTGACAAACGCCAAAGTTCCGAAAAATCTTTTGACCAAAATTCCAGTGAACAAAATTCCGCCGACATGACTGGCGAATAAATGATTGTTTATAATGCAGCAAGGCCCATCCCTAATTTGTATCTATTATATATTCAGAGTTATCCGTAGTGCTCGATTATTCCCTGTCGGTTCACTTACTACTTTTATTAATATTTGAAATTTTATACTTTATAATGATTCATTATAATTTCAAAATTGATAGCAGAAATTAAATATTTTTCCCATTAAAAACATCTCTCTACCATCTACCTAATTATTTATTACGAATTTAATTTTAAATAATTTAAAAATGGGATTGTCAATGATAAATATTTTAACTCTTTTCATATTAATAAATTTTAAATTTGGAGGTAAATTTAAAAAAAAAACAAAAATATAATTTATTAACAGACTCGGTCAAATGTTACGAAGATGATGATCAATTTTCTAAAGATAGAACAAGTTTTAAGTTAATAGAGTGCGATACTGAAAAACATCCTTGGCGTCTTTTTGGTGATAAATGCGTCAAAGCAGTTTGTAGCAAATGTTAGATTATTAAAAATTAAACCCTACCCTAAATCTTTAAAAATTTATTTAAAATCCTTTAAAATTTTAAATAAATTTAATTCAAAAATTTAGATGGCGCAATGAAAGGCTGTGGTGAATGTGTAACTTATCAGCAATCTTTAGAGGCAAATTACATTGAGGATGACTGTCCCTGCTATGAGTGCGACGACAAAGATTTTTGTAACTTGGCCTTTGGCATTCTGTTAAATTTGAAGATTATATTTGTGATTTGCTTAATTGTGATCTACTACTTATTTTAAATTTAAATTATAATTTCTAAATAAATAAAAGATTGAATTCATTACACTTTTGTTTTTATACAGCTTGACAAGAAAGTAACTTTAAATTTTAAGTAATTTATTTTCTTGACATTAACTTGTTGTACCATCTAAATACGTATAAGTACATCAGGGACTTGCACCTTCCATATTTCGCTTCGGCGCCCCCTATCCCTGTAATATACCTATGTACAGTGATGTCTAGAGCGTGTTTTTTAGGTCCAAAAAATCGTCAAATAGGATCCTATTTAGGTCCAAAAAATTTCCAAAATAGGTCCAAAATAGGTTGAAAAAGGCCAAAATAGGTCCAAATTTTGACAAAATAGGTTCTAATTTTGGTTGAAATTAAAAAATTTATGATATCACATTTACTAAATTTGAATTTTTTATGATATTTTTTTATTTTAAATAGAAATTTATCGAAATTAGAGTGATTTAACAATGCCTAACCCTAAATACCGTAGCATTTGAAGGAATATCGTGATATAAGGGTAGTTGACGGGATAAAATGGGATATCGGTGGATTTGAATTGAATAGGGATTTATTGGGTTAATGGGATCTAAATATGCGGGGGTTGTAGCATATAATTTGGATATAGAATGATTAAAAAAATCTTTGATTTAGCATTATATCAGAAGACTATTTTTCCCTTCAAATCTACCCTCTTATTTCATCCGCAAAATTCCCAAATAGACAAATAAAAATTTAAAAAATTTCTTGATCAAAATGGTGTAGGTATTAAAGTTCAATAGTCAGGGAAAATCACTGAAATGTCTAATATAAATGTTAACTTGACAATTTTCGAGGGCAGTTCCTAGTACGATGACAGATTCTAGTTCCTACTAAATGTAGATATACCAGAATATTAGCGCCGCAGGCGAAAATTTTTGTGTTTTTGGGTGTCTGAGATGCTAGATTTGGCGGAAATTGACTAAAATAATCAAATTTTAAGAAAAATTTTCAAAAAACCTAGAATAGGTCCAAAAAAGGTCGAAATACGCTCAAAATAGGTCTTAGGTCTGAAAAGGCCGAAATAGGTTTTTTAGGTTTTAATAACTCGAAAAGTACGTTACACTATGCGGTAAAACAGTGTTTTTTCGACTTATCTCATCAAGGGCTGTTTGCAAAAAAATAGGTAAAAACCTAAAAAACACGCTCTAGTGATGTCAAAGTTTCAAAATTTCTCTGGAACTGGCTCCAGTTCCAGAACCAGGTTTTTAATTTCTGTAGTTCCAGTTCCGTAACTCCATTTTTGAAGGTGTACGGAATTTTTGTCTCTGGAACTTTCGTCTCCAAGACTTTTCGGAACTTTCGTCTCCAACATTTTCGGAATTTTCGTCTCCAGCGGAATATTCGTCACTAAGGACAGGGGTGAGCCCTTAATTTTAAATAGGGAGTGACCTTTTCTTTAATTTTTACAAAGTTGTTCTCACTAAAATAATTCTCATACATATACGGCTCCCCCATAAAAGTCGTTTCCATATAATGGCGTTCCATAAAATGGCGCTAAGGCCAAATCAACAAAATGTCGAATCCATAAAATGGCGAAAAGGCCAGATACCCACAAAATGTCGAAAAAAGGCAAAATTAAAAAAACTAAATTAAACTGGAAGAATAAAACATTTTTATTCATAAAAGCACCGAATCGATAAAATAGGACACTATATCTTCCAAATCATGTTCTTCTGGATGAGCTATAGTGCGCGAACCATCAAGATATCCACTAATCTTTAAACCAAGCTGAGTTAGGACGCTTAAAAGTTGTTGTGGCACTTGTTTTTCGACATCCACCATGAAGGACAGAAGGAAATCACGCATGGAGAGTTAGTAGTTCAGCTACATCTGAAAATTGTTGCTGTTCTTGATTAAATTTTGACGATTCATCGATTGGAAATCGCCGTTTTCTTGACTTATTTACTCGGCGATTTTAAGCCTGATATTCATCTAATAAATAAAATTATCCATCTTGGAAAAATTCTTATAAAAAATATAAGATAGGAAACAATTAATAACCTTTACTTGTCAAAAAACTATCAAAGCAAACAAACAAAACAAATAAAAACAAAAAATAAAAATTTTAGCGACATTTTGTGGGTAGGTATTTGGCCTTATCGCCATTTTATGGATTCCCATTTTATGGATTCGACATTTTGTGGGTTTTTGGCCTTAGCGCCATTTTATGGATTCCCATTTTATGGATTCGACATTTTGTGGGTTTTTGGCCTTAGCGCCATTTTATGGATTCCCATTTTATGGATTCGACATTTTGTGGGTTTTTGGCCTTAGCGCCATTTTATGGATTCCCATTTTATGGATTCGACATTTTGTGGGTAGGTATTTGGCCTTATCGCCATTTTATGGATTCCCATTTTATGGATTCGACATTTTGTGGGTTTTTGGCCTTAGCGCCATTTTATGGATTCGACATTTTATGTGGAGGCGACATATACCCCTCATTCTTTTCTTCTTTCTCCTTTTCTATCTATCATTCAATAACTTTTAAATAAGTAAGACTTAGACACACACACAATTTCTCTCTTCCACAAACATTTAGTGTTATTCTTTTTACACCTGCAAAATAATTTAATTATTTAGCTAATTTATTTTTAAAAATTTTCAAATATTCTTTCATTTAAAAGTTAAATAAAACAACTAATTTAAGGCTTTAATGAGTTCACAAGAAGCAAACTTTGAGGTTAACCATAAAGGATTAGATTATTTAAAAAAATTTAATTTTAGACAACATCGGTTAGTGGAAATCCCTGTTCTTCACCTGGTAAAATTTATTTTTGTTATACCGTATAACCTGTATTAATTGCCTTCCCTCAACTAATTACTCCATTTCCATTAATTACCCCATCCAGCGATGGATTGAAACAATAATTACCCCCCAAACAAATGCCCTAAAACACGTTAAAATTTCAAACCTCGTATAATTGCCGTTCTCGATTAATTACTCCCTCCAGCGGGAGGTCGAAACAATAATTACCCAGGGTAGTTATTAAAGGATATACGGTATATTGAAAATTTGATAATTTTTTTTGGCAATTATTGTTTGGACTGATCTATCTTTTTTGGTCAATTATTTAAAAAATTAATCGTTTTTGAAGTTTTTTCTAAAAAATAATTTTTAAAATCAATTAAAATTTTTTTAACAAAAACTTTATATTAAAGAACAGGGAAAGTCGCCTGAAACAAAAAGCAAAAGTAGCAAAAAGAAAAAATGGACATGCAATATCTGTGGTGTGCAAATTAAACGTAGAAATCGTCAGTCTCATTTAAACTCTGATATTCACAAAAATTTGGTTAAGCTCCAGTCCCTCACTGTCTATTCTGGTAGACTCACTCAACCATCATCAAATAAACAATTAAAAAAATAAATTTTCAACTTTTGTTTGCAACTGCCTAAGAAAATAATTTTTATAATTAAGCATCCTTTTTACTTCAAAAATTTCAAAAAAATTTTCTGTGCCTCTTAAATTCTTTAATTTATTAATTTTCTTCTTAACTCTATAAATTTAATTCTTATATTTTAAGCTTTTTTAATTGTGAATTTTATAGACTAAAACTCTTCTACTATTTTTAATTTCGAAAAGTTTATTAAAATTATTTAACCTCTTTTATAACAAAATTCTTTAAAATCATTAATTAATCATTGAAAGAGGTTATTATAATTCTCAGTTTTTATTTTTTAACTTATTTTTAAATCACCTATATGATTTATTAAATCACTTTATTCAGTATATTATTATAAATCATGAAAGATATCACAGGATAGATAAAGAATTAAAAAAAAAAGAAAAGAAAAATTTTTTAGTAAAAAATATTCTAATAATCTTTTTAACAAACTCTCACCCATTTTATAAACTCATTTATATCTCTTGACAAAAAAATGAATTAGAACGATGAGGGTTTGTGTTTAGAGAGGATGGGAGGTAATTTTTCGATTGAATATTAGGATTGATCAGGCAAAATTTAAAACACTTAGCGTGTGTGTTTTAGCGCTGACAGCTTCAAAAAATAAGGAAGAATAATTAAAAACAAATATTATTTGGATAGGATCAGTTTCCCAATAAAGCTTTATTCAGTATATTAAATTATGAAAGATAGCACAAGATAGATAAATAATTTAAAAAAAAATATTTGTTAATTTAATATGGTGTGCGGAAAGTAGAGAAGGGCACAATACCTCGCTGACTCAATTGAGGAGGGACAGGAGAGATTCAACTAGAATGAATCGACTCCTTAGTTTTAACGGGCAACGGAGATCTCCAATCTCCAGAAAACAAGATCCTTAGAAAAACACACAAAACACAGAAACACAGTTTAAAAATGTTTATTTAGTTAAAATAAGATTATAAAAGAAAATGCCTCGGGGGAATATAAGCCGAGCACCAGTTTGGGCTGCCGGTCAACAAAGCAGGCCCTTGTGGTCTCCAATATAAAATATGGGCAAGTCAAAAGTTGGTAATAATTGATTGGCAGAGCTCAGGGAGCGCTGGCAATAAAGCAAGTAAGAAATGTGAGACAACAAGTAAAATGTGGTTAACAACAAGTAACTGAATAAGAGCAAGTGATTAAAGAGAATAGGCCAAAACATTATATAGGGGTAAAAAAATGGGCGTAAACAAATAAATTGTAAGGGAGTAAAGAAAAGTGTGAAAAATGTGTTTTGAGCGGGGAAAGTAAATAAAAGTTAAAATATTAATTGATAAAATTAAAATGGGATTTTAAGTGCCCTTTGGGCACATTCCCCGCCCAACAAAAAAGGTATATAGCTAGCGAGGGGGAAGGCGAGAAAATGCGGTACGTATTGATTTGACAAGTCGGGCAGTTGCGCCCTCAATCGCAAGTAAGTCTTGTGTATATTCTTCTCCTCTTCCATATCGATTTTCTTCTTCAATTTCAGTCAAAGCAGTGGAGGCAGCTGTAGCAATTTGCTCGGCACGGGTACGAAGACCCCGGAGATGATTATCAACAAGACCCCGAATTGAAGATGCCTGACGGTATGGGCGACGTCCAGACTCCGGAACTCCTCTAGCATAAGGACGCCGCGTACGATCATCTTGAGTACGGCGGCCACTACCTTCAGGCTCTTCCGCTCGAACATTAGCGAGAGGAATACCAGACACATCAATAGCCGGTGGTGGAAAGGCTGGCACCAACTGTATATTCGGTGGTGGCAGACTTTGAGGAAGTGCGGAAGATGAAGTACCACATATCTGAGAATTAGGGGTATTTTGGAGGCCCTCACCAATATCGTTTATCGAATGAACTGGTGGGACTGCCATTGATTGAAATCCACTGAGCTTCTGAACACAGGCGAGGAGAGCTTTCGTAAGACTATCCTCGGCTTGAGAACGCTCTGATGCTCCTGGATTAGTGGGATCTTTGGAAATTTCCCCTTTAAGATTTTTACCTTCCTTTTCACCCACGCTATCTTGCCCCACTGTAGTTGAAGTATTTTGTTTTTGAGCTAATGTAGTAACTGCTGGAGCAAATTGATATTGTAACGTAGGTTGGGTGAGCGTTGTCATTACGATTGGTTGTTGTTGAGTGTCTGTTGCCTTTTCTTTCTGTTGTTGAATAGCAGCTAATTTTTCATTTTCTATTTGAGTTGCTATTGGTAAGATTTTAGAAGAAGTATCCTCTTCGAGGATTTTTTCTTTATTATTGTTGTCTTTGAATTTCTTTTTCGGGATTTTCTCCCAGGAAGCCACAAGATTATTCATGTCTCTTTTCTCTTCCTCTGTAGTTGGCTCCCCGAATGTTGAAATATATGCTTGCTGGTGTTGAGTTAAATTCTTTTTAGACATGATGCCAATAATTGATGAAAAATAACTATAATCTATTGATGTATTACAATTATGAGGCAAAATAACGCGGCAAAATTCGAGGCAGGAAATTTCACGAACGGGGTTCGAAACCGCGCAGACCGACAAACACATAGCCAGTATAGTGAATACAATTGTAATGGATTTAATCGGGCGCATAGAACGGGGTATAACAATCCGCACGACGTCCTCATTCTTACTTTCGATTTCGGCTGTGCCTCTCGGTGTTTGAGCCAATTCCGGGTCGGGAGTAGAAGTATGAACCCGATCCGGAATTCCCGGAGTGTTTTGCCTAGAGGCTGGACTACCCTCCCGGGAAGCCGGAAACTCCTCCGACTCGTATGTAAGCAGTTCTAGCGGGAGATAGTCCTCATGAGGCTCTCCCGCTTTCCAACAGGGCTTCCCTGTGGCACGGGCCCTCTGACGACTACGCCTGGAGGATCCCCGTATGCCACCTTTAATGATTAAACATGGCAGACGGGGATGCACCAATGGTTGGCCCTTTCTAGCAAAATAATCCTCGACCGATTCACCCGGCTGGATCAGAGTGACCCAGGCAGGTTGACTAAGCTTTGGGATTACATTGGGCAACCTTTTCCCTCTATAACGAAGATTTTCCCAGAGTAAACACAATAAGCCTTCAGCTTGTCTACGAGGCAACTCCCGAGACCATGTTGGGGGCCACATGCGCCCAATCGCGTTAGGGAGATACTCAGCCATTGTTTGCCCTCGCCGTGGCCAGTCGGGATTGTATCCCTCCTCCCGGCATTTTCTAAAGTATTCACTAGAAGTAAGTCCTGGCTCATACACAGGGGGTACGAGGCAGGGTTGCGCTTGCATTTCTTGAATAGGGAAAAAGTTTGGGATTGCAAGGAAGAGAAGAGTAGTTTGGGAGTTTCGAATGAACTGCCAAATAGAAAATGATTTTTCTGGGCTATGCTTGGCATTTATAAAGCCAAACTTTTGTGATTGAATACTGGGCGGTGCAATGGAAAAGTTTTGGCCCAATGGCCTTGCTCTCTTTCTCCTTCGTGCACCGCCAATTTTTGGCATTCCAATAAACAATTTATTTTTCTGAGAATTGAAGAAGATAGCCATCTGTGTGTTTCGATGGGTAAAAGTTAAGTGAAGTAAACAACCATTTATTTTTGCTTTCTTTTGTTTATTTGATTTAATGTGACGGACAGGCGCTTGTTGAATAATGCGCCATAGTGCGTCTTTAGAATTACAAAAGTTAGCTTTATTTTTGGCCATAGCTAACTTTACACAAAAAGATGAAAAATGTGTAACTTGTGCAGATGTTGGACAGAAAAACATTTTAAAATGTCGAATAGGCAAAAAATAATTTTTTTGTAATTGCCGATTGTTGGATTGGAGTTTGGCCGATTTTTTGTTCAATGGGCATATAGCCCCTTCCCCACCGGCCAAAAAAATAATTATAAAAATTGGGACAAGTTGAGTCGCAATTTTACGAAAAAATTTCAATTTGAGGCGGAGAAATAAGTAAAAGATTATTAATATTGTTAAAATGATAATGAATGTAAAAATAGAAAATATGATTGGTAATGAAGGTAGTAGATAAAACGGATTTAAATTTCCAAGAGTCCATGCTGATGATTTCTGGCTGGACATTGATTGAATGTTTTCCCTTTCTTTCCACGAAAGAGGGATGAAAATTAGTTCTCCTTTAAGGTGAAAATTGGATTCCCCTCCTGGGCATTTAACCGAGCAGGAGGTATCAATTCTTGACCTATCGTATGTAAATGCTGCTGTTCCGACTGTACCGTTTTCAGAACATTGTGCAATGAAGTTTATGCCATCGGCACATGAGATATAAGCAAGAGCATTGCCTAAATCGGTTGTGCAAGTAAAATCCACTTGGACACCTTTGAGGCATTTATAGCAGCCTCTTATTTCCTTAGGAATTACATTACAGGCAGATTCGGTAATTTGAGTGATGAGTTGGAAATTTTCCATTTGTATGTGAATTTGTATCGGCGTATAGGTTTGTTCGACATAAACAGAGTCATCCTCTGTTAGGAAAGTGTGACGGCCAATTGTTAAGGGGAGGCGTAACTCTGGGTCTGCTAATATCGCCTCAGCGTCAAATTCACGACACTGGCAGGTTACGGTATCTCCCGAAATGAGTCGGCACTCTCTGCATGCCTCCTCTGAGATATTACATCCAAAGCCTCGGGCACTCGCTAAATCTGGGCATTTTAAGTCGAGCGGTACATTCTTTGCTAAAGCCACGGAAAATCCATGCGTTAGGAAAGGAGTGCCCAAAATTGGTGCAGGAGGATTGGAAATTGCTATTGGTGTTAAAGAAATATTGTTTGAGTGTTGTGTCCAACCAGGAATTAGAGTCAAGGATTCTTCCTTTGAGTAATCGTTGACTGTAAGCCTAAGGACAGAATTTATGTGGAAGTCCCAAGTAGGGCATTCAAACAATTCATAAACGTCAAAGGACATAGGAACTGCATACCAGCGATAGAAATAACAACTAGCTGTAGGCAGTCCACATCCTTCACTCCAAACCGCAGAAGATTCGATGCATCCACTATTTCCTACATTGTTTGTTAATTCTGCGAGTTCTGGGATGTGAGTTTTTGGTCCAACTCGGGAGCAAAAATTTCCAGAACACGAGCCACTAGTGGGGCATCTCCATACTGAGCGTGTATTTATTTGGTAACTTCTGAGGTAGGCTATTGTCTTAGGATTACACACCAAGTTAAGTGATCGTAAGGTGAGTGTGACTGCTCCTAAAACTTCCCCTCTTTTATCCTTTATCAAAAGATTGTTTGGCTGACCAGCGGGCAACAAACTTAAGGTTGTTGAGCTGGTAATATGACAGTGACGTGTGCCATTCTTCACCCGGCAACTCTCTGACTGTGATATAACCGATACAGTATCAGAGTTGACGAGAAGAATGGTCAGAGAAATGAGGATAGCCAATATTCCATATCGAGCGAGGCGACTGAGGCTCGCTTGTCTAAATTCTCTAGTTTTCCTTTTAACCTCTTTGGTTGCATTGGTGGTTATTTTCTTTGCTGCCGCTTTACTTTTCCCAATTATTTCTCTCTTGATGATTTTGGCGCGAACTCTTTGGCGCCGAAGTAATCTTTTGAAGAATTTGAGGATAAAGCCAAAAGGACGGAAAATCCTTTGCATGGCCCCGCAAATACAACTGAATAATACGAGAAATGGAAAAAGTATGCTGCAGGCTACGAAGGCAGCTGTCTTGGGTTTGCAGCTCGGATTTAATAACAGGTCGAGACAGAAATTACAATCAATTAATTGGCAAGGGTGAAAGGCCGAACATTGGACAGAAACATCGTAAGGACTTTCTTTATTAGTGTCCCAAAAGTTCGCCTTGCACTCGTATTTGTCCAATAACATTTCCTTAGGCAAAATGTGGTCAGTTTCTGGCTGCCCTGGAAATAGGTGGCAGTGATCAGAACAGCATATCTGGACTTTACTAATCCTTTCCGGGGCGAGTATTTTCACGCCGAATTTATTGCAATGAACGATGCACCCTTGACATTTAGAACAGTCGGTACATTCAAAGATTGAGGCATAAACTGGCGATAAAATGGATAGAGTAAGAAACAAAACCAATGGAATGGCGGCTGCTACAGTAATCTTACTGCGAGTTGTCATTCCGTGTTTTGATCCTGCTCCTCTAGGATTTTCTTTTCTGATATTATTTTGTTTATCTATAAGTGGAGGAGGATCTTCTTCCGCCTCCTCTTCAAATGGTGGCATGTTTAATGTAGATTTTGGAGGAACATGATTTGTTCGGTTAGCATCGTGAACATCCTCCGACACAATATCCGGAGGGATGTTCTCTTGTTCAGGTAATTGATTAGTTTGGTCTGGTAGTTGGTGACCCACTTCGAGGGGGTATATTCGATTTACGGGACGAGTAGTAACACGACCGTTAGGCATGCGAAGCTTGACACTCCGGATTGGCCCTGGGTCGCCATTTAATTTCTCTACTCGTGCCAGCGACCAGGTATTTCTTGGCTGTAGTGCCTCTTCAACTAAAACCACATCGCCCAGTTTCGGGGGAGAGTTATTTTGTAGGCGCGGTCCGCTATGTTCCCATTTCGAATTGTCTCGAAGCATAATTAAATATTCCTTTCTCCAACGCTCCCAAAGAGAGTCTAGATTCTCTAATGTCCCTTTCCAATGAGCGAGGAGCTGTTCATGCGGTTGTAGATGGTCAGTCTTCTTGAGTTTATTTGCTGGCTCATAACTGAGAGTAGAGCCAGGATGAATGAAATCTATAGGACGAAGTGGTAGAGGAGCACCTTCACCGTCTGATACATGGGTGAGAGGTCTCGAGTTCAGAGCAGCTTCCACCTCTGCAATGAAGGTGGACAACTGGTCGTAAGGCAAAATTTGCTTGCCTAATGTCCTTTTAAAGCATGATTTGGCTAATCCAATTAACCTTTCATATACACCTCCAGCCCAAGGGGAGAGTGCAGGAATGAATTTCCACTCGATTTTATTTTCAGCCAGGAGAGGTGGTAAGGCTGAACTGATGGCTTTCTCAGCAAGAAAGAAATTTCTTCCGTTATCGCTAAGAACCTTTTCAGGTCTCCCTCTCCTACTAATAAATCGACGGAAGACATTAATGAATGATAGTGCGGTGAGATCAAGTGAAGGCTCGAGATACACAGCTCTTGTCGTTAGACAAGTGATGAGTACCAGCCAACACTTAATTTGCACTCCGTTGAATTTTGTAAGCGTAGGACCGGCGTAGTCAATTCCAATCGACTGGAATGGACGTCTCTGTTGAACGCGGTCAGAAGGAAGCGGTGGCATCTCAGGTAAGGCATACTTATAGGAATTCATTTTCCTACAGGCCAAACACTCAGAAATGACACTTCGCACTGCTTGACGGGCTCTAGGTTGCCAATATTGTGTTAGATATTCTGTTAAAGTCCAGTCTACTCCCCCATGGCATAAATTTTTATGTATGTGAGCTATGAGGAGTTTGCCGGCACTTGAGTTTTTTGGTAGCAGAATTGGATGGATTAAGCCCTCCGGGCTTTTACTGTTTGTTATCCGGGTTTGAAGGCGGATGATTTCCTGATCGTCTGTTATGTTTTTGTATTTCAGAAGTTCCTCTGAGCATTCTCGTTGCTCCCATTTAATTAAATATCTCTCTGCCAAGGTGATGTCCGCGGCTGTTGGAGGCCCATTTTCGGAGACTGATTTTAGGCCAATGGTGGGGGCTCCTTTTATCCCGAGTATAACCTTGATGAAACGGAGTATGTAGATCATAATTCTTCTGGATTTGGACCAAGAGCTCGAGCGGTTCAATAGCTGATGGCTTTCGCGCGAGGTCACCTGGACTGGGAGAGATAAAATTTGGTCAGTGTAGATTTCTTCAGTTTCGTTTTCTATGAGGTTAAATGAGTCGAAAGTCGGGTCCTGAGGCCAGTTGGCTCTTCCTTGTGCCAACCATTTGGGACCGGACCACCATAACCGACTCTGACTAAGCTCTTGAGGGGATACTCCCCTGGTGGCTAAGTCAGCCGGATTTTCATCAGTTCGAACGTAGTGGAATGTTATGTTGACGTGTTTCTTTATCTCATCAAGCCTCCTTTGAACAAAGGTGGGTTGATTCTGTTGTGACTTGACCCATGAGAGGGCTATTTGGGAATCGCTCCATAAGTGAATTTCAGCCTGAGGCACTCCTATTTCTTTCTCTATATAGGCAGTGGCTCGGACTCCGATGAGAATGGCGATCAATTCCATTCGTGGAATTGTCAAAGTTTTGCCTCCCTTTTTAGGCTTGAGGCGATTTTTTGAGAATATGAGTGAGGTGGTTACGGTATTTTTATTCACACCTCTTAGATAAATAGCGGCAGCGTAGGCGCATGATGAAGCGTCTACGAATGTGTGAAGTTCAATTTTGTCGGTACTAGTCGAGAGTGCCCTCCGAGGAAGAGAAATGCTTGAGTCTCGCCACCCTTTGAGAAAATGTTCCCAAACGGACGATTCTTCCTCGGAAAGGGGACTGTCCCAGTCTCGTCCCTCGTCCCATAGTTTCTGAAAGAATAACTTGGCTGGGAGGATTGAGGGAGATAGTAGGCCTAGCGGGTCATAAATGCCGGCTAGAGAACTGAGGACAGCTCGCCGTGAGGTGTTCGATTTAACTCCTTCTTTCGGTAAGAGGAAACTAAGTTTGTCTGTGTGTGTATTCCAACGCATTCCGAGGACTTTAGGTTCCTTTGAGTCTAGGCGGTCCTTTTCCGGAATGGCTTTCATGAGTTGACTGGAATTTGATGAAAATTCACGAAGATTCATTCGTGCGTCGGAAAATATCTGTTTTGCCCTTTGGCACTTGTCAAGGAGTTCAGGCCAAGTTTCCGCGCCTAAATGGAGGTTATCCACATAGAGGCTGTTGGCTAGTTCCGCTGCAACTCCTTTACCGTATTTGCCAAGATGGTGACGAATTACTCCCGCTAATAAATAGGGGGAGCAAATTACGCCAAAGGCCACTCTTGCAAATCGGTAATATTGAATGTTTTCTCCTTCGGGTGGTCTAGAAATGTCCTTCACCCAAAGAAATTTGGCGAATTCACGGTCGGAAGGATGTAATCCGACCATTAAAAATGCAGATTCTATATCGGATATTGCGACATATTTTGGTAGTCGGAACCGAATTAGCAATCCGACTAACTCTGGCAGCAAGACTGGCCCTCGCAGCAGGCAATCATTTAACGATGGTTGCCCCCGAGGATGAGCGCTGGCATCGAAGACTGGCCTAATTTTGTGAGTAATAACGGCATGATGGGCCAAATAGTGTTCTTGGCCTTCAGTATTTCTTTTTGCTGGTTCAATGATTCCTTGCTTCAGGTAATCTAGGAAAACTTTATTGTATTTTCCCAATAGATCGGCTGATCGATGAAGGCTAGTGTAGGTGGAACAAAGTCGGCTGAACGCCATTCTATAATTGCTTGGTAATGGGGCTCTAGGTTCGCGCCATAACCAACTAACTGAGTATCTTCCTTCATCGTCCTGAGTTATTGATGTTTCCAATTTATTTATGGCTATCTGGTCGTCGTCGGCAGCGGGATTTTCCTTAATTCCGATGCTCTCTAAACTCCAGAATTCCTCTATTGTATTTGATGGTGGCATTTGGTCGACACACGTTTTGCCTACCGCGGCTAGAGAATGCGACAATTTACCTCCCTGAGGACTCATGTCGGATTCACCTCCCACGACTGGACCAAATACTGTTTGTATGACGAATAGACCTGGGGCAACTTCAGTCTTGCCCATAAAATATTTCCAGAAATGTCGGGTACCAAGCATGATCCCCGGAACCTCCGTAGACAACTCAATCGCTCTACGAACTTCCGGTAAATCGGTAGCTCGGGTAGGCATTTCGGCTACCCAGTTAGCCATCTCAAATGATGTACTTATTTCTTTTGTCCAATTAAGTTCCAGATCTTCCCATCCCCCGTCTTCCCTTGCTATCGCAACGGCGTAAGACGGAGAACGGATCCTGATTGGGTCACGCATCGTTCCTCCAAATCCGTGGACCTCAACATCGTCCTTCGCAATTTGAGGAGGGCGTAACTGGTTGGCGAGTGAACTTGAAATATAACTTAACTGGCTTCCAGGGTCGAAGAAAACAAATGCTGGAATTTCCTTAAAAAGCTTTTTCGGTGAGGCAACTGCTATCTTTCTAGTCATAAGATACGCAGTTGGCTTTTTACGTAAATGTCCGTAGGCGACGGCGGAAATTGCTTTGCTCGTCTCCTCTTCTTCTGTGTTAGTGATTGGTTGGGTAAGATTTGAACCTGTGCCGGGACCCTTATCTCTGGTCGCGGCCATTTGAGAAAACTGCTTGTTTGGTTTTTGCTTGTTTGGTGGATGATTCGGTGCCTTAGGTGTAATATTTGAACGACCTTTCGTCCTCCTGACATTGCGCACAAACTCTAAAGGAAGGACATTCTCTAACAAAATGACCTTCGTTTAAGCAACGCATGCATCGTCCTTGTTCCTTTAAGCGACGAAGGCGGTCTTGAGGCGTCGGATATTTAGGGCATTGTGAGGGAAAATGTCCGAGAGTGCCACACAAGCATAATTGACAGTCAAATATGATAGATGATAAAATAACCACTAATATGCTAGTTATCTATAATTGAACATTCATAGTCTGAAGGATTCATGATAACGAGGAGATGAAAATTTAAATTTTTATTATTACAAAACTATTATTTAACCAAATAAAAAGGATTACCAACACATTTGCAACAATTTACTTTAAAATTATTCCAAAGTTGCTCGTCAATAAGACCATGACCATAATTGTAATCCAACAGAGTATTTTGTAAAATTATATAGCTCATTATACCATTACCTATTGCAACACCCTTAAAATCATTTTTAAAAATTAATACTCGATTATGTTGGGTAGGTATCTAAGTAATAAAGCAGCCGTCAAGGCTTAGACGTTTCTATGTAGTCTTGATACAGTAATATCAGGCAAGTAGCAGCGATAGTCTAGTTGGATCATACGCCCAGATAGTCCCATATCTAATACGTCTGTTCAGCCCAGACATCATTTCAACCTTCTACTCACCAGTGATTTCAATATCTACTCACTCGTATGGCTCTGGGAGCTAGCTCCGGAGCCCGGCTCCTGAACTGGCTACGCAGAGTTGGCAGCCAGAGCTAAGGTTTTAAAAGCCCGAAGCCAAGAGCCGGAGCCAAGATTTTAAAAGCCCATAGCCGAGCCAACAAATGCCAAACACCCAGCACTGGAAATAAGGGATTTGAGAGAGTTTGCCTATAGTCTAAAGAATTGTCTTAGCTTTTAAATTACCTTTAAATTCAAAGGAGTTTCTTTCATATTATCCACAATTTTAGAAGCAAGCATAGAAAGATAGGTACTCGCATAAGACTCGCCAGTGAGAAATAAGGGATTTGCTTTAAGAGAAGGATATTTCTTCAAAAAATCTTTTAATGCTGCATAATTGGCTACAACAACCTATAAATTTTATTGAAAATATAAGCCATCAAAATAATAATAATTTAATACCTCATTATCACCTGTAGTTACATTTTTGGGTATATTTTTGTAAGAAAATCCAACCCAAGAGGGGGATTCTAAAAATAAAACTGAGGCAACTTTATTCCATGAATAAGGATTTTGGCGAAGAGTTTTGCCATCTTTGTTGATTAGATATGGGCCTAATTCATTGAATAAACCACCAAGAGATGAGCAGCCAGGACCTCCATTTAGCCACAAAACCTGTGAGAATTTTATGATAATTTTTGAGAATTATGGGCGTTAACCAATGGATCTGTTTTTGGTTTTCCTTGGGATTCCACAAACCAATAAAAAAATAAATTGTCGTTTCCTGCATCCAAATATCCTTAAAAATTATTTAATTTAATTCAAGATATATTTTCTAATTTTATAGAATTATAATATCGTGAAGACTATCATGGGAGAATTATCGAATAGAATGACACTAATTGAATGTTACTATTAATAGAATGACAAATTTCAGAGGCTATAAGTATAAAATAGATGACAGCTTCTATTTGAATGACACCTCTAAAGGACTGATATTTTTAAAATTTTGTATGTATTAATTGGGATAAAGATGATTTTGAGGAATATCAGGGGGGCTGAATGAATGTCAGGGGAACTCTAGATATGTATAGGAGATCGTAAGTGATATTATAGTTGTGAAAGGAGACTATATGGTGAAAGGCACAACTTTTGAAGCAAATTTGTCTCGATCAAATATTAAAAAAGGTTATTCAAGTGTTCTCATTCATATTGATGTTTCGATTTTTACAATATTTCTATTAATTTTTGTTCTTGATCTATCTCATAGTACTACTAAATTGTTACTATAAGATGGCATTTAATCCCCATATTTTTCCATTTTTTAAAAATTTACCCGAATAATGTTTAAAATTAAGCGTAAAATTAATCCCCGGTAAGGAAATAATTTCATCCGACTGACAACATACAATTGAATTTAAATATAATTTAAATAAAATAGTTAATAAAATTAGAAGAAGCATTTAAAATTATTTTATAATAAATTAAATAAAATATTGATAAATTTATTTAATAAATTAAATAAATCCAAAATTAGAAAGCCAGCTAATTTTTGAAGTTGATGTTTTGTGTTTTAAAAAAGAAAATTAAATTTTGTTTGTACAGACTTTCTTAAAGGAATTTTTTAAATTTTAATACGCAGGTATATCCATTTTTCGATACATCTTCTAAAAAAAGACCCATTTAATAATTTATTAATTTAAAATTTAAATAGGGACCGTGCATAATTTTTAAGAAAAAAATCTTCAAAATATCGAAAGGAAAAAGATAAAAAATATTGAAAATCGAAGGCAAAACATTTAAATCCTAAATTCGAGGCTGTTCCTAGCCTAAAAGATTTATTTGGGTTTTGCACTATAAGGAACTCTATATTTTTTTCCTGAATTCTTATGACTATGAAATGCACAAAAAACATGTTTTGTCTTGTTTTAGGTCTTCTACTAGAATGGTTCCATATTTTCCAATTTCGTCATTATGCACATATTTTCGGTACACCTCATAAGGGCTGGGGATATAAGGGGTAATCTGGTGGATATAAAGGGATTAGAGGGACTTCTTAAGGGGATTAGAGGGACCTCTTAAGGGGATTAGAGGGACCTCTTAAGGGGATTAGAGGGACCTCTTAAGGGGATTAGAGGGACCTCTTAAGGGGATTAGAGGGACCTCTTAAGGGGATTAGAGGGACCTCTTAAGGGGATTAGAGGGACCTCTTAAGGGGATTAGAGGGACCTCTTAAATCCATATTTCAAGATTTTATATCCATATTTTTTGATTTTATATCGCTAGTAATTTTTTAAATAAAAATATTAAAAAATTAAAATTTTAATAAAACATTAATACCGTATTTCCTATATTAGAGCCCCATGGGGCTCTATTTTTCAACTATCCTCCAAGGTGGGGCTGTATTAAAGGGTGGGGCTCTAATTGAGGGTGGGGCTCTATTTTTCAACCCTCTCTTGAGACAAAATCCCATTTATTATATCCATCGCAACTAGAGATAGGCCGGAGGGGTTGGCCAATAAAACCGAAAAATAGCGAAAGAGAATCAATATTTTTCAAATTTTCAAAAAAATTAAAACTTTTTAAGCAATGAATAACAAAATAGTCACAATAATTCAATAAGAGTAAGATTAATATTAAATATTAATAGATTTGGACGGATTAAAGGAAATATTAGGGGACTAGTGTTTGACATCGATGGATCAGAGGTATAAGAGTGGCTTTTAAGGGATTATGGGGAATACAGAGGATTAAGCTTATATTGAGAGATTTAGCGGGATTAAGAGGGATATTCTGGACTAGGGGTATTAGGAGGCAAATGAAGGGATTTTGTTTGATGAAGCTTTTGAACAAGTTCCAGAACTGGAACCGATTTTGGAGAAATTTTGGAACTTCATCACTGATTATAAGCGAGATCTCTAATAGATCTTTAATAATCTCTCGAATTATCGCCAAGTGCCTAACACGATTGCAACCCTTCATATTGAAACCCTTCAAAAATTGCAACCCTTCATAAATTTATTTTATTGGAGATAATAGGAGGGATTTGGAGGAATATAGGCGATTCTAGAGTATTTGGGCGGATATCGAAGTTATCCCCTCCTTTTCATTTCTATATTCCTATGATCCCTCCTCCTTCTTGATCGCGATATCATCGAGATCCATCCCCTTTATTTCCTTAACTCTCTCAATATATCTTAAAAGTTACTGGGATATTTTTTCCTCCAATATATTTTAGGCGGGGCTGTATTTGGGGTGGGGCTCTAATTGAGGGTGGGGCTCTATTTTTCAACTATCCTCCAAAGTGGGGCTGTATTAAAGGGTGGGGCTCTAACAGAGGGTGGGGCTCTAATATAGGAAATACGGTATATTATAAAAATCCACATTTTATCATGAAATATTCTTATCTAAAGGAAAAATTTCAGTTCTTTCTTGATTTTTTATTAGAATCTTTAGGTAAGCCTAGTCTTCGGATCGTTATATGTAGTCTATTCATTATATTTAATTAATACACATATGTTTATTGTCATCATTTTATCAAGATTAGAAATCAAAAATATTAAACCCAGATGATAAACCAAAAATCGTAATTATGTAAATGAAATTAATTCAAATATCCCATTTAAAGCCTTAAATCCAATATTATTTTCTTTACAGCGGTTTATTATCCAAAAATTGTTTAAACATATACAATGCTTCCTGCGGTTTAGACTGGGGGACCTTAATAAATTATTAAAAATAATTTAAAAAATATATTTTATTTTTTAAACCGTGTGGCCGGCTCCTCTTACTAAAAATAAAAGAATGTTTGAAAAAATTACTATAATTTTATTTAATACCTGTAGTAAAGGTTAATCCATTTTTGTATACCGTTGCAAACCCACCAACTTGTTCATTTACAATCCAGGCTTGTTTTGGCGTTTCTACCTTTAAAAATAAGTATATGTAGGTATATTATTTAAAGTTACTACCAGACCAGGTCACAGATACTGATTTTGGTATCCGTATCCGGATATTTACGGCGGATATCCGCAGGCATTTTGGTATTATCTGTATCAATATCCGTATCCATGACCAGGTCTGGTTACTACACTAATTACTCTTGATACACTAATTAGTCTTGATTAAAGGATCAAGAAGAGCGGAATTCTGCCAAAGCGGAACAAGAAGGACAGCACACCCTGGTTTCATACATAATTTGTTCTGAATATTCGGATCTATCAACCTTTATAGTTTTATTCCTTACCTTCACTCATTTATTCATAAAGAGGTATTTGTTGGGAAAATGAGAGAAACTAATCACATATCGTATTTAAGTTTGACCTTGTAAGGACACCACATAGATGTCATATGGCCGCATTATTTAAGCTTGATATGATATCATACTTATTACATCATTTTCTAAATGGATTGAAACACAGATGAGACATATTATGGAATCATACTGCTTATCTTTAACTGGTTTAATGTATGAACCGCACTTTATGTATCCTTATAAAACCTAATCTACTCATTCAGTAAAATTAATTTAAAGATAAATTTTTCAACTTCAAATCCAAGTTGTTCGGTAAAGCGTTGTCCGATCAAAAAATTACAAATCACATCTAAATCGCCGTAATAAAAAAGTATGCGAATATTAGCATTTAAAATAGTTTTTGTAAAATTGGCCATTTCTTCTAAACATTATTTAATAATTAATTTTATTTTTAAATTTAAATCAACTATAAATCGTCTTATAATTATGGTAAATATCATCTGAACATTCTTCCCATTTAATACTTAAGTTAGACGGAATATTCAATGCTTTTTGTACTAAAATATTAATTTATAATTAATTTCCAATAAGAAAAATAACCATCAGGCATGTTTAAGTAATGTTCTGAAGCAGAAACTGAAATTAAATTTTTTTATTTAGAAAGTAAGGAAGAGAATGATCCGGCTGGCTTACATTTAAAACGCTCACTAGGCGGGAGGTTTAAGATTTATTAAAAGAGAAAGCAGCGTCCCGGTAGCTCGGTAAGTACAGCACCTGTACGTGGTGCGCGAAAGCGCTTAGCAAAAACTGCCAGGTGGTCGCAGGATCCAAGTCTGCCCGGGAATAAACTCTTACCTCGCTCTTACTAGAATTAATAATAAGCAATTTAGTAAAAAACTGATAGTGTTTTTTTTGGAAATTGGAACTGAGAAAAACGTTCTTAACCAAAAGTCTTGGCTCTTTTTCCTGCTTAGACGGGAAACATACAAAAGCTCTTGTAGGGTGAACAGACACAAAGCTCTTGCAGTCCTTATTAGGTGATTGAATAACTCAAATGAACTCAAATGTTATCCAAGTCCTTGTACGGCTGATTTTTCGCAATGAGAAATAATATTTTCAAGCTCTTAGAAAAGCCGGGAATAATTATTATTTATTAATATGATTTTTTCTTACCATCTGTGCAGGGGAGTGTATTAAAATATAATGGCCGATCCTTTCTAGCCAGTCTATTCAAAAGTAAACTGCTAGTTTTAATTTTAAGTTTAGATGCAATTGTTCTGTTTGCTGGTTCTAAATTTAAATTACTACAAAATTAAAAAAATATTTGTACCACAATCATCATAAATATCGTAAGGATTTAGCAAATCATTAGTATAACCAGGATATAATTCCATTTGCTAAAGGTTTATAGTTTTATTAACATTGCCAAATTAAAATTTTACCATATCTCCACATGTCGTGTTTTCAGGGATGCTTAAAATGTCACAACCATCTGTAAAAAATTAGGATATTAATTTAGAAAGCATACAATCTAAAATTTGCTGGGATAATCCACATATGGAAAACATATCGGGGTTTATCGAACCTTGTATTCCCAATCCACAGGAATCTGTTAGTTATGTGGGGGCCTAGTATAAAAGCAGTCTGTAGAAAATTGGTCGGCACCTGAGAAGAGGCACCTGAGAGTGGGATACCTGGGAGGGAGGCAGCTGCCGACCAAGAGATCAGTCTTGTCGGTACCTGCCTGTACTTAGTTATTCCTGCTATTTGCCACCTTCGCCATTCATATATTTAGTATTCGGATAAACATGTATTCTATTCTTGTTTTATTATATTAGTCACTAGGTTAGACCGCACCCTAGGACATACCAGAATCTATAATCGAAAGGATGTGGAATCATAGATATTTTATATGTATAGCTTTGCATTCTACCAACGAACCCAACTGAAAAATATTTTTTAAACTAACCAATGCAGCCATTACAGCATTGATTTTGAAATTTTTGCCAAACTTCTTCATCAACCAAGCCATGACTATAAAGGTATAAAGGTAAAGTGTTTGTATTAAGGATATCACTCAGAATTCCATTACCAATCGCTACACCCTTTAATAATATTAAGATATTTATTATGAATAGAGACACACACAAGGTGCCTCTTACATCAAATTCAAAATTATACATATGTATACCGTATTTATTCTAATAGAGTGGCCGCCACTCTATTTTTCGATACCCTTAAAATGGGGCCATTCTATTGGAGGGGCCATTCTAATGGAGGTGGCCATTCTATTTTTCATAGGTAAGAATCAGAGATAGGATGAATCAAATGTTCGATAAAATATTTTCCGACTTCGAAATTTAATAGATTTTTCTTATAAAATTCTAAATTTTCGACTTAGGTTAGTGAATTTTCTTCTCGTATCACTATAAAACATAAGAGCTTTTTCCCTGCGGGGCTAAAAAGGCAACTTTTGATGTACTTCGGTGCAACACAATCAAAATTTCCAGTACATTTGGCTCTTAAAATTTCGTAGGATCTTGGAATTTGGACGTAATATACTGGAATCGGAAGAGATTTATTCAATCCATGAATATCTAACCTTAATTCCTTGTTATTAGTTATATCAGTAAATTGTTGTAATTTCGTAATATCACTTCTAATCCTCTTAAATCCCTGATATCCCTCTTAATCTCCCTGTTATGACTCCAGATTTGCTAAAAAATATTATGATTATCCTAACTAAAGAGTACTATTTAACAGGTATTAAGAAAATAAAGAAATGTATTAGGTATATGTTTTGTAGTTAAAAGGGCCATTCTATTGGAGGGGCCATTCAAATAGAGGTGGCCATTTTATTTTTCATTACCCCCAAAAAGGGGCCATTCTATTGGAGGGGCCATTCTATTAGAGGGGCCATTCTATTAGAATAAATACGGTATGTACCTTTAAATTTATTTTTGTATCCTTGATGCCTTCCAAAATTTTAACAGCGAGCAATGGAATATATGTTCCTGCATAAGACTCACCAGCGAGATAAAATGGATTTGATTTAAATAAAGGATATTTATTGAAAAAATCTTTTAAAGCTTCATAGTTAGCTACAGCAACCTGCAAATAAATTTATGAGAGGGTCGTACGAGAATCTGGAGGGTCGAACGACAATCGAGATTTATATCTTGAAGAAATGATCCCGATGTCTGAGATTTTTCTTCGGGATATCGTTTCTGTCAGGGCTTAATATAAGATAACTAAAAATTTCTTTAAATGATATAAATTGGAGGCATCGTTTAAGCTCCCAGACATGTGACTCCAGACATGTGTGCTCCCAGACATGTGTGTTTAAGCTCCCAGACATTCTAAAAATGTCTCTTAAATCGAGCTTTACTTAATCTTGGGGTATCTCACAGTAAAGCATGACTTTGGCATAAAAAAGTACCTCATCATCATTTGTCAAAACATTTTTATTTCTTGTGTTATACGAAAATCCAACCCACGCAGGGGATTCTAAAAATAAAATTGAGGCATAGTTATTCCATGAATAAGGATTTAGGCGAAGTGTTTTGCCATCTTTGTTGATTAAATAAGGGCCCAATTCTTCAAATAAACCACCAAGAGATGAACAACCAGGACCTCCATTTAGCCACAAAACCTTTAGAAATTGTAGGGAATCATTGAAAATTGTAGTCGCTAACCAATGGATCTATTTTCGGATTTCCTTGGGATTCCACAAACATATAGTGAAATAAATTGTCATTTCCTGCATCCAAATAACCTTAAAATAAATTTTGAAAAATTAAAATTAAATAATCTACCTGAATAATGTTTAAAATTAAGTGTTGCGTTTAAGCCTGGTAACGATTTAATTTCAGCTGGATTATTATTTATTTTCGATGATCCATAAATTAGATTTATTAAAATACAAAATTGGAGAACCCATAAATATATTCTGGGCATTTCAAAAGGGTTTAATAAAAAATTTTATTTTTAGCCAAATTTTTGGTTAAGGTTTTTGTCTTTTATTCGAATTTATTCTGTATGTATAAATCAAAAATTGGATATAATTTTCTCGTTTATATTTTTAAAAAAAAAATTATAGTTTATAATTTATTAACTTAAATTAACGCATTTGGTTAAGCATTCAGCTAACATCGGGCTTTAGCCTCTCCTCAAAGAGAGAGGAGGGGAGCCATTTGATTTTTAATCCATAATTATTTAATTGTTGGCAAAATTTTGAATGAGAGCTCCAAAAAATTTTTTATTTATGTAATGCTGAGCTAAAAATAAATTTAATTATAAAATATAAATTCAAAAAACGTGGAATTTTAAAAATTGATTTTACTTTTTTCCAAGTTTGACATGTATTAAAAATGAAATTTAAATTTACTCATAATGTATAGCCAGTGGATAGTTAAATTATGGCTAGTACAGGAGGGAGGGGAGGGATTTTTGCCAACGTTGTAGTTTGCCTTTTTTTGCAATCGTCTCTTGTGCCCGCCCCTGGTCCACATGTCGTAGCTAATTAGTCTAAATAATTTTTAAAATTGAGTTTTGCGACTAAACTTGGTTATAACAGAATTATATTTTTTTAAATTTATTTTAATAAAAATATTTAAAATTATAATTGCAATAATATATTTAAAAAATCACAAATTTATCCCCACCAAAAATTTATTTTTAAAAAATTTGTATCCCATATATAGCTTAATATTTTTCTTAAAACATACTCTACAAAGGTTTATTATCCAAGAATTGTTTAAACATATACAATGCTTCTTTCGGTCTAGACTGGAGGAGTTGGGCTTGGCATTACATGCAACTGGAATTGGGGTTCGACCCCTACGATATTATAAGCATCAAAAAACTGCGATTTTTTTCAAAATTGTTAAAGTACTTTAATTAATTATTGCTAAAGAATTAAGAAATTTTCAAAAATTACATCATTATCTTTATATTTATTTTTTCGTAGACAAATTACAAAATTAATATTTGCACTTTAAGGCAAATACCACGAGAATTTGATTAGTCGATATCTTTGATGCTCTGTGTGATTTACGCTTCATTATACACTTAAATTTTATTAATGTTTAAAATAATACGTTAATTAATTCTTTCTTAAATTGTGAAATTGCTACTAATTTTCTTTAACTAGAAAATAAAATACTTTTTGTTAAAAATTGTCATAAATTTATTTCCAAGGGAACAAGCAACCGCATTCCCTATACTACATATATGCATCAAAATTCATACTCGCGTTACCGCGAGTGGTTGGAAGCTCGTACAAAATTCGTACCCGTACCTGTGTGCGAAGTACGAGTACGAGCAAAAAATGGACATGTGCGGGTACGAGTACGAGCAAATTTCAAAATTCCAACCGTTGGTTACCGGGCATGTTGTAGATAAATTTTCTAAATTTCAGATGATTAAATTTAATTTTACATTTCTCATATATTTAATTATATTTTTGAAAATTCAATGCGCTGCGAAACTCATTCATGTTGAAGTGAAAATTAAAGATGATTGGAAAGAAAAAAGAGAATTTATTTATTTAGAAAATGTTGAAATAAAAGATCGTTTTGTAGTGAAAGTAATTAAAAAGTCAAATAATCAACATGATGGCTTTAATAAAAATATAGAAGGATTTTTAAGTTCAATTGACTTTAATCTAGATAAAAATATGTTTGAAGTTGAAATAAGTGATAAATCAAAACATATTCCATCTGATCAATTAAAAAAGAAAATTTTGATTGAAATTACTAATAATGAAATAATTCAAAATTTTCTGCCTGTGTTTGAAAAAATGGTATATTTTGATTAATAAAATTTTCATTCTACAGTGTCACAACTAGAGGCAGGCGCGGAACGGGATCACGATCCCGAAACCCCGGATTTTTTTGATTTTCGGGATCCGGGATTTTTTCAGGATTTATCCTTCGGGATCCTGTCCCGGCATCGGTTAAGAAAAAAAATCCCGACTCGGGATCCCAGAAGTGCGATTTTGCCGACCTCTAGTCACAATTATGTGTGTTAAGAAATTATAAGCGCACTTGAAAACGCACTTTACAAAAATTTCGGTGAACATTTCTTTTGATAACAAGTAGAAAATTTAAAAGAACGAAGTCTATAAATGACTTTTTCATAAAGATCCAAAAATCGGCCGCTAATACTACTCTAATTTGTAATACATTTAAGGTACTCCGAAATAATACTTTTATTGAAAATAATAATTGTTATGAAACTTCAATATTGTACAAGAATGAAAATAATTTTAGCTCAATTGAAGAAAGCATAGAAAATTACAAAGACAAAATTTTATCAAGTTATTGGACAGAAATTAATTTAATTGGATATAAAATTGAATTGTTAGAAAAACAAAAAATTGAATATCCGAAAGAATTACAGAGCGAAATTATTTACATTGGAAATAAAATAAGTAATAAAAATTTTTAATTTTTTTTAATCCCATACACCAGAGGTGGGTCGGAATTCCGAGTTCCGACTTTTGAGCCAATTTCTATTTCCGGCTCTTCCGATTTCCGACACCTCTGACTGTTCCGATCCACCTCTGCCCCACCCCCCTCCTCACATATGTGAACACATCTATGATGATATTTCTACTTGTGCTAAAATTTGTTTCTTCCGTTAATAATACCGCGCGTTTTATGATTTATTTCTAAATATTATAGATCAACTCAATGAGAAAAATAAACGACACTGTTTCAATTGTAACACTACACAGGCGTACAACTGGTATATATACCTTGAGACATACAATTTATGCAAGGATTGTTACCATTATATACGTAGAAATAACGGAGAAAATAGACCAAAAATATTTTGGATTAAAACTAAAATGGTTCATAATTGTTAAAAAATTTTTTCTATTGAATTTAAGGAGGATCGACACTGTGCAATTTGCCATGCTACAGAAACTCATATTTGGATCCGTCATTCAGAACCTGGGCAATATTTATGCTTTTCCTGTTACGGTAAACAAAGATATATAAAGAAGAAGCAGATGAAATATTTAAAAGAAAACGAGTCTAAAAATAAAAACAAATTAGATTTTGAAAAAGAAATGGAATCAAAAATGCGCTTATTTATACTAATGTTCGATAAATTCCCAGATAAATGTCCAAATGTCCGCAAAAGGCATCTTTGATAAGAAAATTTTTCTGCATTTTACTCCTTTGCCTCTGTTGATTGGTGACCAGAGATTGGTGACTATTACGATTTCCGACGTTTTTTCCTTCCAATTTCCGATTTCCGAAAAAATTTTGATTTCCGATTTTCGACTTTTGAGTCAGTTCCGATTTCCAACACCTCTGACAGTTCAGACCCACCTCTGCAGGTGTCGGGTAGGATGATGGCTGACGGTTTAGCGCAGGTTCTATTATGGAAAATGAACTATGGAAAAATGGCTTTTTATTTCCAATCTAAAAAATAATTTTTTAAATTTATTGTATACAGAAATGGTCCTTAGATTTTAAAAGAATTGAAAATAATTTTCAGGTCGAATCTCGGGTCGAAAAAAACATTTTTAGGAAGCAATAAAAGCCTTTGTGAAACTATTTATATTAGTTTGATAAACACGTAATTCTGGGCCATTTCTAATCTTAAAAAAATTGAGTCTTCATAAATGTTATCCTTCATAAAATTAAACAAAATACTCAAACTAAATCTATAGATTTAATATTTTTCATAGTAACAATTAAAGAATTTATTTTTCATTGAAATTACATAGATTATTATTTTATAAAGTTTTATAATCTGTTCAATAAACTCAGAAAATTAAAGCTAGAAAATCATAATAACTTAAATATTATTTATTCGTTTCCTGTTTTGTTTGATTTTTATTCGTTCAATTATTTTTTGTTGTTTTCTGTAACAAGCTTTACATATATATTGCCCGGGAATTGAATGACAGTACCATTTTGGTGTTTTTGTTGATCCGCAAGTAAAACATTTTCGATCTTTCGTGATTCGCTAAATTATTTATATAAATAGAAGATGAAACCAGATCTCAGACAAAAAATTCTTTAAAGCTATTTTTCTAATTTTCGATGAACTGATCTTGTCTAGAATGCTTCTAATTAACTTGTTCCTTTTTTCTAAGTTCCTATTTTCCACAAGTGCAAAAGAAATGTTCTTGTCAGTATTTATAATTAAGGCTCAAAATTATATGGAAATCCATATTTTTTTTCGTGAATTGCTTATGGTGTGAAACGCACGAATAACACACTTTCCGTGCTGGTTCCTTGCCTAATAATGGCATTTAATATGCTCGAAACAATTAAAACTACTCATATACTTTTTTAAAAACATTGTTAATTAAAATATGAATAAATTTAAACCATTTTAGTTTGACGCAAAAATCCTTCTGGTCTCAATTTGCCATTATAGTATATTTTATACGAACGACATGGATCGCACAAATAATGTTCTTTTAGATAGCTATGCCATTTTTTGGCAATTTTAAATCTACAACTGAAACAGTTTCGTTTATTTCCTTCAATTATTCCTCCTATAATATTAAAGAATAATATTTATATTATTAGGCATATAAACAAATAAAAAATTAAAAAAAACTATTTACTTATTTCATTGCCGATGTAAATAATACTACTTTTTAATTCTTTCGGATATTCAACCTTTTGTTTTTTTAACAATTCAATTTTATATCCAATTAAATTAATTTCCGTCCAATAACTTGACAAAAGTTTGTTTTTATAATTTTCTATGCTTTCTTCAATAGAGCTAAAATTATTTTCACTCTTGTACAATATCGAAGTTTCATAACAATTATTATTTTTAATAAAATTATTATTTCGGAGCACCTTAAATTTAACAAATTATATTAGTTATAGCGGCCGATTTCCTTCTCATTGCTGTTACTTTTTTGTACGATAGTAAGTTGTTAAACTAAGGAATCGAATTTCTATTAATCAAAATATACCATTTTTTCAAACGCAGGCAGAAAATTTTGAATTATTTCATTATTAGTAATTTCAATCAAAATTTTCTTTTTTAATTGATCAGATGGAATATATTTTGATTTATTACTTATTTCAACTTCAAACATATTTTTATCTAGATTAAAGTCAATTGAACTTAAAAATCCTTCTATATTTTTATTAAAACCATCATGTTGATTATTTGTCTTTTCAATTACTTTCACTACAAAACGATCTTTTATTTCAACATTTTCTAAATAAATAAATTCTCTTTTTTCTTTCCAATCATCTACAATTTTCACTTCAACACGAATGAGTTTCGCAGCGCATTGAATTTTCAAAAATATAATTAAATATATGATAATGATAAAATTAAATTTAATCATCTGAAATTTCAAAATTAAATGCTACTTTTTTGTTGTTTTTTTTTCTTTGAAAATAATGGTCTACTTTTTAATTCTTGATTATCCCTAAAATTCATTAAGTAACCTACCTCTAAAATTCTTGATTATATTTGTTCCTTATTTAATTCTCTATCTTATAAACATTAATTGATCTCATTATCCGTAATATGAAAAAGTTATGATGGGAGGAATAGTGTGCAATAACATTCTGATTACCCTGTATTTTATTTTTATTTATTTATTCTGAGCAACCACAGGTACAAATAATTGTACTCTTACGTGGAAATACAATAAAAGCGATAAAATTAATAAAAAAAATTAAATTACAAAAAATTTAAAAAAATAAATTAAAAGGTAATTTGGTCAATGGGCTAAGTCAAATTATCATAAAATTATTAAAAAAAAAATAAATTTATATATTAATAGTATAGGATAGGAGCCATTCAAAGTTAGTTACTGAACTAGGGTGTCAATACTTTTCTTAAAATTTTTAATGTTGGATAACTTTGTAATTTCAGCAGGCAAACTATTCCATTTAAGTATCATTCTAATAAAGAAATCTTGCTTATTTCTAAAATCATATTTTGAATTAAGTATAAAATGCGGTTTTCAGCTACAGCGCTTAGAAAAAGTAAAGAAATCGGTAGGAATAAGATTAGTGGTATTCTTAATAATTTTAAAGACCATGCATAAATCGGCAGACGCCCTTCTACTGCTCAACTGTCTAAGCTGGCAAACATTAAGTCTTTCTGGATAAGGTCGGGGTGCTAAGCCACATTTCTTAAGAATAACTCTCGTAAACATTTTTTGGACCTTTTCTATTTTAATTATCTCCTTATTATTTTGCGGACTCCAAACTTGAGATGCATATTCCAAATTTGGCCTAATATATATTTTATAGATGAGAACCCATATTTTTAATATTCGGACTTTAATAAATTTAAAAAATAGATGTATTAAGGAGTATGTCTTTTTAATTATGTAATCAATATGGAATGAGAAAGAAAAATTATTATCAATTATAACTCCTAAATCTCTAATGCAATCGGCTACCTGGATTACTTTATCGTTTAATAAATAAGATTGTGAAGAGTTATTGTTGCCAATATGTAATACCGAACATTTATTAATTGAAATTTCCATGTGGTTTTCTTTAGTCCAGGTTTCAATCGATTTAAGAGCCTTTTCTAAATAGACCCTATTTGAGTCATTATTGTGGATAACATATAGTTTAATATCATCGGCGTACATTTTAATATGAACGTTTTCTGGTATATAATTTGGGAGATCATTGATAAATATTAGAAACAATAACGGACCTAAAACACTCCCTTGGGGAACGCCTGATGGAACAGAAAAATAATCGGAAAATTTACTACATATTTTGATCCGAAAGCTACGATCAGTAAGAAAATTATAGATAAATTTATAGATTTTACCACCAATTCCTAAGGAAGATATCTTTTCAAGTAATTTTCCGATTGGTACAGTATCGAATGCTTTAGATAGATCAATATATATAACATCGACATGTACAATATCGAAGTTTCATAACAATTATTATTTTTAATAAAATTATTATTTCGGAGCACCTTAAATTTAACAAATTATATTAGTTATAGCGGCCGATTTCCTTCTCATTGCTGTTACTTTTTTGTACGATAGTAAGTTGTTAAACTAAGGAATGGAATTTCTATTAATCAAAATATACCATTTTTTCAAACGCAGGCAGAAAATTTTGAATTATTTCATTATTAGTAATTTCAATCAAAATTTTCTTTTTTAATTGATCAGATGGAATATATTTTGATTTATTACTTATTTCAACTTCAAACATATTTTTATCTAGATTAAAGTCAATTGAACTTAAAAATCCTTCTATATTTTTATTAAAACCATCATGTTGATTATTTGTCTTTTCAATTACTTTCACTACAAAACGATCTTTTATTTCAACATTTTCTAAATAAATAAATTCTCTTTTTTCTTTCCAATCATCTACAATTTTCACTTCAACACGAATGAGTTTCGCAGCGCATTGAATTTTCAAAAATATAATTAAATATATGATAATGATAAAATTAAATTTAATCATCTGAAATTTCAAAATTAAATGCTACTTTTTTGTTGTTTTTTTTTCTTTGAAAATAATGGTCTACTTTTTAATTCTTGATTATCCCTAAAATTCATTAAGTAACCTACCTCTAAAATTCTTGATTATATTTGTTCCTTATTTAATTCTCTATCTTATAAACATTAATTGATCTCATTATCCGTAATATGAAAAAGTTATAATGGGATGAATAGTGTGCAATAACATTTTGATCACCATGTAGGAAAAAGGTGACATAAATATTAATCGATCTGGGCCCTCCAAGATTGTTTTAACAATTTGTTTTAAAAAGATGTTTAAATTAACCAACAAAAATTCAAAATATGTATAAATTAAAAGCGGAGATTTTGTTTAAAATTACTTTAACTCTTCCGAATACAGTATTCATTACGCGTGCAATGTCCGTGATTAATAAAAATATATTCAAATTTAATGGACATTTTTATATTAATATTTATCCGCATAAAAAAACATGCATTTGCATGTTCTTGAGTCCCTAATTTAATATGTATAAGTTTAATATATAGTTTGCAAATTCGAATATCCGAAGAATATTGTTTATTAATTAATAGAAATATTAAAGATTTTATTTTTATTACTATTAGATTAAATAATTAAATATTTTGTCTCATTTATGTTAATGACATTGTATTGACTCGACAATAAATAAGGTACAAAATGTAATAAAATAATTTTGAAATTTGCACTTTTTCCATTTGACGCGGCTAATATAAGTGATAAATAAAATTAATTTTTGAGCAATTTTGTAATTTTTTCTACCAGCTTTATGTCCTTATATTTCATTAGAATTTAAAAATGAGACATTTATTCATAAAGTCTCAATCATTTTTAAATTATTTTAAATTTTATGATGAAATTTGAAATTGGGAATTTAACTAGAAAACAAAAAATATAAAAATAAATAAAACAAAATTTCAAAAATTTTTTCTAAATAAAAATTTCTGTAGTTTTAATTTCTACTTGTGCCATCTCTTCAGCACTTTGTGCCTCTATTTGATGTACATCATGTAATTGGAGAGAAGCAGAAGAATTACTCATATCAGAACCTCTTCTGTGTGAATGGTGTGTTCCACTTGGGAAAGAAATTCCTCCTCCAAAAACTTCGGAACTTGAACGTTGAATACAATCTTCTGATGAACGCCTAAATTAAAAATAAATATTTAAAAAAGGGGGTATACGGGGGTAGAATGCCCAAGACCGAAAATTTTCCAAGACTCGAGACCAAAACTACACCTCATGACCAAGACCGTAAAACCCCAAGAAATTCATGAATCAAGACTCAAGCCAAGAGGCTTGGACATCTCGAACAGCTAGGTAAAGTAATAGCCATGCTTAATTCTTATGTGAACTAGGAAAAATTTGTATAGTGAGACCTTATTGTACGACAGATTTTCACTCTAACGACAGATCAGTTCACATGACCGTCGTCACCAGTGCCGTTTCCCCTATGAGAACTTCCGTTTCCCCAATTAAAAACAAAATATATTTAGAAATAGCCATAAAACTTTTTACATAGTAACAATAAAGAGATCTTCTCACCCAGAGGTATAATATACATAAATAATACCGGACCATTAGTTCCATATTTTTTAATACAGTATTTATTCTAATATAACGACACTCTAGAAGAGGGTTGAAAAATAAAACGACATGTCGTTAGGTTAGAATAAATAGGTATATTATATGATACCCTACCTCGAAACAAGTAGGGTTTACATAAACCATAGGCCCTAATGACCGTTTTTCCAAAATTAATTAGGTTTAAGACTCCCTTAATTCTTCAAAATTTCCAATTACCTAAAAGTCGTTTCCCCTCCTGCCGAAATAGAAATTGAATTTCTTTCACGAAAATTTGGCGGACTGTTGGCCAAATCTTCCACAACAATTTGCGGCTTTTTTGATGAATGGCGTCTACCTAATGGTGGGCTAAAAATTTATTTTTAAAAATAATTTCCAACACAAAAATTTACATTAAAGCAGAGAGACTTTCAAGTCGAGATCTCTTTCTATAAGTAAATTCTCTGCTACAATTTTCTTTTTTTGGCAATTTTTGTTGTTCTTTAACCTCCTCATTTTTATTATTTTTTAATAATTTTATATTTTTCTTTATTTTTATTTTGAAAGAATTATTTTGAGAATTTAATTGTTTTTGCTGATTTAATTCCCTTTCGATAGCTGTCATATTAGAATTATTATTATTACTTTTTTGTTGACTATTTTCATTATTTATTTCATTTTTCTTTGAAAATCGCCGTTTTATTTTTTCAGAATTTGTTGGTCTTCGAGGTGGAAGCATCCAACTCTTTCTTCTACAACTTCTTTTTAGTCCAAGTAAACGCCAAAAAGTTATTCGAAATTTCTAGAAAAAATTATTATTTTTCAGATATAAATAGAACCCTCATTTTTAGACACACCCTTACAAATTAAGGCTGAAGTAATCGTACAATATAATAAGGGGTACATTAAATGGGAGTAAGGGGAAGTAAGATACAATAATTTAGGATAAAAACCCCCTACACCAGGGCTGGGCGATTTCGCATTTTCGCGTTTCGCATCTTTCGCATTTTTCACATTTTTTGGCGCGAAAAGTTTCGCATTCCGCATTTCGCTTTTTGGTCCAAATGCGAAATTTGTTTCGCCTTTTTAATTTATATTTCTTTATTTTTTAGATATTTTTACATTAAATTTTTTAAAGGAAGAGGGAAAGAAACATAGATATTTATCCTAAAATTCATTTAGGTGGGCGATGGTTGAGTGGTTAAGTTGACTGACTTTGCTTACTTTTGTGTTTTTTGGGGCTGGGTTTGAATCCAGACGTGGGAAATATATATTTTCCTTTCCAAAATTTAATGTTTTTAAACTTTGATTTTAAATCTGTAAATTTGTTTTTTTAATATTTTAAATTTGAAAAACATTAAAAATTTTAATTAGTAATAAAGTAATGAATTTTTTAGTAATGAATGCTGCGCAGAAAATAAAAGAAATCTGACTTACGGACCTCCAAAATTCTGAAAATTTTTGCCTGCGGCGCAGGAAAAATTTGAGATTAAGAGGGATATCAGGAGATTAAAATGTGAAAAGTTCGATCGAAAAGATAAAAAGTTCCATGAAAGAAGGTGAAAATGTATGAAAAAAGATACTGGGTTTCGGTAAAACTTACTAAAGCTTCACCGGAAGTTCCGGTTCAGGCAAGCCGTAAGTCCCGGGATTTTTTGGTTCCGGTTTGCTTGTAATGATCTGTTTCTGCTTCCGGCCCCAAAGGATGTGTATTTAGCTATAAAGGATCCAAAATTCTCATAATTTTTGCCTGTGGCGCTGAAAAAGGAAGATGTTTTCCAGATCCCTCCCCTAAATCCTCAGTTATCCTCCCAAATCCCATGATATCCTCTTTAATCCATCCAAGAATTTTCGGTCTAACACTTCTATCGACTCAGCTCGCCGAGACATCGAATAGTAGTTGTTTCTTATCGAAACTTTCCCTCCGGTATACTATCCAAAATATTTCTAGAATTTTAAACCAATTTCGCATTTTCGCGTTTCGCATCTTTCGCATTTTTCACATTTTTTGGCGCGAAAAGTTTCGCATTCCGCATTTCGCTTTTTATTGTTTTAAAAAAAGTTTCGCATTCCGCATTTCGCTTTTTATTTTTTGACTTCGCCCAGCCCTGCCCTACACCCTCCCTCCCACTCTCTGTATTTTAAATTGTGGTGGGGGCCCTCTGACCATTACGAGAACATAAAATGTAATCTAGACAGGTAACAGTAATGCACCTAAATGTATCCTACATTCAGTGAATCTAATATTGGGGGTACCTAAGAAAGTTAAAATTTATATTTATCAGTTTCATACTTTATTTATTGCAGAATAAATAAAAAAATTCAAAGAAGAATTTAAATAGCCAAGTGCACTAAGCCAGTGAAATATATATTCTGTATCATGCATCCACTGATCAGTATAAAGTTTATATATTTTGTATATATTCATTGAAAAATATGGAGCCCAACAAATTAAAAATACACCTTAAACGATAATTAGGCAATTAATAAAAATTTTGCGGATAAGATTTTGCGGATAAAATTTTGCGGATAAGATTTGCGGACAAAATGTGTGGAGGAGAATATGAAGGCAATCCCAGGCATGATAATCCAACGAGATACATGATAATCCAACGAGCTCCACATAACTATAAGTTCACCCTAAATTTTGGAATTTCTTAACTTCTATCAAATCAATTCGGCTGATTTTTATTTTATATTTATTAAAGCATGTATCAATTCATATAAACCCGAGAAATCAAAAAAATTTCCATTCAAAAATTTTTTATCCAAATTTTTCAAAAAAACCCTCCACATAACTATAAGTTCACCTACAGAAATCACATAAGGGATGCTTGAAAAATTCTACAAAAATTCATGCAAATATTTTCATTGATAATAAGTGAAAAATAAAAAAGAACCAAGTCTGTAAGTCCTTTTTTCATCGAGATCCAAAATCTCGAAAATCAACTGGAAATGGGGGCTACAGTACTTTAAAAATATTTTTACAAGTGTAGACTGTAAATAAAAATTTTTATTATAGTCCATCTGAAAGCCCACAAAATTTGCTACAAAACACACTTTGTCCTATCATAGGGAAAAATTTTATCACTGAAGAGACACCGGTTAAATTTAGAAACTCGAAATAATGACATTTTGTGGGGTTCATTTTGTGGGGTTCATCACCTCATTTAACCCAAAGCTCCTCAAAGGTAGAATTTTTGTCCTGGATAGGACCAACTGTTTTTTGTAGCAAATTTTGTGGGCTTTCAGATGGACTATAATAAAAATTTTTATTTACAGTCTACACTTGTAAAAATATTTTTAAAGTACTGTAGCCCCCATTTCCAGTTGATTTTCGAGATTTTGGATCTCGATGAAAAAAGGACTTACAGACTTGGTTCTTTTTTATTTTTCACTTATTATCAATGAAAATATTTGCATGAATTTTTGTAGAATTTTTCAAGCATCCCTTATGTGATTTCTGTAGGTGAACTTATAGTTATGTGGAGGGTTTTTTTGTTAAAATTGGATAAAAAATTTTTGAATGGAAATTTTTTTGATTTCTCGGGTTTATATGAATTGATACATGCTTTAATAAATATAAAATAAAAATCAGCCGGATTGATTTGATAGAGGTTAAGAAATTCGAAAATTTAGGGTGAACTTATAGTTATGTGGAGCAGTGTATTAAAATTTCTAAACTCGTACTTAAATTCTAGAAGGAAAAGGTACAATATTATTAAATTGGTCCGCAAAACTTGTCCGCAAAAGTTACATACCCATTACAGTAGCTACCAGTTTAGTTGCACGAGTTTCCCGTCTAATGGCTAATCCTTGCTTTGATCTCAATTTTGCGATTAAATCTTCAAAATTAAAATATTTAAAGTAATCTAAGGGATAATCTTCCAACCCAGTGCCCAATCCTTCAATCCTGCCAATTTTTTTCTGGCCATATAAACAGAATCTCTTCTTGCAAATTGAATCATTTGACCTATAGAGGGATGTGTTGGCCTATCCCATCCAGAGATTAATTCAGAAAGTCGTCTCATTCTTCTTCTGTTATCCTTCAAATATTTTATTTTGATCCGGAATTTTGTTTTTAATTAGCTTATGAAGTGGAGAGAGATTTTCTTGCGGACGTTCTTTGCATATTAATCTCAAGTCAATTTTTGATCTTTCCTATACCTTGAAGTTTATTTTTGCGATTAATCTTTCATTAAAAGCTTGCGGAAATATTTTGTAGACTCTTACTTTGGTAGAAACGCTTTGATAAAAGGCGCAAAAATTGTCCGCAAGAAAAGTCCACAAAAAAGTCTGCAAAAATTGTCCGAAAGAAAAAAAAGTCCGCAAGAAAAATTTGAAAAAAATTTTTAAAGTGCTTCCTTTTAAGATTACCTTATCTTCTGGAAATAGTAGAGAATTCCTTCCAGAAATTTTATTTTTTTGACCGGGTGGTTGATACGAATGCCTTCTACGTTGCATTTTAAGCTTTAAAGCATGCGAAGAATTTAAGGTATTCCCATTTTTATTTTCCTTCCCAATATTTGTATTTATTT
Organism: Meloidogyne enterolobii; assembly: GCA_963681835.1. Lineage (NCBI taxonomy): Eukaryota > Metazoa > Nematoda > Chromadorea > Rhabditida > Meloidogynidae > Meloidogyne > Meloidogyne enterolobii. The sequence goes on along the minus strand of CAVMJV010000013.1, from coordinate 513,194 downwards.
GGGATCCGTTTAAGACGACCTCTGAATGTCTTCTTCTTTTTGTGGCTGTAAATTGTTGTGGGACTCCAAGTAAATTATTTGTTGTTAGAAAGCGGGATTCTAATTCTTAAAAAAAATTTTCTATGATTTCTATACATTTATGTAGGTATATTAAAAAATATTGTGTCCAGAGGATCTCGCTATAAAAGATACCTTAAGATTTGATAGCCACTGAGTGGGAATCAGTGCTTCGAGATTGTGGTAAGAGCTTCAAAGTAAGCCTCGAAGCACAGGGTGGGATGGACAATGTTTAGGCTTCGATCTTAGACCTTGATTGGAGCTTAAGAAATAGTTGGACAATGGTAGACTTCGATCTTAGGCTTTGATTGGAGCATAGGAAATAGATCCAATATAAGATTCCCTTCGTTATAAGGGGCAATATTATCAGCCTCGAAGGGGCATCTTATTGTGATGTCTAACTTATGTAGTAGGTGTGTGTATATTCTAGGATCCGATTTTTCAAATATTAATTACTATTCAACCATTACTATTCAACCAACAATATTTTTAATAATTTTAAAATTCGAACCACAAATATTCAATTTAGTTTTTTGATAAGTCTCAGTTTCATTAGGCGGAACAGTTATTGCATCCAATAAAATAGAAGGTGGTCTACTATTTATTGAATTAATACTGCTCAGATCATCACAATCAATTGAAGTTTCGATTGATGAACGAAATAATATTTTTGGTCGGTCTTCTTTTGTGTTGTTACTGTTATTACTTGAATTTTGGCCAGAGCCTGAACTTGTTGCTTGGAGGATATGTTGAAGCTTTAAAGTCGAATTATTTAAAATAATTTAATTGGGAGGAGCATGCAATATGGTAGGAACATAAAAACATGTTCTATGTTTTAGTGCATGTATTCATATTTTATTTAGGGGTGTGGAGGTCGAAGCCTCGCCGAGGCCGAGGTCCTCGCCCATTTTCCAATCTCGGTCTCGCGCAACCCTAATTTTATGCACTCTATAAGAACTAACACCCTTTAGGAACCCTTTTAGGCACCTTTCCTATCAGAATTTTGCATTTTTAAGTAAAATTATATATTAGCATGATCTTTAGACACATTTTGGGACCCATAATTATTAACAAAAATATTAATTTACTTGTTCTCTTTCACTTTCATTTAATGAGGATGCATGTTCTGCAGCAGTTTCTTCAATCTTTTTAAGTAGAGGCTTTTCCCAAGTTAACATATTTCGATGTTTTTGTTCTACACCTCTGACTGTCTCTATTGCTGATGTAGCTATATTTCCAATATCAGCTCCAAAACCTAGAAATTGGCCCCCAGCCATTTCTTGAAGTTGAATGGCTCGAAGACGACGACGTAAAGTGTAGAAGATATATCTTTTTAAATACACAATTTTATTTTAAATTATTCTATAGCTGGACCTCGCATGAAATACGCTCGATGAAAAAATTTGTATTTAATAATGAGAGGTAGATTAAATTGGAGGGGGGGATTGCTTAGACAGATTTTCCCACATCCAATTTTTTAAATTATTAAAATACGCCATAGTCACAACGCCAAAACCAGACAAAAACAATGCCAAAACGAACGCCAGAATCATGGCTCTAGCTCCACTGACCACAAATTAAAAAATCGAGGTATTGGCTTATCTTCATAGCGAGGTCCGATCTGTAATTTAATTACCCATAAATAATAGACATAAAAATCAGAGGTAGAAAGAAGGCAAAAATAGAAGAACCAAACCTTTAAAAATATTTTTTGGATAATTTTCAAAAAATTTAACAAACATATAAGTTGGATTATAAATTCCACAATGATGTTTTTCTATTAAAAATAAACGAGTTTCTGCATTTGAGCCAAAAACGAGGGGTAAAGAGAGTAAAATGCTGAATACCCAACAGAAGAGAATTGAAATATACACTCTAAATTTTATTAAATTTTTAAATTTTAATTAGAAATCAACCTTCTTCTGTGTTTATGTGTTTTATATTCAGCAGGTTTTGTGGCAGCCACTAGCCTGAAAACATTAGTTAATTTTTAACGCTTCTAAATTCTTCCTAAAAATGAGGTACACTGACTTCAAGTGACTTAACTTTAATCATAATTAAAGTTCAATTTTAGGTAATAACAAAAAGTTGATAGAGTAAAAGTAAAGGTAGCTCATCCCTAGAAATCGGACATGGACAGGAGGATTCCCGAGATAGCGATCTCAATTCTCGTATGATCCTTCAAGTCCTATCTATAATGATCCCTGCTTTCTAAACGATACCGCTATTTAATATGCAACTTATTCCAAGATAAAAATTTCAAACCCAAGCTGATTCTTATAACAAGTCGGGTTATGTTTTTTAATTATTAATAATATTATTAATCCTGCTTCACGATTCGTGAAATCGTGTATTTAAAAATAAATTTAATAACCTATCCATACTAATTAACAATAAATGAATTATCGAAGAAGTTGAGGCAAGAACATCAAGTACACAATACATATAACAAATAGTTATAGATAAATGCCAATGAAGTGAATTAACCTTCATTTAAAAATTTTTTTAAAAATTTCCAAAAAATAATTTACAGTCATATAAATATGGAAAGGCATAACCATTGTGCCGACCATTAAATCAGCACAGGCAAGACTTAATAACAAATAATTGGTCGGGGTTTGAAGTGATTTGTTTGAAAGAACGGCAGCTACAACAAGTGTGTTACCTTTAGATGTTAAAAAATTTTTCTTGAGATTTTTTAAATTTTCGTATACCAATAATACAAGAAATAGGCATTGCAACAAGTATAAGCCAAAACCTATTTCAAGAAAAAAAAGTTAGAAATAATTATTTAATATTTTTTTAAATATTGGATTCATCGCGGGCAAACATTTGCGGACATCAAAAACCAAATACATTAAGTAAACTCTCTAATAGAATGCCCACTCTCCATTTGAATACACTCTGAATGCCTCTTTGGAAGGTGATTTGAAAATAGAAAGACTGAGTGCTAAAAACGTCCAAAACTTATTTTTCAAATTCTCAAAAAAGTCAAGACCAAGACAAAGAGTTTACCCCAAGACCAAGAGCGAAAAAAAAACTCAAGAAAGTTCTTGGAATCAAGACTCAAGACCAAAAGTCTCGGACGTCTCTACTGGGCGCCAGACGTCTCTAATGGCCACAGCTGCCTTAATCCAATGTATTTATGCAAGAATACATGGGACATTACTATCTTTAAGTACAATTAGAGTCGAATTAGAGTCCGGCTCTATCAGTAGTTTTCAGAGGTCGGCCTGACCCTGACATTTTGGAAAAAACAGGTTTACAGGTTTACTTGGTCTCGGCCTAAAAAGCCGACCCTTCAAGTATCTCAATAGTTTATGTTAAAATGCATCGTCCCTATAATTATTTGTTATCCGCAAATATCGTCCGCAAATGGCTCTCCTCAGATTTTTTGTCCTTTGCATACCATTGAGGTTGAAAATCTACATCATTTCCGTTGAACTCAACAAGGGAATGTTTAAAAGAATTATTAGCTAAATTAAGATCCTTAAAGTTTGTTGTTTGTAATAAATTATTATTTACCGTATTTACTGAAATAGTACGGCCGGCCGTACTATTTTTCAACCCTCTTCCAAAGGGCCGTACTATATGAGGGGGCCGTTCTAATTGAGGGGGCCGTACTATATTTCAACCCTCCTTCGGAATTTTCTGAATAATTTTTTGGTTGTGCCATCCTAAACTATGTCTGTGTATATTGAATATTTCTTTGTTTTTTATTATACACCAACGAAATCCTTTTTAATCCCCCGATATCTACCCTGGTCCTCACAAATCCAACGTTATCTCCCTTGATCTCATAAATCCTCAGGTACGCATACAATTCCTCCTAAATCCTTTTTAATTTTTCAAACTCCTTAGATATCTTTCAAATCCCTTTATATGCCTGTTAGCCTTCAAATAACTTAACTTCTAATCCTTCTATATCCACATGTGGACTCAAAATTCGGACCCATTATACACAGCGGAAAAAATAATAATTTAATAAGATTAAAAAGGATTAACAGGGATACTGGGGATTCTAAAGGATTAAATTAGGGTTGTTCACTACCGGTTATTAACCGGTACCCCCGGTTTACGGTTTTGACCGGTTTACGACCCCCGGTTTTCGGTTTCGGTTTTTGACTGACCCCCGGTTTTCGGTTAACCGAAACCGGTTTATGCCTGAATTTTTCATCCAAAATATCCAGTTCTTATTTTAATCAATTAAAATGCTTCAATTAAATATTCTACAAATGGGGCACTGAAAATTATTTATTTAGAGCGGAAAGTGAAAATTTTGAAGATTTTAGAAGGCCATAAAGCCATATAAATGCTGGCAATAATACATTTGTTAGTTCCGGCTCCAGCTCTAGAGCCCGCGATTCATGAAGCCACTCCATATTGGCTAAGTGCACGGGCGAAAATCAATGGATAATATTGTGGATTGTGCCATCTTTTGCGCCGCATCTAGGTAGACTAAGGGAGATATCGAGTGATATCAGGGGATTAAGAAGGATATCAAGGGAATGAGCGGGATTTATGGATTATGCCATCTTTTTTTGCGCCGCGGGCGAAAATTTTGAGAATTTTGTAAGGCAAGAGCCAGAATTCTTCCCTTTCTAGCGCCGCAGGCGAAAATTTTGTGAATTTTGGAAGGCCAAGTGGCCAGATTTCTTCCATTTTGGAAATAAAATAAAAAAATCCAAAAAATTCAATTCTTAGGGGTGTAAATTTAAAAAAGCTCAAACAAGTCGAGACCAAGACCAAGATTACACCCTAAGACCAACACTAAAAAAATCAAGAAGTCTTGGAATCAAGACTCGAGACCAAGAGTCTCGGACGTCTCTACTACTCATTCTTGGATTCGAACCAAACAATAATAGTAAGACAAAAGCAAATTGAGGGAGGCCCATCAACTTAACCAATCAACCATACATACATCTCTGATATAAAATTAAAGAAATTATACATATTTATCGAAAACAAAAGTGTAAAAAATATTTTGGCAAGATGTCTTTTGCGAATTCAAATGTCCGAAAAATTCAAAAAATTCCATCTTTAGGGGTGTATTTTATAAACCGAAAAACCGGTCGGTTTAGGCCACCGGTTTTCGGTTTTCGCCGGTTTTTGACCCCCGGTTTTCGGTTTCGGTTTATTGGCCAAAAACACCGGTTTTCGGTTCCGGTTTCGGTTCGGTTAACCGACCGTGAACAACCCTAGATTAAATTTAATATCAAAAAACTTTGCGTGGCATCGAGTGATCAAGAAGATATGGTTGGATTTGTAGTGATATTGAGGGATATGAGGGGATTTTAAGAGATTAATGTGAATATCAGTGAATATATATTGTGGACCTGGGGATTCAAGCGACTTGGGGATTCCTTTGATCGCTTTTAGCCGTATCTATCCTTTAGCGTATCTATCCTTTGTAAGGGAGCCCACAGTTGTCTTAATAGTTTAATAAGAAAAATGGATTTAACTCACGACTCTCGGCTTTTTTTAACTCCCGACCATCACTACTATACTACTAAAAGTTTAAGCACCAGTTAAATCAATTTAAACTTTTATGTTCCTAATTTATTTCTAAAAATCATACTTAGCTTATTATTCTTCTTTTCTACTTAAAATTAATTTCTTATCATGGACTCTTCAAATAAAGCTACCAAACGTCCATTGACAACATCCCCGCAACTTCCTGCAAAACGACAGCAATTCCTAGACCAAATCTCTGAATTAAATTTTGATTCTCTTGAGGGAGATACTTCAATTTCCCCCGTTGCTCGTACAATAATTTCTCAACTAGGAAATCTTCTTAAAACTGCAGCTAGCATAATTTCTGATATGTCACAACAGCAACAACTTCCAAGTCAAAATATCGACAATTTTTCCGAAAAGGAAAGGCAACGATCAATTGTTATTTCTGGGCTCCCACGGTCAACGAATCCGCTTCCTTCTGCTCGGGCAAATGAAGATAAAAACAATGTTACATGTATTCTCGATCAGTTGGGGGTCGAGATTTGTCCCTTAGCCGTTTACCGGTTGGGCAAGGACAACCCAACTCGGACAGGTGCTCCACCTTTAGTTAAAGTTCTTTTTCCGGCCACATTTTTTCAGAAGGCTACACTCCGCTCATGGTCTGAACAACGTAAAAAACTCAAGGGAATCCCATCATACCGTAATTTAAACATTCGTGAATCAATGTCACCGGAACAACTAAAAGCACGCAAATTATTACAAGAAGAATGCAAACAAAGAAGGTTAACTGATAAAGGTGATTGGATAATATACGCAAATACTATTGTTCTTCGTGAAAAAGTTAATGAACTTCGTAAGTCTCTCTCATAGGATAATGCGGGGTCTCACAATATTGTACAGGGAAGCCATAAATTTAATACTAATATAAAAAATAATAAAGTCATTCCCTGTACAAAAATCTCTACACCATTAAATCAAAGTATTAATAATCGAGATGCGTCAATACATAATAAGGAAAAAACCATAAAATCGATTTTCTTTAACAGCCGATCAATTATCAAAAAAATTAATGAACTAAAAAATTTTATCTTTTTACATAATTTCGAAGTTATTTTTATTTGTGAAACCTGGATCATAGACAATAATATTGCACCCAATGAATTAAGCTTTAATAACAATTTCTCAGTTTTCATGTCTAACCGCCTTACTAAAGAAAAAAAAAGAGGCGGGGGAGTCCTAGTGTTGGTAAAAAATTCTATTAAAACGGTAGAAATTCATAAAGAAAATGAATTTGGTTACGAAATGGTCATACTAGATATCATCAAAAAAAATTATGAAAATATCCGTTTAATATGTGTCTATTTTCCACCTAACCTTAAAAAATCTTCTAATACTAAACTAATTAAATCACTTACTAAATTCTATACCCCCACAACAATCATCTGCGGGGACATAAACAAGCCAAAAATTAATTGGACAGAATATATATCCCCATTAGCAAATGATCGAATGTTTGTAGAGTTTCTTCTGAATTTTGGATTCAAACAACTTATTACAAAACCTACCCATATTTCTGGTTCCATTCTAGATTTAGTTATTACAAACCAAAATAATCTAATCAATAACGTCTCCATAGAACCTAGCTTTTCAAATTCTGACCATTTCTCGATAAAATTTTATATCAATACTAGTAAAGAACGTACGGTAATTTCAAGATACAAAAATCTAACATTGGATAATATAAATAAAATTAAACCATTATTAGCCTATAATTTTGGGTTCATGGAATCAATACCATACATTAAAAATAATGTTAACACTAGATTCGAGAACATCTTTAACTTAATACAAACAATCATTGACCAAAATATTCCACTGATAACATTCAAAGAAAACACTGGGCAGAAATACCCACGCTACATAAGAAAAGCCATTAGGGAAAAATACAAACTCTTTACCCTATATAAAGCCAATAATGAGTTGAAAAATGAATACAATAAAATCTGTAACAAAACAAAGTATCTGATTAATAACTTCCTAAATTCCAAAATCTCCAAAATTTCAAACAACAAATCAATGATTAATAACTTCATTAAAAACTCAATAAAATCGAAACAAAATATCCCAGTACTATTATATAATAATAAATACATTTTTGACGATAATGAAAAATGTGAAATATTCGGAAATTATTTTTCAGAAATTTTCATTAATAATTTTGGGACTAACAATAAAAAACCAGAATTCACATTAAATATAAAAAATACACTAGAAGACATAGACTTTGACATAATAACAGTGGCAAATACACTTAAAAACCTCCCTAATAAAAACTCTACAACTCAAAATGACATATCTTATAAGATTCTAAAAAACTGTCACGACATCCTGGCACCCACACTTTGCGAACTATTCCGTAACTCACTAGACTCTGGGGACATACCTGACAAATGGAAAAATTCAATAATAATACCTATTTATAAAAATGGCAACAGAGCATGTATTCAAAACTATCGCCCTATCTCACTAACCTCCACAACATGTAGGGTCTTTGAAAAAATACTAGCATCAGAAATACTAAAATTTTTATTGGAAAATGATCTAATCTCAAAACATCAATTTGGGTTTCTCCCCAAACGGTCCACTACCACACAAATGATTCTTACACTTACAAAATGGTATGAGGGATTAATAAACAACCAAAATATAGATATAATTTATGTCGACTTCCAAAAGGCCTTCGATAAGGTTCCAATAAACTATTTACTAGAAAAATTATATACGTATGGAATTAGGGGAAAAATACACAAATGGATTACAAATTTTTTACAAAATAGAACATTCTCTGTGGGAATTAAGGATGAAAAATCAAAAACATTCACTACCCATTCAGGTGTCCCACAAGGTACCATTTTAGCTCCTTTACTTTTTACTATATACATAAACGACCTACCTACAAGACTAGGGCCTAATATATCTCCATCACTATATGCTGATGATTTAAAAATAACATATTCATATAAAACAAACGATAGCCTTTTGCAAGAAAAACTAAATATTTTAACTGAATGGGCGAAAGGTTGGGGACTAAACATAGCTCTAAATAAATCCTTCACACTTTATATAGGAAGTAAAAATCCAAAAAAATCATATAAGCTAGAAGATCACCACTTACAAGAAATGAGTATAATAAGAGACCTAGGCATACTAGTAGATAATAATCTATCATTTAACAAACACATAAAAACAATATCTAGAAACGCATTCCTTAGGTGTCATCAACTACTAAGAATCATACATACTTATAATCCCAAAATTTGGGGCAATTTATTTAAAACCTATGTACTTCCAATACTCGAATACGCATCACCTTTATGGAACCCTAAGCAAAAAGTTTTGATTAATACTTTAGAAAAAGTACAAAAATTTTACACAAGAGTCGCCCTTAAAAAATGTAGAAACAAAAAATTCAAATATCAAGACAGGTTAAAATTATTCCAATTAGAACCTCTTCTCATAAGAAGATATTACATAGACTTAGTCACAATGTATAAAATATACTTCAATCTAACAAGCTTAAACCCTAACGAAATGTTTATACAAAATTCTAGGCCTACTAGAAAACACAATTATATGATCCAAGTTTCACATAAAAATAATAAAACTTCGAATTCTTTCATTAACAGAACAACAACCATTTGGAATTTACTCCCTAAGGAAATTTTTATTGACCATACAATTAACAAATTTAAAAACAATTTAAAAATATGCCTACCCCCAATCCTGGGAAAACTCAACATATCAATTTAACCTACCCTAAGAACAACACTAAAAAATTTAAATAATTGCCGAAATTATGTATTGACTTTCTCACACTACTTATAAATAAATATACATACCATCTAAAATAATTTTTTGTCTAAACCTACCACGCCCAAAACATTTATAAACCAAAATTCCTATCTCAACTCGACCCCATTTTTATTTTTTATGCTTATTTTTTAAAAATGATTTATTTTTCGTTTTTTTTATTAGTATTTTTTTTGTAACCAAAATATATATTTTTTAAGAATACTTATTTCAACTTTCTTTTTAAGCACCAGTTAAATCAATTTAAACTTTTGTGTTCCTAATTTATTTCTAAAAATCATACTTACCTTATTATTCTTCTTTTCTACTTAAAATTAATTTCTTAACATTATTTTTACATTTCAATCATTACATATATTTGTATACATTTTTTCTCCATATTAGCGGTATATTGTATACCCTTTGGAGTTATGAATAAATTTGAAATTTGAAATTTAATATTGTGAGGATAATTAATTCTTATTTAAATAAGCATAAACATGACGCCAAACGCTACATCAAAAATTGAAAAATAAACGGAAATAAACAAAATTTAATTTAGGGGTTTTTAAATGGGGGCCGTACTAATAAGGGGGCCGTACTAATTGAGGGGGCCGTACTATTTTTCAACCCTCATCGAAAGGGCCGTACTATTTGAGGGGGCCGTTCTAATAAAGGGGGCCGTACTATTTCAGTAAATACGGTATATTATTATTGTTGTGAAAATAATTATGAGTATCTCCATATAATTTAAAAAGTATCATCTATATGTAGTATAATTTAAATAATTTCTTTAAAAAAATAAAATAAAATTTTAAAATTAGGTAAATAAATATGTAAGCTATTGGATCTACAAGAGATTTTAAAGGGTCTGAAGTGGAGACCGGATTGGGAAGTCGTGAGAGAATCGAGATCGATATCTCATTAAATTTTTCTTTTCGAATCCCAATCATGTCTGATCCTTATTTTGAAGGGTCAAACCTGTTTTAGAAAATGCTTCACCGGAAGTTCGGGATTAGGAACTCAAATTGGATCCTGTTCCGGTCAGCTCAAAATTTCGGACCGGTGAAGCACTAATGCTTACATTAGGCTGTGGGATCCCTCAAACACAAACAAAAAATAGAAAACGTTAACTCCTGGAAAGAATCCATTTATCCTTTATTTTAGTTTTCTGAGGGAAAATTGGATTTTAAGCATTAGAAAAGCGAGTAACAGATTCCTAAGAATTTACAAATTTTAGGTTTAACTATTAAAATATTAAAAAAAAATAATTTGAGTTTAAATTTAATTTCAAAAAAAACTCTATTTTTAATTATTTTTTCTGTTTTTCTATCAAAAAATTAGCAAGTTTTTGTTGGGAATGTGTGTGTTTCAATTCTAAATTAGGAGAGCATTCCTTAGTCTGTGATGCATATTTTATTTATTTTTTATTTTATTTTGAAAAAAAGCTGACGGAAAAACAAAAGAAAAATAAAAAGAAAGGAACGATAAGAAATTAACAATAAATATTTTTCAATATTAAATAAATTTATTTAAATTGGTTTAACAAAAAAACAATAAAAATTATATTATAATTTATACGCTTTTTATCAGTCACAAAATTAGAAAAAAATCTTCGATCGAGTAGTTGAAAATAAATTTAAAAAAATTTACAAATATTAATTTACAAATTTTGGGTAACTCAATAGGGTTGGGGGCCCGATCCGGCCCGGCCCGAAAGATCGAGTCGGGCATTGAATTTTGGCTCGAAAACGACTCTGTCGAACAGGCCCGAAAAAATGAGACCCGAAAAAAATGACTCGAACGTCAGCCCGACTCGAAAACCCTAACCCTATACCCCAATTATAATTGAGATTTAACTCCTTTAACTAAGGTTTACGGACTCAAGAAATCCCTGAATATCCGTATCGTATATCCGAACCAAAAATTCCAAGATCTGTCAACACTAACTTTAACGTGATTGAAAAATTTTTATTTTTATCTGTTATATCGCCTTTTATCAGTCACAAATTAGAAAAGGTCTTTGATCGGTGTACGGAATTTTGGTCATTGGAATTTTGGTAACTTTAGTTATGGAAAATAGTTTTTTTATTAAAAAATTATTTTAAAATATCAAATAGTAGCAGTATATCAAGAAAAAATTTTTTTCTGAATAATTAAATAATACAAATAAATAGGTAATTAAGTTATGTTTTTTAAAGAAAATTTTTTAATAAATTTTTAAAAAAAAGGAAACAATTTTTGGTTGGTTAAAAAAAAGATTAAAGAACAAAAAAAAAGTTTTTTTTCTTCCATAAAATTTCTCTTGGGAAAAGCTATTTTCTGTCAGTTTAAAGTAATTGAAAATTGTTTTAAATAGAAAAATCTCTTTACATCTTCCTTTTATTTTCCGTTGGGAATTTTTATAGAAAAAATTTTTTTTGTAAAGTTAAAAGGAAGTACATAAATGTAAAAAAGAGTAAAACACGAAAATAAATTTATTAAATAAAAATAAAAAAAATTTTCTTATAGTAGATGAAGGTACTTTAAGGAAAAAATTTTTTTGCGGATTCTTAACAAACCTAAAAGTAAATTTATGGAGAGTGGAAGCTTACAAGAAGCTGTTTACTCTTAAAATTAGGGCCCAGACTGGTAGGTTCGTATGAGCATCGAGAGTTCGAAAAAATCTCAATCTCAATAACCATGATTTTTTATCGAGATCTTGTCTCGGTCCGTGGCTACTTAAAGTATTAAATATTTTGAATGGAAAAATAAAAAATACAACTTTGAGGATGAAAAAATAATAACGAGGCGTATATTAAATAGAAAGGGTCGTAATTAAATAGGGGATATCGCTTCGGCAGCTCACCTATTATGTGGTCCATACAAAATACACCCTTGAGTTTGAAAAAATTATAATAAGGCGTAACTTAACTATGAGATATCGCCAGTTAAACAGGAGGCATCGCTTAAGTATAACGCCTCTACACTGTCGTGACCAACCTAATTTTATGAAAGATACCTATCCTAAAGCGAGGTTATCTTAGAGGTATTTAAAAATGATTTAAAAACGTGGGTACCTAGCTTAAATGTAATTATACCTTTGAAATATTTAAATGAGATTTTGCTGAATTTTAATAAAAAAAGATTTTTTTTAAATCCTTTCAATTTTAGGAAAAATTATTTTTATAAATGTTCATTTATGTAAATTAAGTTATAACTTATATTTTTATTATTTGATTGTGTTATGTATTTTTAAAGAAGGGAACAGCTAAAAAGAGTAAAAAAAATTTTTTAGCTTAATCTTATTGTTAATAAATATTTTATAAGCTTGGGAATGCATACACCTCACCGCCGACCTAATTTATTCCCAGTACACTTCTAATCTATACAAAATTCAGATCCCTTTATTTTCGGCATGATTCGACTCCTTTCTTCAAAACCCATCGAATTATACCCATTTCAACGAGTTCCGACCATTTCCAGGTATGTTACGGTCCCCGCGACTAGTACGAGTCGCGCCAAAGAGGGTGCTCCCCTTAGGGATTGGCATAAAGGGAGAGAATAACTTTGTGTGCCAATAAAGGAAAGGCGTAGGAGGTGAAGCTTAAAGAGGGACGAATTTTTGAGTAAAATAACTAGAAAAAATGTCGATTGTATTGAAGAGATTGTTTGATTATTAAAACCCTTTAAGCGCTGTTCGATAACTAAAATTGAAGTATTTTATAAGAAAGGAAATGATGAATTAGAAAATGAAAAAAATAATTTTGAGGTACTTGGGAAAGGACTAAATAAAGGATAAAAAAATTCCCTTAAACTTTAAAAAAATAAAAAAACAATAAAAAAAATAAATAGAAAAATAAGGGAAAAAACAGGAAAATCTACTAATTTAATTTTTTAAAACAAAAACAATAAAATAAAATTAAATTTGGAACAAAAAGGATTAAATTTATTTAAACATCAAAATAGAAAATAGAGCAAAACAAAAAAATATTAAACTAAAAAAATTGGGCTCTACTCCAGTTTATGCGTCCAATCAACTTTTATGCGTCCAATGAAAGTTTATGCGTCCGATAAAAAGAAAATTGGATTTTTCTTGGTATTGCGAAGTTGGGGTATGGTTCCAAAACATTTATTCATGTTCGGGACCTACGCCTACTGGGTCTGGGACCGTTCCTTACCCTATCGCTCGAAATTTCTTAAAGTTACAATCGTTTTTCTGAAATTTTTAAAAATTGGCTATAACTTTCAGAAATTTCGAGGAATAGGGCAAGGAATGGCTCCAGACCCGGTGGGCGTAGGTCCCGAACATGAATAAATGTTTTGGAACCATACCCCAACTTCGCAATACCAAGAAAAATCCAATTTTCTTTTTATTGGACGCATAAACTTTCATTGGACGCATAAAAGTCGATTGGACGCATAAACTGGAGTAGAGCCAAAAATTGGCACTTCTGCCGTTTAAAGGGGCCTGAAGGAAGCTGAAGAAGCCTTATTTTTGAACAATAATTTAGGTAGCTATTTTTATTTGGTAAAGCATGGACATAATTTTTGTCACGTTTAAGCATAGAGGCAAATACATAAAGTAGCTGCAATTCTGCGCGTCTTGCTGAAGTCCGAATTAAGGGTTTGCCAGTTTCGCTTGTTTGTTCGCCACTTTCGGCACGCCCATGGGTGCATTATGGGCTTGTCTCATGTGTTGAGAAAGAATTTCAGTACGGAAATCTATCAGGATTACCATCTATGCTATTCAATTTCAATTTATTACGTCATGTTTGACGCGCGATCAAAAAAAAATATACAGAATAAGTGGTCAATAATATATAAATTATAGTTCAGATAAACTGATATTTATAAATAGTTCAACTATACTTTAATTAGTTTTAAGGGAGGTTATGTGTGAAAACAAATCAAAATTATCCAATAGTTTTTTAAAATTAGTGGGAAATTATTTGGATTTGTAATTTACTATTTGGATTGCCCACTTATTTAATAAAATTTATGTAAAATGGCTCACAAACGATAAAAAAACCCTCAAAAATCACGAACAGAAAAAATAATTTAAACAAAAATTAAAACAGAAAAATTACAACAAATATCCTAGGAAAAATAAAAATGAATGTTTTGTTCTGTTTTTATGACTAATCTTATTTTTTTAAAAACATTTTTTGCCCTTTCTGAACGAGTCAGTAAATACAATGTGAATAATACAAAATTATTTTTTAAAAAGTTTTGTTAAAAAAAATTTTTTTTAATTAAAAAAATTAATTTTTTGAGAAGCTAATTTAATATAAAAATTTAATTTTGGACACAAAATAAATTAGAAATTAAAATTATTTTTGGAAATTAATATAAAATAAAATTAAATATTAAATTATTTATTTAATTTATTTCTTAATTTAACATAAAAAGCGAGAAAATTTTTTTTTAATTTTTAAATATTAAATTTTCAAAGTGAGAAACACCTGGAATCAAAAAAATAAAATATTTTTTAGTAAAAATTAGAGACCGGAATTTTGTGCTACACGGTATTACGTATTTAAATAACGATACAGATAAATACCGATAAAATTCAAAATTTTACCGTGCCATTCCGTACCATATTACCTACTATAATACCCATAAATACCGCAAAATACCGAAAATACCGATATATTTTCAGCGGTACCGTATTACTATACTGAAAAAATAAAAAAATTCCGTATCGTACTACCCATACTAAAATTCCGTATCTAAAATTCCGTATTTTAGATATTTTTTCTGTTTGTATTTTTTGAGAATTTTTATTAGAGACCGTACCGAGACGAGATCTCTATCAAAAATCTCGGGTATCGAAAACGATCCGTATCTAAAATCCGTACTAAAATTCCGTATCGTACTACCGATAAGGAATACCGATAAATACCGAAAATACATTCGTCCGGTCTATAGTTAAAATTTAATTTGATATTTAGAAAATTAAGGAAATTTTTTTAAATTTTGAATAATTAATTAAATAAATAATTGAAAAAATAATTTTTAAAATTAAAAAGAAAAATTTTTTTTTATTTTATTAAAATTGATTATTTAGCCTTTTATTTAGATAAATTTTTATTTTATTTGATTAATTGTTTGGATATTGTTTAGGGGATATAAAAACATTATTTGATTGATTATTGAAAAATGTGGATATATTTTAAATAAATAAATAATTTTTTATTTTAAAAATTATTTTTAAAATAAAATGGAAAAAAATTAAAATAATAATTGGTTCTGACGGGTTTTCAAGATTAATAACTTTAATTAGTTTTGGAAAGTCATAACAAAATTTCGGCTTTATTTCATTCTCACAATTTTCAAAAAAAACTCGGGGGAGGGCGTCGATCCGCTGATTTTGAAAAACCAGCAACTCTAATTCTGATCTAAAGGCCGATCAGCCCTATGCGAATTGCCTGACATAGGTTGATTGAATTGGTTTGTCAACAACTTTTTGTAATGCTCAACCTACTGAGCTATCTGAGGATAATTCTATTTTCTTTCTATAGGGTTTAATCCCCGCATATCCGATAAAAATGCTAACAACGAGATATTACACCTTACACCAGGGCTGAGCGTCATGACGTTTGGAGTCTATTTTTGACCGATTTTTGGCGTTTTGCGTTTGGCGTGTTTTCAAAATTTGAAAAATTGGCGTTTTGCGTTTGACGTTTCCCCGTGAAAATTTTGGCAACAGCCCTACCTAGCAACAATAATCAAACTCTAATAATAAATTTTTATAATAAAATTTAATAGAAACAAAGAAATTAACTACGAAAATGACATAAAAAATAAAATTAAACTTAATTTCAAAAAATAATATTTAATTTATAGCCATGCATATTTATTTCGTAATAAAATAATTTTGGGTAAAATTCCGTCATATACCCCATGGCCAAAATTAATAAAAAACTATTTTATGTTACTGGTTATGCTCTAAAATGTATAGCAAATGTAATTTTAGAGGCGCGCTCTAGAAATTTTCAGAGAAATTGGGAACGAAATGGTCAAAAATCATAAGACTCAAAATGGTCAAAAATTTAAAATTTACAAAACATTTCGATCAAAATATATGTTGTTCGAAAGAGCTCCTCGAGCTGAGTCGAATGACACCAAAATCAACGAAATCCGTCTTGGTTTGACAAAGTTATGATCGTTTCTTTTAGCTCCTTACGTATAGCATCCGTGGAGTTTTTGCTGTTGTGGAAGAAGCTGGGCATTCCCATCTCATTGATGATAGGAATAGGACCATGTTACGAGCCCAGACCCATCGCCCGTAGACTCCCCGCGAGGCGCGTGCCGCAAAACCCCGCGCGAAGCGCGGGGTTTTGCACAAGCGCCTCGCCGACGCTCCATAGGTTTACGTTGCTTATTATTTGTATCGTAACTTTGTACAGACTTGTTAGAACACGTTGAATTTGGTGTCTTTCAATTCGCCTCAACGAGCTCTTTCGAATAAAATATATTTCGATCGAAACGTATTTTAAATTTAACGTTTTTGACCATTTTGAGTCTAATGATTTTTGACCATTTCAAGCCCAATATCTCAGCAAATTTCTAGAGCGCGCCTCTAAAATTACATTTGCTATACATTTTAGAGCATAAAAAGTAATATAAAATAGTTTTTTATTAATTTTGGCCATGGGGTATATGACGGAATTTTTCCTAATTTTGACATAAATTGGTATGAAAAACAAACGGCATGAAAAAAAATTTTTTTAACTGAGAAAAATTAGAAAAAATGACACTTTTCCCTCAAAAATATATTGTCTATGTATAAATGAATATAATTGAATGAGTGAATATTGTGTTGGTTGAAGCGCAAAAAAAGGAAAAATATAAGCTTTTTCCATACTTTTATTAGCGAAAAAGTAAATTAGTAATTCTGTGCCAGTAAATAAATAAAAAAAATATTTTTTTAGTTAAAAGTTTTGTCTTTATTTGAATAGATAGGCATTAGATATAAATATGTATTATTTTAGTACATGCTTATTTATTGAATTGTTCCAAGTATATTTTTTATTAGGAAATAAATATGTACGTGTATTTTTTAATAAAAAATATTTTCGTGACTTTGATTTTAAAATCTAATAAAAATTAAAAAATAAATTCATTCTTTTTATAGCTCATAAATGGAATAGCATGTCGGAAAGGAGTTTACAAAAAATTTTTTGAGGTGAATCGGCGTTGATATAAATAATTTTTGAGGGGATTTTGAAGCAATAGCAATAAAGTAAATTAGTAATATCGAAAACCTGAATTTCAATGAGTTGCCAACGACTCCCTCTCAAATCATAGCTGGTTTGATTAAATACAGGAAAATGGCAGAAGATGGAGGAAGATGTTAAAGATGTCCAAGACAACTAAACAAAGATTAATAATGACAACTAAATGACAACTAAACAAAGATTTATAAAAAGTAATCCTTTGAAAAAGTCTATTTTTAGTAGAGTTCAGCGGTATCGGGATTTTGAGAAAAACCCGGGATCGGGATTTAGGAATGGTGATCCCGATCCCGATCCCGGATCCCGACACGGGATCGGGATTGGCCAAAATCGGGATCGGGATTTGGGGTGGAGATCCCGATCCCGGTCCCGATCCCGAATCGGGACCGGGATTGAAAAATCGGGATCGGGATTTACTTAAAATTATTTTAAAAATTTTTAAATTTTTATTTTCTTTACATATATACAACTCAGTATGATTCTAAAATTGCCACTGCAGTGCTGAAATATTGAGTTTAAGTCTCATAGACGCATAATTTACTTTCAGGGGATTAAGGGGGGATAAGGTACTGGCGGGAATAAATGGGATTGGGCTTCTTCTATTTTAAGCGCCGCAGGCAAAAATTTTGAAAAATTTGGAAGGCCAAGGTGCCAGATTTCCTCGCTTTTAAGCGCCGCAGGCAATATTTTTTAATTTTGGAAGGCCAAGGGCATTCAATCTAAACGTTCAAGTCTATACGATTAAGTGCGTTACGTTCAAATGTGGACGATTAAGAACTGAGATTGAGGGATTAAGTGATATATTCATGTAGTAATATCTCTTAAGCCCTCGATTTCTCTTCAAATCTAACTTAATCCCTGTAAATTCACCGATAACCTTCTATACTACAAATCCACCTATACTTTTCTCAATCCCTCTTGATCCCTCGATATCACACCAAATCACTCAATATTTCGTTAAAGTTGTAATGACAGCTTTGTTTATTTTTGCGGCGCCGCAGGCAAAAATTTTGAGAATTTTGGATGTCAGATGCATTATTCTTCCATTTTCCGCGCCGCAGGCGAAAATTTTTCTTATTTTCATGCCTCCGCTCTTTTGTTAACTTTATTTCACAGGCTTCTAGTCAATTTATAAAGTCGGGATTTGCACCGGGATCTGCTGCACATCCCGATCCCGATCCCGGATCCCGGCTCGGGATTGAGAATGACCGGGATCGGGATCGGGATATTTATTTCGGGACCGGGATCAGAAAAATCGGGATCGGGATTCGAAAAACCCGGGATAATCCCGCCCGATTCCGACCGGGATCCCGATCCCGCTGAACTCTAATTTTTAGTAACACTAATTTGAAAACGATGAAATTTGAACACAATAAAACATAAAAACATATTTAACATTTCTGATATAATACTGAAATTTGAATTATTTCACTACGTCATTTTTTACGACATTTCCACCTCTAATTTATTTAGATCACTCAATCATAATTTGACTGTCAATTAGAGATCGGACAAATGGCAAAATCAAATATTTGATTAAATAAAATTTGATGAAATAATTTTTTAATCCGATTTCTACTCAATTGGATATAAGTTCACGTTCACATTTAACGAAGTATATATTTTGTCGAATACTCATGTATTTAGCAAAAGTTTTTCAAATGTAGAGTACAATGTATAGTATATCAAAATGTAGAGTAAATGAGAATCAGGGCTAGGAAATGCTGAGAAAATTCCTAGACTAGGTTCGGGCCGGGTTTCAAACATTTCCTGAGTCTGGTTTCAGATGAAAAAAAGCCTGGGCTAACCGTCCTTATATTGACTAACCGTCCTTATCCCTGATAAACACATATACGTAAATGATTCAATTGGTAATAATTTTATACTAATTTTAAAAATTTCAAATATTATTTTTAATATTGTTTTCTTGTCATCTATTTTTGATAAATTAAAGTATCATTCTAAATTTTTTATTAAAATTTTTTTATTAAAAATAAAATTAAAAAAGTTAAAAAATTTATTTTGGTTATTGTTGTTGTTTGTGTGAAAACAAAAATAAAAAATATTTATAATTGCTTTTCTTAAAATTTAAAGAGGAAATAAATTTTTAATTTAAAAATAAATTGAATATAAATAAATTTTTTCAATATTTATTTTTTTTATAAAATGGGTACATTCATATATTTTAAAATTACTTTTATTTAATCTTAACTTTTGAGTACTCTGAATTTAAATATTTTTCTGATAAACGTATAAATTAAATAGAAAGTTGCTTTCAAATATAGGCTGCCATTCTATTTTAAGGGTGATTCATCTGGCAACATTTGAGGTTAAAATATTTAAAAGGAGAAAGGAAAACGAGGAGAATTTTGTTTTCTTGCTCATTTTAACTTCTCAAAATTTTCATCTGCTGTGTTGAAAAGGAACACTCGGAGTACATACTATCGGCCACATTGTTTTTACCCCTCCAAAAATTATTCTCGAGGTTCCCTCCTCAACGGACAATGTTTACTACTTCAATGGAAATTTAAGATACGTATCCGGACATCCACTGAATTACCCAGGGTCTGTCAAATCTAGAGATCAACCTGGCTCCCATATCTATTTTAAGGATTGTCCTTGCCGGTGTCAAAAGCAGGGGTGTCCGCAAATGAAAAAAATTTCCGCAGCAGCAATCTGCAATTGCGGACACCTCTTGTCCCGAGTGGTTTTACTAACTCTAATTCTAAATAAATTCCCCCTTTCAATATTTGCTTTAAAATTATTTAAAAATTCTTTTCTATTTTAAGAATTTATCAAAATATTTTCAAAATATTTTTTTATTTATTTTTATGTCAGGTGAAAAGTTCACATTCATTTAGCTCTAAATTGGCTAATTAAATTTAAAAATATTTGAAAGCTTCCTGTCAAAATAAAAAAAATTTTGTCTAAAAAAGGAATTTTGTTTACATTTTTTAATTTAATTTAAAAATGACCACACAATTTTATTTATTTTTTATACCTAAATATTTGCATATATCAGCTGGCAAAGTACTTTATTTTTACTTTAAAAGGATTTGAATTAATATGAAATTTAATTCAAAATTTGAATAATAAAATTAGATTTTTTAGATAATAAAATGAATAACAGATTATTTTTGCTAATATTCACAACATTAATTATTTCAACAAGTAAATAATTTTACTAAAATAATATTTTATTGAACGAATTAATTTATAGTTTAAAAAATCATTTAAATTAAAAAAGAACAAAAAATTTAAGAATAATTTGCGGTGTTAGATCCGAATATTCGGTTCCGAAATAGTCTGGTTATCGATGATTTCTTGTTTAGGATGTCAGATAAAAGAAGATTTCCCAGGCTCCGCGACCTTAGCTAAGTTTGAAGAAAATTCATAACGAATTTTTTTCAAACCTAGCTATTCTATCTTAAGGATGATTCAACTGGAAACCCTAACTGTTAAACCGAAATTTTTTGAGGCTATTGAAGAAGGAATATAACAAATTATAAAAATAGGAAAAGTTGATCGTAGGAAATCTTCTGATATACTCAGATTCGGATTCTAAATCTGAACAAAAATTTATGGACTTGATTTTCCCGGATCCAGACTAGAATGAATGGCTCTTCTGATATTAAATTTTTTCTAATGACTGATTAGCCGATTCTATAATTTCACTTTTAAATCCATTTCCATTACTAAAATTGTACCCGTTGTTGCCCGGAATATATTATAAATAAAAAATTTAATATTTCAGCAGTTAATGCCCTGTCAAAGCACGATCAGAAAGTAATTGTAGATTGTCATAACAATTATCGCTCTCAACTTGCAAATGGAAAAGTACAAAATCACACAGGAAATATGCCCCAAGGGGCTAATATTAAACAATTGAGCTATAGCAAAGAAGTTGAAGCATCAGCCGCAAAATGGGCAGAAAAATGTACAATAAGCCATTCTCATGGAAATTATGGCGAAAATCTTTTTATGTCATCAAATCCTAAAACGAAAACTGGTAAAAATGAATTTACTAGTGGAACAGATTATAAGATACAAGTTTGGCTTATAATGAGGGTTACCTTAAATAAAGGGATAAATTGTATCTTATGAGAGATACCTTAAATAGAGGGGATCGACAGCAGCTTACACAGGCCCTTATGTAAGATACACTTTTAGGGCTTGAAAATTGTGTCTTAGTATGAGAGGTGCCTTAAATAGAGAGCATATCTTTTAAGCAGCTCTAGTTCCATGCAGCGATCGAAAAAAAATAAATTAGTTGGGCTTCGGATCGGGGTTTCAAAATTTTCATAGGATTGGGTTTCAGGTTCGGGTAAAAAAGGTCCGAGTTTCGGGTCTCGGATTTCCGTAAGTCTGGGTTTGTGTTCATTGCTACCTAACGGCCATCAAGTTAACTCAGGCTTATCGAATATTAGGGTGTATTTTATAATGAAATCCGACCTAAAAGATTACTAAAATTAAACAAATTTTTAGCCGATGCATTAACCTATGCCTGTAATGCCTGGTGGGCAGAAGTAAAAAATATAGGGATTCAAGGAAATTTAATTATGGACAGAAGCCTCCCAGGAAATGGACACGCAACTCAAATGGCTTGGGCTACAACCACACAAATTGGTTGCGCTCTGGCTAGATGTCCAGCATCAAAATGGAAAACTTATCTTGTTTGCCAATATAATCCCTAGTTAAAATTTTTTAAATTTAAAAATTATTTTTCAAAAAAATTTTTAGCGGAAATGTTATTGGAAGGACAATTTATGAAAAAGGAAAACCATGTAGTGGTTGTGGTAATAATAAATGTAATTCTAATGGATTATGCAAATAAATGATTAATTAATGGAAAATGTTTGATGATTAAAAAAAGAAAAATACATATATAAAATTTTTATTTAATAAATGGAGTATATATAATACTATTAAATTAAATACTCTTTTGTAAGCTGAAAATACAATGATAAATTATTTAAATCCAAAGATGATTAGACGTAGAGGTCGGAATTTTTAAAAAACCGGGAGCCGGGAAACGGGTTCTGAAAGACGACCGGGAGGGACCGGGACCGGGAATTCCCGTTCCCGGTCTCATCCCGGTTGCTTCAAAAAACCGGGAAAAGGGACCCGAAAACCGGGAAACGGGTCCGGGTCCCGGACCCGTTCCGACCTCTAATTTAGACGAAATAATTATTTTTTTGTATTTGGGTATTTGAATTCTTTTTGATTTCCCCATGGAGCCGAAAAATTGTCTAATGCAAGAATAAAAATTTTTATTTTTGGAAAAAAGCATTGTCTAGATACCGTATTTTCTCGATTAATTCCCCTCCCTCGAATAATTCCCCTCCCTCGATTCATTCCCCATGCCATGGGAGGGTTGAAACAATAATTCCCCAGGGGAATTAATCGAGTAAATACGGTATACATATTTTCCAATCATGGATTTGAACATTTTTCCCTTAATTTGTCTCTAAAACATTTTTTCTAATTTATTTTTATCCGGATATTATCCGTATCCATGTGTGTCTGTTTGAAACAATTAATATATGTACAGACTGATTTTTAAATTTATAATAAAGGGATTAAAAACGAATATTCGTCCGGAAAATATTTTATACAAAAGAAGATTAAATAATTACAAGTTTAACAAAAAAAGTAGAAAATAAATTTTAAATAAATGAATTTTTTATCTGTATCTTTTTTTATTTTTGTTGATTTTTTTGTTGATTTTTCCTTTTTTGATTTTTTAATTTATAGCGAAAAAAGCCCGCCAAAATTTAACGACAATAAAGTCAATGGTTTTTTGTAAAGATTTTTAAAAATTTTTTTCCTTCATCTCTCCATCACATCGGCACTATCAGAAAAAATTTTAACTACTAGACTAGTTTATGAAGATTTTCCAAGTCAATCCCTCCAAATACACTCTTTTTTAATTTCTCATTAAACTCTTTAACCTCCTCAGGCATACATATTTCCAATCTACCAAGACAACGGAACGGACATGATTTGTGGTTTGCTGATACGGATGATTTAAACCATTTAAATATACATTCCCAATGGAAGTAATGATTACATTTAGTACGTACAATATCGTCGTCTTTTTTAAAATTTCTAAAACAGATTGAACAATTTTTTTGATTGGCCTTTACTGCTGCTTTAAATACGATCTCTTTCAGTTTTTTCTTGAATGAAATTAAATTATTAAATAAAAATGTTTTGGAAAATTTTCGTCCTTATTCCCGGAAACCGATTCAAACAAATAATATGTTATTTGACACCAAAATTAGGTCCTGGTCTCACTCATGGACCGAGATATAGGGCTCGAAATGGTCGAAAACTATAGGGGGAGTAAGCTCAATATAAGCTCAAGATTCTATAGATAAAATTCACCTCTATTCTCACCTCTATAGATCTTAAACCCCCGTACTAGATTTTCTCATCAAATTTGAATTTCTATAGTAAATTTCACTCATAAAATTTCAATTTACAGTACCACACTTTTCGATTTTCAGTTTTAAATTATTTTCTTGTATAAAATGATTACTTATTACAGTCGGATCTCACTCTTACATACTCTGAATAAGTGTGTACCTTTATCTTAAAGCGGTTATGTCGTTTAAATCAAAGGAACCTTATCAAAAGGAACCGAAACAAGATCAAATTTTTTCGTTCCGGGCCGAAACCGGAACTTTCGGTGAAGCTCTAGTGAAAACTCTTTAATAAAAAAATTTTTTAGTTGAATTTACTAAACTGTTTTATGAAAATTCTCCAAATCAAAACCACCAATACCACTATTTTCTAATTTCTCATTTAATTTTGTTACTTTTTCATGTATAATTATTTCCATTTGATGATTACACAAAGGACATAAGCGACCTTCGTTTTGTGAAATTTGTTGTTCGTTTTGTGACTTTGGTCGAAACTTTCGTTGAATCCTTTTCGATATATATCTCCAAAAGGCGAAATGTCCGCATCCACTCATCGAAGGAGTTGACTCCGTTGACTCAGATGACTTCTGTTTCGATCCTTTTAATAGGCAGTCCCAATGGAAGTAATGCCCACATTTAGTAAGCTCAATATCGTCATCCTTTTTAAAATCTGCATGACAGATTGCACATGCCTTCTGACCCTTCTTAACATTTTGAAATACGATCAGTTTCATTTTTTTCTTAAATGAGATTTAAATTTAAATTGATAATTTAATAATTGTATATTTTTTTATCGAATCTCTATTTGAATATTGGGCTCTATTGAAAAATACATAGACCATGAGGCCAATAGCCCTAAAAAGTTGAAGTAAAATCTGAGCTCAAGGATTAAGTTATTTGTCAAAACAGTTATGTATATATTCTAGGGTCCGGCATTTACGATGAGGTGGTTGTTTCACGAGAACGGGGACGGTGGATCATCTAAAAGCTGTCCCCGGTGACGGGGGTTGAACCCTAATTTATTCCACCAACTATGATCAGTGAAACGTAGTTTTTCTGATTCCCCCACCGTACAGGCCTAAAACTAAAAGGTTTGGATTTGGAAGCATATTTACTCATGTATTTTTGAATACTAAATTTTTCTCAGTAAATTAAAAATGTCTATCGAAAGATAACTAATAAACTTTCAATTTTCCAGACTATCTTGTAGAACGCTCAACAATTAATAGGTTTCCGTATGATAACTTATAGCTATGATTAGCTTACCAAACAATTATTCTTAATTTCGTTTCTAACTTTATCCATATAATTTTCACAATATTCCTTAATTTCATTAATCGCTGATCTGTCATTTATCATTTTATTCTTTATCTCTTCTATTTGATTTTCAGCCACACCTTTATCTTCTAATGACTTATTTATAATCATATGACACTAAAATATACAATTTAAATAAATCCATAATCTCTTTATGATTTAAAATTAAAATTGAAATTAGTGTTTTTGAAAATAACTGGATTTTAGAATACGGGTAAAAGGTCAACTGCCAAAATCGAAGCCTTCGATCAATTTATTTCAAGCTAAATTTGATCAGACCTTCGATTTTCTATATAAAAGTTAAATTATATTGTTATAAAATTTTGATAAATGAAAAATATTCTCAATGAAAAATCCCTATTCTATTAAAAAGCATAGTAGCCCTTATGATAATTTCAAAACGAATATAGGTATGTTATAGAAATTTTGGATTAGTGTAGTCTGCCGGTGATAAAAGTTCGTTGCGTGACATATGTCATTCATTCGTCTCGACGAGCTGAATCGAACGGTAACACTCCCGAAAGATTGAAAAACCATGGGGGGAGTAATCTGATTTTTGGGGTGCATTGCACTACAGCCGAAATTTTAAAATATAATAGATAGACCTGGTCAAGAATGGAAGAATGTTCTTGTGGGTTTCTATAAATTCTCAAAAGACAAATCAAATACTTATGATATTCTTCAAAAGATTTCGAGCTATATTTTTTAACCAATTTAGAAAATAAATCACGATCTTTATAGCCATATTCTTTATTTGAAGATTCACCCCCGCCGCTTGAAATTGAAGGTAAAATTTGAATAAATGTTAAAATGACAAAAAGATTAAATGTTTTTGACATTTTGTATGATTCAAGTTTTTAACTATAAAATTAAAATAAAAAATTATTTTACTATTAAGCGATTCAATGTCAGTGTCAAAAATTTTTAGTAAATAGCGATACCGTGAGCGCACTCCCGTTTCTGAGCAGGGATCGGTTTCGGAGTCATTATTCCAGAATCCCGATCTGATATTATTTACAATTTTAAAAGGTGAGATTTAGGCTCAACTTTAGGGCATGCGTCCCATGGGCTTTTATGCGTCCCATGGACTTTTATGCGTCCCATCAAAGTATAAGCGTCCCTAAAATTGTATATGCGTCCATTTCTCAAATTTTTCATCTACGGTGAAAAGTTGAGTCCAATGAATGGATAAGAGGGATTAGAAGTAATTAAGAATGATTTATGGGATTAACAGAGATATCTAGGGATATGCGAGGAGGATTGAAGCGATAAAGTGGGGTTAGAGGGATAAATTGAATTGTCTATGAGATTTTGCGGTATTAAGAGGGCCTACGTTCAGAAGAAAGTTTAGCAAAAAAGGAAAAAAAACTAGTCAAAAAAAGAAAGGCAAAGGAGTAGAATAAAGCTAAAAATGATTTTTACAGAAATGCCTTTAAGGAAATGTGTGTAGCTAGCTGGATATAAACCGAATCAAATTAATAGAAGGGGGTAATTATTTGAAGGAGAGGGCAATTATGTGAATAAATATGACATTTGAATTAGCTATTAATTACATAATTAAAATCATTAAAATGAATAAGAATATAAAAATAAGTGTCTATAAACACAGTCGTCGCCGCGACTGTGTTTAATAATTTTCGAAAGAATGCCCTTTACATTATGCATGCCCTTTACATATTTCAAAAGCACGCCCTTTACAAATTTGCTAATTTCTCAATAATTAACATGTAATGTAATAATAATATGGCGCGGAGTTTTAAGTTGTAAAAGATTTCATTTAGGTTGCCAAATTGGAGAAATAAAGTGGCGGCCTTTTATTGAGGATGGATTTTTTCGCTGCCGGGAGTACCGAAGATTCCCATTACCGACGAGTATCTAGGAAAAATTTTCGGTAGCAACGCGGTATTTTTGTACTGACAAAAAAGGCATTATATACCAAATATATTCTAATTATATGAGATAATTATGTAACATTAATCTTGTCCGGGAATCTTAAAAGAATATCGTGGGATTATGAACGATAATGGAGATATATGTGAATTATGAGAGATAACGTTGAAGTTGATGGATATAAGGGATATCATCGGATTTTGGCAGATATAATGAAATTATAAGGATATAGGGAAAATCGGGGGACAATGTATGATTAATGGAGATATCGTTGGAGGATACAAGATGATTTGAATGTGTCATAATTTATTAATTATACCCATAAATTTTAATCACTCGATATCCTCTTACTATCCATCTCTCAATATCCTTATTGTCATGTCCGAGGTTCATACTGTGGAAAAATTATGGATGGGAGATGGAATTGAACCATCACGGCAAGGGCCCAAACCGAAAGCACAACCGACTGTGCCACCATCCAACCCAATGCTGGGTTATTTATTTTCATTTATGTTCTTTCTGCAAGTGCGGACACAACACTCCTTCCGCCTTGCGAAATCAAGCGTCCTCGCTTGTTGCTTGTCTTCTATAACTATCAATGTTTCGATTTTGGAGAGAACACACAGAAACCCATTTGTGGCATATGCTGCGCTTCATGCGCCTTACGCATTTTTTTTATATTATATTAGCCTCGCAACACCGGCTAGCCTATCACAACTCAGGCATTTAATTTCTCACAGGGTCTTCTCCTTTTTCTCTCCACAGTGACAGAATGTCAGATCATCACAGCATTTGAAGGTTCGCTGAAATTTCCTCGGGCTATGCCCGGCCTGTGCGACTGCGCCATTATAATGTTCATGCTGTGGAAAAATTATGGATGGGAGATGGAATTGAACCATCACGGCAAGGGCCCAAACCGAAAGCACAACCGACTGTGCCACCATCCAACCCAATGCTGGGTTATTTATTTTCATTTATGTTCTTTCTGCAAGTGCGGACACAACACTTATCACTATCCATCAATATATTCCCCAAATTCTTGTATCTTCCCTCTTAATCCCTCAAATCCGCTGATATTCTTAACATATGCTTTATCAAGAGATTTGGAGAAATAATACTCCGGTATACGTCTTAAACCTCAAATCGGTGATAACAGGAGATTTGAGGGATGGTAGAGGAATTGAAGGGGAATTTTTAATTTTTTTATTTCCTAAGGCTATGCAGTAGTATAATAACAATAAATTAATTACAAAAATATTTTTATTTATAAATTTTTTTAATTATAAAAATCTAAAAATTATTGAAAGAAAAAGAAACATATCCTTTTTGTATATCAATTAGAGATCGAAAATTAAATTTAAAAAATATTTTAAAAAGTTCCATTAATAATTTCAACTAGTATCCATAATTTCTTCAATTAAAGGGGGTGGAATATCAGAATTTAAAATTTCTGGTGAATTTATTTCTTCAATTAAATTGTTGTTTTCTTTCTAGAAATGTATTTAAAATATTTTTAAAATTAAATAATTTATTTACTTTAATATTTGGAGAAAATGAAGAAAAGTCGGGGCTTTGTATCCCTTCAATATTTTGGCAAGATATGGATGAAGTATTTTGTTTTTGAGCTAAATGGCTCTGAAAAAGGATTAAATGAGTGGTTTTAAAAATATTAATGTAAATTAGAAGAACATTAAATACGAAAAAAAGGCTTTTTCTTGGTTAGAAGCGACAAGGCTCTTAATATTTTTAGAATGAATTTAAATGGACCCTATGTACTAACATAACATACCTAGGTCTACGATTAGGGTTGGTCGGGCTTAAGATATATTAAGACCGAAAGATCGAGTCGGGCTTAAGATATTTGGCCTGAAAAAGACTTATACGGCCCGACTCGATAAAAGTGAGGCTCGAAAGTTGAAAACGACTCGAAAACGGCAAACTTATCTAGGATCTATAAATTTTCTATAGTTACCTTATACTAAATAAAATTACAAAAAAGTGATCCATCCCAATTTTGATTAATCAACAATCATTTCCTAATATACCCGGAAAGGGGGAGGGGTATGTTAAGAAAATGTTATCCTTGTGAATTAATTAGCATTGGATATTACATGATATCCCCGACACTTTCCCTCAACCCTTTCCAAAATTATATTTACTTGTTGTCTAAGCAATTGCATTCTTGCAGCTTTCCTTTTTTGTTGTTGTTGGTGTTGATATTGTTGCTGTAAACGGGAAGCTTTTAAAACGGGTTTTTCATAAACGGTAATTAATTCGGATGAAGGAGAAGATGTGCCAACATCGGATGGGTTACTGAAAGATTTTTTTTACTTTTTATAAAAAAAGTTGGGGTTTCTTGTGGAAAAAATTTTGCAAACATTTTTTAAGGTTCATTTATTTTTCATAAGTGGCACGATACTAACTACTAGTGTTATTCACGGTACGGTATTCCTGGCGGTATTGTTTTCGGTATTACCGATACCGATATCGTACCGGCCGTTTTTGTTGCTGCCGAAAATACCGATACCTGTGCCGGAAAAACGCATTTGAATAACACTACTAAACATTACAATTGTGATCGTTTCTAATTGATCCTTATGAAGTTAGTTTTGAATTTATCAGTGACGCCCAAAGGTTGATAAATATGCCGATTATATTTTTTAAGTATTACATCTCCGCAGAAATGTCCGCAAAAAATGTCAGAAAATATAAATTTAAATTGTCAACGAAAACGCTTCTTAACAATTACCTAGTTAATTGTTTTTCGACATGTATTGACTGTTTCAAATTGAGTAAAATTTGTGGTTGAAATTGTAAATTTTCTGGCAAAGAAATTCTTTTTGGAAGACAACCAAGTGCTTGTCTAACATTCGAAAATTTTTGCCGATTTTCTGCTGGGGAAGGAGTTTGTGAAGATAGAGGGGAGGATTGTTGGCTGTTTGTACTTGTTGAAGTAGAGGATGTATTGGAAGATAAAATAGGTGAAGTATTGACTCCGATAGCTATTGGCAATGTTTTTGCCAGACTGAAAAATAATTTAATTAACAAAATAATTAAAAAACGGAGAGTTTAACAAAAGTATAACCACTGGGAAGAAGTCGGCCTGCAACCTCCTTGCGGATATTGCTAGGAGCTTCGCTCATCCCTTATAGGACTCTACCACTGAGCTACCGGGGCATCGACTAATACTTTCACTTTCCTGTTTAGCTTTGATTAGCCCATAAGAGCTATGATTAGTCAATAATTGTGCTTAATGAAGGATAGAATTTTGATGATTTATAAAATATCAATGTCCGCATGTCATTTGCGGACATCATAAAAAAGAAAAATTTTCCCGCGATGAAAATGACTGATCAGGAGCACAATTTACTGTGAGACTATTATTTATTATTAGAGTTGGCCAGGATCGGGATCCCGGTCGGGATCGGGCGGGATTATCCCGGGTTTTTTGAATCCCGATCCCGATTTTTCTGATCCCGGTCCCGAAATGAATATCCCGATCCCGATCCCGGCCAATCTCAATCCCGAGCCGGGATCCGGGATCGGGATCGGGATGTGCATCAGATCCCGATGCAAATCCCGACTTTATAAATTGACTACAAGTCTGTGAAATAAAGTTAACAGAAGAGGGGAGGCTTGAAAGTAAAAAAAAATTTTCGCCTGCGGCGCAGAAAATGGGAGAAATCTGGCTTATTGGCCTTCCAAAATTTCGCCTGCGGCGCAGAAAAGGGAAGAAATTTTGCTTCTTGACATCCAAATTTCTCAAAATTTTCGCCTGCGGCGCAGAAAAGGAAATGATTAAGGCATTATAGATTTAGGCATTATATCCCCGCTCAGTGGAGTAAGGAGGAATAAGGTACTTTGTGGTGTTGCGGGGAGGGATACATGGGATTGGGCTCCGTTTTCTTAC
The DNA here is from genome assembly GCA_963681835.1 of Meloidogyne enterolobii. Classification (NCBI taxonomy): domain Eukaryota; kingdom Metazoa; phylum Nematoda; class Chromadorea; order Rhabditida; family Meloidogynidae; genus Meloidogyne; species Meloidogyne enterolobii. The sequence continues at coordinate 482,070 of CAVMJV010000013.1, read as the reverse complement.
GGACTAAATTATTTTTACGGATTAAGGTGAATCAAATTATTTGAATCTCTCTTAATCCCTTAATCTCAGCTCTTAGTCGTCCAGATTTTGACGTAAAAATTATTGATGTTTTTTCCTTTTCTGCGGCGCTGAAAATGAAGAAGCCCAATCCAATTTATCCCTCCCCACAACCACAGAAAGTACTATATCCCTTTTTACTCCACTGAACGGGGAAGTAAATCATGCGCTGTTGAGACTTAAACTCATTATTTCAGCTCTGCAGCTTAAAATTTTATAAATTCTGAGTCGTAAGGGAGGAAAATAAAAAGAAAATAAAAATTTGTAAGTTTAAAAAAATTTTTTTTAGTAAATCCCGATCCCGAATTTTCAATCCCGGTCCCGATTCGGGATCGGGACCGGGATCTCCAGTCCAAATCCCGATCCCGATTTCGGCCAATCCCGATCCCGTGTCGGGATCCGGGATCGGGATCACCATTCCGAAATCCCGATCCCGGGTTTTTCTCTAAATCCCGATACCGGCCAACTCTATTTATTATCAGTTCATATTCCTTCTACATATCAAGTGTGGACATAACCATTAAAACTTGAAGCAAAATTTAAGTAATTTTACCTAGCCAAACCCGTAGAAAGTCGCATTCCTCTAAATTGGTTATGTAGAGGTATTCCATTGTTATTTTGAGGACTAGAAATTAAATGTTAAAAAAATTTTTTAATTAACAGATCACCGATGTAACCCTTCCATTGCTCTATTTCTCTCCCCCAAATTTCCAGTAGGGAAAGGTAAAGGAGCATTTCCAATAGAATTATCACTAAAATAAAATTTAAAAATTTAAAATTTTATTTAAAAATTCCTTCCCACCTAATTCTTAAATTTTCTCCCCCAAAAAGAAATAATTGGTGAAATGCAGGATTATTTATTCCATTTTGATTATTTTCATTTTCAGCTGCTGGACGTGCTGAATTTGTTTGTGGGGGCTGTTGAGGATAAAAATAAGGTTTTAATAAATGTTGATGACGTTGATTTTGATGGTAATGTTGATGACTAGAATTAAATGATTTTAATTAGTATTCTATATGTCCATCCGCTCAAATAATATAAGTGTCCGCTCGAAAAATGTCAGTGTCCGCAAAATTTTTGCGGATTATCCGCAAGTTTTTGCGGACAAAAATTTTTTTTTGCGGACATCTGTAATTTTGCTGCCCGCATTTTAATAAAAAATATTTACTTTAAGCCAATATGGCGATGTTGAAATCTTCCAGAAGTTCCACCACAATGAGGATGTAATTGTACATGCTTCATTAAATTACCGCCAGTGCCCCCACCAGCAACGCCTGTACTTGAATTAGAACAGCAACATCGTGCAACTGATGGAGAGGATACTAAGAGAAGATTTTTAAAAAAGAATTTTTTAATTTAATAATTCAAAGGGGACGAACTTATCAACAAAATTTGTTTTTAGATTTTCCCTAAGGAATATTTTGGGTGGTAGAGTTTGGGGAGCATTTTTGTTATAATCAAAGCCAAAATTCCAAAATTTTAGAACAAAATGAGCCTGTTATTCAAAAAAATTTTGGATTTAAAAGTCTCAATAAAGCATCTTCACCTTTGTGTACATATACCGTATTTACTCGATTAATTCACATCCCTTGAATAATCCCCCTCCCTCGATTGATTCCCCGTTTTCAGTTACTACTGGAACTACCCATAGCCACGGATGGGTTGAAAAATAATTCTATGGTGGAAATAATCGAGTAAATACGGTAGTCAAGTCTTTTTTATGTTCAATCGACGTGAAAAACATCCGTGATTTTCTATTAAAAGTGCAACTTCACGAAAACAATAAAAACAACACAAATAAAATGTTTTATTATAAGTGAAACAAATTGAAAAATTTAAAAAATATTAGTGTTACATAAACATAAATACAAACAATATTAAAATTAAAAACAAGCATACAAATGAGTATCTAAATTAAAAAAAAAATTTTAAAAAAATATGAAAGGACAGAAAACACTGAAAAGAGCAAACAAAAACTTAAAATTAATTTTACATCAAGACTAGTGCCAACTAGAGATCGAGCTGGACCTGGACCAAGGCCTGGGTTTTTCCTGTACCGAGTTCAGGTTCAGGCATTTTTTGACCTTCCCGGGTTTTTCCTGGGCCTGGGTTCTTCCTGGACTACAAGCACAGGATCCAGTCCAGGTCAAAAAAATCAAACCCAGAGTCCAGAAAAAGGGCCAGCCTTTTCAAAAATCTCGATCTCTAGTAACAAACTTCATTCAACTAAATATACCCTTCATCCCTCCTTCGTTTACTTCCCCTCTTTTTAGACAAAATATTTTTGTTGATATCCGAATCCCCTTCATTTTTATCTTCAAAACTTTTAAGGCAATAATCACCTTCTATTGGGGTTTTTCCATTACTACTGGAACTACCCATACGAAATGCATTTGCACTATTGTTTGATGATTGGGAAGAGAAGAGTGGATCCTAAAATATTAATTAATTTTGAATTTTTAATTAAAATTTTAGTATTATCTGGAGAAATTTGTATATATTATCAAGGAGAAATTTTTCATCAGTATCAGCAAACTTTTGCGGATCCGCAAACTTTTGCGGATTTAATGCATTTTTTCAAATTCCGCGCATACCGTATATCCTTTAATAACTCCCCTGGGTAATTATTGTTTCGACCTTCCGCTGGAGGGAGTAATTAATCGAGGGAGGGTAATCATACGAGGTTTGAAATTTGAACGTGTTTAAGGACATTTCTTAGAGGGTAATTATTGTTTCAATCTATCGCTGAATGGGGTAATTGATGCAAGTGGAGTAATTATTTGAGGGAGGGCAATTAATACAGGTCATACGGTATTTGCATATCGGTGGATATCTTGACTTAATTTTACCAAAAATCTTTAGGTACCCTTACCCCTATTGGTGGACACGGTTGATAACAATACCCCCAATTTAATGAACATTTATTATAAGCTAAGATTTCTCGTCTCCAAAAGGGAGAAACTAGAGTTTGACCGTACTTAAATCACTCATTCTCATTTCTTTTTAATTTCTACCTGGCTTAATTGACTGTCAAAAGCAGGCAAAGGTTCGTGACAATGGTTTATATGTTGTAATAATCCATATCCAGCTGTTTGTAAATTTCCATGAATTGCTGCATTGGCAAACATTAAAAGTCCAGAATTGTTTGTTTCGTCAATAATACCCTTTTAAAAAATAATTTTTTCCTAAATTTTATTCAAATCAAAAAACTTCGTCAAAAGAATTAATTGTTCCTATAGTAGACTGTCTAGATAGGGAAGAACCAGCTGCAGAAGAACTCGAACAACAATTTTCTGATTCATAGTCTGATGTTGAGGGATGCTATAAAATTGGGGATTTTAGAGAGATAATTATTTAGAATTTTTGCATAAACTTTAATTTTTGCGGACAAATTTTGCGGACAGAATTTGCGGACAAATTCTGTGAACTATTTTTTGCGGATAATTTTTGTGGAGATTTTTTGTGGGCATTTCTTGAGGACAATTTTGAATAAAACAAGAAAAAAGTTACCACAACTTGGCGTTGATCAAGCTGTTGCTGTCGAAATTGTTGCTGTTGAGCTTCAAGTACACCTTGAAGTTCTGGATTGGTAGAACTTTGAGGAATTGATGGTTGAGTTATTAGAGGAAACCCAGTTTTTATTTCTAAAGGAATTAGTCCATTTTGAAGTAAACTGGAAAAATACGAAGGTTAATAATTTAATGATTTAATTTATTTTTTTAAACTTTTTAGAATTTTGTTTAAAAGAAGCAAGACAACAACAACATTGACAAATCATAGGTCCACCTCCAACAATAGTAACACCATCTGATTGACGTCTGACTTTAGCTCCTCGAGTAACATTTTGTTGGAAGTGGAAAGAATCGGCGATAGAATTTTGTTTGTCTAAAAAATAATATATTTGCGAATAAAAATATTTTTTGCGGACAAAAAAATTTGCGGACAAAAAATTTTGCGGACAAAAATTTTTGCGGACCGAAGTAGTTAACCCCCCCGAGAAGTCGTTGGGGGCAGCGGGGTCCAACCATTTAGCCCCTCCCCCTTCTTAAACGACCATTCAACCATTCCGTCGTCAGAGTCCAAAGGTTTAAGGATTTCCCTTTAAGGGATAATTTGATCAAACCGGTTTGGTGCGAACTTAAAAAAAACACCTTACCATACCATTCCCCACATTTTTCACCAAATTTTATTCTAAAAATTTTCCCTAAGTTTCTAGGGTTCAATAAGTAGTTTTCAAACGGTTCAATCAAGATTTCCCATATTTTTTCTTTTTAAAACTGGTTCTTTTACTTTTTTTTTTTTTTTTTTAAGTTTCTTTTCTTACAATATCTTATTTTATTATTTTTACCCTTTATACTTAAAAAAAAATACAATAATTATTAAAAAGTAGGCGGTTGAAATAGAAATAGTAAAAATCAGTCATGCAATAATTATGTTGCAAAATTATTGTTGAAAAGTGAAAATTGGTTAGAAATAGGTCATGCAAGAGAAAAACTGTAAAAATTTGCAAATTATTGTTGAAAAGTTAAAAAAGGGTAAATTTTTAAAAAGTAGACGTTGAAGATAGAAATAACTTTAAAAAGTATAAATAGGTAAAAAATAGCTCATGCAAAAATTGATCAAAAATTTATTAAAAAGTAGGCGTAGAAAAGTGAAAATAGACTATAATTATAAAAACAAAATATTACTGTAATAGGAAAAATAAATAAATGAAAATAAATTAAGTTTTATGATTACCCCTCTCTATTAATTATCCACTAATAATTTAAAAAATTAAGAGTTTAAAAAATAAATTCTACAAACAACATCGTCGCATCGTTCACAACTTGCTAATTATATACCTAAAAATTTTTCTTTACCAGATATTATGCTAATTTTCTTTCTCGAAATATTATTTAAAATTTAAAACATTTCCTATCTAGTTAAATTATGTTAAATTTATTTTTAAAATTCCTCTTCTTGACTGGAAATAAAAGAAAAAGATTGTTTTATATAGGGATTTCTCTTCTTTTGACAACATCCTAAGGAATAAAAACAAAGGTATGTATTATTACGAAACTAAACATTATTACGAAACTTGCTCGCTCTTTCTTTATTCTCTTTAAATTCTTTTGCTTTTTTATGCAAAATTTCTTTTAGGCTTTTTCCCGCGACTGGAAAATAATGAAATGGAATTTCAGTGAAATTCCTATTTTACAACACATCAACTATTTTATGGAATATTTTCTTAAAAAAGGATTTCACATTTCCTTCTTCATTCTTTAAAATTCTAAGAAATTTAATACTTTTGAATTAGTCTCTAATTTTGAATTTATTTTATTATTAATGTCTCCTCCACCTTCGAAGAAAGCACGACATTTCTTCATTGATAATCTATTACAGAAAGGTGATGGTGATTATGTAAAACATTTGGGTGAAGAAACTAAAATCACCCGGAAATTTAACCTTACCAAACTGTCTACTAAATTCTTAATTTCGAATATCCCACCCGATCCTGAGGGTTTATTAAAAGGAATTTTCCAAGAATGCATCGACAAAACATTGGAGACGAGTCATGGTCATCAGCTTGATCCAGATCAACTTGGCTGTACAGTGAGCAGTCAATTGTTAGAATCAGATATTTGGATTCCAATACGTGAAATTACTCCCAACACGGTGGATTCAATTCTTAACCAATTTCTAAAAGTGGCCCAATCTAAAAAACAGGATCAGGGAATGTTATGGGGTGAACCATTTACCGTTTCTGTTACAGCTATTGACAAAAAACATCTGCCTACAACACGTTCTATTAATGGTAGTGGCAAAAATCCATCACCAATTCGACATAAAGTTAAAGACCACAACCTCATTAAAATTATTAATTCAGACAACTACTGTTTATTTCGATCATTGTCTGCCACCTTTATATTTTCAACATGCTCATGGCCGAAATGGAAGTTCTATGACTATATGCATAGCAGATTAGGAATGAAGAAACGTTTGGAACATGATACAACATTCTTGATGGAAAATGTAGGAGCTCCTCTTGATTTAACAACATATGATGCAAATGAATGGGTACCCAAGGTGGTTGATTATTGGAATTCAAGGAATGATGGCCTGTTTAAGGTTTTTATTTTTGGAGAATTAGATGAAAAACCTATCTTTAAATATGGGGATGAAAATCACACTACTCCAATTCTTCTTTATTACAACAATAATCATTTTGATGGAGTTAGAAAAGCAAGCGGTTTATTTGGTAAACCTTATTGCCTATCATGTGAGATAATTTACAACCGCCCAAAAGATCATTCTATCACCTGCACATCAAAATGTCAAAATTGCTCCAGGATCGGACCCAATTACCCATGCCAGCCTTTAGATAACTACTTCAAACGGTGCAATGGTTGTTCTAAGGAATTTAATAATGAAGAGTGCTACACCCATCATCTCAAATCTAAATTTTGCCACAACTCTAAGAAATGTGAGAAATGTGGAGTGATATGGTATGTGAAGGACAACAACAAGAATGGGCGCAGTGGACATGTTTGTTCAGAACGTTACTGCACCACCTGCTTTAGCTTCCATGACCCAAAAAGAGGTTGTTACATTAAATCTCTAACTCAAAGGAAGCCAAAACCCTACCGAGTCATCGCTTTTGACTTTGAAACCATGCAACACAGGCAAGGCGAAAAAGGGAAATTACATGAAGTGAATTTTATATCTGCAAAAATCAACTGCCCCGAGTGTATTAGTAACGGAAACAGCGATTGTACTATTTGCGGAGAAGAACGAACTATAACCTTCTCCCACCAACCATTTTCCAACACTCAAGTCGATCAACAAAATGTTACTAATGATCCTCTGACTGATTTTGTAACCTGGATCACTAATTTTTCTACTGATACAATAGCCTTCTCTCATTTTGGAGGAAGGTTTGATATGGTCCTACTATTCAAGGAATTGTATCTCAAAGGCCTAATCCCAGAAATGATAAAGAAAGGTAACAAAATGTATGAGATGAAGGTGAAGAACAATAAAAAATGCTGGGTCATCTTCAGAGACACATACAATCTAATGCCAATGCCGTTGGCTTCACTAGTACCAGCCTTTGCTCTTAAAATGGAAGACAAACCTTTCTTCCCTCACCTGGCCAACAACCCAAAGAATTATGGGAAAGAAATCTTTCCGACAAAAGAAGATTACCTTGCTAATGGGATGATGCCTGAAAAGAGGGCTCAGTTCGATAAATGGTTTGACCAACATAAAAATGAGCCCTTCAACTTAAATGAACAACTAGCAGCATATTGTATCAACGATGTGGAGATCCTCATGGCTGCGCTCATTGCCTTCAGAACGGAATTTTTGGAAGTCTCCAATGGCTTGGATGTTCTTCGTGAAGCTATGACAATTGCTTCTGCCTGCATGAAGCACTTCCGCATGAATCACCTCAAAGCCAACCATTTAGGAATTGTTCCTGAAAAAGGTTACGACAACGTCGACAACCAAAGTAAAATTGCTCTCAAGTTTCTGAAATGGTATGGCGAGAAGAATAACGTTACAATTAGGACAGCACACTCAAAGAATGGGGAGAAGAAAATTGGTAATTATAAATTGGATGGATGGGTTGAGAAAAAGAAATTGGCTATTGAAGTCAATGGTTGCTGCTGGCATGGATGCATCAAATGTTATCCTGACGACGATCTTAAGCTTCCAACAGGTCTTACAGCTGGAAAACAGCGGGAGAAGGACCAAAAACGTCTAAAATTTATTAGGAATTTGGGGGTCAAAGTGGCAGTATATTGGGAGTGTCAAATCATTGATATGGTAGCAAAAGATTATGAAATGAGGAAGATGTTTAAAAAATATCTGGATGATGGACCAATAAATATTAGAGAGGCCTTCTATGGGGGAAGAACTGGTCCCTTGAAGTTATTCCACAAGGCTGAGGATGGACAAAAAATTTCTTACTACGATGTCACCTCCCTTTACCCATTTATCAACGTCTCAACTCGATATCCTGTTGGGCATCCAGAAGTCCACATCATCAATATGGATGTCAATTGGACCAAACCTGAAGACAACACTTACAACACTGCTCTTTTAAAATTATTCGTCATACCACCGAGAAGTATTGACGTTCCTGTTTTACCAATGAAAATTGGGGAAGACGACGATGAACGATTACTATTTCCCCTGTGTTCTACTTGTGCAAAAGAGTACCCTAAAGGTGATGTCAACGAAAACTACAGCTGCCCCCATTCAGATCAACAGCGAGGGTGGGTCAGCACATGTACGTCTATTGAGATAAACGAAGCCCTCAAGGAGGGGTATGTGGTGACCAAACTATTTAGAGTATTGGAATTTAAAGACTACGACGACAAACTGTTCAGACCCTACATTAGTGAATTTATGACCCAAAAAATTCACTCTTCTGGTTTTGACAACACCATCAAGGGTGACATAGAAAAGGAAGATAAGTTTATGAAAGAGTGCCTGGAAATGTTTGGGATTAACATCGAGAGGGAGAAGATGGTGGTCAATAAGGGTAAAAGGACACAAGCGAAATTGTGTCTAAACAATTTGTGGGGGCGATTTTCACTTCGTAACTTTGGACTCTCCCAGTGCAAAATTACTGACGACCCAAGTGAATACGTAAAAATGAGTAACGACCCAGCAATAACAGTTAATCATTGTCATGAATTGACTGAAGATGGGACTGTGCTTATCGACTACATTAAGAAAAAAGATTGGGTGGAGGAGCATGACTCATCAAATGTCATCATCTCGCTTTGGACTACATCAGCAGCGAGGATCCACCTTCTGCATGCCATGCAGAAGGTTGTAAGGACACCAGGTTGCCAGCTTCTCTACACCGACACAGATTCCTTAATCTTCTCACATCCAGACAACAATTGTCCTCTTCAATTAGGGCCTCATCTGGGGCAATTTACAGATGAGTACCCGGATTTCAACATCTTGGAATACTGCTCAGGAGGGGCCAAGCAATATGGATTGAAACTACAAAAGAAGACTACTCCCAACAATGAACCTGACTACGTTCTCAAAGTCCGTGGGATGACGCTGAACTGGGATGTGATCAACAACCAAGGATTGTGCTATGAAAACTTCAAGAAGCAAGTTTTTGATTTTATTAATTGTGATAATATTCCCCTTTTAATTTCATACCCTAATTTTCTTAGAACATCAATTAAAGATGGGTCCATAATTACTCAGTCTCGTACAAAAATTTATAAGCCTTATGTCGGAAAAGGTATTGTCCGCCCTTCCGATTTTATTGTTCTAAATTTCGGTCATATCAATGACAAACATCCTCGAATTTTGCTTTAATTCTACAAGAGTTGGAAAGTAGCCAGGGGTATGGGCACCCAAACTCTATACCAACTATCGTAATGTTGTGAGGTAATCCTCGCATGTAAAATCGGTGGTAGTGGACTTGAGTAAATTCTCAAGTCCCTGGTTGAGTTTGGTGATGCCTGTCGAATGGCGAAGCCACACTCCTATCTTATCTATTTCTCTATTCTTATCTATTTTTGTAAAATTTTGTAAATATTTTATTTTATTCTAAATTTTTGTAAATAATTTTTATTTGTGATAAAATTTTGAAAACAATCTTTGTAAATAATTTTTATTTTTGATAAATTTTAAAATACAATTTTTGTAAATAATTTTTATTTTTGATAAAATTTAAAATACAATTTTGAAAAAAATTTATAAATAGGAGTTACAAGTTTTAGGGGTAAAAATACATAATTAGTAAAACAAAGATAAAATTTTGTAAATATTAAAAAATTATGAAAATGAAGACATAGTTTTTAGGGAAGATTTTACATAATTAGTGAAACAAAGTAGTATATTTCAGAATTAAGGAAAAGGAGTTGTTCATTTTAGAGGTAAAATTACAAAATTAAGAAAAAGAAGATGAAATTTATCAATTTTCATCTTTTTCACTGTGTGATAGACGTGCGTGTGTAGAGGGCGTGCGTGTATTGAGGATGTATTCACCAACCATCTTGACTAAAATCTCCTCTGTACATCTCCATTTCTTCCTCAAATTCCTTATCCATAATTATTTCAGGGCTATCGGGTGGCGAAGAGATACTAAGCTTTTCTTCAAAATCAGATGCCAAACTTTTTTGTTTCTCATCGTCATCAACAAATTCCAATAGTTCGATTGGATAAAATCGATCTTTATCCCAGAGTCGTCGCTCGATAACACAATTTAGATAAGGATTTTTAAGTTGAATTCGATGTCTTGTATAAAAATGTTGAGCGATGCTAACATTATAAGGACGTCTTAAAGGTCCATAAGCGCGAATTTTATTGGCACCCTTTCTTGTGAGACCTCCGAATAGAAACGTCTTCTTTTCTAAATCTCTATTCAAATATGTTGTGCGGACCTTGCGGTCCAAAAATTTTGTTAATATACGGATTCTTGTCTCAGGAACATTTAGATGACAACTTAGACTTCGGACTGAACAGTCGAGAAAACGTGCAATTTCGTCTATGACAAGAACCATTTGTGAATGTTTGAAATGAAAAAATTTTCAGAGTTTATATATTCACCTGAATAGGGCGTGGCCTAATTTCATTCTTATTTGAAAAATTCCACATAAAAATAAAAATCATTCATGAGTGAAGAAAGTGACGAAATAATACGTTATGTTAAGGGAGTGCGTGAGTATCGTGAATTTAAAATAAGAACCTATGTGCATTCAATCAATGATGCTCTAAAACAACACATTCAACTTGATATGGGAGCAAGGCTTTGCATCCTTATCAATTACTTTCGCGCAGGAAAATGGTGTGATGAATGCCTTAGCTTTGTCGTGAGCCAATTTCAAGATGATATAATAATGCCCAATGATGAAAAATCCTTTTTATACGCTTTTTATCTTTGTCCAGAATGTGCAGATATTACCAAAAACTATCTCGATAATTTATAATTTTATTCACAATATTTTTTACAAATAAATCTGGGTTATGAACATTGTTTAACATTTTAAGATATTGGGGAAATGTATAGCCTTTAGAAAGAAAATAAATAAGAGAAATACAATGGTGGGCACAATAATTAGAATTTAGGGATTGGTATGGTTTTAGGTTTCTATTAACAATTGAAAAATCTTTTAAAAATGAATCAATAATACAAATGCTTGTGGGTAAATTTAAACTGTCAAAATAGACTACTTGTTCATTTCCTTGAACGTAAATTGTAATCCAATGTGAACCTGCAAATCCTTTGGGGTCCAAGTTTACAATTAAAGCTTTGCCTTCTACAGGTTCGGGTAGATTGTTACACGGAAAGCATCCTTGGAAGATTTTGTTTGTGTAAGGATTTGAGCTCAATATTTTTGTTATCTGATTGCTGTCCATTATTTTTATAAGATTTTAACCAAAAAATTGAACGAAGTTGATAAATAATTAAACTTCCTATTAACATAATATATAGTCCTATCATTCCCCAGCAAAACACGTGGCCATACAAGTCCGTAGGGCTTTCTTTACAAAGAGTAGGTAGATTCTCAAACGGGAAGGTTGCAAAGGCTGGTATGGAAGCGGATATTCTTGGCTGGGTTGTATTTTTCTGTGGAAATCCTAATTGACGTAGATAGGCTGAATACTCAGGGATCTCCTCTAATTCATCCATAGCTTCTTTATATAATCCTACACACGGAGCAAATATCCGAATCAAAAATAAGGTTACTAAAATTCCTTTCATTTATTTAAATGGTGGTGTCACTTGCTATTGTCCGATTTTTATCTAGCATTATAAGGGAATCCGCTTCGCCCATAACAACGAGCATGACTCCGCCCTCGGGGACAGGCTGACTGAATTTGATGTTTATGGCTGTAGTCCCATTTTTTATTAGATCAAATGTCCCACTATTATCGTCACCACTATTTGTCAAATTAAAAACATAGATGCAATGAGTTTTTCCAAACTGTTGGTAAGTAATTCCATTGTTTTCAGAGGTATTTGTCAGGCCTGTAGCCTCATTCATGTCGTGAAAGGCTCTTACATATCTTCCATTCTTATAATCAAAGTCATAAGATGCCTGAGGGTATGGTCTTCCATTTGCTATAATACTAATTTCTCTAACATTAAAATGTTGAAAGTTGAAAGGGCTTCGATTTATCGATCCAACATAATCAGAGTTTGCAACTAGACCTAATGTAATTCTTCTAGGAATTTGATCCATGAACAAGTTTGCATTAAATTCATATCTACCCTGACTTATGAAAAGCGGTTTCATCATCGTTTTTCTTATTGAATATCTTGCAGGTTTAGTTTCAAGTTTTCTGGCAATATCTAGAGAGAGTCCATCCATAAGATCAATCTTTTTAACGTATAGCTTACAGCTTACAACTTCAAAATTATAGGTAATTGGTTGGTCAATCCCAAGTACTGGAGGAGCAATCAATACAAATTTCGTGTCATTAGGAAGTAATTCAATATCAATTTCACAATGATTTATTAGATAGAGAGGTTGGTTGAATATATCCGCATCAAGCTTTGAAATGAATTGTGCCGTCTTACTTGAAGAAAATAAATTTTTTCTTGCATTATACGCTGTGCCATCCTCAAGTTTTATGTCAGAATCATAGTAATATCCTGCAGCGTTCAAATGGGAACTTTTTGCCCCTTGAGAGTAAGAAAGCTCGTGTGAAAAATAAGTCTTGTAGGCATAGAGCGAGTTTGAATTAAATATTTCCCTACCGTTTACATTAATTCGCATATTATTTATAAATGTTTGACCTATTAGTTGTATAGGCGCAACATTATCAGTTGCAGCGAGTTTGACCAATCTTCCATCATCGCCCTCCTTCTTTATACGAAATTCAGTAAATAAATAAATTTTAGATAGATCAATATAATTTTGACTACTATGAATTTTAAAATGATATGGTGTATCAGTGAGAGGATTACTTGGTAAAATTTCAAAGACCTTGGATGAAGAAATGCTCACATTTGTTGGTGGGACTTGGAAAAAATCAAGAGCATTTGTAATAGAATTTATACTATCTTTATCAATTTTATGGAAACTCATTCTTAATAAAAACCAAAAGCGTCAGATTTTAATCTTTTTCTTTTAATAACTGTTTGATGACTAGGAATTGTCTTTCTTTTTATACCCCTTCCTGATCCAAATTGTTTAGGTAAACCTCCTTTTTCAAGCACTGTATCAATTCCCTTCTTTCCTTCACTGACTAAAGCTTCTTTTATAGGTTCTCCTTGGATTACCCTTCCCAATGCACGTTGACCTGTATTTAGTGCCTCCTCTGAGACAGTCGTGCCTACACGACGCATAATCGGTAGAAAAAATCTCCAAAGTCCTCTCATAACATCTCCAATTCCAGCTCCTTTCTGTCCATATCCTCTTTGAAAAGGAGCTGCTCCCTTAAAATAGTCATCTGTAATTCCTCCTCCCTTCATTGGAATAAAGTCATCATAGCTTACAGTACTAGTATCAAATAAAATGTGCACCATTTTAAATTATGAATGAAAAAATCAGAAGTTTATCACCTTCTTAAATATCAGGACGATCAGCACTGTACCAAATTCAAATGGTACAGGTCGACCGTTATCCATCGTTCTGAGTTCAATCTCAATCTCATTTACCTCTTTAGGTAATACTCTTGCATAAATTGGTGAATCATATATTTTCTCATAATATTGTCCTGGGGTGGCTCCAGCCACAGAAACGACTCTTAGGAGTGAACTAAGTGAATTGCCTATAATCATACTTTCTGTAAGACCTCTTGAATATACAGCGAAGCTTGAGAAACCTCCTCTTAGATCACAACCATATTTGGCAATTTCATTATTTTGAACCATATTTGGATTTTGAAAGCCTAATACATAACCTAATTGATTTGAAAAAGAAACATATTTGATGCTTGGGTGTGTGAAGGTAACTTTAAATCGTTCAAAGTCGCTATGATAAAATAATTCTATTGAATCTATAATTTGTTTTTGTGTTGTCGAGTCTACCTTGCCTACTTTACCATATTTTTTTACAAGGATGGGCATATTTGGAAGATAATTTATTCTTGTCTGAGGTGTCACTTTCTGTCCAAGATTTGCAAGTACATGTGTAAGTACTCGTTCATATTCTTCAGTCCATAAAAGATCACTAAATGTAGCTTCAGGCTTTGGGAGTTGTGGAAGTGTAGGCGAACTCGGTAAGGATTGTCTTTCAGCTGATGATGAGGGAGATGCATCTCTCAATTCTTCTTCTTCGCTATCTTGTGTCAAAGGTAGAGAGACGGGTAAAGAAGGTTGTGTTGATTTTAGTTGAGTGAGTTTCGTTGGAAGTTGAGGAGTAGTAGATTGAGGAGTTTGTTTTGGGGGTGTAGGTTTCAGAGGTTGTGGTGTAGGTTTGGGTTGAGGTTGAGGGGGTGCAGGTTTTGGAGGTTGTGGTGCAGGTTTTGGAGGTTGAGGTGAGGGTTTTGGAGGTTGTGGTGTGGGTTGAGGTGGGGTGGGTTTTGGAGGTTGAGGTGTAGGTTTTGGAGGTTGTGGTGTAGGTTTTGTGGGTTGTGGAGGTTGTGGTGTGGGTTGGGGTATGGGTTGTGGTGAGGGTTGTGGTGTAGGCTTTGGAGGTGGTGGAGTGGGTTGAGGAGTTGGTTCTGTTGGTTGAGTAGTGGGTTTTGGTGGTTGAGAAGAAGGTTTTGGTGGTTGAGGAGAGGGTTTCTGAGGTTGGGGAGAGGGCTTCGGTGTGGCGGGTTTTAGAGGTTGAGGTGGAGTGGGCTTTGGAGGATGTGGTGTAGGTTTTAGAGGTTCTGGAGTTGGGTGAGGTATAGGTTGTGGAGTGGGTTGTGGAGTTGGTTTTGGAGGTGGTGGAGTGGGTTTTGGAGGTTGAGGAGTGGGCTTTGGAGGTTGAGGAGTGGGCTTTGGAGGTTGAGGAGTTGGTTTTTGGGGTTGAGGTGTAGGTTTTGGAGGTGGTGTTCTAGGTTTTGGAGGCTGTGGTGTGGGTTGAGTGGGTTTTGGAGGTTGAGGTGTAGGTTTTGGAGGCTGTGGTGTAGGTTTTGGAGGTTGTGGAGTGGGTTTTGGAGTTTGAGGAGTTGGCTTAGGTATAGGTTGTGGAGTGGGTTGTGGTGTAGGTTTTTGGGGAGCTATTTTAGTAAGTTTAGGAGATGTACTACGCTGTGAAGAATCTAGTTCCCTTTCTGCAGAGGATGAAAGGGCTGGGCGTCTAAGTTCTGTTTCTTCAGAAGATGAACGCGAAGCTGCTTTAAGTTCTCTTTCAACAGAAGGTTTTTTATTAGGTGGTTCTTCTTCTTCGGCCGATGATGAACGAGTTGGCATTTTAAGTTCCCCTTCAGGAGATACACTACGTTTAGGTCTGCGGACACTTGGAGGTTTTACTAATGTCTCAGGTTTTTCCAAGGATGATCCTTCTATAGCTCCTGCTTGGTGATCTAAAGTAGATAACAAAAATTGATGTAAATCTTCCACAGTCGTGTGTGAACCTTTAGGAACTGGTACACGAATAATACTAGCCCTTCCATCATTTTTAGTAAAATGAATGTCAATCCATTGTTCGTCAAGGGTACCAATTGTTGAAGGCCATGAATATGGATAACTTATGCTGTGCAAACCACAAACCCAGTCTCCAGAAAAGTATAGAGGTCTTGGTAAATGGACTCGGAATTTATTTGGTCTATTATCTGGATAATCGGAAACATTACTAGGAAGAAAAACAAAGAAAGTATTTGACATTTTTATCAAAATGAAATAATAAACAATTAAATATGCTTTTTATACTAGTTGTGTCTCATGAATCCATTCTCTTTCAGGATACCCTATAAACTTTACTAAAAGATCGTATGTCCCATCTGGTCTCTTCTTCTTTCTTATAACCTTCTCTATCCTATATTCAGTATCAGCATCCTTACGAACTCGAGCTAATTCCTCTCCATAGAATGATCCTTTGAACTTCTCACCCTTATCATCTTGAACTTTGTATCGAATTGGGTGAACATGCTTTTTAACATTCTCGACTTGAAGTATTTCATCACCCCAGTTTGGAATATAACCCTTCTCGAATACACCTTTTCCTAGACTCATTCGAACAAAATCTCCTTTCTTAAGTTTTGGTTTTGTCTTTTTAGTTGAAAACACATCACCATATATCTTCTCCCAGACATCTTGAGCATTGTCAAAATTAACATCTACAGGCCTCATACCATGTACTCTACTTTTTGCCTTATTTATTCCTTCCAAAATTTTAGGGAGGACTTGAATCCAGTCTAAAGTTTTATTTTGGGCAAAATATCGATAAATACGTTGTTTAATATGTCTAATCGCCCTTTCAGCTAGTGAGGCTTTCACTTCTGAGTGAGTTGGTTCCATCTTGTGAATTTCCTCTTTTTGGAAAAAGTCGTTCATTTGAGAATTTTTAAATTCTTTTCCCTTATCTGAAAATATACGGTGTGGTTTCATAGGCATTTGTTTTATTAAATCATTGAACGCTGTAACCATATTTTCTGCAGTTTTTGATTTTACAGGTACACCAAATATTCTTTTAGATAAAACATCAATTCCCAAAAGTAAATATTTATTTCCTTTGTTGTGTCTTGAGATTGCCTGAAAATCTGCCAAATCTACTTGAACATCTGTCATAAAACCTGCAGGTATAGTCAATGCTCTGTTAAAATGAATACGTTTCGGACGCATCAAAGTATAAGTCCTGTGTCCTTCTAAATAATCTTGGACAACATTTTTAGGTATATGTTTGAGTACTTTTCTAGCCTCCTTCCATAGTCTATCCACACCCGAAAAGGCGGCGGGAGACTCTGGATTATTGTATAAATCTTGTAAAAGTTTAGTATAATCACCCATCTTTACCACAATGAAGGTTTAAATGTTTTACCGCTTGCTTCTTTGCGTTTAGCTTTTATAAGCCTTAGCATCCATTCTCTACCTGCTCTTGCTGATTGTTTTTTCGTAACAGGCTTCACCTTTTTTAAAGCAATTAAGGGGCTTTCGTCTGGGCCTTGCCATTTTCGTTTTAACTTTTGACGTCTTCGTACGTCATCTTCTTGTCGAGCCTTTAGCATTGCTGATTGGTCTAGAGGGATTTTTAGTTTTCTTATATCCCTTCTTTTTAATTCCCTTTCTTTTTGTTTCTTCCTAATATTTTCCAGACGTTTATCATCCTTTATTCTTCTTAATTCTGCTTTTTTCTGCTCCAACTCATCAATTTTCTTTCTTTTACCTTCTTCGATATTAATAGATTGCGACCTTTTTGTACCTTGGGGATTTAGTGGTGGCGGAACATATGTAACCTCTTTATAGTATTGCGGGGTGTAAGGTATCTTTTGCTCCCTGATAGCCTTTTTCCTTTCTAAATATTGTCTTTTCTTTTCCCTTTTTCTATAGTCCTCCCCATCATCGACAATTTCTTTTTTAATAGGTTTAGTTTCGTAACTTTCATCTATTAAATGTCTTCTTTTGTCCGTTCCAATCTCATCGACTTGCTTTCTTTTAGAAGGTTTGTAATAGGTAGGAATAGTTGGTTTTTTAGGTTTCAATGTAATTGTTGGTTTAATGTCAGGTAGGATAGGTGGTATAATATTATAAGATGGCGTTTCTTTTGGATATGAACTAAATGACATATCTTCACTCATCCACATATTATCGTCGTCTTCTCCAATATTTGAAGTTGGAAGAGAAGCGGTAGTATTCATAATTGCACCTTTTGGACTAGCAACCATCTCTACCTTAACTGGTCTATTTTGCTGTTCGTTTCGTAATTGCAAATATCGTCTAAGTTCTTGATTATAGTGCACATTTTTTGCACTAGGTGTTTCTCTTTTCAATTTTGTTTTCTCAAGACCTTGACGTACAAAATCCAAGTTTGGTTCGCCTGTATCATAGGTTGTTAAACCCTTGTAAATTTCTTCTGGAACTAAAATAAATTTATTTGCCATAATTAATTTCATATTAAGATGTAGCAGGGGCTTTTATAGTCATCATCCTTGCCATTTCGATGAGCACAGGTGTCAAAAGGGCGGCAAAAACTCCTACTCCGTCACCTTTTTGATTAATAACATGTCTTGCTCCTCGTTCACTCCTAACCCTACTCATACTTCGCACAAATTCGACATGAGGTAATAATCTTTTCTTTTGGCGTGTTGTAAGTTTGAACCTCTCTTTTACTATATTCAAACAAATTTCAGCTAAAGCTAAAAGTTGTTCATTATTTGATAATTTTAAAAGCCTTTTCCTTTTTCTTTTAGATTTAGTTTTTGACAATAAATGTAAAAATTTTAAGTTTTCATGAATTAATTGATTAACCATTTCCGTTTATAGGAATAAAAATTATCTTTTCATCGTCTTCCTTAAATATGTTGGTCCTAAGACGGAGGGTAGGATCCGAAGAAGCATGCATATCGACGAGTAAGTAACCAAAATGTTGTTTGGTTGCCTGTCGATAGGAATCAAGAAAATAATCCAATTGTTTGGGAAATAATTGCACACCTATATTTCTGATAGATAGCATCGAATTTGGTGATCTCATCAACACAAGATATTGAGAATTTTGTCGTGCTACTTTAATCTTTTTATCGAATAAATTTTGTGTGACAAAAATTACAGAAAAATTTTGATGGTGTGATTTTTTGGTGAATAATTCGGATAAATATTTTTCGTCAACAGATAAAATCAGATCATCGAGAATTAGTAATAGTGGCTTGGGATATTTTTTAATCAAATCCTCAGGTGGAACTCCTGCAAATACATCAACTCCAGATTTTTGCAAAAGAGGTACAATATTGTTCATCTCACCAAAGCAATAAAGTATGGACTTTGGTTTAGGTTCAATTAGATCTGAAGCCTCTGAAATAAGTTTTAATAATAATGTACTCTTTCCACTTGAACTAGGACCAGATATAATCATTCCAAAAGGTAATTTAAATTTTAAATCTTTATTCGAGAAAGCTAAGGAATTCATTATGAATAATTTATGAATATAAGAAAATTTCACTTAAATATCTTTTTAATCGGTTGGTATTCCTGTCACCGTTGCATCTAAACTCTGAAAGAAATCATCCAACTCCTCTTTTGAAGGAAGTGTATCCAAGGGTTGGGGTGTCTGTGTCACTTCTTCAGGAATTGTGGGGAGAATTTGTGGTTCAATTGGTTCAGTTTTGGGAATCTCTGTAGAAGCATTGTAGGGTACATTAAAAACTCGACCTTTATTCTTTACTTTGAAAAAGCAATGCCCTGGTAAATCATATAATAAATCAAAAGGAACAAATCTACTTCCTTCAAATCGTGTGCAATAGACTACAACTCCTTCCTTTACTATTATAAAATCTAGTTCAACTTCCGTGCTCTTACACTTACGGCACTTCCCTCCTTGGTCATAAGGAAGAAAACGGGGTGTTGTATAACGGACACTGGAAATTGTAATCCCAGTCGATGAAATGTTAAATTCAACCTCAGGTAATAATTTTGGGTACTTCATTTTTAAATTAATTTCTCGGCCTTATGCCTCCGTTTATACTAACTTAGGAATATTTGACGGGAAGTAAAATAATTTTATCTATACAAAACTAAACAAGTATGGAATAAACCACCATTTTGAATATATTAGATAATTAAAACTGGTAGAGTAATTTAATACATGAGGGGATGTTGCAATAGTTCGATTTAGGTTCAAGTCTAATTGTAAACTGTCATTGTATCTCTTTATACCATAGTGGCGAAATGGTGTTAACCTATAAAATTCAAAGTCTTCCGCATTCGCCCTAGACCCTTTTAATAGGTGTATTGGACACTGACACCTTCCTGGTATAGGTCCTGTAATGTTAAAAGGAAGATTCAATAAGTATTTTGGGCATCTACAGGGTTCCTGTTTCCACATATCCTGCCATCTGGGATCATCTACTAGAGATAAGTTTGAAGAGGAAGAAAGGGGAAATAATAAAAATAATATGAACATTTTGATTAAAGATTACATGAAATTGGGGTCTTTTATACCACTTCATTCAAAATCTCCTGAGAATGATACGACTCAGCTCGTCGAGCCGGTCAGAATGAGTACCCATATACCTATATTTGCAAAAGTTTCGTGTTCCAAGGTCTAGAACTCGAGTTTTGAGCTCGATTTTAGATTGAAACCAGTTTGTTACGATTTATCTCATCAAACTGATCAAAATGTCAATAATGACATATGTCAATTGACATATGTCAAAATGTCAATTGTCAAATGTCGGGTTATCAATTATGCCTGAGATTATGTGGGAAGGTTAGAGAAAAGTTTGCCGAAGTGTTTTTTCAATTATTTTAAAAAGTTTCTCCTTTGAACCGTTCAAATGTACCTACTGAACCCTTTGGGAACTTCTTGAACTTTTATTGAACAATATAGAGATAGTATAGTATAGGTTAACTACTTTTTATTTTATAAATTTTTATACATTTTCCCTATCTAACAATAATTTTGCAAAATAATTTTTGCATGACCTATTCTATATAATTATTACTTTACAACAATAATTTTTGTAAAATTATTGCATGAATGATTTTTTTTTATAATTATTATATATTTTCCCTTTTTACAATAATTTTGTAATTTTTAAAAATTTAGGGTAAAAATAAAAGTGAATAGAATATCAATAAAGGACAGAAGAAACTTAAAAATTTTAAGGAATAGTTTAAAAAGAAAAAATATGTGAAATCTTGGTTTGAACCAGATGAACCGGTTTAAAATTACTTCCTAAACCTTTAGGAACAATTTTTAAAATAAAATTTTGTTAAAAATAGGGAGGATTGTTTTTCTTTAAAAAGTTCACACCAAACCGGTTTGATCAAAGTACCTCTTAAACCTTTTGGAAACTCCTTGAACCTCTGACGACGGAGTGGTTGAATGAGTGTTTAATTAAGGGGAGGGGCTAAATGATTGAACCCCGCTGCCCCTGACGACTTATACGTTGGTTTAACTACTGACCGACATTTGCGGACGCAATCCGTTCTATTTCAGAACTACATATTAGGTAAGCTATCCGTAAAATATGTATCGTTCAACCTTTATATTTACCTAGAATAAGTGTTGGTGCTGTAGCATTTTGAGGATTTATATTTGGTACTATAGTAGTAGTTACAGATGGAGTATTAACAGTTTTTATATTTTGTTCGTTTGTCTCGTCTGGAATTTTTGTAGCTTCTTGATTAATTGGTGGTTGTTGTGTTTGAGTATTTATTTGATTACCCGATTGGTTTGGGGAAAGGGAGGGTGATCCTCTTTGTTGAAGTCTTTCCAATAAAAGCAAGTAAATAGCTTGAAGATTGTCATAAGCATCAGCTAGAAGGGACTGAAAAATAAATTATTACAGTAAACTCTCTAATAAATCTCGACCCCTGAGCCTTTAGACTCGATCCGAGGAATATTTCTTTTCAGTCCGACCCAGGGATGATCATAAGAAACAAGTTCCAAAAACGTAAAATGCAACTCAAGGTCAAAATCAAACGCATAACCCTCATTTAATAAAAATATATTTACAAACATTTTTAATCTTAACAGTCTCAATTCCAATATTATTCATTAAACGAAGGATTTGTGGATGTAAATCATTTAAATTTTTAGAAATTCCTTCAGTTGAAGATTTTGCCAAATCAAAAAGTGCTTGATATTTTAAATTAAAATCGTTAGAATGCATCCAACGATGCTGTTTAATTTGTTCGATTGTTGGCCTTTTTCGAGCATCTACAGTGAGCATTCGACGAATAAGATTTTCACAATCAGAGCTCATAAAGTAGGGAATTCTGATTCGACCGCTTAGAACTAAAAAATATTTTTAGAATATTATTTTGATTTAAAAATTTTTTTTGAAGAATTAGGTAGTTTTCGGTGAACAATGAAAGGTCATTAATAATATACCCTACCTCTCCAATTGTTTTCATCTCTGATATAAATTACCTAGATTACGACTCGAATGGATTATGATCAAAGCCACCAAATTGGTCCTACTCGGTCAGAAAGCTTCTTTCTTGGCCGGAAAGAAGCTAAAGACCTGACTTGCCCCGAAGCATTTCGAGACCTGACTCGGTCCACAGGAAGTTAAAGTAGCTCGAATGAAGCTAAAAAGAAACTTAAAAAATTGCTTCAAACTTCGATCGACTCGAAAATGCCAACTTTAAAGGCTCTTGAAAAGAAGTCTTTCGATTAGCTTAAAATAGAGGATTGGCTTCAAAAATAGCTCTAAGAATTGCTCAGCAAAAATTCATTCGAGTATATTTTAATATTTTTCTATTCAACACACCTCTTTCTTTCAACAATTGTAAATTGGCGCCTTCAAAAGGCAATGCTCCACAAACCATTACATAAAGAATCACACCGAGACTCTTAAAAATATTTTTCTGTTCGAAATTTTAGATATTCAACTACCCAAATATCAATTTCTGGCCCAGCATATCTTTTCCCTTCAAAAACTTCAGGGGCGGCATAGGGCGGACTTCCACAGAAGGTATCCAAAGTATCATTTCGAGAGAAAAAATTTGAAAAGCCAAAATCCGCCAATTTAATTTGGAAAGTCGAATCAAGCAATAAATTCTCTGCCTTTAAAAAATAAATTTTTTTGAGGCTTAAAAAATCCCAATTTTCCCCTATTTTATTAAATTTTTTAAAAATATTTTTTCTATATTTTTTCAAATTTAAATTTAAAAATATTCCCCCCAAAAATATTTTCTTTTTACTAATTTTCCATTGAACTTATTTTTATTGACGTCAATCACAAATCTTTTTTCGGTCTATTCATAAAAATCAGTTATAATAAACGGACTCAATAATTTGGAAGGAAAAGTGAATGATGATCGGCATAAGTAAAGGTGATTGTTCCTTTCTCTCCCTTCTAAGAGAGAGAGAGAGAGAAAACGATCATCGCCAATTAACGTCAATAAAAATAAAATTAATTTTTTATGTTCTTTATGACGTCTTGAACCCTCCAAATATATTTTGTACAAAAATTTCCGGTTTGGAAATTTTTGTGGATTCGAATTAGTGGACAGATAATTTACGGATTATACTTATGCCACAAATATTTTTTGGATTAAAATTTGCGGATAAGTTTAAATTTGCGGACAATTGATTGCGGATAAATATTTGGAAACTAAAATTCCGGACACGCATAATTTTACTGCTAGGGTTGTTCCCCGACGGGAGGGGGAGGGCCACGAAAAAAATTTTCGGGGAGGGGGGGGGGCGGAGAATTTTCAAAAAATCTCTCAAATTCCCCGACTTTCGGGGACGGGGTACAACGCTATTGCAAAAGGGGTATCAAATATCTTATCAAACTAAATGCACGTTAATCACTGGCGAAAGTACAAGCTTCGAACCAGAGACCGTATTTTTCAAAAATTAATAGGCTTTTGATTTTTTCCGTATATGTCAGTTTATTAATATTTCAAAAGAATATGAGGAAAAAATTTTTGAAAAATTTTTATCAAACAAAAAATCACCTTAAGATCTCTATGAACAATATTAATATTATGTAAATAATCAACAGCTGATATTATCTATAAAATATTTTTTAAATAATTTTTTAATATCATTTATTTGCCTGCCAAAATTTTTCCCTAGCATTTTCTTCAGTTAATCTGTGCTGTTTTGATATTAAATCTTTAGAAAAATTTTTTAGATAGGTTAAATCCAAAATTTAATTTTACCAAATATTTCACCATTTGGGGCATATTCAGTTACCAAATAAAGCATATTATTTGTCTCCATTACCTTTAGATATTTTTAAATTAATAATTAAAAAAAATTTTTGAAGCAAAATACAGCTGGAACTTATTTTTTAAATAAGCCTTAGGGTGAAAAATTATTTTAATTTAAAAATGTGAGGCAGCGCTTAAGGCAGTTCCCTCCTCAATTCAGTGGATATTAGAGATGGGTATTTTTGAAAAGCCGGGACCTGTTCCTGGGTTTGATTTATTGACCTGGGCCAGATCCTGGGCCTGTAGTCCAGGAAAAACCCAGAAGAGGTCAAAAAACCCAGGAAGGTCAAAAAATGCCTGGACTCTGGGTACAGGAAAAACCCGGGCCTTGGTCCAGACCCAGGCCGATTTCTAGTGGATGTTGGCCAAAGCATTTTAAAAAAGCTTATCTTAAATTGAGAATTATTTAACATTGTGAGTATTTTACAGAAAGGTATGCTAGGATTAACAGTTTTAAATTTGCTTAGAATTAAAGGAAATTAATTATTAAATATTCACTTGATAAAGCCTAACAATATGTGGATGTCTCAACCTTTTAAGCACCTCAATCTCTCGATATATTTTGGCTAAATTATTTGCATCAAGACGGCGTTTATCAACAATTTTTATTGCTACCTGAAAAGAGAATTTAATAAATTTTTAAAATTTCTTTAATTTTCTTATTTTTATTTAAAAAAATATTGTTTTTATTTATTTATTTATTATTTTTAAAGAGTCAGCAACGCTAAGAAATATTTTCGTTTTTCCAAGAAATAATTTTAACTATCCAGAATATTTATAATATTTTTGATTAATATTTTTGTAAACAATTAAATAAATTGACTGTTTAAAATAAAATTTTAGGTTCAGAATCGAACAGAAGAACTGAGTATTTTTCGGCTTTTTACCTCGGTTATCAGGTTCCGGATATGCCAAAAAAATTTTAAGACCCGCCAACCATAGATTAAGAAGAGACCAGTGTTTGGAATTTTAAAATTTTCTCGTACTCGTATTTCGTACACAGGTACGAGTAAAAATTTTGGTTCGAGCTTTCAAACAAGGTGAAGACCGGTCTGAGAGAGATCCATATCTCAAAAACTTTTTGATCTCGATGACTGAGATTTTCGATCTAGATCTCGTCTCGATCTGATCTTTAGTTTTAATGCAATTTTTTTATTTTGTAGTCAAACTCCAATCTAATTTTTATTTAAATTTTATTATTCAGATTTTTAGTTAACATATTTTTTTGTCTAATTAAATCAATATTTTAATTAATTTTTAATTAATATTTTTATAAATTATAAAATTTTATTTATTTTTTTGCGTCAATAAACAGGGGAGGTTATTTACCTATCATTAAAATAAAATAATGAGGACTGACGACAATAATAAAAAAAATATTTTTTTACGTCAAAGCGATCATTAATAAATTTTTTTTAATTAAAAAAATTTTAAGTTTAAAAAATAATTGGAATTTAAAAGTATTTTTGGAATAAATTAAAATTAAAAATAATTATTGGGTAGTTCCGGTTACAATTTTTTTTGAGATTATTAAATTTATTTTTTAATTTTATTGGCTATTATTATTTTTAAAAATTTATTTATTTACCTCTGTTTTGGTTATTCTGTGTTTTGCTAGTTTAACAACTGCATAATTGCCTTTTCCGATAGTTCGGCCAACCTCATAAAACCCAACCTAGAAAATTAAGAAATATTTTTTAAATTTTTAGAATTTAGATTGTTGAGAAACTTGTGAATAAATATTTTTGATTTTTTGAGAATTTTAATATTTTCCCCCGAGGAATTAATATTTCAACCCATCCGTGGGATGGGGAATTATTCGAGGGAGGGGAATTATTCAAGGGTGGGGAATTATTCGAAGGAAGGGAATTTTTACGGTAGCTAGACATGAGTTGTATGAGTATATGTTAAGATATTTAGGGATCGTAAGTTCCGAAATCGGTCATTTATTTTTCTATGTTAGCATCCCTGGGATGAACTAGACGATCTAAAAATGTTTTCCGATCCGAAAGATCGAGTCGGGCATCGAATTTTGGCCTGAAAAAGACTCGGTTGGACCGGCCCGATAAAAATGAGGCCCAAAAATGACCCGAATGTCGGCCCGACTCGAAAACCCCACCCCTAACTATATTTAAGGCTAGTGTTATATTAAATTAAGTTTAAATACCTTAATCAAAAAATTTGCTAAATTTTTCATTTTTAAAAATATTCTAAGATTAAAGAAAAATAAAGAGAATAGTTTGTATTTGAATAAAAAAATAAATTTCAAAAATTTAAAATAAAATATTTTTTTATTTTCTATTTTCGCCCTATTTTCTACGCAATACAAAATAAAAATAGCAATCAGCTGTACATTTAGAAAATTAAAAAAAAATAAAGCAAAAATTTAAAAAAAAAATTTGTAGTTTATTTTTTGAAATTTTTAAAAAATTTAAAAAATCAACGAATAAAAATTTTCTATTTTCGTCAAACTTTTCTCTCCAAAATAAAAAAATTATAAAAAAAGTATAAAAATTAACATGAATAAAGAATGTTTTAATTAGCGTCCAAAAAACAAATGAAAAATTAATTTGGGTTCTGGAATGTATTCACCCACGTTTTTAGAAAGTTTTTGGGGCTGAATAATCTTAGAATTGAATTTGTGTCTTAAATGGAGATCAAAGCTCGGACTGGAAGGACCAAATTTTAAAAAGGTATCCTAAATAAAGACGTATCTAAATGGTATCCTAATGAGAAAGTATCCTAAATGGATCTTGATAAAATCTTGATAACCGAGATTTTCGATCGAGATATTGTCTCGGTCAGGTCTCTACAGAGAGCATCGCTTGGAGTTGTTTTGGAACGGAAATTGAAATGTCAAAGCTTTGGTATTGTTTAAGCAGCTCTTTAATCCAGTGCCTAACCAAATTTTAAAAACGTACCGTATTTTCTCTAAAATAACCCTCGGGGGTTATTTTTTCGATCGACCTATAGAGGGGGATATTTTAGAAAGAGGGGGGGGGGGGTTATTACTCAATAAATACGTATCAAAATGGTATTGGAGGTTTTTAAAGAAGAGTTTTTAGTTTAAATTGAGGTCCTAATGCATAGAAATTTTCAAAAATTATTTTTAAAAATATTTCAAAAAAATATTATTTTTTTTATATAATTACTTTTATTGTTTCGGGTCTCTGTGTTGTTGTAATTTCCTTTTGAGGGATATTTTCATTAATACAAGTTAGTGGTTGTTTTATTTGTGTTTTGGATTGTTGATATTTATCTTCGCCTAAAGGCGCTGTTTCGCTATTGTTGGTGTTGGGCTGTTCCCCAACAAGTGATTTTTGTTTTTGTTGTTGACTTTGTACCATTCTAATTTTTAAAGATAAAATTTTTAAACAAAAAATTTTTAAAAATAATGAAAATTAAGGTTAATAAACAATGAAAAAGTTGAGGGAATAATTAAATTAAAGAAAATCTGGATATGAGGAAATTTCCTAGTCTGATTTAAAAATAATAAATAAAATTTCAAAATTTTGCCATAATAAGAAAGAGATTAGTAAATTTGCTAGATAAATGCTAGAATATTGAAGTAAATTTTGATTTAAAAAATATATCTTTGTCTCTAAGGGATCCGAAAAGAGTAGTATTTAGTAGAGTAGTAAGGATTTTTAGGGATCCGAAAAGAGTACGGACATACGGAATTTTTCGCTTAGGATATCAGATTTGCATGTCTGAATAATCCCTAGAAATTCCATTAATCAGCCACCTTTGAAGGCCTTTTATTGACAATTAATACTGTATATTCACAAAAATTTTTATTCAAAAAATTTCGTTCGTTTATAGAATTGAGGTAGTTTTTATTGTGTTTAATCAAGGCAAAAAATACATGTGGAATTTTTAAAATTTTGTTTTGAATAGAGGTAAGGGGATAATAAAGGAAAAAGGTAGAAAAAAGGGTTCACAAGTGGGAATTTTTAAAATTAATTGTGGGGTTTTTAAATAATTAAATTATTTTTACTTTACAGACAGCCCTCTAAGAAATATAAAAAAATAATTTTTTAATAAATTTAAAAAATTTAAAATTTAATGCATTAATTTGTCAAATAAAAAAATTTTTTAAATAAAAATTAAAGAAAGCAATTTTTAAATCAATTTAACAAAGAAAAAAATTTTTTAAGAGAAAAAATCATTAGCGTCGATTAAATAAAAATTAAAAAGTAATCAATGCTTTTCCTCTTTGAAAATTAAAAAAAATAAAAATAAATAGAAAAATAATAAGAAAAATAATTCTAACATAAAAATAAATCCTCCGTAAGGATTAAAATGTTCTCATTTAAAAAATATATTTTTTAATGAAGAAAAAGGTAGAAAAAAGGGAAATTGTAAAAATTTATTTAAAAATTTATAGACATTAAACACACGCAAAGGGGGAGGAGTTGAGGAGTTTTCTTTGAATTTTAAAAGCTAGCTTTTAAATTTAAAAATACTTTTTTAAAGGAAATATATTTTTTTATTAACAGCTGTAATAGTGACAATAAAAAAATAAAATAATAAATGATGAGAAAATAAATAATAAACTATAAAATAAAATAGTATAAAGATGGGCGAACGGCCCCCATCTTCATTCCTTAACCTCTCCTCCTTTTTTGTGTCCTTCCCTCCCCCCCCTCCCTCTACCCCCTCCCCCCATTTCCATTATTTTCCCCAAACATCCTCCTCTCCCCTCCTCCCCAACATCATCTTCCACTCCCCAAACCTCCCTTCCATTCCAAACAGCATCCTTCTCACCAACATCCTCTCTTTCCTATCCTCCCTTTCCCATCCAACATCCTATCACCCATAACATCCTCCTAACGGCCTCTTCCCTTCCAAACAGCATCCTTCTCACCAACATTCTCCCTTTCCCATCCTCCCCTCCTTCCCATTCTCCCCAACATCCTATCACCCCTAAACATCCTCCTAACAGCCTCTTACCCACCCAACATCCTATCCCCCCAAACATCGACCTAACAGCCTCTTCTCCTCCAAACATCCTCCATCTCCCTATAAACATCCTTTATCCTCTTCTTTCCCTTTTTAAAATGCTTCAAACGAAAAGCGTTCGACCTCCGACGTAAATTCTCTCCTCTTCAAATATTATTTGCTTTGCCTAAAGGTGACAGAAAAAAATGCTTTCCTCTCATCTCGCTGAGTTTTGACGTAGTTACCCCCATCCAATGTGCGTGTTTTCGTTTTAATGCGGTTGTCTATATTAATTATTATTTTTCTTGTTTTTGCTCAAGCCAATTAGTATATTTTTTAATTAAACAAGAAATAAATGAAAATGAAAATTTAAATTAGAGAAGAGGGGAAAGAATTATTTTCTCTCACAAATAGTTTTTGGAAAGACTTGTTAAACTATTTGATAAATTTTGGAAATTTTCAAGAGGAGGATTTCAACTATTAAAAATAAAAATCAGGAAATTAGAATAAAAAATGATAATTAATTATAGTGAAAGGCTGGCAAAAGTTTAGCAACTTGGTAGGCATCATCGACTTCCTGTAAGATATACCGTATTTGCTCTATTAATCCCCCAGTCCTTTATTAATCCCCCAGGCTCTATTAATCCCCCACCCTGGAGATGGGTTGAAACAATAATCCCCCTCTTTCTACCCCACTCTAATAATCCCCCAGGCTCTATTAATCCCCCACCCTAGAGATGGGTAGAAACAATAATCCCCCTGGGGGATTACTAGAGCAAATACGGTAGTTAGGAGCTATAGTTATGAGCAGATCAGGGATCGCGCCGAGCCGATTAACGATTTCCGAAAATCGTGAATTTGTTTTTCTGTCGGCGCGATCCCTGGTATATGCAGTATATTTCCTCGGTTCTAAGAAAATCTCTTTCGGATATCTGGAACCGAGGATTCTCTTAGTTTGTTTCTTCGATTCTGTTCCTGATATCTGAAGATTTTCCAAGAACCGACAATCCTACTTAATAGTACCCTAACAATAAATTCTAGGAAGTAGCAGATATCCAGCTGGATTTCTCTTACTTTTACATTATTAAACAGAAAAAAATTTTTTTTTCGAATAATTAAAATTTTAAGAAACCACAGAAAAATTCTAATAATTTTAAAATAAATATTTTAATCAAAAGTTGAAAATAAAATATCTATTTTTAGACAATAAAATAACTAAAATGGCACAAATAATATTCTAATAACTTAGCAGAAAATGTGTTTTATTAATGTTTCTGTTTTTAAATTTGTGTATTTATTTTTATAAAATTAAAACGTAAAACTAGAATAATAAAAAATTATTTTTTTAAAGTTTATTTAAAATATTTTTCTGTTGAAAAACATTCAAAAGTCAAAGGAAAAATTTGCAGGGTTTGTGACCTCATTCTACAAGAATCACCAAAATTTTCGAATTTTTCTTAATTTTTTTTTCTCAATTTTGGAAGTATTGATTTGGTTTAAAATAATTTTTAGAAAATTTTTTTACATTATTTTTTTTGAAAAAAAAAACGCAAAATTTTTCCAGCTATTCTGGGAATTTTTAAAAATTTTATTAAGGTTAAATTAATATTTTATGCAATTCTCAGAGTTTTTGAACCAACGTTTTTAAAGCAAAGAAAATTTTTGTTAAAAATAAACTCTTTATGAAAAACCGGAAATTTCAAAAATAGTGAGTCATTACTAGGGGTTCCAATTATATGGATATAAAATCCTAAAATATGGATCAAAAAATGGTGAAAAGATATTTTAAAAATCAGTCCTTACCATAACTCCTAATCATTACCACAATTCCACATTTTTTTTTAATTTTAAATAGGTATCTAAAACCAAAGACGAAATACCGTAATACTTAAATCCCCTGGTTAGCCCTGATTATTATTTTGAAACCCTAAAAATAGGGAAAAGTATTTAGTAAATTATAATCATGTGTGGGCAATTTGCTTAAATAAATTATTGTTTAAAAAACAAAAAAAAATATTTTTGAAAATCCAAGAAAATTATTAGGTATTTTTAAAAGAGAATGTATAGGGAAATTAGTTTATACGGAAGTAAGCGAATTGAAAATAGGACAAAATTGAGTTAAAAAAGCTTTGAGGAAAAGCTTAAAATATGTGATGAGGTCGATAGATATATATTTATTAGTAGAAAGAATGGCATTTAAAAGTAAGTAGCAGGTGTGGGAGACAATCCAAACAAACAATAGAATTTTTTTGAATTGGAAGAGGAAGGGAAATAAAGAATCTGATGACGTCAAAATTTTTCTTTAAGGATGAAAATGAAAAATTTTAACGAAAAAAATTTTTTTGTCGCCGAAAAATGTCGGAGAGATAAGGTGATAAATAATATAAATTTGTCATTTAAAGGAAAAGCGGAGGTACTTTTTTGCGGACAAATATTTGCGGACAAATTTTAAATTTCTCTATAGAAGACTAATAAAGATTGTAAGGCGTAAGTATAAAGTTGGATTAAATTATAAGACGGAGGTCAGCCGGAAAGGACGAAGTTGCCGAAACTTGGAACTGTCGGAATCGGAAACAGAACCCCTTGGGGCTGAAAATTTTTTACCTCATAGCGAGGGTAGCTTAAATAGCGGAGGTATTTTTTGCGGATAATTTTTTGAATTGGAAGAGGAAGGTATCGGAACTGTTGGAATCGGAAACAGAAGGGTATCTTCATTTAAGAGGTATCTTCAAACCCCTTAAACAGCTTCCGCCCCCATGGCCAACCACACCTTAAAAGCATCCAAAATTGAGGTGTTCATTTAGTGGATATCTTAAGTAAGATTTTAATCTAGTCCTACATACTTGCACGCAATTTTTTGTCTGCAAATGTCGTCAAGCAGAAAAATAAATTTGCCTACTTTTGGACATTTTAATTATTTATTCATTAATTCATATGAATAAAATATTCTGTTGGCATTAAACAACTCTTTGACATTTTTAAAAAGAAGAATAAATGTTCTTTCTAGTTTATTTAGTCTCTACTTTTATGCTTTTACATATGTATGTCATTGCCATTTTATTTATTTATTCAAGCAGTGGATAAAAGAGGGTTGAGGCAATACTTATTTTTTAGAAGCTTTAGAAAATATGGGGAGGGACAGTTTACCGCAAGCCAAGTACGGCGCGAGGTCATAACTTAATTTAGAAACGTCTAAGCTCGTCAATTTAGGTACCAACAGACTCAGCTCGATGAGACGCGTCGAACCATACCAAACTTGACTAGGTTCAGACTTCCCTAGGATTAAAGCTAAGACCCGCGCCAGACTAGGCCGCGGTAAGGAGTACCCATAAGAATGAGAGAAAATGAGAGAAAATAAAAAAATAAAAAGTGTTCTTAAATATTACGTGGTTATTATTTATTATTATTTTTAAAAAATGTTTTTTTCAAATAAAAAAATGACGAGAGAGGTATTTATTTGATATTAATTGGAAATTTGAAACAAAAGAAAAAAAATTTTTTTAAGGGAAAATAAAATAGAAAATTAACTTCCTTAATTTTTAAAAATTCAAAAAAGACTGAAATTTAAAGGAAAAAAAAGTTTTTTAATTTTAAAAGAAATATTTTTTAAATAAATTAATTCTTTACATTTTTAAAAAAAAATTAAAAAGCTTTAGAGCATTTTTGTTTTAAGAAATAAGAAAAGCTTTTTAATGACGTAAATGGTTAGAAATTGAAAAAGGAAAAGAAAAAGCTAAAGTAGTGGGGGTGTTTTACATAGGCTTTAAAGGGGGGAATTGAAAGAAAAGAGAAAATAAAATATAAAAAGTTTTTTAGGACTAAATTCAAGATTTATATAAGTTAAGAAATTATACGCCACCTTAATTTTTTTCCGGAGCGTTTTATATTGCCTAATGCCAAACCCCCAAAAGCTGTTGAAATGCCAAATGTTATTCCAACACAACTGGGGATGTTGTTCCGTGAACGCGGGAAGTTGTTCCGTAAACGGGGGATCAACATTACACTTCCCCCGTCACTTGGTATTACAAGCTTTTGGCTTATAACATAACCTTAATTTTTTCTGTTTTCCTAGTTTTCAGTTGTCCAATTAAGCTGAAATTATTATACATAGGATGTTTGACAACATTTTTGGACTAGGAACCCAGAAAAAACTAAGGTGGCGTTATAATTTCTTAACACACTGTATAAATCAGGGTGGTAGGAATTATGGTCGAGATTCTGACTTTCAACACTGGGGGGGGGATAATTTTCGAGAATTTGTTAAATTTCCAAAATCACTATGAAAGTTGACCATTTTTAGGGTTAAATAAATATCTAGTAAAAAATTTATAAATAAACGTTGTATAAAAAACACTATAAATGATTACTTAAAATAATATTTAAGGTAAAATAAAAAAAATTTTTCTGGGACATAAAAAAATTTTTATCTGGGCAGATATGAAAATTAAGGTTGGTCCTCAACCCCGATTCATGTCATTTCCGGACAGGGCTGTCCGCAATTGCGTTTGCGAATTTTAAAATTAAAATTGCGTGTTGCGGATTGCGACTGCAGAAATTTTTTTCAATTGCGGACAATCCTAGTCCCGTTCCCCAAAAAGTTTTTACCAGACGGGTGCGGACCAACCCTAACTAGGATCAATTAAAAAATAAAAAAATTGAAGAGAACATTAAAACTTTAGAAATTTTAGAATTTATGAAATTTTAAATTCTATCACAGCATCTGATATCTGATTTGAATATTATAATACAATAATTCATAATTTTCTTGTTATTTAAAAAATATTTTTACAATTTATTCCATCGAATAAAAGCTAATAATTGTTTTCTTAATTTTCTAAAAAATATTTATTTATAAATAATTAAAGCCCTTTAATTACCTGCTCATACACAAATAAATTACTGGATTTAGACCACAAATACAGGTGAAAGTTAACATCCAGAGAGGCTAAATTTTTAAAATTAATATTTGAAATTTTCAAGTAAAATGGATAAAATTGGTATTAAATAAGGCTTAAACGTGAAATGGAAACATAAAATATTAACTAAAAAAGTCCAAAATATGGACCAAAATCAGAAAAAATTGGAAAATATGGGCCAAAATATTGAACGAAATTTGTCAATAAAATGTACTAAATTAAAAACGTAAAAGTTATTTCACATTTTAGCTTCTATTGTGAATTTCAATATTCTCTGAGGTAATGCTCCTCGTTCTGTCAGCTAAAATTACTTATGTATATAACGAAAAAGAACGTTATAGTATATCGCAGAAACTTCAATGATTCTAATATCACCGGATCCGTTCCTAAGACTAGGGTTAATCTGAGATTTACCCCGGCTCAAGACCGGGGTAAATTTTTTGCATTACTATCCAAATTCTAATTTTTTAATTAAAATAATATATTTACTTTAAATATTTTATAATCAGAGGTTTGTTCAATCCAAGATTTTAAAAACCATGTTAACAGTGTGACATTCATTATAAAGAACATAAATATGGACTGTACCAATAGTCTATATTCTTCAGGTTTTAATAAACTTGTACGGAGAACAGAATTCTTGTTGTTTTCAGCTCTCTAAAAACAGTATTTAAAATATTTCAAGGCTGGTTAAATAATTAAAATTAAAATATTTATAATATATTAAATATCATAAATATTTTAATTATAATTACCGTATTTCCTAAAATAGTACTCCCGGGAGTACTATTTTTCAACCCTCCTCCAAAGGGGAGTACTATTTAAGGGGGGAGTGCTAATTCAGGGGGGAGTATTATTTTTCAACCATCCTCCATGATTTTTCATAGGAAAATTTATTTCAAAATTAAAAAAAATATTTTAATTTATTTCAATTTATCTCAAAATAAATTCGATTATAGTTCGCTATTTGAAAAATGCCGGATCCGGACCCTGATTTTCAAAAAATTTCTTTAATAAAAGTTGTAGAAAATATCCGAATTAGTATAAAATTGAGCAAATTGCGAGACAATTAAACACAAGTGACTTAAAATACGGGTTATTGAGGGAAATCATAAAGGATATAAGTGAATTTGGAGTGATATCGAGGGATATAAGGGGATTTTAAGCGATTAAGGGGGATATCGATAGATGTCGAAAAAATTATCAGGGGGATAATAATAAAATAATTATCATTTAATTTTCGGGTCTAAGATTTATCAGGGTCAACTAAACTCATGTGTCTAGGGATTACCTAATCTCTGTCTAGTTATTTATCATATTAAACACCGATATCCTCCACATCCCTTTTTACTTCCGATATTAGTTGATTAAGAAGGATTTATGATTCAACTTATCGCATAATCGCTCTTAATCAACCAAAATCGCCTAATATTACTCCCCTTCATTATTCCCTCAAATTCCTATATCAAACCTTAATCCAATGATGTCTTTTAAATGCCACTTGATTAATACAGAACCCATTTTACACCCGATATCAATCCCTTTATATACCCAAAATCCACTTTTACTCCACCAATTAATCGGATTATATCTCTTTAATCCTCGAAAAATTTTAGTTTAAAATTTCGGTTCGTTTTCGGTTAACCGAAAGCTCTCAGGTTTTGTTTATCAAAGAATCAAGTGAAACCGACAACGATACTTAGAATAAATAAAATAATTCAATGTCTCGTATTATTTTTTTAAATATGTATAGAGGAAAAATATTTTTGGGGGGAGTACTATTTTAGGGGGAGTACTAATTCAGGGGGGAGTACTATTTTTCAATCCTCCTCCAAAGGG
Source organism: Meloidogyne enterolobii (assembly GCA_963681835.1). Classification (NCBI taxonomy): domain Eukaryota; kingdom Metazoa; phylum Nematoda; class Chromadorea; order Rhabditida; family Meloidogynidae; genus Meloidogyne; species Meloidogyne enterolobii. Next base: position 446,594 of record CAVMJV010000013.1, on the reverse strand, counting down.
GAGTACTATTTAAGGGGGGAGTACTATTTCAGGAAATACGGTATATAATTAAAATATTGTAAGGCTTTCCTAAGATGAAGAAAATAGGGTAATTTAGTTTTGTCTTTGTTTTTTTAGTTTGTCTTTGCTAAAAACCAAGGTCAAGCTCAGTCAAGCTCAGCTCATTCAACTTGCGTTATCTAAGCCTTAACATCGCTATCAACTTAACATTAAAACTAGTAAATTATTCGGGGTGTGTCATAATTTGTTGGGATTCAAAATTTAGTGATCAAGATCAATTAATTATGCTATAATGTAAGCGATCTCCAACTGTTTAAATCACCAGTGATCTTCTGACTGTTTATCGCTAGGCGCTTTCTATCGTAACGTACAGGTGTTATAACGTAGGAGCTTGTCCTGCTCTCACTTATAATTTGTCCTAAAAATCTGTCTAGCAGCTGAATTGATCTCTCTCTTCCCTACTAATTAAGACAAAGGAAAATCCATTCATATTAGAACTCTAAGGAATTATATCGTAATCTTCGTAGTTTAATAGATTCTCAACTAATTTAACAATAGCCATACTAAGAGTTATTAAAGACAATCTAAAAACTATACCATTTTTATTAGCAAACCAGCAACAACGCCGTAGATGGCTAATGTTGTTATTGGCATAGGTAACAAAACGACAACTCCTCTGACGTCAAATCTTTTCATTAATTTACGTTCTTCAATATCTTCATATTCATTAAATGCCAAAGTTGAGCGGTCATATACGAATCCAGAATTGCCATTTGAAGCGGCACACACATAGAGAAGAGCTAACATCCATGAGGCAACAATAAGTGACTTTGAAAGATTTTTTAGATGTTTGGAATTCCCTCTATTGTATATGGAAGATTGTAGGTTGGGAGAGGCATTATTGCCGTGGCACTCTTGCCTGGAGATGGAATTGAGACGAGATCTCAATCGAAAATCCCGATTATCGAGATCGAAGTTTTTTTGAGAATCCGATTCTTCTACGACCCTTCTAGTCCGATCTCTACTCTTGACTAATTCTCGGAAATTTAGGAATGTGGTTATCTAAAATATTAAGGTTCCTATTCACTAATTAAACCAGGAAATCAGAAAATTTTTAAGAGCCCTAAATTATAATATTCTTACATTAAATAAAAATTTTTCTGTTTTGGATTCACTATATTCAACACTAGATAGCCGATATGTTTTAATTACTACAATCAAACGATTAGCCGCCAGACAGGCTTGTTGAAATATTAATAACATGAAAGATGCTGCATATATACTTCCACAAATCTGTAAAAATATTTATTTAATTAAAATCACTCAGAGACTAGCTCCAAGAGGAGGTTAAGATTTTGAAATTAGGTTCAATGAGGTTGGAGCAGGAGACAAAAAAACTGTCTCTTAAATAGAGATTATTTATTCCTTATAACGGGGTTAATAATTTCTATTATTAAATTTACCCTTTCAAATAAAAGAAAATAATTAATATCAAAACAGGTAGCAAAACTAAAAAGAACATCCAGTAGTAAAATACAACTTTCAAACATTCCAATTGAAACCATTTGTCTATAGCAAATCATACTTCTATATTCTTTGTGAATTATAAATAACTGAAAATTTAGAAATATGTATTCTTGGATATACATAATAATTATTTAATATCTACAAATAAACTAAAAAATTCCAAGGTCTTTCCCTCTCCCAATCTGTGGGAGAAGGAGAGAGGAGAGGCAGTACCTCTAAGGTCGGCCATCGTATTAATTTACGATTTTTTCAGTTCCATAAGTCTGGTCCGTCTGATAGGTTAGTTCAAAAATTTCACCGTTTTCGTCAAATTTTAATACGAACAGTTTTATATTGCTTCGATATTAAGCTACACTTTTCTAATTTATTAACGGATCTTACTTATTTGGAGGTTATTAGTTAGTGTACCTCTATTTAATTTTCAAAAAATTATTTTAAATTTTAGATTTAATAATCTTAAATTACAAAAAAATAAAAAAATAACCGGAAGTGTGAGGATTTGTAATCCAAGCAGAAACGACGAAAAAACTAATAAAATACGTGCAATATATACAGAAAACATTTTTAAGGTATTTTAAATATAATTTAAATTTATAATATTTTTAGCCTTAAAAATAGGTAAATTAAATAATTAAATTTTAAAATAATTATTTAATTAAAATATTTAAAATATTCAAAAATTATTTTAATTTAATTAATTAATAGATAAAATAAAGGAAATATAAAATTTGAACAAAGAAGATATTTTTAAATATTAAATAAATTTTGTAGTATTTTATTTAAATCAAACAAAGAATAAAATTTTCTTATAATATTTAAAAAATAATTTTTCATAGTAAAGTTTCTTTGTTAACATGCAAGACACGAAAACATACTGGGAATAAAACAATAATTCTAAAAATGGCAAAATTTAGCTTATGATTTTCTTTAATTTTTTGTAAATATAAAAGATATTTAAATGGCAACAAAAAAAATTTTTAGGAAAAAAATTTTTAAAGAGATTTTCAGGGAAAATGTGAAAATATCGCAAAAAATCAAATATTTGAAAATAAGGGAATAGCGCCCCAGCACATTCATGGGTGATCTCGCTGTAATATCCTCCAAATACTGATCACGTCTCGATTTTATAAACGTCTGTTAAAATTAGAGTAGCCAATTTAAGGGGAGCTTCTTAAGCACAGGGGAGCTTCTTAAGCACAGGGGAGCTTCTTAAGCACAGGGGAGCTTCTTAAGCACAGGGGAGCTTCTTAAGCACATCACTCCAGAACCCGGTCTCTATTTAAAGATCTGACTATATTTATAAAATAAAACCCTACAATTAAGTACAGAACTAAATAGGTACTCTAAATTTATTTTCGAAATCTGATTGTATTTTAAAACTAAAATTTCACCCTTACAAGTAGAGATCGGAATTTTGTTCCGTACCGTATTCCGTACCGTAATACCGAAAAATACCGATACCGAAAAATAACGATGAAATTCAAAATGTTGCCGTACCGTATTCCGTACCGTATTACAGACTGTAATACCGATAAATACCGAGAAATACCGACAAATACCGATATTTTTCATCGGTACCGTATTCCGTACCGTATTTTTTTTTAAATTTTCCGTACCGTATTCCGTACCGTACTACCGATACGGAATACCGATAAATACCGAAAAATACGGCCGTAGTACGGTACGGTCCGATCTCTACTTACAAGGCTATTTTGTAATCTTGTTAATGTTTTATTGGGCTTTATTTTAAGAAAACAAAAAATTTTTTAATAAGAAAAAATAAATAATTTATTATTTCTAATTACTCAAAATGTTTCTAAGCTTGCTATTCAATTAAATATTAATTTAAAAATGTGAAAATTAAAAAAAAATTTTTTAATAATTCTTTAATTGTTTAAATTCAGAAATAATAAATAATACATAAATAATTTTTAATAAAATAAAACACAAAGTTTTAAAATTCAAGATAAAATTTTTCGCAATTTAAATTTTGCAAATATTTTTTCTCAGATATTCATTTTAAGATTTTTGATTTTCTACTCGTGAGATTTTCTTGGAATTTTGCTAGAAGATACCTCTGAATAAAATCTAGATCCCTAGTATCTAACTAGGGATCTAGCCGACATAAGAATAAATCCTCGATTATGGGAAATCCTCATTTTCAGTATTCCTAAAGTCCTGGTTCCTAAAGTCAAAAATTCAAGAAAATCTTAATAAAAATAATAAAAATTCTTCAATTATTCTCATTTTTTGCGTGAATCTAGTAGCCATAAATATTAGATAATATATGGAAATTATAGATACATTTGTTACATTATAATTTAATTTTGTACCTATTATCCTTTCACAATTAATTGCTATTTATGACAAACCGTTTACAGGTTAGTAGTCTCTCACTTTCAATAGCAATTAATAGCCTCTAAATCTTCCAAAATTAAAGACACAAAATCAGAACAAAATCGGAAATTTCTATAAAACAAAAAAGAAAATATCAAGGTACAATTTTAAATGTCAAAAACAAAAAAATTATATAAAATATTTACTTAAATAATAATAATATTAAACAAACTACTGGGTTTTCCCCTTTTTTTCACACGCAAACTACCAATTTATTTGAATACTAATTTTATATCTTTAACGCTAAATAAGTTTTGCAAATGAGTAAAAGATAAATAGAAACAAAGCACATTATTCTAATTGTAAGATCTTTAGCATAATAAGCTCAAAACATGTATAAACTATTTGGATATGTAAATTGGAAGGGAAGGGAATAGAAGTAAACCCGGAAAGTTTGTGTAAAAAATTGAGAGGTGTAACAGGAATAAGCTGTTTTCTGTTGCCGAGATTCGTCATCGTTTTTATTTTGTTCGGGTTTCTTCTGCCTTCCGTCGCCCTCTTTTAAAATGTGGCAGATCCCTACCCTGGTAGATATCACATAGTGATGCTCGGGTATCTCGACTCCCGACTCGGGAAAATTTCCCGAGTTTTTGGCCTCCCAATCCCGACCCCCGAAGTCAATTCCCGACTAAGTCAGGAAATTTTTACACACCTAAGAATGACTTTTTCTGATAAGATTTTATTTTTAATTTAAAAAATTAATGTGGCAGTTCCCATTCTTGGTAAATATCAAGGATGGATAATTTTGGATTTTAAAAGCGGAAGCGGAAGAAAATCCATCGCGGGTACATATGTTATTTTGTGTGGGTGTCTGTATAAGACTATAAATACATAAATATTATGTAATAAGAATTTAATTAACGTAAAATTTTTTTTATTTAGAATAATAATTTAATTTTTATTTTTCAGATAATAATGCCCTTTTAAGCTAAAAACCTAAAGATATTTTTTAAATTAATAAATTAAAAATAAAAAAATAAAATTAATTTTAAAATTTTATTTTTAGATTTTAAAATTGAATTTAATAAAAATAAATAATTTATAAATAACATAATTCACATTTAATTTAATAAAAAATAGTGAACAAACTAACAGTAAATTAAAAAAAAAATACATTTTAAATAAATAATAAAATAAATTTTAAAAATAAAATAAATAATAAAATAAATTAAAATTAATGAAAAAATTTTTTGGATAAAATAAATGCTTTAAATGGAGAAATTTTAGTGAACATTTTATGGATAATTTTTTAATTAAGGAGATATTACTACTCCTTTGTTTTGTCTTCTTAATTTAGATTCGCCTTTCTCTATATTTTTCCCCGTAGAAATTTCTTCTATATTTGTACATTTTTCATCATCGTTAGTCTGTTTTGTTCAAAAAATATTTTTTAATTAATTTTTATTTTTAAAGATGGGCCCCATCGGTTTTCGTCCCAAAATTATACGGCTGAACGAAATTTGGCCCAGAATTATCTAATTAGGCTAGAATGGTGTTATTCGTTTTAGCAACGCAAGGAATTTCAACGAGTTATAATTATAGAGATCGGACCGAGGCGAGATCTCAAAAGAAATCTCGGTTACCGAGATCGATTTTGAGATTCTCATAGCCCCATCCAGCCCATCCTCTAAATATGCCCTTCAACTTTATTGTGGATGGAAGAAGGACCTTTAACTTTTTGAAGCAAAACTGTTAAATGTCAGTTGATAGGTTACTTGCTTCGTATACTAAATCTCGGACTTACAATAATTACAGAATTTTCCACAAAAATATTTTTTATAAGACGACCCCATTCCTTAATCTACACAGTTCTCCGAGCTCGCTCCTTTTAAAAGGAGCATTGTTTCGAGTATAAAATATATAAATTTCAATTCCCCATAAAGAGAAGGAACCCATAATATTGAAAATTGTTTTATAAACCTCAACTGGATGAAATTTAAAATAAACAAAATCCTTTTCTTCTTCAACATTTAAACTTTTTGGAATTGAATTGAAGTTCGAATTATTTAAATTTATTTTTTTATCTTTATTTTCTGGCAAAACAAAAAGTGGTTTTTTAATTATTTCTTTTGTTGTTTCGATTATAGAATTAATTCTATAATAAATTAGTTCATTAATTAAAAAAATTTTCAAATTTTCTTGACAATATGATTGCTTAGAATTACTTAGAATGGGATCCCTTAGATCCCTCAGAATTATATAGAATATAACGACACCTGTCTAGCCGATTATGCTGTGTAACAGTTATCCTACCCACATAAAAATAAATTACAGATAATCGGTAACCGGGATCCCCGACTCAAAAACATCGGCACAATTCCAGGAATCATGACGGCAGGATGGGAGTTGTTAAGATATAACCCCTATTTAACTCCAACGCATTATAAGCTAATATTTTTAAATGATGTGTTATTTTAATGAGGTCCGAATTTTTTAAAATTACTTTTCTTGTAGATTTTTTGATTGAACCGGTATTGTTTGAATTTTTACATTATTTTTTGTATACCATTGAAATTGAACATAAACAATATTTATAAGCCTTTTAGCAACTTCCCAATTATCAATTTTGTTGCTAAAATTAATTCCAACTACCCATATAGAACATTGCCTTGGGTTTTCACTAAAAATAAATTTTAGAAAAAATTTTCTAGGGAACGGTGAAGATTCCAGAATATTTTAGGTTAGTTTGGATTTGAAAAGTACGAGTACCGTTTCTTAATCCCGATTTTTTTGGAATTTTCGGTTTGCTTCATTCTGGAATATAATCCTAGAAAAGTTCGTTCAGATAGGAAATTTTGAAGTCAATCCCATAACCCCTCCCCAATCCAGTTACCCCATTAACCCGCAATCCATACAATCCCATCCCACAGCCATTCCAATAGGCTTTTAATTTCCAAGGTCTCTAATAAAATTAAACGGGAGCATGCCAGTGTACCGCGAGCCCAATGTACCTCTGAGCTATAATCAAAATTATCGAATCCGTGGCGCTCTGAATCGAACCATACCATGGCGCCACGGATTCGGCAGAAATTTATAGCTCGGCGGTACATTGGGCTCGCAGTACATCGGGGTCTACCCAATTAGACTTACTCCTCATCAACTCTACATCTCCCTTTTTCTTCAAATCCACTTAAAATTCTATACTCCAAAAGATTTTCTTTCAAATTTGTTTCTACGGTTTTATTTTCCAAATGAACTGTAAATTCTTTTTCTTTTGACCAAATTTCCATTGCTTTTCTAATTTTTGATTTTATAAATCCAAAAAGCGAATCTCCATTTTCCTCTTCAAAATTTAAAGAACAAGTAATTATTAAAAAATATTTGAAATATTTTTTGTAATTTAATTCAGCAAAAATATTTTCCTTCCAAAAATTATCCATCTTGTTAAAATTTTTACTATTTAAATATTTAAATTGTTGAAGAGCTATAAATAAATTTAAAAAATATTTTAAGAAATTTTCTAGTTCCGTATAGGACCAATTTCATATTTTTTCTTGATTTTTTAAATATTTTCTTTGAATCAACCTTACTAGTAATTTTTAAAAATTTATATATTTTCCTCATAATATTAGCTGAAAATGGGCTGATATAGTTATGAAGCTAAACTGAGATACATGTCTGTATACATATATCTGAGCCAGGGCTGTGCGTCATGGCGTTTGGCGTTTGGCGTTTTGCGTTTTGGCGTTAATTTTGGCCGATTTTTGGCGTTTTGCGTTTGGCGTGATTTTCCGATTTTGGCGCGCCAAACGCCAAAAATATACACCCCTAATGATGGAATTTTTTTAAATAAATGGAGAAAGGGATTATCAAAAAAGGAAATTTTTCTGCATACAGTCATCCAAAATTCTCAAAATTTTCGCCTGCGGCGCATAAAAAATGAATAAATCTACTGCTTGGACTTCCAAAATTTTCAAAATTTTCGCCTGCGGCGCTTAAAGGAGGATTTTAAACTAATAGATGGTTGAAAAAAACTTTAGTCCCGTCAATCGTTTACTCTCTTCATGACCTATGTTATACTCATTACTCCCTTTATCCCTTCATATCCACCTTAATCTCAAGGAGTTCTATGAATTTTTTATTTTTTTAAATTTTTTAAAGGATGAATTTCGGCATCTTTGCCTCCAAAATTCTCAAAAATTTCGCTCCGGCGGCAAAAAAAGGCGTTTGGCGTTTGGCGTGTTTTTAAAATTTAAAAAATTGGCGTTTGGCGTTTGGCGCGCCACGCGAAAATTTTGGCGCACAGCCCTGATCTGAGCTAGATATACAGAGTAGAGACAGTACTGTGAGTCTTTTTCAAGAATAATAAAAGAATTGTAGAACGGTTATTACAGTGCCCTCGATTAGTGTTTAATCCAAATTTTAAAATTTCAGTTTCAGTTTTTAGTTATTTTTAGAGAATTTTTTTAAATCAGTTATTCTTCATAAAACTTCAAGTTTTTTAAATTTAAAACAACAGCTGAATTAGACTAGTGACAAATTTTATAAAAATATAATTATACTTTTATTCATTTCATCAATTATAATTTTCTTTCCTACTTCATTAATATTTCTAGCTGAATTTAATTCTGGATATTTTGTTGAAATAACAGGAATTAAATTTCCTTCGCTTTCAATATCTTTAATTTGCCACGAATTAAATTGTAATTTTATTCTTCCCAATTTTTCTAAATCGTCTTTTGTGCTTAAAGGTTCTAATAATAAAGGTTTGGGCCAATCCCTTAAAATTAAAATAATTTAATTTTAAAATAAAGTTCTCTAACCATTTTGAGAAAATAATAAAGAATTTGTGAAATAAAAATGAGAGGGATCCAGAAGGATATAATAAACATATTTTGTTTGCCATTATTGATAAAATAGTTCCACTCAAATATCCAAACATGTTTGAATATATTTGTTTCTCTTTAAAATTTCATAAATTAGGTAAAAAAATATTTTTGATTTATTTAACGACTGCCAAAGAATGCCAAAAATCATAATAACCTTGGAACAGTAAGAAAAATAGTTTTGCAAGCTAGGAACATAACGATCGCCAACAAAGCCAAGTTACTTTTCCCAGACTATTGGACAGAAGGAAGAATATGACTGCCCACACCCCATGCCGCTATTACATATATAAGAAAATTTTTTAACCGATTTTATGTTCATTATTGTTCAATTTTAATTAATTTTTTTTAATAATAAATTTTTTTATTATATTTATCTATTAAATAAATCGTTTAAGTATATTTCGACATAAATAGTAAGGTATGTAATAGGGGAGTATCAACCGGATAAAACCCCTAGAGTATACGTTGGGATCAGGACTAACACAATTCTCTTTAACATACATCGTGTCATCGAAAAGCCGTCGGGCTTTCGTAAAACACTTATAAATTAAGAAAAACATTTTTATTGCTAAAAACTAATTATTTCTGCTACTTAATATTCAAACTTCGGAATACAATAGTGACTAATCCGTCGGGGTTAGTCAATTGCGTACTAGTTATCAAAAGCCAGTATTTTCAGACCGAGCAGCATAAACTACAATATTTGTTCGATTTTCAGACCGATCAGCATAACTACAATTTTTGCTTTAAATACCTGAAACGGTGGATTTTTCTGAAGCTTAGGACCTAATCCGAGTTTATTTTCGCAATCTCTGGATTATTTCCAGACTAGACTATCCAGGAAAATCCAGCTAGATCGGTCTGGCTCCTGAACAGAATCAGTATCGGGGAGATGATTTTGACAGCATATAATAAAACATACGCTTTGCCCAATGCTTAATCGCTTTAAGCAAATTTTTGAAAATTTCTCTTTCGGATTTATCCAACAAAACAAACATTTGTCTAAAAGCTGCTCGATAACCTAATAATTAATAAATTAAATTTTTTATAAAAATTTATTTTACACCTGTTAACATAACAATACTTTTTGTAAATAATTTATTTCCATCAATTAACATTTCATTAATTAATTTATCAATTAATTCTGAATTTTTATTAATTAAATTTTCGTCATTATTTAAATTAAAATTCCAAGTATCTGAAACTTCATCTCTTGCAATTGGGGCAATCATTATGTCCATATCAATTCCATTAAGGTTTATATCAAAAAGAGGTACTGTTGTATTTGCAATTGTATTTAGCTATATTATTAAATTATTGCGTTATTTAGGCTCAAAAATAAAAGAAATGGTTGTCCAGACATAGATGTAAACTAGAGAGATCGGACACCTAATGTAAACTAGAAATTTTAAATAAGTGCTTACAAGTTGTGGGGATATACATAAAAGTTTTAGTAATAGTAAGAGCTCTATGGATAAATCCCATCACTCGTTTTTTCTATTTTGGGATAGGTTATTATTGAGTTTTATGTAGTTAATCAAAAATCCCTTAACAGATAATAACTAATAAATTATCACTCTTTTACCTTTGAAAATTTCTTTTCATTATCATCAATAAATACTTTGTATAACGTTTCATATAACGAATCGTGACTGTTTCCGAAAATTTTATCATGTTCTTTACACATTCTCGAATTAATTGAATTTATTTCCTTTTTACATTTTTGACATTTAATTGATTTGGGAATTAAACAATTTTTTGGAATAATAAAAATTATATCCAGATCTGATGAAGATGTTTGAATACCATAAAGATTTGATCCAGCAATTATTTTTGAATAACCTAAAAACTTCAGTTTTAAATTATTGTAAATTATGAGGCAAAAATGGAACTTTATTTTCGCCCGAACCACCCACGTATTGAGAACAAGCATGTTTAAATGAAAAAAGGGAAAAGGCATTAAAAACTCTCGGGAAAACGTATAAAATACTTTTAAGTACCTCCATATTTATTTCCAGATTTTTTACAAATATTTTTAAGCCATTCTTCAACCTGTTTTTCAATCCAAACCTCCGTTAATTCTCTCTCTTTCATTTCCTTTTGACTAATTCTGTAAATATTATCCAAATATTCTTTTAACTTAATTTCTAATTTTGATTCCTTTCTTTTATTTGAATAAATTAATTGACTAATTTCATAAAATCCTTCTCCAAAAATCCATTTTCCATTTTTATATTTATTTTTTAATGGTTCTGATTGTATTGATAATTCCATGTGTTTATTTAAATTATCATCTAAATTTATAAATAATCTTAATTCCTAAATATAAGCTCCAACTCAAAAATGCAAGCTCCGCGAGTACACTCTATTCCACGTAGTATCTATTCCCGTTCATCAAGGAAAGAAATACCACGGTCAACGAGGGAGGTCTATTCAGAGCTCGCGCTCCTTAACATCGGACCCTATATTAGACTGACACTTACACTGTCTATTATAATTACTATGCTGACTTATACAACTAATACAAAAAATAAGCTAGAAAATCTCTCATTTAATAAATGAACTACCAATTAATTGTTGATCAAACATTTTTATATAACTTTTAATATTTCCAACAAAAAGTTGAATAAATACTTCATTATTACTATTAACAAATAATTTATTTTCTTTGTTATTTTCATTAATAATTGAATAAAATCTTTCAAAAAATAATTCTTTTATTTCTCCATCATTTTTAACAAAATTTTCAAAATTTAGAAAATTTTTGGAAGGAATATTAATAATTCCATTATTTTCATCTATTTTTGTATTCTTTGACATTAATAAAGAAAATACAAGAAAATGGATTTGACTTTAAATTTAAAAAATTATTTAGGTATTTATTTAAAAAATTTTCAATTTATTTAATAACGCGTATCTAACTAATAAAATACGGTAGTGTTTAATGCACCTTAGTTAATGTACTTAAACTTCATCACTGGGTTAACCAAAGCTAATATTGAAAGAAAGAATATTCTATTAAATCAAGTTTGTGATTAGGCTTATTGAATCAAAAATTCGGATCAGAAAGTCAGTATACTCGTAAAGCAACGATGGATGGCTGATCTAGTTTCAAATGTTCTATTCAGTGCTGAATAATGGGTCTGGCATGGCTTTGCCTCAGAGCAGTTCAAAATCTGGCTTCTGATTCAGCATTGAAATAATATCTCATAAGACACGCTAACTCTCTAAAAAATATTTTGAAAGGGATGAAATTTAGAGGATATACATTATCAATGTTAAGAAAATGCTCTACCCAAAATTTTGAATTGAAATGATTTCTTCTTCAAAAATAATTAAATTATTATAAAATTTAATTAATTCTTTCAAAATATTTTCAAAAACTTCATTCTTGTCATCAACGTAATCATAATTTTTAATAAATTTTATTTTTTTAAATTTTGCCCAATTATTTTTTAATTTTTTAAATTTATTTAAATCGTCATTTTTCTTTTTATTTTCTTTTAAATTTATATTTAATAATATTTTTTTAATTTCCAATTTTTCTTCTATTAATTTAGTCATTAAACAAATATTAATAAATAATAACATTTGATCAAATAATTTATCCTTCTGGGTTTTCTGCATTAGTGTTGAATATAATTCTGATAAATAATTTTTGAATTTGGTTGTTAATTCAGTTGATTCTAATTGACTATATTCGAATAAATCTGGAAAATTTATAAAATTTAATTCTTAAAAAAGAAGGATGTTTGGATTTAAAAATTAAGTGAATCGGATAACTTTATGTGTGCATTAGAGTTGTACTGTATTCTGGCATAAAATTGGTATCGGAATTTTCGAAGAATAATGCAGATCCCGATACCGATTCTGGATTGTGATAGACCGAAATCGTTATCTTGATTTATCTCTCAGTATAAATTCATAAGAACCGATCGGAGATAAGAATCAATACGGAGTTTTCTTTAGCAATCTCTAGGGCCGGATTTATGCAGAAATATCGTTTTCAGATAGTCGTTTTCAAACTGGTTTCCAGCCCCTTATTTAACAGCAACTAAATTAGGTATATATTTTTATTACCGTTCAAATTTATAAGCGCAATTATTTCATGGTCCAATTTATTAAATGATAGTTTTCCTTCTTCAACCATTTCTTGTCCAAATAAATTTTCGTCTTTAAATTTATTTTCTTCAAGAAGCACCTCCAAATTATTATTATTTTCTTCATCTTTTATCTCAACAATTTCGGCAGATTCATCTAAATTTGAATTATTTATTGTTTCGTCTTCAATATTTTCATTCTCTTTTTTTATTTCATCAGTTTCTTTATCTTTTACTTCAACAATTTCATTTGATTCATTTATTTTTTCTTCAATATTTTGATTATCTTTTTTTAATTCTTTATTTTTCCTTTTTCCAATTTCTTCAAATAATAATTCTTTCGAATAACCAGTGAGTTTACGAAGCTCTTCATCTTTAAATTCATTTTGTAATCATATGGGGGTAACTTTGTTGGATCGAGAGTCATTTTTTCATATAACGACAACATTTAAAACGCTTAGACGCGAGTTAAACGAACATAGGGAGAAAATAAAGAGAAAATTGACTCAGGCTGATTCCTGTACGTTGACTAAACTTTTGCTTAACTTTTACTTGCTCAACAATTATATCGAGTCGAGAGCTCATAAATACCTGATATGGTTATCTGTTTCACAAAATCGAGGTCGAAACAAAATCTTAAGTTTTTTGATTTGTTTTTTGTCGGTTTTCAGACCGACCCACACGAATAGTTTTGGAATAAAAATTTTTTAAATTTAAAATAATCACTTGTAGTCTTTTTAATCGAATCCTCTAACTTATCTTCCTCAAGCGCATTATTTTTATTTATCATAAATTCGGCAAGCTTATCTGCATGCATTTTCCTTCTTGACTCACAATTTTTACTAACCAAATTATCTTTTTTCATTTTTTTATAAACAATTTTTTTAATATTTGATATTTTATTTTTAATTTTTTCTTCTTTATTTTTTAAATTTTTCTTCTCAATTTTAGTATTTAACTTAATTTCCTCAATAGCCTCATTTACAGCTAAAATATATGACGGTGTTTTTGGATGTAATTCTTTCTCAACAATTGTCTCAATATTTAAATAATAACGCTAAAATTAATTTTTTTATACAGTTTATTTTTAGATACACAAAAAATTAGGTACCGTTAGGATAACACACTATTACACATTACCCTAATAAAAATTGAAGCAGCATAAATATCTGTGAGTTTCGTAGCGATTTTATGATATACATACACTCTGTCTCAAAAATATATGTCGGCGGTAAATTTCAATTTTAGGAAAATTTGAATTTTTCCGGAAAATTTCAAATTTTCCGGAAAAATTCAAATTTTCCGACGATTTAGGAAAATTTCAGTTATTAAATTAATTTATTAGTCTGTCTAGCACTATTTCGCATATTTTTCGTTTTTTGAGTATGTTTTTCTTTTTTGCTTTTCTTTTGTTTTATGTTTTGTTTTTTGGTTTGTTTGTCTTTTTTTTAACTTTTTTAGTTCAATTTTGTTTTTTAGTTCTTTTTTTTTAAATTGTTGTGCTACTGCTGAATGGGTAGGTCGACATTTCAATGATGAAAATCATTAAATGAATAGGATTATGTTACTATTGTAGAACCCAGCGACCGTTGACTCCCGCGAGACGCGTGCCGCAAAACACCGCGCGAAGCGCGGTGTTTTGCACAAGCGTCTCGCCGACTCCCCATAGGTTTATGTTGTTTGTTTTTCGTGTCGTAATTTTATCTAAACTTATACATGGTAATCTTGTCTAAATCAAGAAACTTATAAATAACCCAGAAAAAACAAAAACAAACATAAAAACACAAACAACACCAAAAAACATAAAACAAGCCCAGACTCAACTGACAACTTTATTAATAAATGAAATTTTCCTAAATCATCGGAAAATTTGAATTTTTCCGGAAAATTTGAAATTTTCCGGAAAAATTGAAATTTTCCTAAAATTGAAATTTTCCGCCGACATATACATCCACCTAATTTTGTGGCTTAAGTCCCTAAGTTGTTAACGGATTTGAATTGAAATTTAATACATAATGCAAAAAGACATTTTGAGACTATATTTAAAATTTGAAAAAATTCTAATTATGCAATCATTACTTGCAGCTACTATTTGTAACAGTGATTTTAACTGAGGCTACACTTTGGGACAGAGTGTAGTTGGATGAATAATGATTTGGAAGGATATCGGGTATATATGTAGGGGATTTTGAGGGATTGAGGGGATCTGGATTATTCCAAATCCTGAGCCAGTTTATTGTCGCTCTCCATAATAACAGATATTAAATTTAAGTGCTAACAATAAGCCTAAATTTTAAGTAGTTGGGGATCGTGGATGTCGGAGTGAATTTTTGAATTTGTCAAAAATAAAGTTAATTTATCGGCCTAGAAAGGTTATGAATTTTAAAAGTGATCCGTCTGATTAAATGAAATATTTTTTAATTAAAAGGTAACCGAAATATTTTCCGCAATTTGTTTCTCTGTTAACTCGTTTAATTCGACATACTGTATTTGCATTTCTGTATCACCATACCAATAATATTTGGTCATTTCTGACCAAATCATCTTTTCTTCGTCGTCGAAATTTTTGTCTTAAAATTTATGTTTATACGAATTAGAAAGACATACACTGACAGTGTTAAAAAACAAAATAACAGATTTTGAGGAGTTAAGTCAAAAGATTTACCCAAAAAAATTTTCAAGAGCTTTAACACGCCAATCCTTACGTAGTTAACAACAATAAAATACATAATATTTGCCGTTAATTTAAGGAAATAAAAGTTGGCCACCTTAAAAACTGTTACCCTGTATGCTCGAATAATTACCCCTTACAATTAATCTCTCTCTCCTAGGAAGGCTGAAAATGATTACCCATGGTAATTTTACATACCGTTATACTCTATTAATTACCCTGGGTTATTATTGTTTCGACCTCTCTCTCTGGTGAGAGTATTAAATATTTGAGGCGGGGTAATTATTAGAGGTTATTTAATAAAGGCTAATTATAACTAGTTTTATGGGGGCAATTATTCCTGAACCTTTCATTGGAGTGAGTAACTAATAGAAGTGGAGTAATTATTTGAGGAAGGGTAATTGATAGAGTATATACGGTATACGATGTTTAAAATAGACCTAGATTTAATGTAAAATACAAATAAAAATATAAGACCTTCAATAATCAAACTATATTCAATATATTGTTTGTTCCTCCATTTCAAAATTAATAAACTATCATCAAAATAGGTCATATAAAATTCTTTAAGCTCAGAAAATTCTGATCGTTCAAAAGCTTTATAAATTAAAAAATGAAAATATACTTGATTATTGTATATTTTCTAAGAATGAGTTTTCAAGAGATACTTCGCTTACATTGTATTTCTACTCAGGATAACTAATTCCAACTACTCGATGGGCAAACTCTGTTGAATGAATGAAAAAGTGATCTGCCTTTGCCTATTCCATTAAAGCTTATAAACACCAGCTTACTTCCCTATTACTTTCCCAAGGATAAGTTAGTGGCGATGTTTAGCTTAGATAATGGGCGGCTAATAACTCTGGGAATGGCCGTTTATGGCATTCTTTGCCTTTTATCTGAGAACTTCTACATATTACTTAGCGCAAAGCTTAGAGCGACATTATCGTCACGTGATTTCAGGATGATCCCGGTCTTACAATTAACCAAACATAGATAGAGAGCGGAATTTAGAAACTAATTATATCAACAACCGAATGCTTACTCTTTGGAATAAATTATAAAGAAAAAAAATAAGAATTATTAAAACTAACCAAAAACATAATTAAATTCAGGCAATGCATAACGAAGAATTTCAGTTCTAGCACTACCAAATAAATTATCAAGTTTTTCTTTAATCCTTTTCAGATTTGCTTTACTTTTGGAGATTTTTCTTAACATAATAGAATATTAAACATGTTTTTAATAATAATAAAGGCGTTTAAAAATCTTATTGGAAGTCCAATTTCCGCCGGTATACTATACTACAGTCGGATATTTCAATAACGACTTCTACTCTACTCGTTTCAGGGTCTAAGGCCACTGGGTCTTGCCCTATAGACGCAAGGTCTGGTTCACTTCAAGCCGCCTAATTAACTTTTTATCTTAGCTGAAGGATAAATGGCTTACAAACGATATTATCAAAATATTTACTTAATAATCTGTTGAAATTCTTCCGTTTCCATTCTTCTCAAAAACATTAAAAAATTCATTTCGTCAATAACGTGAGCATAACTCTCACAAATTTGTTTATTTATTTGGGGTGACGATGGATCACATTCAGGTAAATTTCTTTCTGCATATTTATCATTACCATTTGAAACTAAAAAATCGCTCAACTTTTGTCTTACTTGCAATATACCACATAAATTATAATGGCTTACAAAACGATAATGAAGCCAAAATAGTAAGTGACTAAAAAAATTTTTTTTATTTTAAATTATTTTCTGAAAAATAAATTATTTTCCGGAGGGGGTACAATCATAATTTATAATAATTTTTTTCGATTTTAATTTTTCCCTTTAATATTTGAAAAATAGAGAAGCCCAATAATTTCAGAGAATTTTAAAAAATCCCTACAAAGCTAAACTTTATTTGGAAAAATATAATTCAACGTCCTTGTCTTATCACAATCTTTCAGAAAGAAAGTTCAACAGTTAATAATCAATTTTGATTAATATAGATAAAAGTTTTGAGAAACCCCGGACAGGATTAGGGAATCCAAGAGTAATGGCTAGGCCAGAATATGCATTTCCCGGTCTCATCAGAACCGTTCTAATAAAGCCAGAAACTTTTCCTATCCCTATTATTATGTATGAAACAAAATTGATGAAAAAACACCTTATCCTTATCAAATTTGTCGCGTATAAAGTAGACGATTCATTAAATAATATTGTCTGGGTAACAATTGCTATTTTTGTCATTTTTTCGTTACTTGAATTTATATCACCGAGGTATTCAGAATAATGCCAATCCAACACTTTATTTCCATAAACATCAATATTTCCATGCAAAAATGCCTCGTTATACCAACCATACAAAACTGTAAGAAAAATTATTTTTGAACTTTTCTTTAATTTTTCTTTAAAATTTTTTATAAACTTTAGGACCAGAGAGAGGATACACATATGTATTAACTCCCTAAATATCTGATATCCCCCAACATCTCTAAAAAATCTGGCTTCATGTTCAAATTTTAACTAACTCGACCCAACTTTTTTCTCAACCCGGCCCATCGCTGGTTTAAATATTCTTTTATTTATTTTAAAAATTTTGATTTTCGAGTTCGATTTTCGATCTTCGAATTTTTTCATAAAATTTCGATTTTCGAGTTCGATATTTGTTTCAACTTAGCTCTGCTTAGGACATGCATAACAATAAAATTTTGAATTTAAAATAAAGTTTTCTATGTGGATATAACTTGAAGTGAGAAGCCAACAAGATGTTTTTACGTTGCCATATTTGGCGATTTTCCGTGGATATTTTGAATATATTTATAACTTACGAGATATGGGGTATGGATATGGGGGAGTAGAATAATTTGGAATTGAATGAAGAAATAAAATAAATAATTGAAATAAATACATCTTTTAAAAAAAATTTTTTGTTATCTTGTAAATAATAAGATACCGTAAATGCTGAAATAATTACCCTGGGTAATTATGTATTGTTTCGATCTCTCTCTGAGGGGGTAACTATTAGGGCGGGGGTAATTATTTGAGAGAGGGCAATTATTTCAGCATTTACGAATAAAAACTGATTTGAAAATTAATTTAAAAAAATTATATATAAAAAACAATATGTACTGTATAACCAGTATTAATTGCCCTCCCTCAATTAAGTATCCCGCTTCCATTAATTACGCCATCCATCGATAGATTGAAACAATAATTACCACCACCAAATGCCCAAAACAGGTTCAAATTTCAAACCTAGAATGATTACCCTCCCTCGATTAATTACTCCCCTTAGCGGTAGGTCGAAAAAATAATTACCCAGGGTAGTTATTAAAGGATATACGGTATCTAAATAAATAAAATTTTAAATTAAAAATGAAGTTGAACAACAGGGCCAGGACGGAATCTCATTTTCCACCCTCCAAATTCTCTAGTTTATTTCAGATTGAAAAGAATTTTTTTGAATTTTCGATCCCTACCGACATAATATAATAAACAATGATTTTTATTTATTATTCTAAAGGAAAATAAATTTTTTATATATTTAATATTTGTTCAGCTAATAAATATTTGTATTAATAAAAATTTTTCACTAAAAAGTAAATTTTACTAAATAATAATAAATACGATTAATTGGGAAATGAATCTGCCTTTCCTACAAAAGTTTGAAAAATTAATTTCTTAGAGTTTACAAGCTTTTTATTTTTATAAATGCTATGTTTAAATTTAATTTTAAATTAAAAAAATTAAAAAATTAAGAAAGAAAAAATTAAATGGCATGGATGTATATGTATGTAAAATGCCACAAGTAGTTTGAGAATATATTTGGGAGGGAGAGAGGGGTAGGGAAGAGCGGAGGGGAAGAGGTGTAGGGAAGAGCGGAGGGGAAGAGGGGTAGGGAAGAGCGGAGGGGAAGGAGGGGTAAGGAGCTGCGAGCGGAGGGAAAGGAGGGGTAAGGAGCTGCGAGGGAAGGGGGGGGGGTAAGGGGGGAAAGAGATGTGAAAGACAAGAAAGAGGGGGATAATGGGAAGGAAGAGGGATAATAAATTTTAATAAATTTTATTAGATAGAGAGTTAACAAAGATCTAAATCAATTTTACATTGATTAAAATTGATTCTGATCTTAGAGAAGGCAGGCAAATTGACAAAATGTTAATATGACCTTTTCTAGTTTAACTGAATGTTTGAATTTTTGAGTGTTTTGAGTTGTTATAATTTATACTGAGGTTTTGGATTATAGAAATTTTCAATGGATTGCGTAAACTGCGTGGTTTTTTGACTTATGGATTCCTTCAAAAGTTTTCACTTGCGGTGATAATACCTAGGAAGAAGCCCTAATATACCACGAGTAAGATATTCTCAATCCTCCTTCGATATTACCCTTAATACTATCAGGGTCCTATTAGTATTAAGCACTATTAAGCACCATAAAGCTATTAAGTATTAATCCTATTAAGCACCATAAGGCTTTGCCTTCCTAAAATATTCGGGAAGGATATGATTATCTAATATCCTCGATTCAGTTCCAAGATCCGGATATTCGACTCCAGAGCTGTAGTCAGATTTGAAAAAACTCGGAACCGGTGTCGAAGATTCGGGTTTCCATTTTAGTTTGGATATCGGACAGGATCTGGCAGATCCCAGGATCTGCAAACCGAAGCAACTTGTTCAGAACAAGTTTTTATAGAAAAAAAAATTTTTGATCAATTTAAAATCCATCATTCAAAGTAACGGCAATAAAAAATTATTTTTCTATAAAATATAATTTAAAAATAAACTCAAAATAAAATTAATTACACAATAAAAAATTTCAAACTACTAAAAATGCTCAAACTTCACTTTAAAATTGGTTCAAATTTAGTTAACCAAATTGGTTCAAAAATATTTTTGAGAAATTATGGTACACTAACGTGGACTTTTTGGTTCGTCTCTATTTAATTTTAGCGTTATGTGTGTGTATTTAGCAGTTTAGAAATTATAAAAAATTATAAAACTAAATAAAAATGAACTATGGAAATTAATAAATCCTTACAGCCTTTTAAGTTTTTAAAGCCATTTCTTTCATTTAAAATTTATATCGACTACATATACATGTATATATTCTTGACAATTTCATTAATAATTAACTTTAATTATTAAAATTATAAATTTTTGTTAAATTTACTCATAATATAATTATCCCCGTTTTTATTGAGATAGAAAACCTTACTTGAAATACGGATCAGTTTCAAGAGTCTGAGGCTTATGGATCTAATAAATTAATGTAATTAGAACAGTGCAAGTTCCGAATAAAACCGATTTTTGCCTTTATAATCTTTTGCTTTTCGTTTTTTAAATCTGTTTTAAGTGATAGTTTAACTTCATTTATATTTCTAAATTCAATGTTTTCAGTTTAAGTTACCTTTTTCTATTTTGTTGGTGACTGGGTGAGGGTGAGAGGTACTAGCGCCGTTTCCCGTTACCATGGATAATTATTTGAAATAACTTTAAACTAGTATAAAAAAGAGTTTGTAGTCACTAAGGTACTATAGTGCTCTTCTCTAGGAGACGAAAGGAGAATGCCACTGACCGACCCTTGAAATCGTGTAAAGATATAATTTATAATAATTTTTAGAATTATTCATATTAAAATGAAAAGAAACTTAGTTAATAATTGTCAAATATGCGGTTCTAATTTCAAAGTTTCTCATCAATATAATGTTGATTGTTGTAGAGTTTGTGCGGCATTTTTCAAGTTCTAAAAGTGTTTTTGATTAAAGTTAAAATTTAAAAAGGATCTATCTCAAAAATAAAGGAATCAAATTTGAATGCAAATGTTTTCCAGCACGATTCAAGACACCTTTAAGGTTGATAGACTGTGAGAAATGTCATCTTAATAAATGCCTTTCTGTTGGAATGAAAGAGCCAGAGCAAGCTCTTGAGATTTCAAGATTTTACTCTGAAAAAGATGGTTCATCAAATAAAAAGCAACTGACAAATATAAGTTCAACATACCTTTTGGAAGTATTATGCACTAAAAATGATCTTCTAATAAATACAAAATCAGAATATCCTCCTGAAATCTGCTCTATAGAAGATTCATTCAGACAGCAATTGATAAATAATGAAAGTTTAGAAGATCAAAAGGTTGACCTTATAAGATCACTCTATAGCAGAGGTCGGTCAGGAATGACGAAGGTGCCGGAAATCGGAACTGTATTAGATCGGAACTGTCGGAAATCAGAAATGGCTCAAAAGTCTGAAATCGGAATTCCGACTGACCAATGCTCTATAGTAACACCCAATATTGGATGCAATTTTTTGAAAATTTGGTTGGCCTCCGATGGATGGTTTAAAAACAATAACTTTTATTTATGATAACCTCAGTATAGGATAAAATATCTCAATCCCAAAGGGTCTATCTTCGAGTTAGATCCGACTTTACTTGGAATAGATGTTACCGTTAATTTTAAAAATCGTATAATTTCTTTAGATTATTGCTCCGATTGTCGTTAAATCAGTTATTGAACAGAAGCAACTTAGTTTAATATTGAAAATCACCGAAAATCAGAAGAGAATTATGCATGCTTTTACTGACGTAGACGAAAAGTTGCTCAGATTTATTTGTTTTGAGGATATTATTCTCGATGGAATTAATATTTTTGATCATATTGAAATGTTCTCGGTGAATTTAAAAAAATTTACTGAAATATTTCACTCACTTCCAGCCAAATCCTCGTCCAATTTCTCGAGAAGAAATGCTTAGCTGGGAATTAGACAATGAACGTGAAGGGGTGTTTAATAAAAGAGTATATAAATGTATTCAAGTTGATCAGCTGATATGTGTTGCTACGGCAAAATCGTTGCCTTTTTTCGATAAATTGTCTTTAACTGATAAGGTCGAATGATTTAAACAAAATAATTTTAAACGTTTTATTTATAGATTGAACTTTGCAGACACGTAGCAAGTCCATTTGCTTGCTTTGCAAGTTCAGCTGTATCATGTGAGCTGGGCGTAGATAGTTGGACACGTAAGGATTGTGTTATGCCTGCTCTTGGTGTTATTAGAAACAAAGAGTTTATGGAGGATTATAAGTAAGCTTTTCCCTGTTACAGTCAGCCCTCACTACATATTAATGGCGGCCCCAAAGCCAAGTAGGCGTAAAGCCATAACTTGCTTCAAGATTTACGACTTTAGTATTAAACGATTTCTCTCATCGAGCTAAAGAGATTAGTACATACCATAATTAATAAGGTCCAGAAATTTTTCAGCTGGTTATGGCTTGGGTGTGTCCTTGGGTGTGTCCCAATATTAATACACCTCAATTTAAAATACGGTTTTAACTTAGGATCTAGCAAGATATCCAAACGATACCCATTATTTAAAATATCCCTCATTATGAGATACAATTTTTTGAAACTCAAGGGGGTATCCTATAGCGAAATATGACTGTATTAAATTGAAATACCTACAATTTTAATATTTTTATTTAATAAACAGATTGTTCACATTGGCTGATCGGATATTTACAAAGTCTGTAATTCCTTTTAAAAAAGCGGCATTATCCAAAAAGGAATATGCATTACTAATAGCTATTTTATTCTCAAAATCAAGTAAAATTAATAAAAATTTAAAGAAATATACCTAATTTTTTATAAAGCTATTGAAGGCTTATCATACGATGGAAGAGAGTTGTTATACGAACAATCTGTTAAATACACGAGAATCTTACTTGAGTATCAACAAAATAAATATGGGGTAATTGAGGGTGCTAGACGATTGGATGAGTGCATTCGCTTAATTAATATATCGTTCCAAATTGATACAGCTTTTCGTGAAATGCATACATATCTGCATTTTAAAGCTGAAAATAAGTCTCATGATCTTATTGAACGTTATTTGGATAATACACTTTGATTGTTTCAATTAATAAATAAAATTATTTAGCTATCTATTAAAATACGCTCACACAATATATGTACAAAATATAAATGTAAAAATACCGTAAATACTCTAATAGAAGCCCACCTCATGTAGAAGTCACCTCTAATAGGTATGAGCCCATCTGAGGCGACCCATTGAAAAATAGAAGCCTTGGGCTTCTATTAGAGTATTTACGATATATAAAAATTTAATATAAAAATTAAAAAATAATAATTAGTCAAATTATGAGTTTGATAATAGATCTTAAAAACGTTACAAAATATGTTTACAACAACATTGGCAATAAAAATGCTTAGTGACTATGGATAATGATCCTGCCGACATTGGGAATATATTTTTGTTTATTGTGTTGAGAATTCCGATTCCCGACGTTGGGAATTTATTTCTTACGTCAGGACGTTCCCTATTGACTTTGGGATTTTGTAAATCTAAGTCGCACCCCCCCCCCCCGCCCCCAATAATGAGTAAAAGTTTTCAGTCTCAAGAAGTCCGATTGTATAATGCCTACAAAAAATGTGTCTGGAAATTTATTTTATCCATACGATACAAATTTTTAAATATTTAAATGGCAAATTATCATTATAAAGTATAAAATAAGATAATTAAAGTCTACCACCACCTTCAGTTCCTTCTCCTTCACCTGTTTCCCCAGCACCGATTATATGAACAGCACCACCCATCTCTTCATGTTCATTTTCACTAACTTCGTGGCTACCACCCAAAATATGGGGAGACAAAACCTTTAAAATTTAATTTTTAATTAATTTTTTTCTATCTTTATTAACCTCAACAAGAAAAGATTCTGTTGAATTAAATCGAGGTGAGAGAAAATTCGGGCTTAGAACGACAATTCCCAAAGTCTCAGGTGAAGCAACTCGTGGAGAACCTCCAACTATAATAATTATATTCATTAGAAATTTAATATTTGGTCAATTATTTAAATAAATTTTCTTTTATTTCCGTCGTAACTCCCTTCTAGATACATCCTTTGGGCTAATAGATACACCCTTATGGCCTCTTTTCTAGAAACATCCTTTTGTCTATAATAAGAGGTACCCTAATTTTGGGTTACGTTTTATTCCAGCACCCAGTGGGTGTATCTTAAGCTAATTGTATCAAATTCTGGATGTATCTAAAAATAAGGGTCGACTGTATTTCAAAATAATTTTTCAAAAAAAACATTAATAATAAAATCATTTTATTTTACTTGGTGTTAGTATTTGCATAAACAAAGCTTTCGGACTAAGTATTCTAGCTTCGAAAGCTTTTGGAGCTAGCACTTCCGCCATGAAAACATCAGGATTTAAGATAAAAGCACTAAAAGCTTCAGGTGAAAGAACTTCAGCTCTGAACGCCCATGGGCCTAGAATTCGAGCAATCATAGCCATTGGAGAGAGAATTGAAGCAACAAATGCTTGTGGAGATAGAACTTGAATCTTTTTAATTAAAATAATTAATTTAATTTGATTTTAATTTTATAACAAGGCTAAAGATTTCAAGAATCATGAGCCTTGTTAATTAAAAAAATTATTTTGTACCGTCATAAATTCTGGAGAAGCAATTTCTGTCCCAAAAGCGCTCGGTGATAAATACACCTTGAAAATTTAATTTTAAAAAATTATTTTTATTTTATTCAATTAACCCCTTCAAGTACAACACCATCAACTCTGTTTACATCTGCAAAGGGTGCGAACAGAATATTTTTTGGATATTTTTCTGTTTTGTTTTCCTGTTCTGGTGATATGCTTAAATCGAATGTTTTGTTTGAAATCCCTTCAGTATCATTAATTCTTTCAAACTTTTCTTCAGACATTCTTTTGATTCGGTGTAATTGAATATCACCAAATTTTGCAAATTTGATTATTTTTTCCTCAATTTTTGAGATATCAATTTTTGTAGGATTGGATTCGTCTAAGTAGATATAAAATTATGTTATATGTATTAAAAAGGTGTCCGGGAAATAAAAATTTTGAAAAACAAATCCCTTTCCGGAAAGCATTTAAATTTAGTTCTGAAGCATATTCTAAAAAAGTCTAAGAAATTTTACAAAAATTTCATTGACTTGTTCCAAAGAAATTTTCCATATGTAGTAAATTATATCCATATCATGTTACCTAATATCTCCCTTCTCTGCCATTTATCCAAAATTGTGTATTGATGTAAAGACAAATCCATCTTTTGTTCTTCACTCAAACTTGTTTTTAATATTTCAATTCTCTTTTCATATTCTTTAATTCTTTTAACTGCTGGTAATATTTTTTGTTCAAAATATTCAATATCTGGTTGGAGCTTTTCCATTAATTTTAATAATTGCTTGTTGGCCCCACTCATATCCAATAACATTTCCAACCATTCATTCGTTTCGATTTCATCCAGTGAAATTAACTTTAATAAAAAACATGTTTAAATTATACATCTATTTTAAAATATTTCCGGCGAAATTGTTTATTAATTCAAAAACATGTTTCGGAAAAATATTGTTTTATAATTCAAAAACATGGTCCGAAAAATATTGTTTTATAATTCAAAAACATGTTGTTTTATAGTTCAAAAACATGTTCCGGAAAAACATTGTTTTATAGTTCAAAAACATGTTAATGAAAACATTGTTTTATAATTCAAAAACATGTTCCGGAAAACATTGTTTTATAATTCAAAAATATGGTCCGGAAAATATTGTTTTATAATTCAAAAAATTGTTGTTTTATAGTTCAAAAATATGTTACGGAAAAACATTGTTTTATAGTTCAAAAACATGTTAATGAAAACATTGTTTTATAATTCAAAAACATGTTCCGGAAAACATTGTTTTATAGTTCAAAAACATGTTAATGAAAACATTGTTTTATAATTCAAAAACATGTTCCGGAAAACATTGTTTTATAGTTCAAAAACATGTTAATGAAAACATTGTTTTATAATTCAAAAACATGTTCCGGAAAACATTGTTTTATAATTCAAAAACATGTTCCGGAAAAACATCGTTTTATAATTCAAAAACATGTTCAGGAAAACATTGTTTTATAGTTCAAAAACATGTTCCGGGAAAACATTGTTTTATAATTCAAAAACATGTTACGGAAAAACATTGTTTTATAGTTCAAAAACATGTTAATGAAAACATTGTTTTATAATTCAAAAACATGTTCCGGAAAACATTGTTTTATAATTCAAAAACATGTTCCGGATAAACATCGTTTTATAATTCAAAAACATGTTCCGGAAAAACATTGTTTTAGCATTCAAAAACATGTTCCGGAAAAACATTGTTTTATAATTCAAAAACATGTTCCGGAAAAACATTGTTTTATAATTCAAAAACATGTTCCGGAAAAACTTTGCTTTATAATTCAAAAACATGTTCCGGCAAACATTGTTTTATAGTTCAAAAACAAGTTCTGGAAAAACATTGTTTTATAATTCAAAAACATGTTCAGGAAAACATTGTTTTATAGTTCAAAAATATGTTCCGGGAAAACATTGTTTTATAATTCAAAAACATGTTACGGAAAAACATTGTTTTATAGTTCAAAAACATGTTAATGAAAACATTGTTTTATAATTCAAAAACATGTTCCGGAAAACATTGTTTTATAATTCAAAAACATGTTCCGGATAAACATCGTTTTATAATTCAAAAACATGTTCCGGAAAAACATTGTTTTATAATTCAAAAACATGTTCCGGAAAAACATTGTTTTATAATTCAAAAACATGTTCCGGAAAAACATTGTTTTATAATTCAAAAACATGTTGCGGAAAAACATTGATTTAAATTCAAAAACATGTTCCGGAAAAATATTGTTTTATAATTTAAAAACATGTTCCGGAAAACATTGTTTTATCATGTTACCAAAACATTGTTTTATAATTCAAAAACATATTCCGGAAAAAATTGTTTTATAATTCAAAAACATGTTCTGGAAAAATATTGTTTTATAATTCAAAAACATGTTCTGGAAAAATATTGTTTTATAATTCAAAAACATGTTCAAGAAAATATTAAATATTAGTTTAAAATCATTTCCAGAAAACATTAATCATTATTTTAAAAACATTTCCGGAAAACATTAGTTCCCGATTTAAAACATTTAGTGAAAAAACATTGTTTTATAATTCAAAAACTTTTTCAGAAACAATTAAAATATGTGTTAGGTAAATTTCATCACCTGAAATATTTTTGGCAATGAAAAATCTCCATTATCTCCAAAACTGAATAAATCTGGCGATAATAATTTTTGTCTATTTTTAACGTTCGAAAATAACGAAAAAATTCTTGGAGAGAGTAAAGAAAAATTTTTATCCTTTCCTTTTAATGTTTTTTCGAAAATTAATTTTAATTGTTCAGCCAAATCAAAAGTTTTTTGTTGCCAACCATAATTAATTAATTTAGTTGATGGTAAATAATTATTAATTTTACTTTAAAATATTTTTATAAAATTTAATGAAAATCGAAACTTTATATTATTTTGACTAATTCTTTGTAGATAATCATTTACTTGCTTATTTTGTTCAAAATACCATTGAAAACGTTTTAATAATTCTATATTTTTGTGTTTTTCTAAATAATAAATTAATTAAATAAAAAACAATGAAATAATCTACCCAAATTTTCTTTAGCTCTTTTCGATCTTGCCTTAAAGTTAACATTTATTTTCTTCTTTTTAGTGTTCAATTGTCTTCTCAATTTTTTAATTAAAGCTAATCTATTGACTATTTTAATAAAAAATTTAATCAACTAATAAGGCAAATAACATACTACTTTGTTGCCTCTGATTAATTGAATGTTGCTTATAATTTGGAAATTTTAAAAACCAGTTCTTAAATAAATTTAATTTTTCTAATTAGGAATATTTCTTTTCCGGAAAACAAATAAAATCGAAACAAAACATCCGAAAAGATAAATTTAAAACATCTTTCGGAAACAAAACAAATAAATTTCAAACAAAACATTTTACGAAAACGAACAAATTTTAAACAAAACATTCTCCGGAAAACAAATAAAATTCAAACAAAACATCCGAAAACATAAATTTAATTCTAAACATTTTCCGGAAAACAAAACAAATAAATTTCAAAAAACACATTTTTCGGAAACAAATAAATTTCATCCGAAACGTTTTCCTGAAACAAATAAATTTCAAACAAAACATTTTCCGGAAAACAAATAAATTTCAAACAAAACATTTTGCGAAAACAAATAAATTTCGAACAAAACATTTTGCGAAAACAAATAAATTTCGAACAAAACATTTTGCGAAAACAAATAAATTTCGAACAAAACATTTTGCGAAAACTAATAAATTTCATCGAAAATGTTTTCCGAAACAAAGAAATTTCATTAAAAACATTTTCCGGGAAACAAAATAAATAAATTTCAAAAAACACATTTTGCAAAAACAAACAAATTTCAAACAAAACATGTTCCGGAAAACAAAACAAATAAATTTCAATCAAAACATTTTCCGGAAAATGTTTATAAATTCTTATAAATTAAATAAACAGACCAAAGTATTTTCAACAATTCCATTACAACAATTTAATTGTTGTTTTTGTTGTTCATTTTCATCAAATAAATTTTTAGATTCAATTAATTTAGATAAACATTTTGCATAATTTAAAGGGGATAAAGAATTTTTATTTAAATTTAAACATTCATTAAATAAAATTTTTTCTGTTTGTTTTACTTGTTTTAATTTTAATTTAGCTATAGATTTTAATAAAGCCATTAATGCTGCTCGTTGAAATAATAATTCTAATTTTTGTGGATTTAATTCAAATAAATATTTTTGTTGATTTTCTTTTTCTTCAACTTCTATTTTTGAAATTTTTTTAAATTATTTTTAAAAATTAATTTTTTTATTTCAGTCTAAACTAATGTTTAGATACCCACTAGAAGCTAAAAAAATCCTAGCTTATCACATGCTGTAATCTTAAAGTAGGAGGTATCCCTTAGGCACCCAATGGCCAAAAAATTAGTTAGTTTTGAGGGTATTTTAAGATTAATTCTTACTAGAGACCGGACCGAGACGAGATCTAGATCAAAAATCTCGGTTATCGTGTAGAGAATTTTTCGAAATCCCGCTTTCGATTCCCAGCCCGATTTCTATATAATTCTGCTATTATTATTAATTTAATAAAATTAATTTACCCTCGAATCTAAATGATTTTGTTATCCTTATGAAAATAAAAATAATTAGAATAATTATTTTTGAATAATAATTTAATATCATCCGATTAATAAAATATTCAGCAAAAACTTTTCAGAAATTTTCAGAAATTTTTTTAAAAAATTTTTAGAGAAAAAATAATTATAGAATTAATATTTATTTAAATTTAATAAATTAATCTAATTTAATTAATAATTTAATTTTTATAAAAAATAAAATTACAGACATTTTTATTTTATAAAATATTATATTTTTAAAAGGATTATTTTCTAAATATAAAAATAATTTTATTTAAGTACATTCTCTACGTAACTTTTTTCCATTCAATCTATTGTGAATACGAGATTTATATTTTCAATAAATATATTTTTAGCTTATTGTTAGACTAAATCTGTTGGAGATTAATTCAAATGACTAAAAAATTTGATATAGAAAAATAAATAAAAAGTGAATTATAATTCTATTTTATTTTGAATTTTAAAGACAACACAAAATAGTTCAATAAACTTTAAATAATCACAAAATCTTATCACCAAACATTCCCTATATTAATCATTTTTATCAATCAAATCCAATTTATAATTTAAATTTAATATTTATCTGGTCTTGAGTCTTGGGACAAGTCTTGGTCTTGGGGTGTAGTCTAGATCTCGAGCCTTGGAAAATTTTCTGTCTAAGACATTTCTAATAATTATAATTTCATGACCAAATTTAAAAATTAAAATGCTTGGATCAAAAAAATGTTTTCTATAATTTAAGCAATTATCAAGACAAAGGAATTTATTGCTGATCAGTCTGTTGTTATTATTTTTGAGTTTCTCTCATCCTTCAGTTCCTTCATGTTCTTGATGCATTCCATCTCCTTCATGTATTGGATGTGCTTCATGTGCTCCAGCCC
This sequence comes from Meloidogyne enterolobii, assembly GCA_963681835.1. NCBI lineage: Eukaryota > Metazoa > Nematoda > Chromadorea > Rhabditida > Meloidogynidae > Meloidogyne > Meloidogyne enterolobii. The sequence continues at coordinate 416,082 of CAVMJV010000013.1, read as the reverse complement.
CTTCGTGTATCCCATTATTTAAAGTATCATGTCCTCCACCAATAATTCGAACAGCCCCACCCAGCTCTTCATGCTCATCCTCTTCTAATGCATGGTGACTACCACCCAATATATGTGGAGATAATACCTTTAAATTTCGAAAAATATTTTTTTAATTTATTAACCTCAACAATAAAAGATTCTTTTGAATTAAATCGAGGTGAAAGAAAATTTGGGCTTAGAACAACAATTCCTAATGATTCCGGAGAACCGACTCTAGGAGAACCACCAACTATAAAATTATTAATTAATAAATAAAAAACTATTTTTTACATGGCGTTAATATTTGAATAAATAGAGACTTTGGACTAAGTACTCTTGGTTCAAAAGCTTTTGGAGACAATACTTGAGCCATAAAAACATCAGGATTTAAAACAAAAGCACTAAAAGCATCAGGAGAAAGAACCTCTGCTCTGAACGCCCAAGGATTGAGAATTCGGGCAACCATAGCCACTGGAGAAAGAATTGAAGCGATAAATGCTTGTGGAGATAAAACTTGTATCTTTTTATTAAATGATTAGTATAAAATTTTTAACTTAGAATTTTCTACCGTCATGAATTCAGGTGATAAAATTTCACTTGCAAATGCACTGGCCGATAAATAAACCTAAGAATGCGGAAAAACATTTAATATATTCTAAACATCCTTCATTAAAATAATCATAAACATCGGAAAATCATTAATTTTTAACATTATCCGGAAAACATTTAATTAATTCTTAAAATTATCTGGAGAAACATATCTAAAATTCTAAACATTTTCCGGAAAAACATTAAAATACTTATAATTATAAACAACTTCCGAAAAAACATTTAATATATTATAAACATTTTCTTGAAAAACATTTAATTAATTATGAAACTTATCAGTTAAAACATTCAATTAATTATAAACATTTTCCGGAAAAACATTTAAAAACATTTAATTATAATTCTAACTTATCCGGAAAAACATTTAATATATTTAAAAAATTATTTTTTGCTTTTATTCTCAACTTACTCCTTCTAATATAACACCATCAACTCTTTGTACAAATGCAGCAGCTGTCAATATAACAGTTCTTGGAAAATGCCCTCCAGGTTTTTCCTCCTCTGGGGATACTCCACTACCCTCTATGTCACTCTTATTTTGTTCAACACCTCCAATTATTAATGTATCTCGTCGGAAAATTTCATGAGTATTATTTTCCTGATCCATTCCTGAAGAATCTCCAAGTTTAGCAAAATTAATTATTTTTTCTTCAATTTGAGAAAGATCAATATTCATTGGATTTGATTCTCCTAAATAAATTACGCGTATTTTTTATACTAACCATTTTTTGATAGATTTTATAATATAAATTAGGGAAAGTTATTAAAAGAATTTTACTATTATAAGGATAATTTCTAAGAAAAACATTGTTAATTTTACTAACATTCTCTAAAAACATTCAATTTCCGGAAAAACATTTTCCGGAAAAACATGCAATTATAAACGATTTCCGGAAAAGCAAGCAATTAATTATCGAAGCTTTCCGGAAAAAGATTCAATTAATTGTAAAAGTTACCTAATATCTCACTTCTCTGCCTTTTATCCAAAATTGTGTATTGTTTTAATGACAAATCCATCTTTTGTTCCTCACTCAAACTTGTTTTTAATATTTCAATTCTCTTTTCATATTCTTTAATTCTTTTTACTGCTGGTAATATTTTTTGTTCAAAATATTCAATATCTGGTTGGAGTTTGTCCATTAATTTTAATAATTGTTTGTTGGCCCCACTCATTTCTAGCAACATTTCCAACCATTCATTTGTTTCAATTTCATCCAGTGAAATTAACTTTAAAAACAAAGCATGTTTAGATTGTTTATTAATTCAAAAACATTTTCTCGAAAACCTTTGTTTATTATTATAAAAGACCTTCAGGAAATACAGGAAAACATTGTTTTTTTATAACCTTTTTCGGAAAAACATTGTTTTTATTTATAAACTTTTCCGGAAAAACATTGATTGTTAATTAAAACATTTACAAGGAAAACATTGTATTTATTTATAACCTTTTTCGGAAAAACATATGTTATTAATTAAAACATCTACAAGAAAAAAATTGTTTTCTAATTTATAAACTTTTTCCGGAAAAAATATTAATTTAAATTAAAAAACTTTTTCATCAAAACAATGTTTTATAATTTTAAAACATGTTCAAATCATTGATTATTAATTCAAAACACTTTCCGGAAAAACATTATAATTTATAAACGTTTCCGGAAAAACTTTATTTTATAATTCAAAAACATGTTCCGGAAAAACTTTGTTTTATAATTTATAAACTCATTCAGAAACAATTACAACATGTTTTAGGTAAATTTCACTACCTGAAATAATTTTGGCAAAGGAAGGTCGCCGTTATCTCCAAAACTGAATAAATCTGGAGATAATAATTTTTGTCTATTTTTAGCATTCGAAAATAACGAAAAAATCCTTGGAGATAGAAAAGAAATACTGTCGTCTTTTCCTTCTGAGATCTTTCCGAAAATTAATTTTAATTGGTCGGCAAAATCAAAAGCTTTTTGATGCCATCCATATTTAATTAATTTAGTTGATGGTAAATACGAATTTATTTGACTTTAAAAAATATTTTTTATAAAATTTAATAAAAAATCAAAACTTTATATTATTTTGACTAATTCTTTGCAGATAATCATTTACATATTTATTTTGTTCAAAATACCATTGAAAACGTTTTAATAATTCTATATTTTTATATTTGTGTTTTTCTGAATAATAAATTAACTAAATAAATAAAAAAATAATGAAATCTACCAAAATTTTCTTTAGCTCTCTTTGATCTCATATATCTATTATTCAACCATAACCTCTTTTTCCTATGCCGATTTAACTGTCTTTTAATAGATATTTTATTAGCTAAAATTTTTTCTTTAGAATATTATTTTTAAATTTACTTTGTTGTTTTTGCACGAATCTTTGATGGTGTTGAAAATTTTGTAAATTAAAAAATAAATTCTGAATTAAGTTGTTATAAAATTGTTTTAAAAATAAAAGAATTTTCAAATTATTTCTAGAACATTTTCCGAGAAACAAACAAATTATACATTTTGCGAAACAAATAAATTTCAAACAAAACATTTTCCGGAAAACAAATAAAATTAAAACAAAACATCCGAAAACAAATAAATTTCATTTAAAACATTTTCCGGAAAACAAAACAAATAAATTTTAAACAAAACATTTTCCGGAAAACAAATAAATTTCATTTAAAACATTTTCCGGAAAACAAAACAAATAAATTTTAAACAAAACATTTTCTGGAAAACAAATGAATTTCATCCAAACATTTTCCGAAAACAAATAAATTTTAAACAAAACATTTTCCGGAAAACAAATAAATTTCAAACAAAACATTTTCCGGAAAACAAATAAAATTCAACAAAACATCCGAAAACATAAATTTATTTTAAAACATTTCCTGAAAACAAAACAAATAAATTTCAAACAAAACATTTACCGGGAAACAAATAAATTTCAAACAAAACATTTTCCGAAAAAAATAAATTTCAAACAAAACATTTTCGAAAACAAATAATTAAAAAAAATATTTTCCGAAAACAAATAAATTTCAAACAAAACATTTTCCGGACAATGTTTTATAGATTAAATAAACATACCAAAGTATTTTCAACAATTCCATTACAACAATTTAATTGTTGTTTTTGTTGTTCATCTTCATCAAATAAATTTTTAGATTCAATTAATTTAGATAAACATTTTGCATAATTTAAAGGGGATAAAGAATTTTTATTTAAATTTAAACATTCATTAAATAAAATTTTTTCTGTTTGTTTTACTTGTTTTAATTTTAATTTAGCTATAGACTTTAATAAAGCCATTAATGCTGCTCGTTGAAATAATAATTCCAATTTTTGTGGATTTAATTCAAATAAATATTTTTGTTGATTTTCGTCTTCTTCAATTTCTATATTTAAACATTTTTTAAATTATTGTTAAAAATAAATTTTCTTACCTTCAATCTGTAGTGATATTAGTTCGATCATTAAATTTAATAACAGAAATATAAATAAAATTTTCAAATTCGAACAGTTCAATAACATTAAATATACATGCAAATAAGAATAGAATATTATAATTTAGAAATTTATTAAGTTCGAGCTGATTTTGCTTAAGTTTAATTTAGTTACGCCTTAAATGTTTGAACAAACAAAGTTTTAATAAACTTTAAGTTTATAGCTAGCCAAGTTTTAAGTTTATAATACTTTTTTTAAACTTGAGTTTTTACTAACTCAAGTTTTTAAGTTTTACTTAAGTTTATTTAAAGTAATGTTCTACTTAAGTTTATTCTACTTAAGTTTATTTATTTATTTAACTTAAGTTCTACTTAAGTTTATTTTATGACTATTAAGTTTATATATTTAAGTATACTTAAGTTTTTTAGTTTGTTAATAATTTTTAAGTTAATAAATAAAATAATTTTTAAAATTCGTTATTAATGCATTGAATATGGATAAAATTCTTTACTATTTTTGTACTATAGGAATAAAAGTTTGGTTAATTACCGGATTAATTCTAGTGACTAAATACGTGAATTATTTTTCTCTTTGCGTAAAAAGTAAAATTTCTCAATATTTTAACCAAGAAAATAAAAAAGCGTAACGTTATTTTTGAAAAAATTATTTAAAAATAGAATAAAACATAACAGAAAAACTTAAAATTGCTAAATAAATTTATTACATAAAATATCTGAGTACATATGCATTGACGATTAATAGAAAAACCGGATTATTTGTTGGAAATGTGGATTACGGGCTTATAACAGAAAATAATTTTAATTATTATTATATCACTATTATTATATAAGTACAGTCGGACCTCACAATGAAATAGTTTCTTGTCTAAAAAAATTATTTCATATCATTTTTTGAAAAACAATGGCTTACCTAATAATCAACAGTGACGCAAAAGTTCCAGTTCTAGTTCCGGAACTGAAACCGTGGAACCGGGAAAGGTCCGGAACCGGTCTGGAACTGAAAAGGTGGAACCGGTAACGGTACGGACCGGTTTGGAACTGGAACCGTAGTTTAATTTTTTAAGGAAAGCAGTAGTGGTGAGGTCCGACGTAGACCAAAATATTTAAAATTATTTAAATTTCAAGACATTCGGAAATGAAATTGCTGTTGTTGCAATAATTGTTGTTGATGTTGTTGTTCAGCCGAGGGATTTAAATGTTGTTGGTTATAATTTAAATTTTGAAAAACATTCCCTTCTGTTATTTGTTGTTGTTGAGAATTTGACAGCATAATTAATGGCTGTTTTTGGATTGACATTTGTTGACACAAAATTGAATTAATTGGTGAAGATTCATTAATATCTCCACTAATTGTTGTGGATAATGCAGAAGAACAACAGGAAGAAGTGCAAATTGTATTAGAGGAATTATTAGTTGATAAGGAATAAAGTGAAGAATTATTATCAATTCTGTCAAGTGTTGAGCTAAATATTGACTCTTGGCTATGTGAACCATTTGAAGATATTGATGGGGTAATCATGTAAGATGGATTAGCCTTAATAAGATTTTTATAAAAAGATTTTTTTTAAAAATCGTAGGAACTCGATTTTATATACACCCACTATTAGATACCCTCTCAGGTTGAGATAATTTTTAAAGCTTATAGGATATTATGCACGTAAAATTGAGTGAGAGATTGTCTATGAAAAATGGTGGAAGAGACCTATGTATCAAAGCGCATAGAGACCGTATCAACAATAATGGATAACTCAGTTAGGGATACAATTTTTAACCCCCACGGGTGTATATGTAAATCGAGGTTTAATTTTATTACGTTTGTAGCAATTGCGGGCATTAAAATAATTGGTTTATTCATTGTTGGCATTAAACTTCCACCACTACTACGATTATTTGTGAAATAAAATCTGTCTGCTTGTGTTTGAAATGAAGGATTATTTGTTTTTGATGAATTAGGAGAAATCTTTTTGGGCATCGAACATGTAGTTGATATATTATCCTCTTCCAAATGAGAGGATAATGTCGAGGAAGAAGGTACAGAACGAATAAGTCCACCAACATTTCCTCCACTTTTATCAATCTTTTGACATTGCTGAACATCATTGCCTACTATAGGCATTTGTTGACATAAAAGGAAAGCAGTTGTTGAAGTTGGATGCTTTTGTTGATGTTGAATTGAATGCTGATTTAATAAATTTGGAGTTATATTTACCTATAAAAAAATTTTTTTTTAATTTCAAAAAATTTTCTTGCCTCCAAATGCTCCAAGGGTTGTTGTTGTTCATGTAATGATTGTGAAAAAATATTAACAACATCCTTTGGAGTCTTTCCATATCTGTGCATTAACTGCCTTAGTTCGGCCTCAAAATTTTCTTCTCCATTGTTAAGGGATAATTGGTTGTTTGGATCTTGTTGAGAATTCGTATTTGCTACAGACTGAATTTTAAGCTTATGAAAGCAAATTTTAATAAAAAAATTTCATACATTATCAGTGGCAAATTCATCATCTGGTTCATTGTTATTATCTGTAGTGTTTATCTTACAGGTCACAACAGCAACTCGCATTGGGGTGAAACTTAATTTTAGAAATTTTCATAACACTGTATAAAATTAAAAAAATCTAGGTTTAGAAAATAACTAATATCAGGTTTCCCTAGTAGAAGACAACAGCTGGATCAATTATAAATTTAAATTTACGTGATTGAATGTTGTTTCTCAATAGGGCCTGGATGTAGAGCATTAGACAGTATTTCTCGCGTTTTTATTTCTTGTGCAGGGTCCTGATTATCTCCAGAAACTTTCTGACAACGCTTTAGAACCTCCGCAACATGTACCCATTGTTTATCCGAATCGAGAACGAAATCAACCTTTTTAAATATTTTTGAATTAATTTAAATATTTCAATTTTTAACCTTCTCAGAAAGAATTATATCTTTTAGATAATCATTTAAATTTTTAGATTGAAGTTTTTTAACATCCAAAGGTTCCTAAAATATTATTTTTGAATTAAATATTTTTTAATTATATTTAATTACTAAATCAAGAAATTCATCATTTGAACATTTAACAGTAATACAAACACAAGCCCCTGCTACTAATGATAAACGCATTACAAGTCCTGAGCCGGGAAGTGTTCGTAGCATTGAATATACCTTTATTTATAAAAATTTTTAATTAACCTACGCATTAACTATCAAATTATCTCATGTTTAAGGTTAAGCCTTAATATCATCCATTTTTAATTTTAATCTTAAGAGAACTTTAATAACAAGTAGGTTCAAAGTTAAGATTAAGTTCCAAGTTTTAAATCAAACACTAATAACAGTTTTCAAGTTTAAGCTTAAAAATCAAATAAGTTTCAAATTTAGATATAAGTTTACATAAGTTTTAAGTTTAATCTTAATTATCAAGTTTTTCAAGTTCAAACTTGAATAGCAAGTAAGTTTCAAGTTTAAACTTGATGTCTATTAAGTTTAATTTAGCTTGAGTTTTTAAGTAAATTATAAGTTAAAGCTTAAGTTTCAGTCAAGTTTATATTTCAAACTTAAGCTTCAAGACGTCTAAGTCAGGTTTTATTGTTTAATTATTAATTTTAAATGTCTCAATTAATATATATTTACAGTATTTAATTCCATAAATCCTTGAAGCAATCCAGCCTCCCATAAATTTCGTGTTTCTGTTTTTTGGTCACTGAATAAATGCAAAAGTTCCAACATTCCTCTCCTTTTTTGATTTTATAAATATTTTTCAATTAAAATTTTAATTACCAAACACTAAATCTCAAATCACAATTTGGTGAAGTAAAATGCAAGTGAGGACAGAGAACATTTTTGAAACTTATTAAAGAAGGTTGGTCCAAAGAATATTCATTTGTTAGGTCAATTGTGGCTTTAATTTTAAAAATATTTTAAATTTCTTAATTTAATTTTATGCGTGGATTATGAGAGAAGATAGGAAGAAGGCGGATAGGAGCTGTTAAAGCTTCTGGCCTTAAATCTAAGATAAATGGCATTATGATAAAATAAGTTTCAGGCTTAAGTTAAATTGTCAAATTTTAAGTGTAAGTATTAAATAAGCTTAAGCTCAATTGTCAAGATTTTAAGTATAGACACTTGCAAACACGTTCCTAGTTCAAATGTCAAGTAGGTTGCAAGCTCGTTTAATTATCAAATAAATTTATGTTAACTTAAGTTCCACGTTTTTTACGTTTAAGGTTCTTATCAATAGGATTAAAGGATTATTAGAAACAAGTAAATTTCCAAATATGTATGCATAACTTACTGCGTTCAGTACACTCTGAACAATGCATTTTTTGTTGTAAGATATTAAAGTCTTCATCAATAAAGGTTCTTGTTACTTCTGCATTCATTGCAAAATAAAGGGAATAAAGCAATTTAAAATGTTTCCAGTCAATTTCTTTAAATTTTAGAAAATAAATTCAATTCATTTAAATTTATTTTTTACCCCCATCATGCCATTGAAGTAAAAGACCATCAAAGACATTTGTTCCATAAAGCCAAAAACATGTAGCTGTATAAGAACTCATCATTCGTTGAACTTGACAATCCTTAGAATTAAGGTACGTAATTGTCTTGTTTTCTTGACTATAGGGATCGGTTTTTGGAACCGCAGTAGAAACGAAACAATAGAACTGTCAAACCCTAAGAACACGTTGAGAGTCGAAACCGTGGAGCTGTCAAAAAATTGAAACCTTTTGGAACCGAAAAACCTATGTCACTCGAATATTTGGAATACACAGTTTGTCTAATTTATGTACGTATGCCAACAAGATATTTTTTCGAGAAATAAATTTTTTTGATTTTATCGGTAGGATTGAAACTTTAAAAAATATTCCTTAGATTCACCTGATTTCTTCTCGTTGCAATAGTAAAAGGTAATGAGAGTGTATGTGCTGTTGTAAAAGCACCAGAAAAACTGAACAATTCTGCCCTAACATGAAAATAAAAAAGAGGGCGTTTGCCTGTTTGGACAGCAGAACGAGTTTCAAGTAAAGTATCCTTTTAAATAAATTCATAAAAAATTTTTAATTTTTTAAAACACTTTTTGTCTTGTTGTACAGAGTAAATGAGGATATGTTGCACACCATCCTCCATGTTCTGTATCGTATAAGGGAGGGATAGAAATCCATTCCTTTGAATTTACATCTGATTTTTTATGTGCCGTATTTCCCCCTTCTGTTAAATTCAAAAATTTTTTGAGAATTATTTTCAGATCACCTTCAGATGCTTTAGCATTATTTCTTTTTACCCCAGTTGCTGGTTTCATTGCTAACAAAGCAGCTGTACGTGTTCTAAAATTATTATGCGAATGATTACTGTATTTTCTCCAAAATATTTCTCATATTTTTAAATGTTGCCTTCTAAAAGTAAACCTCCATAAAAATAAACCGCCCCCGAGAGGCTCAGTTAAATTATTTAAAAATACTTGCGAATGGGAGAGGGTGGATCAAAAGTTTTGTGATGAAGCATCTCCTGTTGTATTTGTTGTGCCATTTCTTCCGATACAATTTGTAACGAAAAGTCCCGGAAAAACGAGAAACGGCATAGTGAAACAATTTTCATAGGGAATCTAGTAGAATTTTTTTAGTAATTTACGAAGTTGATTTGTGTGAAATCAAGGAAAAAACATACAAATTATTAGTAACCAAAATTGGATTTAGACTTGGTTCTAGACAAATAATGCTATCACTAAGTAAAACATCAGCCATTTTATAGACCTATTGGTTAAATAAAAATATTTAATGATTGTTTAAGGTTCATTTACAATTGCCAATAAAGGTTTAACCAAATCAGAATGACCAGAAACGAAGCTTTTATTGTTGCGAATTTCATAAGCGAATCCCTGTATTCTAGCAGCCAAAACCCCCAAATTGTATAACATATGAGCATAAAATGTAACGGCAGAATCGAGAAACCCCTTATTTTCATATCCATAATTTGTCATTTTACGTATTTGATGTTCACGTAATTGTCTCCAAATCATTGAACCGTGCTGAAAAATTAATTTTTGAAGTATCTCTTTTGGAACTAACAGAATTAGCAAATGCTCTTTGTAAAGCAAAACAAGCATTTAATTGTGTCTTAAAATGGGCTATGTGTGCTTCAAATTCAAAAATATTGGCACTATTTTGTTGTTGGTGTTGTTGAGTCATTGTGTAAAGTTCATGAAGGGAAATGAGTGCTGTGACATAAGACTATTAAAAAATTTAAGGTATAGTGGTATTTCTCGTTATTAGAGGACTCCGAATGCATCGTTATTATCTGCCAAGTATTCCTCTCTCTCCCTTCCCCTCCACTCTACACCCCCTTAAACTCCACTCTACTCCTCCTTACCCTCCACTCTACTCCCCTTTCCCCTCCACTCTACTCACCCTTCCCCTCTACTCTACTTCCCCTTACCCTCCACTCTACTCCCGCTTCCCCTCCACTCTACTCCCCCTTACCCTCACCTCTACTCCCCCTTACCCTCCTTTTTAATCCCTCTCCACCCACCTTCCTCCTTCTATCAGATCTGATCTAAAAATAAATTTGTGTGTTATTTACTTGATAAAATCTTTCAAATTGCTGATCGTTAGGTTGTAATGTAGGTGGAGGCTGCATTCGATGCGCTTTATTAACCAAATCAACTAGGGCTGTATGTATCTTCTCCTGTTTAATAATGTTTATTTTCAAATAATACAACTTTAATTTATACTTTAAAATGCTTTCCACAATAATCCAAAAGGTTACTTTCATTTTTATTCATAGCCTCCAATCTGTTAATTATTTGTAATAATGCCCATGTTAAAAAACTCCACTCGTCAAAATAATCTGGAGTTATTGGATCTAAAATTAAGATATAGTATGAGCGGATTGAAGACGAACAAAGTTAGGGTCACTGTTTTTAAAAAACACTAGATATGAAATACCCAATTAAATGCCACGATTTTTGGTATCTGGCTAGGAACTACCTAGGCGATACCATCTATTTACGATACACTTCATTATTTATATAATTTTTCCAGAACTAAGATATACTTAAAAGTAGAGATCTCGAACATAAATCCAGACTATCAAGTTAAATATTTTTGAGGATCGACCTCCCCGTCCGATATCCACATAAAGATGTCAAGCTGCATAATTATTAATTAAATATTAATTAAATTAATTGCCTGTATTATTTGGCAAGCAAACAATTTTAGCTTCAACTTCATTCAAAATTCTATACATTGAACGATTTATATATTCACTCCTTTGTTCATCATTCATTGTATTGTCTTGGACAAGTTGGCCACATTGAGTGGTATCTTTTGATTGAATACGTTTAACTCTTTGAAAAATGCAGAGCTTAAAATAATTATTTTTCGAATTTTTTAGTTATGAAAGGGAAATTATGAAAAATTTATTATTAAATTAAATTTTATTTTTTTTTTATTTTCATTTCCTGTACTTAGCATATCTCATGTGACCTGTCATCGATTCATATATCCCTAAGAAGGTTCCGATTGAATCTCTCACTAATTCTATTATTAGTAGTTACGAGACCGTACATTTTCGTAATTATCAATAATTATTTAAGAGGCACTATATTGAGAGACCCAAATCAGATATTGGATCTCGCGGGATTTATTCCTTATCACCAACCAATTCAAAAACTTCCAATTGTAGCGATGCATAATCCCTCGTCTGAACATTATGCCCTCTCTGTGGAGGCTGTTGATGTTGCTGTAAGTGTTGTTGATGTTGTTGTTGTTGAGCTAAGGTAGACTGATTTGTTGATGAAGAAATCATTGAAATAAGTTATACTTTTAAAATATTAATTAATATGGAAGATAATTCAAAAATAAAATAATTAGACAGTAAAATGAGAATTTTCAAGGTAATATTATTATAGAAAATTTAAAAGATTTTTAGGTGTAATAATTAAGCAATTACAAAAGGCTATGAAGCAATCTCTTTTGCTTCATGGTCAAGGCGAGACACATGTTTAAGTGCCATAAAGGGACAAGACTAAGGTGATGATTTTCGTTAATACAGTCGGATCTCACGTTTATAAAATCAGAATTAGGTACTCCAATATCAGGTATCACCTCTCTCATCGATGTATAAGTGATGGAACTGTCTTAATATTTCCAAAATATTTACAAAATTAACCACATTATAAGTTAAATGCTCATTTTAGATTTTACTGTGAGGTCCGACTATATTTTTAATAAAATATTAAAAAAATTTTTCTTAGTTAATTTTTGTTCTAAAATTATTTTTTTAATTTATTTGTAAGCGAATTAATATCATTAATAATAATTTCTTATCAGAAAGAAAAGAAAAGTGTGGTAAATATTAATGTACATATTTATTAGTATTTTTTAATTGATTAAATAATAATTTTTGGAATTATCGAGAAAAGAGAAAAAAATTAAAATAATTTTTTTATTTTTCAAAATTTAATAAAAATAAATTTATTTAAATTTTATTTTTAATAATAATTAAAATGCGGCGAATAAAAAAGGGAAAAAAGGAGAGAAGGGCAAGTGAATGGCGGATGTTATTTTAATTAAGTAATAATGATGTAATAATCAATGCTTGTTTAGTCAAACTTTTGATGCGCGTGTTTTAAGTTTTAAAATAGTCAAAGTGTAATGTAAAATTGGAAGTGAAGGAAATTGGGAAATAAATTGGCAACTAGAGGCTAAATTTTTGAAGGAAAATAAATTATCGATGTAGGCGCTAAAATAAAAAATTTCGGGCCCCACAGTCTACACTGTAGGGCCCGAGGATATCGTGTAGACTGTAGCGTGTAGACTGTGGTCTCCGATTTTTGAGATTTTGTGTAAAATGATTAAGGTAATTTTTAGAGTTTTATCCAAAACGTTTAGTAAAGCAACGGGCACACCCCCAACGTACCGCGGAGCTATAACTTAGTTCGAAATATGGTTCTTAATATGGTTCGATTCAGCTCGTCGTCCCGAATTCGACTATTTTGAACGAACCTATAGCTCTGCGGTACGTTTGGCTCGCAAGACGTTGACCTGCTACCTCATGGTACTTCTATTAAGGCTTTAAAGCATTCTGATATCTATCCAAAAAAGCAAAATTAATACCATTTCTTCTCGTGATTAACACAAAATTTTATCTACCAGGATTTCTATAATCTAATAAAAATTTTTAACAAAATTATTGATGAAGTTGAAAAAATACAGTGATTTTAATTAATTAACAAATAAAATTTATTTTAACAAATTTACTCATAAGATAAAAATAAAAAATCTGCCTGTTAAATGATTTGAAAGGTTTATTAAATTATTAATTTTCTTTCTTAACAAAAAATACATTAAATAATCATTAATTTCGTCCTAATGTCCTCCGACTAGAAAATTTTTTTTCTAAAATTTTTTTCTCGTTTTCAAACACTTTCCCCTCTCCTTCTCAATTATTCTTATATTGCTGTTAAATTAATTAATTAAATTGCAGTAATTTTATGGTCTTTAATTTAAACATACAATCCATTTTATTTAACCAACAAAATTTTAAACATCCAAAAACAGCAAAAAAATTATTGAGTATTTATTTTCTCGTGATTTAATATATAATTTGATTTAATTTTTATTATTTTTTACAACTGATAATTTTTTATGTTGTAAATCGCTTTTTATTATTTTAACAAAATTGTGATTCAAATTGAATTATTATTTGAATTTAAATTAAAAATTTAATTCATTTTCTTTTGTAAAAGCTGATTAGCTTAAACTTTAATGTTTGATAGCGCTTTCACGTTCCATGAAATTTATTGTTGAATTAATCTGGTCAATTTAAAATTAAACAGAGTCGGTCATTTAAATTCTCGGTAATACATAGTGTCGTTTACAGGCCCCATTTTTTTCTCCCCAAGCTTTTTCGTATATTTGAACAGAATGGTCAACTTTTCCCTTCTTCCGACCTAAATCCCTATCTATAAATTTTACTTTCTCGCTAATACTTTTTAAATCCAAAAATTATGCTTCTTGATTGTGGTAAAATATAGAAAGGCAAAAGGGATGTAATAAGGGTTAAAGCCTGACCATTCTGTTCATATATAGGAAAAAACTTGGGTAGAAGGAAATAGGGCCTGGAAACGATACTATTACTAAATTGTCTAAAAGATTTTCAAATTCACACGTTAAAAATTTTCTTTAATTTTCTATTTCTTGTTAATATTTTGACTTTAAATTAAAAAATCAACCAAAAATTGCTAAATGTTTTATACTGAAATTTAAAAAATCACAATGCTTGTCAAGAAAAGTGTTAGGAAAAATAAATATAATTTACATAAAGAATAATATGTACATAACTAAGAAAGTATTCTAATGACCGGCTCTTCTAATGTCTTGTTTATATAAAAATTTTCAGAAATGAGTGATCTATTATAAGGTGTACGGAATTTTGGGCACTGGAATTTTGGTTAAAAATAGGAATTTTGGACACCAAACGAGAAAAACGAATTTTTTCTAAAACTGATATCAAAGCGATAAAAATTGTTCTTCAACTCCTAGTTAATAAATTTCAATGTTGATCACAATGCTGGTTAATCAATTTTCCAGGAGTGTGATTAATAGTGATCAACCAAAAGAGTGATCAGCCGGGATAGTGATAAACATTGAAATTAATCAACTGGGGGTCGAAAAATCATTTTTTATCACTTTGATATCAGCTTTAGAAAAGATTCGTTTTCTCGTTTGGTGACCAAAATTCCTATTTTTGAGCAAAATTTCAGTGCCCAATATTCCGTTTTTAACTTTGTGACCAAGATTCCGCTGGTGACCAAAATTCCAAAAAAGTTGGTCACCAAATTTCCGAAAATCCTTGGTGACCAAAATTCCAGCGACCAAAATTCCGGTACCCTATATAATTAATAAAGGATCTCCAAAAAATATTCTCAACTAAATACTATCAACTATTATAATATAAAGAAAAGACAATTAGTGAGCATCTGGTCATACTACAGCTAAATTTAAATAAAAGGGGACAGATCAAATAGAGCAATATGCTCTAGTTTTTACAGCTCGTCAGATAAACTCTTTCGCTCAATGCCCTCGCGTTGGACTTCCACTTCACTTTTTGCCTAAGTGTAAACTCTTTTTTCCTTTTCCGCGTCTATGACGAGTACCGCTACCTTGTCCATGAAGACGTTTTTCTAGTATTTCCAAATAATTTTAATCAAAAAATAAACATACTACCAGTAATCGCAGTGGGTACTTTTCCCCTTTTGACTACATATGTTCCTTGATTCGACTTTTGTTTCTCGAGAAATTCCAAGAAAGGCATTTCTCCGTATAATTTAACGAGGAATAATCGAGCTACACCTTCCATGTTCATCGTTTTTTTATCATTCATTTTTAAACAAATTTCTTTGTCGACAAGTTCTACAATTCCTTCCGTGTTGACCTCTTTTACATATTCATTCCGGCATACCTGAAATGACATTTTATTTAATGAGGCGATAAAATTAGAGATAGGTCAAATTAATTAAGTTTAGTGATTGTTGCAATAAAATTGCCTTATATTAAAATTACAAAATCAAGTGTTGGTAAAAATTGAAAGTAACGACCTTGAAGGTTCTAAGAACAAAATCAATTTTTTCCTCTATGCTGAACATTTTTTCTATTTTTTCAGCAAGAAGATCCCAAAATACTTGTATTTCTGTTGTTACATTTTCCAATAAAGATTTTACTTCAGCTGAATTTTCATCAACCTGTATTGTCATCCACATAGCTTTTACGGCATCATCTCCTGCAGCTGCTTTAAATTTTTTAAAATTTTTGTAGTCAATATGAAAAGCGTATGTTACAGATTCGGCCCATGAATTGTCTGTGTTTGTCTGTTAAATATTGGATTAGCACCCATAATCTAAAATTCTATCACCTGTTTCGCATCGTGATAGCCAAATATCACCACTTCTCCCTTACCCATAAGCTCTTTCAGCTGTTCTTTGTATTTAGCTTTTCCTTTTTTTTCTTTTATCTTTTTGTTAGCAAGACCTTCTTCAATTAATTCTCTCTTTGCTGCATCCTCAAACTCTTCACCTGGATTTACATATCCTCCTGGAGTTGTGATTCTTCTATCTTTAATTTATAATCATTTTAATTAGGGTTGCCAGCTCGCTCGACCCGAAACTCGAAAGATCGTGCGAGAAAATCAAGCTCGAAAAAATGCACCGAACGTCGGCTCGAACCGAAAACGGCAACCCCAATTTTAATTCCTACTACGTGTTTTAAACATCGGTTAGCCTACTAGAAAATTAGGGCTATATGTGTGATTTTTTTAAATGCTCGCAAAAATCTGTTTAATTGTCAAACTCTTATCAAACTCTTAGCCTTTACTTTAAAGGCAATATACCTTCTGGTCTTTCATACTTCCCATTTATAACGCCAAGAAACATAAATTCGTTATTTTCATTTATTGTGTATAAAATAGCTCCAACGCCTTTACTTGGCCCCCATTGATACAATTCTCCACGTTTAATAAAACCAGTACGTGCAATTGGGTTCATTGGATATCCATCTTCATCCAACTCGTATTTTCTAGTAATTATATAGTGATTATTATTTAGTGTAAATATAGCCTTTTTATCAGGCTATACACAAAGCTGTTTTAAAATTTCGAAAAAGTTTTTATATTTGAGGACCGTGTTTGAAAAAATTTTTTAAAATTAAATGAATATTTAGAAAAAGTGGATTTGGTAATATTCGGTTCGCCTATCCTTTTTCCTTTCTAAAAGTATTAAAAAATAGTCAATCATAGGTTATAGAACTCGTCGAGCTGTGTCGAATGACACTAAAATCATCTCTCGTCCTCGAAAAGTGAAAAACTACAAAATAGCCAAGCTAAATTTTGGGCTAAAAATTAGATTAAGCAAATAATAGCTCATTTGCAAGAGCTTGTCTAGCTGATTCGAATGACATCAAAGTCAACGTAATTGAACAAGATTGAGTTTTAAAACTTTTAGCATGGAAAAAGGACGGTGTATTCGAACCGAACTATTACCGCGGATTTTAAGCGGATATCGAGAAATTTAGAGAGATTAAGGGGATACGAGAATAGGAATAAAAATATTGGAGTCAGATGATTATAATTACAGTCAGCGATTTTATTTATGCATATATGTATGTAGGGAACTATTTCAAGCAAATCCAAGTTATTGTAAAAAATCAAAAAATAAATTATGCCCAACGATGTCCACTTATATTCCGCTTAACCCTCGATCCCTGGATATCTCAAGTGAATATATTTCTGTGAGGCATTTTTTGACTATATGTATGTGGTCCTCTTGGTTTCTAGCATCATTCACATATTTTATAACAAATAAATTAAAACTTTCAAACCCATAGAACGAGCAACGATCAATTATTCGCTTTTCATCATTGCCTATATCATGATGTATAATCAAATCCTCTTTATTATCAGTATGCCATAATTTAGCATATTTTTTAACATCTTCGTCATCAGGCTTAATCCAATCACTCGCTGGTAAATAACCTCTTAACAAATGAAGTCCTACAACCTTTACTGGTTTGTATGGACCATAAAATTCAGCTAAAAAGTAGAAATAATTAGCATTCATAAATTTATGTTTGATTAATCATCAAGGGTAAAATGTAAAAACCGTCCCTCTAAACAAACAAGAACCACTCTCCAAACAATGGACAATTTGTGCAATTGGGAAAGCAAAACTGGCTATAGCCATTTCGCCAATGCAAATGTTTATTCAGTGGCTAGGAGCAAAACAAATTTCCTATTGATGGGACATCATGTGCCTCCTCCAGTATAGCATTATGAAAAAGATTCACCTAGCAGCATTTAAAACGCTTAGGCGGGGTTAAACGAACATTAGGATGAAAGAGAAAGCATAAGTAGTGTTAAAGCTCCTATAACTGCAAGGAGGACGCAGGTTCGAATCCCTCTCAGTGGATAAACTTTTGCCAAACTCTTACTATTACATTATATTAAACAGCAATTTTCATCATTTACTCATCCAATATTTAAAAATAAAATAAAACATACAAACATCAATTTTACAAACTCCATCTTCGTTAATTATGTGGCAAGGACGGGCGACAGCTGGCCCGCCTTCCATATCCTCTTTATCTCCCACCTGTTTTTCCAATTCTTCCAAGTATGGTTTTACTTTCTTTATTTTATCAACATGGTTAATATGTCTATCGTCACCCAATTGTTCATATTCCTCATACTCTTGTTCATCATCCATAATCTTTTTTAACTCAACATTCTGATCATTCAAGACTCTTTTAAATTCCTCTTCATTAGCCGTTGCTCTCGGAAAGGTTGTCGCTTAAATTGTTTATTGTATAGAAATAATTAGTCGACTTTTGCGGTTTATTAAGGTTTTTAAATTTTTAAATCGTTTTATTTAAGGATATTATTTTATCTTATAAAAGCAATGCCTCCCCAGTATAGATACCCCTCATCTCTAATAGATGCCCCCCATGACCCTTCATTCAATCACTCTGGAAGGTGATTAAAAAATATTATAGAATCCCATGGCATTCTAATAGAGGAAATACAGTAAATCTAACATCCTTTCTTTATTATAATCATACTTTTGTAGATTCCAAGATATTCACGCGGCAACGGTAACTGATATTTAGCCTTGTAAAGTTCTCTTGTACAACCTTCATCATTTGGTTCCAAATAAACGTTTAAATTTCCTGGCAGACCTTTAGATCTCTCAAGTGCCTTTCCTTTATCTTTTGCTTCTCCTAATGCTATAAACAGGGCCAATGCCCCCAAAGCGAGTAAGCGCATTTTTTCGGATTTTTCTTAAATTAAATAAAAGAAAATTTTTAAGAATGATTAAATCGAGAGGAATTCACTGTATTTATTTGCTGTTGACTTTGCGTATATATACAATTTTATACGTAAATCTATCAACTCCGCCCTAATTAATCTAGTAAAAGATCGAAGGAAATAGAAGAAAAAAGATAAAATTATCATTTGACAAAATTTACATATACACTAGGCTTAGTTTCTAAGGCTATTCAATGCCTCCTCCATTGTAGATTTAGAAGGCCTATGTATTAGAAGGCCTATCTTTAGCCTATTAGAAGGCCTATCTCTCTCTCTATAATAGAAGGCCTATTCTGGAAAATGATTAAAAATTTTTCTGCGGACACACATACCACCAGAAACTCCGACTGAACAAAGGTACCATATCTTTTTGATTTTCATTGTATGCGAAAACTTTATAAAATTCAAAATTTTACCCCACAAAAAATTAATTAATTAAAAAAGTGTCTGGTGATTGCGTTTGAAGTGGCAGTGGGTTAAATGGGCAGTGAGTGATTCAGGCAGTGAGGTGAATTGGGGAGTGAGGAATTTGGGCAGTAAAGAAGGAAAAGTTAACAATTAGAAAGGAAAATTTTAAAAATAATAAAATTTTTAAATAAGGCATTACCTCAGTTTTTTAATTAAAATTTTAATTGAATAATATTTTTTAACAAATAATTATTTTATTTTACATTAATGACTGCCCTTTTATTAGGTTTGCTTATAGAGCTGTTTCGAAACAAAAAAACTTTTTGAAAATCGAAATTTCGAACAACTGATCACTTATTTTAAACTATAGGCAAACTAATTTAAGTTGTTTACTAAATTAAGAAATTAAAAGGGCATTCATAAGAAAATAATTTTTTAAAGTGTTTTTCTTTTAATTTCAAAAACTGACGAAATAATTTCCGGTAATCCTCTTCTTATGTTTTAGGTTTGGGTAAGATATCCGGATCTGAAATCAGAAACAAAAGTTTCCGACAGTGCTGGGTATTTGCCATTTGTTGGATACGGAGATGGCGATTTTCGGAGCCGTCTCATGTTGGCTCCGGGCTCCAGGTGGAAAACCAATGAATTATTTTTCATTGGGGATTTGGACAGATAAAGTGAGGATATCGAGTGATATCAGAGGATTAGGTGGGGTATCAATGGATTAAGCGGGATTTGGATGGATTATTTTGTGATTTGGGTGGATTAAGGGCGATATCGGGAAATTAAATTGGATTAAGCGGATTGGTTGTCAGCGATCTGGGTGAATAAGAGCTAGTGGATTTATTCTCTCATTATCAATCGCTTTTTGCGCCTCAGGCAAAAATTTTGAAAATTTTGGAATTTGAGTTCCGGTTCCCGAAACCGGAACCGTAACCAATAAAACAGCGGAACTTTCCGAACCGGAACCGGAACTTCCGATGAAGCTCTAGTTTCCTGCCCAAATCCCTTTCTGCCCAATTCACCTCACTGCCAAAATCACTCACTGCCCATTTAACCCACTGCCGACGTTATTTCTGCCGAAATCACACAGCATAAACAAACCGTGTCTGGTGAAAACGGCAGTGGTGAATTGGGCAGTGAGTAATTTGGGCAGTGAGTGATTTGGGCAGTAAACGTTTTTTAAAAAATAATTTTACACGCAAAAACAATTTGAGTAACGGTAGAAGAATAATTTTAAGTGATTTGGGCAGTAACTTAGAATTTTTAAATTATTTACACAAAAATTCAAAGAACCGCACCACTTTTTCATTTTGATAACGTTGTAGGTACAACATTACCCTTTGTTGAAATCGTCTTGGTCTCAATTTTGACGTTTCCCTAAGTGATAAGTAGATTTAAGGTATGAAAAATTGAGAAATAATTCCTATTTTAAGTTTTTAGGTCTCAAGATAGTCCAAAATATCTGAAAAAGGTCAAAATAGTTTTGGAAAAATATGATCAAATTTTGGATTTACTTTAAGTTAAATAAAAATTTCCGGAATTTTTCTTATCAATTTTAAATAATATAAGTATTCTAAGTTACTGCCCAAATCACTCGAAATTATTCTTCTAACGTTACTCAAATTGTTTTTGCGTGTAAAATTATTTTTTAGAAACGTTTACTGCCCAAATCACTCACTGCCCAAATTACTCACTGCCCAATTCACCACTGCCCAAATCACACGGCACCAAACAAACATGTTTTTAAAGAAATTTTTTCATATTTTTTTCTATGATTCTTTACTTTTATTTTGTACTTTTCTGTACTTACAATTTGAGAAATTTAAAAAAAAATATAAAATCACAAGATTAAAAAAATTTATTATTGTAGTTTATGCCTATTTGTATTCAATTTAATAAAATTGGCCTTTACCCTTGTAAAGTGCCTTGCCCTTTTCCCTCCTCAATCCTCGAGTCTTTTAAATAAAAAATTTAAAAAATCAAAGTCAAATGACAAAATTTTTATTAAAGTGCAAAAAAATATAAAAAATAAAAAAATAAAAAATAATTTTAATAAATTAAAAATGTTTTTAAAATAGAATTAAATTTAGGATTACCGTATTTGCTAATATAATTCCCCTGGGTAATTATTGTTTCAACCTCTCGCTGGAGGAGGTAATTAAAATGGAGGGGGTAATTATTTGAGCGTTTTAAAAAGGCTGATTATAACTATTTTTAAGAGGGGTAATTATTTTTCGATCTCTGGCTGTAGGGTGTAATTAATAGGGCGGGGGTAATTATTCGAGAGAGGGACATTATTTCAACATTTACGGTAAATGTTTTCAGAATTAGCTAAAATATATACTCCATACAAATATCTTCCTTCCTCACAATCGAGGAACAGCTTTAATGGTCATTTAATATTTTTGTTTGAATTGTGGGTGTCTGTGTATGTTATCTCAGTATCTTCTAAATCGATAGCCCTAATATGAAATTGAGGTTAAATTAATCTCGTCTGACAAGAAGAAACCTTTATCTTAAACTTTTATTTAATTTTATTTCCGAAAACAATATTAAATTTTAATATTGTTTTCGGAAATAAATAAAATTAAAACCAAGGGGCAACCCTATATTAAATAATTAAAATAATTAAATAATTTATTTTTGTTTGCCTATCAAATGATTTGAAAGGTTAATTAAATTATTTCCTCTCCTACATAATAAAATTACATTAAATAATCATCAATTTTGTCCTAATTTCCTCCAACTAGAAAATTTTTTTTCTAAAACTTTTTTCTCGTTTTCAAACCCCTTTCCCTTCTCTCACTCTTTCTTATTTTGCCTTTAAATCACTTAAATAAATTGCAGTAAGAATAATTCATTAATTAATACATGCGCAACCCCTTTTATTTAACCAACAAAATTTTAAACATTCAAAAATAGCAGAAAAAAATTATTTTCTCGTAATTGAATATGTAATTTGATTTAAATTTTTATAATTTTTTACAACTGAAAAAAATGTTTTTTATTCTTTTATTTGGCAAAGAATGTTATATATGGAAGTAAGTTACCTAATTCATTTTTTAAAATTGTATCAATTTAGTGAGAGTTTGTTAAAAAAGAATTATTATTTTTTATTTAAACTTTTTTTTGCTGTTCTATTCGAACTAAAAAATTTTTTCAAGTATTCACGATTTTAGTGAAACTGGATTTCGTTCCCCCCCCCCTCTCCCCATCCTCTATTTTTTCTTCAAATACTAAAATTGGTTATGGCAGACTTATTCAAGAAGACACGGTCTGGAACAATTAGGGGGACAACCTAGACTTATGGGAAATCATACGGATTAGTGTATGAAAGGTCTTAAGTATGAAAGGTCTGTAAGAAAGGTCTTGAGACTACCAAAATATTTGATCTAGAATATTTTATAATTACCCATTTAAATTTTATTTTCTAGATTAAATTTTAAATATGCTTAAAAACAACAAAAGGAGAAAGAAAAATTTAAAAAAAAAATTAAAAAATCTAAAAATAATGCAAAAAATTTAAGAAAAAAGAATAGAATTTGTAGAAAGAAACTAATATTACTTAAGAAATCAACAAAACAGCCCTTTAAAATAAATTCCGGCATTATACGGTTATATTTTCTTGGTAACCTAGTTTGCACCATCCGAACTGATTTTTGCAAACAATTGAAAAATTATAAGAAGAAGATTAGAAAGATTAAAAAATCTAGAAAGAAGGCTAATGAGAGAAGGGCTATGACTAAAGAGAAGCTTCCACTTTTGAAAGACACTACAAAGCAATTTTTAAATCTTCCCGGGGAAATAAAACTTGATATTCTCAAATTTCTTAAGTTTAATCAACTATTATCTCTCCAACAAACTAATTATTACTTTTATTGTTTGATTAGACAAAATGAGGGAATATTAGCATGCAGAAGATTGTATGCAGTTAAACCTATTATGGTCCAATTTATTTCTAAAATTTTTTAGAAAAAATAAAATTTTAAGGACAATTCAAAGGACCTTAGTGAACAAGATTTTTTCAAAATTGAATCTGGAATTTTTAATATTTTATTAAATGATCAACTTGTGGAAAGGGTAAATTAATGATCTGTATAGAGCTGATAAAAGATTTTCGTTTTTTTAAGTGGCAATCTGCTGTAGATAGCCGCATACCTGTTTATTTAAGTTTGTGTGATACTCCTCCAAACAACAAACTTTATACAAGGGTGGATATGAGTGAGGTGGAAGGTTTGTATTAAAGAATTCATTACTTATTATCTTCTAAACCGAACCTAAACATATCTATTCGGTTCTTGGGTTTTCCCCAGATATCTCAAGATTTCCAAGAAATACTATCAAGAATCGGGAGCAGGCCAACTATAACTTAGTTTAAAATAGTTGAATCCGGGAACACTTGGTATAGGTCGATGCATCTTAACGAGCTGAATCGAACCATATCACGGCGTCCTGGATTCGACGATTTTTAACAAAGTTATAGCTCTGCGGTACGTTGGCCTCGCGGTACGTTGGGTGTACCCCATAGAATCTTGCCTTAAGATAACATCTTGACTCAAACTTAAAATTTTAGATCATTATATGTTAAAACTTCCTGTCTATCCTAAAACCACTGAGGAAATGAAGATTGTCCGTTGTTGGCTTGAAAAACTATTTCTTTGTACTTTTGAGTGCGCAGAATTTACGGATTATTTTTTCAATCCGGAAATGATTAAAATACTTTTTGAAAATGAAGAAAATATTCCAACTCAATTTCGCTCAGAACGGGTCGAAATAGTTTATTGCAACGTTAATATCAAAAATGCCCTAAGATTTACTTTGGATCATTTAATTATAAATCAACTTAGAATATTCTTTGCATCATTCGACAAAAAAGAAAAATGCAACAAGTATTTATTAGATTTGTTAAATAATGGAGGCAAGAATATTATTTCAATTTGGATTAGTCTAGAGACGCGAAAACTGATAAATCTGATTCTAATGGTAAAAAGTTAACTTATTGCAATTGTAAAATTGAGAGAACATTCGGTAACAGTTAAAGTGTTCCCTCAGTTTTCTTCCTCAATCGGAGGATTCTTCCTCAATCGGAGGATTCTACCGCAATAGGTGGAAGAACACTTAATACTTTAAGGGGACTTAATAGTTTTAAGAAAAGGGGACTTAATAGTTTTAATAACTTAATTCTATCAGTTTTTAATTATTTATTAACAAATTGTATGTCTTAGGGAGATATGTAGAATGAAATTAAACAAGGAAGTTAATAAGGTTAAAAAGGATTAGGAGAGTTATCTGGGGATTTTGAAGGAATAAATAAACATCAAAGGACTTGTGTGTAAACGAGGGATCAAGAAGATATCGTTGGATTTAGAGTGATATCGAGGGATATAAGGGGATTTTAAGCGATTAAAGTAAATATCAGTGGATTAATCTGGATATGAGAGATTTAGAGTGAATGAGGTATTGTAGATTCGGGGATTGAGGGATTTTGGGAATTATGATGGATATCAAGTGATTTTTGGTGATTAGGAGGGACATCAAGTGAGTACGAGTACATTGTCACTCTCGGGGTTAATCTCGGTCTCGGTTTCGATTCTCGGTTTTTTAACTCCCGACCATCGCTACTGCTTAGGACCACGTACCTCAATCTTTTTCCTCTCAGAAAGTGACTCCTTAGCATTTGGACACGTGTACACACTTTAAAAATAATTTCAAAATTTAGCACATCATGACACAGGATTGTTCAAATTTTGTCTCGTGCATTATAATCGATTTCTTTTCTGCTCCTGAAATTAATTCAGATCAAAACACAGAAAAATCGTTCACTATTACAAATACTTATAATTCTAATGTGATATTCGATCTTGATTGGAATGGTGATAAGCTTGTAATTTTCAAGAAGGAGGAAGAAAGTTCATTTTAACGTATTTTTATGTATATTCTGTCGTTGTTATCTTTATATTGTTATTAATTTTAAATAATTACTATTTGTATTGGTACCAAGTATGAGCGAAAATAGAAATTTTAAAAGTCCGCTTTTTTCACGTAGAGCCCAATTTTCCGCTGCAGCCCATAAGTAAGAAAATTTTAGAGCCAAATGCGGGCCATGATATAACGTTTTAATCTCTCCCTGGCTTATTAAATAATAATTATTAAAAATATTATTTTATTATCGTTTCATTTATGTCGCAATGTTAAATTATCAAATTGTTATAAATTATATTTAAAGAAAAAAGTTTTTAAAGAAAGAATTTAAAGAACAGAATTTGAAAAAACTATATAACATCTTCAGTTGATGAACATATTTTTCACTGGCATGTGTATCTCACACCTGGCATGTGTATATCACCCCAACATTACCAGTTCGTCTACAAGCACCACAGCATTTATTATTTCTCGGGTCACATTTTCCTGTAAGAAGACAACATTTCCCATTAGAACAACTTCCTTTACAACAATCATTTCGATTTCCACATGTACCACCAAGTTTAGCACAAACCGCATTGTTTAATTGGAATAATATAAAAATTGATAGAAAGAACAAACAAATTTTGGTTGAAGAAGCAAACATTTTTTAAATTTTCTTTAAAATTTAAATTCTTAAATAAAAAAATGTTTAAATATTTAGCTTAAGATTGAAAGAAAAGTTATTTTTTGCATAAGTATTTTACCTCATTTTAAAGACGGACTGAATAATAAAAAATTTTCCGTCCACAATAATAATTTTTTGGAAGTCCCATAATTTTTGGGTAACACACAAACTAATCCCATACAGAAAATATAAAATAATGATCAAGAATCCCATCACGTTCTGATCTATGAGTAAGGATTTTCTTTTTAATTAAGGAAATAATTAAGAAATTAAATAAAAATTAAAATTATGTTCGGTTCATATTTTTAGCCTACAAATAACTCGGTGCTTACGATTACTTAAAATAACTAATCAGCGAATTTTGGCATAAATTAATCAAGCTTCTAAAAATATTTTTATAAGAAAAATAATTAAAATGATGAATTAATCAACTAAAAATGATTTGTACTTCACTCAACATAGTTGTATTTATATTCCTCTAATCAACTTTATTTTCTACTATTTTTATGATTTTATACCTTTGTGTACCATGATCTTCCATTTAATTCAAACAAACATAAAAATATTTATGCAAATTTTATGTTTTCCCCGACTTTGAATATTAAACAACCTGGGTATTTTTAAGGTAAATGTTAAGTTTCGAGAGTTTATTTTCTATTTTTGTATTTTAAATGGCAATATTAAGTACTAAAATTTTTTCTAAAATTTATTATTTTTGTTTATTCAAATTAAAAACAAAATTTCGTTTGAAAAAGCTCATGACATATTATAATATAATAAAAAAATAAAATTTTATTTAAGAATTTATTGACTATTGTGAAATCCTTGTGTTTTAAAAAAATAATTTCACACTTTTAGTAGCTTAAATTTTTTTTGTTTCAAGAGTTGAGAACCACTTTAATTAGGATCTGAATAACTCCAATTATAATGAAATGTAATAAGAAATTACATCTCTTTCTCATTGATATGTCTACTTATCAGAATACCCTCTTAATTACTTCTAATCCTTCTATATATTTACACGCATGGGACTCAACTGAGGCGAAACAACTATTAATCAACAATTAAATATTTTATGGGGAAGGGAGCTTATTTTAGAAGGGAGGCTTATTTTGGAAGGGAGCTTATTTTAGAGGGCGGGGCTATTTTAGAGGATTTAAGGTATTAAAGCGGACAGCCCTAATTCGGACTTATAATCTATACTATAGCCAAGATTTTTAGATATTTATTCAATTTTTATTTACATTACAGTAAATAGACTTCTAAAAATAATAACTTTTTTATTTTAATTAATAGTTTGTATTTTCAGCAATCATAACAATCCCAGTAATAAAATCCTCTCTTTTGATCTGAATTACGTTTATTCATGATTTAATCGTTAAAATTTCTGAAATAATTCATATTGTGAAAAGAAATGAAAAAAAGAGAACTAAAAATAGCAAAAAATAGTTTTCTCATTTTAATTATTACTTAATAGCTATTTTAATATATATTCTTTTTAATAAGTCGAATCATATCCATAACTTTAGTATGCTTCATTATATATTGTATGTATGTATACTCGATATATTCATTGTTGTTGTTGGTTTCATAAGAGCATGATTTACTTATGCTCCAAAAAACTGAGGTTACGTAAACCATGCTTCAAAGGAAAGTTAAAAAAATCATCAAATAAATCATAAAAACCTAATCGTCTATAAATCCTTAAATGTTTTAAAAATAAAATTTCAAAGAATCAAATTAAAATGATCTAAAAATATTTATTATGTTACAACTGGAGTAATATTAATTTTGTTTAGTACATTTCCAGCATTTTGTGAACGATTTGGTATTGATATTGACTAGTGTTAGGCACGGTTCGGTACTACCGCGGTACTACCGTCAGTACCGGACCGGTACTTTTCGGTACTACCGGTACCGGTACCGTACCGGTAAGAAATTTTTGGATTTTCGGTACTGACCGGTACCGGTACTTTTCGGTACTACCGGTACCGGAACCGTACCGGTCAGCTTTCCAGTACCGCGGTACTACCGGTTTTTCGGTACTGGAAAATTCTAAGAAAAAATTGAAAATTTTATCATATGGACTTCCAAAATTCCTAGAATTTTCACCCGAAGCCTATCAAAAATCGAAAATTTTTGCCTGCGGCGCTATAACAAGAAGAAATCTTGGCTTCTTGGCCTTCCAAAATTTTATTTTTTTGGAATTTCAGGGTCCATCTCCTCAAATTCCTGAAAACCCCGATTAAGGTTAAGAATATCATTAAAGTTAAGAATACTTAAGAATACTCACATTTTCTGATGCCCCATACATATATCTAAATGAAAAGCTCTTAAGAGGATATTTTAGGATTAACAGATATAAATGGATTTGCGGGATTAACAAGGATAAAAGAGGATTTGTGATGTTTAAAAGTAATATAGAGGGATTAGGGAGATTTCTAAGGATATTAGATTAGGTATATACCAGTGTATTTTTCAGTATTTATATGTAGGAGGATTAAGAGGGATATCGGGGAATTTTGGAAAGGATATCAGAGGATTTGGAGAGATATCGAAAGAATAAAATAGATATGGTGGATTTAGAGTCATGTAATAAAGGCATTACATCTCACAAAGGTATCTTAATCCGACAAATCCAGCGAAATCCCCCTATATCCCTCTTAATCCCCTAATATCCCTTGATATCCCAACTAACAACGATCATATAGGTATTTAGAACTGTTACACATCAATTAGCACATTTATAAGGCCATATTTGGGATATTATTTCATTTTATTTTCAGTACCGGAGTACCGCGGTAGTACCGGAAATTTTTTTCCGGTACTGACCGGTACCGGTACTTTTCGGTACTACCGGTACCGGTACCGTACCGGTCAGATTTTGGGATTTTCGGTACTCGTCCGGTACCGGTACTTTCCGGTACTACCGGTACCGGTACCGGAAAAATCCATTTGCCTAACACTAATATTGACATTGTATGTGTTGTTAATTGTTTGCAGTTAATTGTTTGCTAACAACAAGTACGAGTACGAGCAAATCTATAATTTCCAGGCATCGATTAGAATTGTAGAGAATTATTTAATAATTTATCAAGGCAATGTTTTGAAAAAATTATTACATTATTTATTGCCTTATAAAATTACTGCAAATTCTCAAGCGGCATTACTCTCTTTTTTCAAGGGAATATAAATTTCTTTCAACCGCCAAAGAAGATTTTATTCAATATTTTTCCTTTATTCCTTTAAAATAATTTTTTCTTCGATTAATGGATTTTTATTTCAAAAAACATTCATTTTCTAGATTAAAAATTCCAAATATAAAATGAATAAATCTGAAAACAAAATTAGAGATCCTCAAGTGAAATCAAGCATTTTGAAAGACAAAACAAAACGAAAATTAAATCTCCCAGATGAAGTAAAACTAGACATTCTTAAATTTCTAAACTTTAATCAACTATTATCCTTCCAACAAACCAATTATTCCTTTTATTGTTTGATTAGACTAAATGAGGGAATATTAGCTTGTAGAAAAATGTATTCAGTAAAAACTATGGTGGTCCAATATATTTGTAAAAGTAGTGAAGAAATAAAACATTATGGGGATCCGAAGAAGACTGTTGAAAAATATGGGATTTTTAAAATTTTATTAGATGATGAGGTTATGATAAAGGTTAATCCTTGGCATATTTTCTGCCAAAAATAATTTCATTTTTTAAGTGGCAGTCTGCTGTGGATAGACAAATCCCTGTTTATTTAAGTACATGCGGTAATCCTCCAGACAACAAAATATATACTAGAGTGGAGGGGCTTTACGTAGGTGTGTTAACTTTTATAAATTTTATGTCATAATAAGTCATTTCCTAGTGTGGATTTTTATTTAATTCCTACCAAGTACTTATTCGCTCCTAACATAATTCGTATAACGTATATGCTCTAATAATTACCCTGGGTAATTATTGTTTCAACCTCTTGCTGGAGGGAGTAATTTATAGAGCGGGGGTAATTATTTGAGCTTTTTTAAACAGGCTAATTATAACTGTTTTTAGGAGGGGTATTATTGTTTCGATCTCTCGCTGGAGGGAGCAATTAATAGATCGAGGGCAATTATTTGAGAGAGGGTATTAATAGAGCATATACGGTACTCGTATCTACCAGACTAGGACATGGATACGGATATGGATACAAATATTATAAAAATGCCTGCGGATATCCGTCTGTATCCGCCGTACATATCCGGATACGGATCAAAATCAGTATTCGTGTCCTAGTCTTGTATCGACAACTACCTGATACGTGTACGCGCAAAGTAATAAGGGTTAAGGATTAGGTTAACGGATGCTAGGGCGGAGTCAAGGTCCTGTGAAAGACGAGTCTGAGAATCTCGAATCCGGTGTCTTAAAATCCTTTTCTTTAATTTACACAACAACTTATTCAAACTTTAAATTTAAGATTATTTAAAACTTCCTGTCTATCCACAAAATATCGAGGAAATGAAGATTGTCCGTTGTTGGTTGGAAAGATTATTTATTTGTACCTTTGATCATGCAGAATTTAAAGATTATATTTTCAATCCAGAAATGATTAAAATACTTTTTGACAACGAACAATATATTCCAACTAAATTTCGTGCAAAATACGGGACATTAACTTATTGCAACCTCAATATCAAAAATTTATTAAAATTTACTTTGGATCATTTAATTATTATTAATGAACTTGCAATTAAATTTAAATGCTTTGATAAAAAAGAAAGATGCAACAATTATATTTTAGAATTGTTAAGTAATGCAGGCAAAAATATCCATTTAATTAGATTTAACATAGAAAAGCAAGCATTGTTGGATTTGATTATAAAGGTAATTATAGTAGAGGCATTTCGGATCCGGATATTTGGGAATTTGTCATTTCTGATCTTGGTCACTTTTAATATTTCACTACCCTCTAAAATGTAGTCATGAAATGAGAATTTTAAATAACGAATAATATATCAGGGTGAATAATGAATCAGGGTGTCCCTTTCCAAAAGACCAAATATGGTAAAAATAGGGCGAAATTAGCGAAAATAGGAATTGTTTTAAACACTTAAAAATACTTAAAATTTAAAATAGAAAGCTTTATTATGCTAGTTTTTCACAATTTTAAACTAAATTAAAATAATCAGGATCAGGGACTATGCAAGAGACAACTTAGAAACGCGACGCAAGTCCAAAAACGACGCAAAACGCAAGCAAGATATTTTTTTATCAAAAATCCGCTTCCACCTACCGCAAAATTCTGCTTTTTGGGGTCTTCCGCCTTCCTCTTTTTTTATTTTATTTCTTCAGTTAAAATTCAAAATTGTCCATTCCTGGTATTTAAATTATCCAAACTCTAAGGAAGGCAAAATGTCTGACCGTTATTAAAATATTTAAAAATATTTTCAAATATTTAGCATATTGAAACAAAGGATTGTTCAAATTTTATTTCGTATATTGAAATTATATTGAATCAAGATAAAACAGTTATTAAAGAAAACATAATTTTAAATTCTCGAAATCCAAAAATCTTATTCAAAATTTATCGTGATGAGATGTGTGGGCATATTTTGATCGTTAAGAAAGTTGATGGAGAGCTATAATTTATCCTTATTTTATATTTTTTTTTAAATTTTAAATGTGTTAAATAATCTTTTTGTATTTTGATAAATTTAACTAAATTTAACGGGGGATCCAAGTTGAATGCCTGGCAGCGGTTATGGAAGAATCGCTATGATGCATAATTTGATAGGATTTTGATCAAAAGAAGTTTTCTTTTTCGGACCAAAAATTCTTTTTCGGTCCGATTCAATCTATCGAACTGAAACGGGCCTCCAATCCTAATCAAAAGTAATTCGAATTTTAGATTGAAAGTGTTGATTTGTAGGGTGAAAATGGTTGATCTTAGAGGCAAAGAGGCCAGATTTCTGCCATTTTTGTATATTATGAATTTCTTGTTGTGACCTTTGACGCATTGTCGATATTCTTCGATGCTTCGAGCTTTTTTGGTTGTGCGATATTATAAGTTCCATATTTTAAATTCGGTGTTTTTATAGTATGAGCCTAATTTTTACATACGCCCAAAGGGGACACGCCTAAGTAGGCGTGCGGCCATAACGGCGCAAAGCCATAACTTGTTTGAAAACTTATGGCCCTTATCAATTCTGGTACCAATCTCTTTAGCTCGATGAGAGGAATCGTTTAATACTAAATATGGAAAGATTCAGAAATCTTGAAGCAAGTTATGGCCTTCACCTTATGGCCGCGCGCCGTTTTGGGCGAGTCACTAATATTAATCTAAAATTGCCCCCCTCTAAAGATTGATTCTCTCATTTTTTGTGAGAATTTATGTCATTCTTCCTCTTCAAGGGGCAAATAACGGTAAATTCAAATAAATGTAAGGGGAAGCAAGCCATCTTTTTTCAAATTGAACATATAAAATGGGGGAGAGTTTGTTGTTGATGGTCAGTTTTAGGGTTTTTCATCAATATTTTTTCCTTTTTTCTTCGCTTTATAAATTTTTTTATTTTTTAAAATTTATTTTCTAAAATTAAAAATTATAGAGAAAAATGTTATTAAATTTTCCTGTTGAAGTAAAACTAGACATTCTTAAATTTCTTAAATTTAATCAACTATTATCCCTCCAACAAACCAATTATTATTTTTATTGTTTGATTAGACAAAATGAGAGAATATTAGCTTGTAGAAGATTGGATTCAGTAAAAACTGGCATGGTCCAATTTAATTGTTAAGGGTTTAAAAAAAATTAAATTTTAGAGTGATTTTAAAGGGATGCCCTACAAGATTTGTTTATAAAATTGTTAATTTGGAATCTGAAAGTTTTAGTGTTTTATTGGAAGATAGTCTCTTGAAAAAGGTTAATAGTAAAGAGATTTGATTTAAAAAAAATTAATTTACCCTATTCAAGTGGCAGTCTGCGGTGGATAGGCGCATCCCTGTTTATCTAAGTAAATGTGATACTCCTCCGAACCAATACTTATTTACATCTGTAAAGTTGAACAATATAAGATTTGCAGGTTGAAAATTTTATATAAAAATTCTGGTAATAGTTTGTAGGTCCATTTTGACCATTTTGAGCTTTTTTGTTTAATATGAATTACGAAAAAGCCCATCGAGATGAGTTAAAATGAGAAAATTGGTTTTGTGTACAGATCGGGAGATAACTTCAATTTTTTTTAAATTGATTGAATTCCACTTGAATTCCTTTTTCCTAGCCTCCATAGCAGCAAAAAATTTTTTCAACGAAGATTCAGTTAGCCCTTTCGGGAGAAAAATAAAAACAGGGGACTCAAACGTCCCCTTTTGGAAAAATTCGATGAGTTGATCGTTTTTGGCCGATTCGATGAGTTGAGGATTCGATGAGTTAAGGATTCGATGAGTTGAGTGTTTTTGGCCGATTCGATGAGTTAAGGAATTTTAGCCGATTCGATGAGTTGAGCGTTTTTGGTCGATTCGATGAGTTAAGGATTCGATGAGTTGAGCGGGCACGCTTTGACTTAAGAAAACATATTATCTAATCTCTAAGTAAAGGAAAGAATTTTTTGAAATAGCTCACCCCATTATTGTCTAATTATTATTTAAAATATGAGCGAGATTAATTATATATTTTTAGTTGGCGATGAGGATGAACAAGATGATAATGAGCATGAAAGTGATGATTATGAAAGTGATAATTATGAAAGTGATAATTATGAAAGTGATGATTATGAAAGTGATGAAGATGAAGAAGTAGAGGAGGGAGATTGAATATTTTAACGTGTTTTTAACTATTCACTAACTCTTGTATTTATTTGAAAAGAAATAAATAATTTGCTCCTACGTAGTGTTGTTGTTACTACCGAGCACAGAAAACCCGGGCACGACCCGAATTGGATCAAGATCCAGGCCAATTTCTAATAAAAATAATTTCGAAATTTGTTGGTAATCAGTGCTGGGTATGGCTCCGGGAGCTAGCTCCGGAGCCGGCTCCGGCGGAGCCGGAGCCGGAGCTAAGATTTTGGAAACCCCGGAGCCGGAGCTGGAGCCGGAGCCAAGAATTTGAAACCCCGGAGCCCGGAGCCGGAGCCAAGGTTTTTCAATTCCCCACGGCTCCGGCTATACACCCCTAAAGATGGGTTAGAGAAAAAGAAGTAAGCAAAGATGGTAGGCGTGAAAAGAAAAGGAAGAGGAAATTGAGACGGGTAAAAAAGATTTTCTTTCCTTTCCTTAGCAATGAGGTGTGGTTGAATGGATAGTGTGTTTGGTTCGTATTTTAGAGGACTTGTCTGGGTATTAGGATCGAACCCGAACGTAATGAAAGACTTATTTATTGTTTTTATTTCAACAATAAATTATTATAATCATTTTTTTCTATTAAATGAAGCTGGATAAATTTTTCGAATTGATTAATTTTTGTCTCCTGGGTGTCAAATTTTTCAAAATTTTCGCCTGCGGCGCAAAAAAGGAAGAAATCTGGCTTAAGGATCTTCCAAAATTCTCAAAATTTTCGCCTGCGGCGCAAAAAAGGAAGAAATCTGGCTTAAGGTTCTTACAAAATTCTCAAAATTTTTGCCTGCGGCGCAAAAAAAGGAAGATTTTTGGATACAAATCCCCTTAATCCCCCCAATATCTCCCTTAATCCACCTTAATGCACACGATAATCCACCCAAATCCCACTTAATCCATTGATAATCCTCTTAATCCTCTGATATCACTCGATATCCCCCTTTATCTACCCAAATCCCCCAATGAAAAATAATTAATTGATTTTCCAGCCGGAGCCCGGAGCCAACATGGAGCGGCTCCGAAAATCGCCGGCTCCGGAGCCGGAGCTGGAGCCGGAGCCAAGATTTTAAAAGGTCGGAGCCCGGAGCCGGAGCCGGAGCCAAGATTTTGAAACCCCGGAGCCCGGAGCCGGAGCCAAGAATTTGAAAGGCCGGAGCCCGGAGCCGGAGCCAACAAATTGCAAATACCCAGCACTGTTGGTAATTCAATAAAGCTTGCTTTAATTTTAATTTTAGCCATATTAATTTTTTTTAATTATGTATCTTTAACGTCAAATTTAAGTTTAAACAAATTTTTTAAAAAAGCTCCAATGAATTTGAAGAACTCCACAAATTAAAACGACAAGAGTGTTTTTTTCAAAGTGGAAATCTGATTTTTCGGGCATCAAAAATTCTAAAAATTTTCGCCTGCGGCGCTGAAAAAGTACGATTTTTGGCTTAAGCTTAAGATCATCCATAAATCTTCTTTTAATTTTTGCGTTATTTAAAAGTTTTGACAAATTAATTTTTATTTAAATTTAAAATGCGTAGTAGATCATAAGTAGAGCCCGGATTTTTAGGCACGATAATGTTAAAAATAGGCGTCTATATAGGCACTAAAAAACTGCCAAAATAGGCACCAAAATCTGAAAAAAGATGCAAAATATGCAGGATTTTTTCGAGATTTTCTGAATTTAATTGAATAAATTTTATAAAAATAAGCAAAAAACTGTTAAATAAATTAATTTTGACGATCAGAATTACATATATATACATATATTAATTTAGGTAAAATTTCGGTATACGACACAGACGCCGATTAAGTCGAATGATATGTCATTCGAAAGAGCTCGCCGAGTTGAGTCGAATGGTGAAAAAATTTTCGTGCGGACTCGTAGAGGGGCTGAGATATAACCCCCCGAAAATCGAAAAACCAAAGGGGGGACCAAGCACTTTTTTGGGGTGAAAAATTCGAAAATGCAAATTATACCTCATTCGAAAGAGGAGCTGAGTCGAATGACACCAAAATCAACGAAATCCGACTTGATTGGACAAAGTTATGATCTTTTATTTTAGCTCCTTACCTATGGCATCTGAGGAGATTTTTGCTGCTACGGAGGCTCCAAATACGTCCAGAGCAAGGGAGATAGGAATAGGTTTATGTTACGAGCCCAGACCCAGCGCCCGTAGACTCCTCGCGAGGCGCGTGCCGCAAAACCCCGCGCGAAGCGCGGGGTTTTGCACAAGCGCCTCGCCGACGCCCCATAGGTTTAGGTTTTAGTTTTTCTATCGTAACTTTGTCCAAACTTGTACAATCACGATGATTTTGGTGTCATTCGACTCAGCTCGAGGAGCTCTTTCGAATGAGCTACAATTTGCATATTCGAATTTTTTACCCCAAAAAAGTGCTTGGTCCCCCCTATGGTTTTTCGATTTTCGGGGGCCTATATCTCAGCCCCTCTATGAGTCCGCACGAAAATTTTTTCACCATTCGACTCATCTCGACGAGCTCTTTCGAATGACATATCACTCGACCTAATCGGCGTCTGTGTCGTATACCGAAATTTTTCCTTAATTTATAATAATTATTTTTTTCCAAAAATAATTTGATAAATTTTTCAAAAAAAATTTTTCCCAAAAAATTTTTTGACAAAAATTTTTTGGAAAAATTTTATATTTTACCAGAAAAAAATTTTTTATACAATAATTTTCTCAAAAAATGCCCAAAAATTCGCAAATTTTAGTAAAAATAGGCAAAATAGGCT
Organism: Meloidogyne enterolobii; assembly: GCA_963681835.1. NCBI lineage: Eukaryota > Metazoa > Nematoda > Chromadorea > Rhabditida > Meloidogynidae > Meloidogyne > Meloidogyne enterolobii. The sequence goes on along the minus strand of CAVMJV010000013.1, from coordinate 379,619 downwards.
GAAAAAAAGCAAAATAGGGCATTTTGTCAGAAAAAGTTAAAATAGGCAATTTTAGGCAATGATAAAATTAGTTAGAAAGCAGATTTCAGTAAAATAACACCGGATTTGAACGTTTCAGCATCAGGCCTATCTAGGAAAAAAACAGGCATTTGCCTAAAAATTCGGGCTCTAATCATAAGCAATGATAATAATTTTGGATGAGCTATGAGCCAAAAGAATGTAATAGCTTTTTGGCTTCTAAATAATTTTTCATGTTGGAGATTTCTAATTTTGGTTGAGCCAGAAATATAGCTTTTTGAGCCAGAAAAATAATGGCTTTTGGCTCCTAAATTATTTTTAATGAGGGAAAATTCTATCCCCTAAAATTAACAGGAATGCAGTTAATCAAATAATTAAAAATAAATAATTTTTAAATTTAGCTATAATTTCATCCCCTCTACTCTTCTCAATTCTTTGCTTATAATTTGTCCCACCTCTAATTCATTCCTCTGATAATTCGTCCCCCTCAATTCGTCCGAAATTCTTCAAATTCTTATCTGCGTTTCTATCTGCTTTATTTATGTTTTTTGGTTATTTTCTTTAATTAAAATGACTACAAGCCGACTTGAAAATTTCGCATCACCTTTTTGATGTATGATGCCTGAGTATCTTACCCGATTTGAATTTTAAGATGGGCGAATTGAGCGAGGGAGAATTGGGGACTTGGTCCTGTTGGACGAATTGGGAATTTTATTTTTTGGGACGAAATAAGATTGAAAAATAATTCTTTCTCCCTCTTTTAAAATATTGAAATTCAGATAAGCAAATAATTTAAATAAAATATTTTTAAATAAATAAAATATACTTGCTTATTTAAATAATAATATTATTTTTAGAATAATTCATTTTTAATTAAATATTTTCTTTATTTCATAATTCAAATTAAAATAGTATGTATATACTAAGACTTGACTGGGATTGTCGCACGAGAATCGAGATTTAGAAAAATTCTCTATCTCGATAACCCAGATTTTCCATTGAGATCTCGTCTCGATCCGGTCTCTATTTCGCAAATTAGTTTATTTTTGCGGTTTTACGCTAATTTCTTCGAAAATAACACAACCCTCAATTATTAAGAGATGGTGAGTTTAAAGAAGAGTATTGGGTCTAAATCATTCTTTTTGGTAGAATTATTGGACATTAATATTTTTAAGGTAGTAGATATTTAATTTCCAATTATCCAGTAAAGGGGAACTCTTTATTTAATAATTTCTTTTTATTAAGAAATCGTATTTAAATATTTTAAAATTCAAACAAAAATGACAACTTCGATCAACATTTGTATTATTCTCTTTTCAACTTTTTTATTATTTCAATTAATTTTACATTCTGATCAATGTAAAAAACTAGGAGATACTACATGCAAAAAGGACGGGGATTGTTGCGATAGCACCCATGTAAGATGTGTAATCAATTGGGTAAAAGGAGATACCACAGGATACTGCAAAAAAAGATGTCAACTCAATGGAAAGTGTGACCCTAAAAATGACAATTGTTGTGCAGGCTGTGAGCTTGATGATATTACAAACCAACACATATGTCGCTGATTTTAATATTTTTATTTCTTTGATTTTCTTTTTTAATAAGCTACAATTATATTTCATTTGGAATCTATTTTTCTAAATCATTCTTTAAGTTCAAGAAGCAAATTCTATCTAATTCCAAAACTTTCTTTTACATTTTTCTTCTAGTTGATTTTCATCCACCCGTTTTTCTATGATTTTTAAGGAATATGGGACACTAAAATATAAAATTTAAATTACTATAATATATTATTTTCTTTATGATTCGGAATAAAATTGTAATAAAAATTTAAATTTCAATAATAACTAGCTTTTAAAGTTCAAAATTAATTCTATTAATTGACCCGCTTTAATTAAAAAGATAATGTAATAAAAAGAAAAAAAATATTTTTGTATACATTTTATGAATTTTGGATATTTTATTTATTTTTTATTTATTTTTGGAAGGAAATTGTTAATAATCAAAAAAATCATTTACTAAATACCTCAAATATTTTGACGAATATTTTTTCGAAAAAATTTGAAATTTATTTCCTTTTAAATTTTAAAAAAGTCAAAAAAATTTCTTTTCAAAAATTATTCTGAAAAATAAGAGGCTTTAAAATTATAACAATAGAAAACTCATTGGGCGGTAGGAGTTTTTCGACTTTCGTCAGTGTTTGGCACTGGACTCTTAACTGTTTTGATAATTCTCGAGAAAAGTATTACTAATCAAACTAATAAATATCAAAATTTGGATGAGATTTAAATATTTGAAATATTTAATGATTCATAGTGAAGACATAAATAAAATATTTTTGTGAGTCATATTTTTATTTTGAATTTTTAAATTGGGCGTATTTAAAACTTATTTTGTTTATTTCACCAAATAGAGAACAAACTTGAGTAGCAATCAAAAGTCGAGATTAAAATCCCGACAAACTTTACGTCAATAGTATTCTAGGTTATCTCGCCATATTCTGATTTTTAATAGGAGGAGAGGGACGGAGGAGAGGAAGAGAAAGAATGGCCATAAATTTAATGAGGGGTTTGGGCCATTGTTGAGATTCTGGAATTAGGTATATAAGAAGTCTTTAGCAGAATTGCACTGATCGGGATCCCGACATAAAATCTAAATTTAAAGCCTCGTAGAAAGGTAGTCAAAGTTCTTTGTTGCTATTTTTGTTTATCTTTATTGAAAAAAATATTTGAGACTAAATATGCAAATCTAAAGGAATTTACTAAATAAATTCAAAAAAATGGAGTATATAAATTTATTGAAAATATTACCTCAAGAAGAAAACTTGTCATAAAAAACCAAATTTCCCTTAAAAATGATCAAACACCTATTAATTTTCTCTTTAATTATTCTAATTTTAATTCAAATTAATTTTGAAAATGTGGATGGACATTTTGGACATCCTCGAGGAGGAGAGGGATTACATAGAGGAGATAAGTCCTCTTCATCTTCAGAAGGAGGATTTCACAAAGGAAATCACCACAATCATCATAACAAAAAATATTATACTACAACACCACCAAATATTTAGTAATATTATTAAAGAATTATGAGGGAGTATACCTCTAAGAAATAAAAATAAAAGATTGATAAAATTAAAAAGTGGAATGATAATTTTGTGAAATAATATTTATAATATTAAATAAAATTTTAATGGAAATGTTTTCAATGGATTAAAATTTTTTTCCCCAATTATAAAACTATTTCTTCTACCTAGACTGCAGAGTTGTATTGGAATTCTGATTTCCAACGTTTTTTTACTTCTGATTTCCGATTTCAGAAAAAAATTTTATTTACGATTCCACTTTTGTTCCCACTTTTGATCCGTTCCAATTCTGGCTCTTCCGATTTACGACACCTCTGACTGTTCCGACCCACCTCACTAGACGTGCGAGCCTGGGTAGAAGAAACAAGAAAAAATATAACAGAACATGTTTTCGAGCTAAAGAGAATTACATGCTAACAAGGATTCATCTTAATCACAATATTTTCCCCCTATTCTCCTAAATCCCTCTATATCTTTTAATTAAATAAACATTTAGAAATAAATATTTGCACTTTATATTTATTAAAAAATTCATATGATTATTCTACAAGTCATTAAATATTTTGAAATTTTATTTTTTATTTTGACAATCGGTGAGAAAAAATGTTATTTGCACTTTTTGTTGATTGACTTGTTTAATATGATTAGTTCAGAATATTTAGAAATATGTATTTTAATATTTTTTGTCTAATAATTTGAATTTAGCGATTAATAAAAAGTGCAATATGTATGTATTTATTTTAACTGCCGGCTATATTTCAAAATGAATAGATAAGGTTGTCATTTGCACTTTTGTTATATCAAGGCTATTTAATGGCGGAAAAGCTTAATATCTATATTACTTTTATTTTTATTATTGATATCTATTTATTTTTAATTAAGGGATTGTCTTAAAAATTTTATCTGTTGTGTCCGTATTTTCAGTAAGAATATAAATGAAAATAATTAACCCATCATCGGATTGGATGGTGGCATAGTCAGTTGTGCTTATGTTTAAGCTCCTTCCATGTTGGTTCTATTCCATATCCCATCCGATGTTTTTTCCACAGCATGAACATTATATAATAATATCCACTGAAATCCTCAAAGATTTTGTAACTTCTATCTCAATAATTAATATTTTTTTCTAGGGAGCATTAACTATTATACTATTTTTAATAGTAAAATTTAGATGATTAAATTTATTATTGCTTCTTACCTATATTTACTTATTCTATTGAATATTAAATATGTTGGGGGAAAAGTTAGTATTGTAGTAAAAATCAAAAATGATTGGGAAGAAAAAAGAGAATTTATTTATTTAAAAGATGTTGAATTAAAAAAGCGTTTTGTATTGAAAAAAATTGAAAAACATATGAATCAGCATGATTCTAGCTTCAATTATAATATTGAGGGATTTTTGCGTCGTATTGACGTAAACCCTAAAGGAAATATTTTTAATATTGAAATAGATCAAAGATGTAAATTTTCTGAAGTATTAAAAAATAAAGTTTTGATTGATATTGCAAATAATAAAAATATACAAAATATTTTGATTGGATTTGAAAAACAGGTGTTTTAATTTTGCTAGAGAAGGTGCTCGCCCTTCGGGCGATCGGAGGAGCTTCGGGCGGGAGCTCACTCCCTCCCTTCTGCGGGAGCTCGCCTCTCTCTTCGGGTGAGCTCCTCCGCTAACATAATTCTCCGCTAGCCTAACAATACTTATAAGTCAAATCAAGTCATTTCCGTACATTCTTTTCCGTTGCCGAAAACCTTTTCGATCAACTATAAACTTTTCAATTATCAACTCTTAGTTGATAGGTGTTCGAGTAACTATCACTTATTAACTATAAACTTTTATAAATAGGTAATTGATATGTAATTTTATTAACTATTAAATATCATCTATTAATAATAAAGAATAATAAATTTAAAAAATCAAGAGTAATTAACTATTAGTAATTACCTTTAATAATTAATTTGTTTATAAATTTAAGTTGCTCAGGAATAATAAATTTAATAAAACGAAAAAAAATTATTATGAAACTTCTATACTAGAAGAAACCTTAGAAAATATAAAAATAAATAAAAAAGAATTATTAACAGAAAATATAAAAAATTACAAAGACAAACTTTTGTCAAGTTATTGGACGGAAATTAATTTAATTGGATATAAAATTGAATTGTTAGAAAAACAAAATGTTGAATATCCGAAAGAATTAGAAAGCAAAATTATTTACATTGGCAATAAAATAAGTAAATATATTTTTAAATTTGTCTATCTTTTTATTTGACTAAAAATTTTCTTGGATAATTATAGGTGGAATAATTGAAGTAAATAAACGAAAGTGTTTCAATTGTAGAGTTACACAAGCAAAAGGGTGGTATAGTTTACTTAAAGAACATTATTTGTGTAAAGATTGTGGCGTTTATAAACAAAGATCTGGCAAGTTTAGACCAAAGGAACATTGGTTTAAGACTAGAAAGGTTATCTTTATCAATATTTGGTTAATTTTTGTGGTTCGGGCCGTGTTTATATGCAGAAGAATTTACAGATACTGTAGCGTTTACCCAGGATATATGACCTGGATATAACGATAGATAATCCTGGGTAATAAAATGGAAGAAATCTTACCTAAGGATCTTCAAATTTCTCAAAATTTTTCTTATTTTTTTGCATATGGCCTTCCAAAATTCTAAAATTTTTTGCTCGCGGAGCTTGAAAAGTAGTTAATATGGCTTCTTGGCCATGCTACTAAATAGTAACTAAAGATACATAAACATCTTCCTATTATTACCTAAATATCTAGTACCTAAACTACATTGTAACTAACTAGTACCTAAAGATCTTCTTTAGGTACCTAACTAGTACCTAAAGATCTTCTTTAGGTACCTAACTGGTACCTAAAGATCTTCTTTAGGTACCTAACTAGTACCTAAAATCTTCGAAATGTTATTTCAGTAAATCTGTATTGATAATTATAATTTAAATATTTATGCTCCAATCCTTTTCATATAATTTTTTAGCGATATGCACAAAATCGAAGTTGCTTTATTTGCGGTACAAAACAAACGATACGTTGGTACCGTGATTCAATACCTCAAAACGATTTGTGTAATAAATGTTACCATAAACGACGTAGAACAATGACGAAAACAACTAAAAATTTAAAGGATAATGAACCGAATAAAAATATCTATAATGACTAGAGAGACAAATTAAAATCCAGGCATAAAATAAATAAATCTCGTGCTGTGGACAAAAAATGTTAAAAAAGCTAATTTTTATAAACCTTTCTGACCCGTTTTATAACGTAAATACTCTAAAATAAGCCCTGTGCTTATATTTTTCAATAGGCATTTTGACTGGGCTTTTATTAGAGGCGGTCTTATATTAGAGGCTGGGCTTCTAATAGAGGTGGGCTTATATTAGAGTATTTACGGTATTCAATTTTATTTGATATCGAGGCGTTGTAGCAACTTTAAATTTAATTCAATATGTAAATAGGAAACTTGGGATTTGTGAAATCTCTTTACATCCATGACACTCCTGTTTGTTGACGATGATTATTACATTTTAGTTTAGTAACTAATAAAATTTATCGTAATTTATTATTTTATAAATTTTTATTTAAAATACAAAAAAACTTTTTAGTAAATTTTTTATTTGATAATTGTGAATTATTTATTTAATAATTAGTATTAACGTCAATTTAATAAAAAAATTACATTGTATTCAGGGCTTCGATCCGTACTTATTTTTGAAGTCTCAGGAACTTCCGAGTTTTTAAAAAACTTGAATACACGTACTTGTAAATTGACTTTTTGAAGCTTAAAATTCTTAGAATTTTCCTATGTACATACAACTAAACAAAACTCGATCGCAGCCCTATAATTAAACAATATTTTTAGCATTTAATAAACAAAAAATGTTCTAAATTAAATTATAATACTTTTACATTCTTTTTTTTTGTATTCTTTCCCTTTCATTTTTTTTGAAAAATAAAATTTATTTATGGGAGACTTGACCTTACTTAACATCTAAATCAAAAAAAAGTTGAATTGAAAAAAGGCGTAATAGAGAGGGGCATCCAAAAATGAATGAAACAAAAAACGAGAGGTGTGGCCTATTTTGATTTTTATTTGCCTAAATTGTGTACAAGTTTATTATTAGACAAATTTTGATTATTTAACATAATAAAGAGCAAAATTATTATTTATTTTGTTAATATTTTTATGATAATTCAATTTTTCAATAATTTAGATCATTTTATACTCCTATTAATCATATCGTCCACTCTATGCCTTTGTGGAAAATTTAGTTTAATTAATCCTGAACTCTATTAGTAAAGTCTAAACATCAAATTTGGATATTTATCTGTTGGAATACTTCTTACTGTATTTGTTCTAGCAATCAGAAATTTTTTCCGATTTCTGAAAAAATTTTGATTTTCGAGTTCCGACTCTTCCGATTTCCGACACCTCGGACTGTTCCGACCCACCTCTGCTAGTAATCACTTTGTGTGATTATTCCTCCAATCCATTTAACTAATGGAGATAGGATAATTAGCTGAGGCAGTGCAATTACTAGAACAAATACGTTAAACTTATGCCGATTTACTCGGTATAAGTCAACTGAATTCTTAGCTCTTTTAGGCATTCAAACATTAAATTTAGCAGATAATTATAGATACATATATCGAAATTAATTTAAAATGCCAACAAAAAAAGATTTGCTAAAATTTTTGAAAAAACTACTAAATGCTTCAAAAAAATCTATAAATAAAACTGCAAATAAAATTGTTGATGAATTGGTTGAGGATTATTACAAGCTTGATGATTCAAAAAGCGTTGTAGATGATCTGATAAAATTTTTATTATGTATCATAAAATTGGTAAATGATTGTCGAAATCTTGTATCTAAGGTAAGCTCATTTCGCATACCTATCTGTTCGGGTCTGGATCATACCTGCATTTAACGCAAGATTTTTTTATGACGAAACGAAACTAAAAAATCGTTAGCGTATTGAACCAAACGAAATATTTAATTTTCAGAAAAAAAACTTAATTCTTCCAAAATCCCTCGATATCCCTCTTAATCTTCAAATGCATTGATTTCTATGAACCTCAAAATCCCCTTAATGTCGTCAAATCACGATATTCCTCATCCGATTATGTGTTCAATTTGACATAAGATTCGAGTTTAGTGTATTAAAGAACAAATCGAATGGGAACGTTTGAAAGTCAAAGTTAAGTTAAATTATCAACAGCAGAGGTTTAGAGTTTTTGGGTGAACTTTTGGCCTAATAGGGTAATTTTTCGTCACAAATGAAATTAAACAGGAAAAAGCCTAACGAATAAACAAAACGTTTCTTGCAGATCTGATCCGGATATCCAGCGATTTCTCAACGTATGCCAACCCAAAATAGGATTACTTTAATACTAAATCATAGGTATATCGCAGGACATGGGTCCTGTTTTATTAAATTATATAATCACCTTTATGCTTATATTTATTATTTAGATTCAAATTGAAAATAATTTTTGTGCCTTTCTGAAAGATCGAATTAAAAACGCAGTAAAAAATTCTCTAAAAAAGTATACTGATAAATTAATTGATTGTCTGCTAGATTCTGATGATTCAAGTTGCAAGAAGTTTGATCTTCTGAAAGAATTTCTTAGGCAGCCGCTGAAAGACATTGTAATGGATATACTGATTTTTGAAATTGAGGTAAATCAAGCAAAAATTGGAAAATTTTACCCAAAATTTGCTTAAGCATATTCCAACAGGTATCACAACTTTTGCGCCGAGAACATTTGCGCCGTGACTTTTGCGCCGCGACTTTTGCGCCGCGACTTTTGAGCGCCGCCATTAAAAAAAATAAAATAATAACTACAATCGGACCTTACCCATCGGGTTTAAAAAATGGTATTGAGGAAATGAAGGAAGTTCAGGAAGTACAATGGGGGGTCCGGTATCTGATGAATTAGGTCTGGGTCATAAAAGTATGTTGCACTATAGTGAGGTCTGGCTGTTTTTTCATATATGTTCTCGGCGCAAAAGTCATGGAACTTTCCACAATAAGTTTTACATTAATCTTTTGATATTAAATTGTAATTAATTATATACCTACATATGTATGTTGTTATTCAATATTTAGACTGATCACAATATAATTTTCTATTTGTATGAGAAGATAAATGATGCAATAAGAAATTTTCTAAAAAAAGTGTTAAAATATCTACTGAAATCCTTTGTAAATTATCTGGCGGATGAGATTTGTCGCTGTAGCATTGGAGGTCGTACTTTTGGGAAAGGGGGCAATGATGATGACGATGATTCTGATAGTACTTATGATGATTCGGATGATGAATCAAAGAATAGGGTAAAATATTTTGTTTATAATCTTCAGCTTAACCATAAACTTTACGAATACATAAGAAATACTTTCTTAGAGTTTACTGTTTGTAATACAAATGTTAAATTAACTTATAAAATATTATACATAGGGCATTTTGTTTAGATATTTACATACTATCTATTATGGTTTACAGTATAGACTGAAATAATTGCCCTTTTAAGATACTTATTACATCCCTATTAATTACCACTTCTGCCAGAGGTTGCAGAAATAATTACTCAAAATAATTATTTTAGCTCACATTTTCCAGAAACGTCTCTTCTAGGTTGAATACAGGTATTAGACCGCGTTGATCTTGTGTCCAAACTGATCTTGATGAATGAACTATCATTTGTATAACCTAATTTTCTACCTCAAAATTGAGCATAATCGGCCTTACGTTTTTGCAGTTTTTATGAGTATGTAAGGATCTCATCCAAGAGGCGTCTTTGGAAAATGGAAGTCATTCTATGCAATTTACCGTAGTATTTATTCTAATAGGAATGGTGGTTCCATTTTTAAACTTCTCCATTTGGGGTGGTTATATTAGAGACTGTGGTTCTATTAGAATAAATACGATAACTTGTTAAGATAGATTATACCATATACCTATGTGCCAATATACTTATTCAATTTTAGAATTTATTTGATGTTGTGTTTGAGAAGCTATTTGAAAAAATAAGTGATTTGTTTAATGATTTGGGTGAGAAGGTAGATGAACTACTTCAATTTTTTGATAATCTGTTGAGGGAACTACTTAAATTTTTCAAAGATTTGCTTAAGAAACTGCTTAATTATTTGAGTGATAATCTATTGGAGAAGCTAGAAAATGAGCTTAGAAATTTAATTAAAAAGATGCTTAATGATGAGAAGGTTAAAAAGAAGTTAATGAAGATGATCAAAAAGCTAATGGATGATTTGTTTAAAGAAGAGCAGGAAAAGCCATTCATGGATTTTAAATTAGTGTTAGAATATGAGACAAAAGATGTAGAACTGAATGAGAAAGTATACTTGTTAATTATAAACAATCTTTCGTTAAATGCCTCATATAATGCTTCGTCAAATGCTTCAGATGTGGTGGTAATTAATTTATTAAATAACTCAAATCTATTTTTCATAATCCTCTATTCTTTTGAGGGGGTTAGGTTCACTTTTTGCCGAATAACTGCCTTTTACACAGAGATTATGTGTGTAGAGATCGGGCAAATCGAATATTCGATCGAATATTTTTTAACTCGAAATATTCGACTTTGAATTTTACTGAGAATTTGATCTTTACATATATTTTTCCAATCTACATATAATCATGTGCCAGAACCAAAAATTATCTGTTAGATAAATAGGGTTTACAAAAAACATATCTTATACATACATTTAAAATTTAGATATCGGAAGAATTCAAGTATAAATTTGAGTCAATACTTTGAGAACAAATACAAAAATGATCTTTACAATTTGATTTAAATTTATTTAATTATAACCAAGGATGTCAAATATGGAAATATATATTTTTGTGTTAAATGAATCTATGTTTCGTTTTCATTTCCAAATTTTAAATTTTTCGTTCATATGTTTGGCAGCCTCAATTAGAACTCAATTATACATAGTATTTACTAGATTAATTCCCCTCCCTTGAATAATTCCCCTCCCTTGAATAATTCCTCATGCTAGAGTTATGTTGAATCAATAATTCCCCACCCCCAAATACCCTACTACATGTTCAAATTTCAAAACTCAAATAATTCCCCTCCCTTGAATAATTCCCCATGCCACGGATGGGTTGAAACAATTCCCCGGGTGAATTAATCGAGTAAATACGGTACATATTCTTATATACTTATCAATACAAATTTTCTAAAATAATCTCTTCCTTTTCGAAAAATATTAAAACACTAATTGAATTTTGGCTTTAACTGAATTTTATATCATATCGAAAGTTAAAAAATAATGGGTAAATATTCTTTCCTAGCTTGCATAAAAAATATCATCATTATTTTTAATGATCACGATTTATTGTTTAATTGTATATCCTTTAGAGAAAATAAAAATTTGATCAAAAATAGGGAAACCGGGTACTTATAAAACAACCCAATAAAAAATAGTACCAATAAAATATTATAGCAAAACAATTTTTAAAAAATCCTCAGTTTTTTTCTATATTCGTTTATTTAATTCTTGAATAATTTAAACAATTTAAGGAATTATAATTTTTTATGGTTTTTCCTTGAACCATAAGTATATAGTAAAGACAGATTGAGATAATATCTCAAATAAAAATCTTGATTATCGAGTTGAGATATTTTTTTTTCTCGTCGATTCTCGTCGACCCTCTCAGAACCCCTTCTATATACATATTGCTCAAAAGGTGGTTAGGCTCAGCCACCTACCGTATTTATTTTAATTGAATAGCACTAGAGAGAGGAACGGGATCGGGACCCGGTCCCGTTTCCCGGTCCTTTTTCCCGGCTTTTTTGAAGATGCCGGGATGAAACCGGGATCGGGAATTCCTGGTTTTCCCGGTCCGGGCCCCTCCCGGTCGACCTTCAGAACCCGTTTCCCGGTCCCGGTTTTTTCAAAATTCCGATCTCTAAATAGCATTAATATTTGAATGAGCCTATTTTGGGGATATTGTAAAATAAAATTCTGCATTTCTATTAGAATAAATCTGGTATTTATTAAATCTGCAATGCTCGCATACAGATTAGGAAATTAATATTTTTATACGAAAAATAAATTTTCAATTTATTAGCCCCCCCCCCCCCCCCCCCGCAAATGGAAAAAATTCTTTTGAGAGAACTGAGTAATTTGTTTATTTAAATAAATTTTTTGATTAAATTGGCAGATAAAATAGAAAAAATTTTTGTTTATCCAAATACAAAAGAAAGTATAGATTACACGTTAATACGAATAAAATTAAACAAAAAAATTTTTTTAAAAACATATTGTTCCCAAAATAATAACAAAATGTTTTTAATTTGTTTTTTACACTTTCTTTTGATCGTGTAACTTTGAGATATTTTCTCTTACTAGCTCAAAATGTTAATTTTATTTATTGTTTTGTTAAGACAATTTTATTTTTTAAAGAATAAGTAAAAAAATATTTATTTTTCATTAAAAACAATTTTTATCAGACATATCTCCACGTTTTTAATACATTTTATTTATTTAAAAATTTATACGTGAACAATTTTTTCCAGATTAACCGTTCAGTCAGAACTTTATACGTTTAATTAAACATTATTTTTGAATTGAATATTCGAATATTTATTACAGGAAAATTAATTCAAAATAGATATTGGATATTAATCACGGAAAAGATAACTAATTTTCTCACTACACCTTAGGTCTATGTCTGATCTACTCACACATAGTTATTGTACACACCAGGGATGGGACAAGTTACCCGAACCCAGGACCTTTTTTACGGGCCGAAACCCGATCCGAAGAACTCATCCCATCCATCGTGTGTGCAATACCTCTTGGTGAGTAGATCTAGCTCTCTCTTTGAGTAGATCTCTCTCTTTCCCGCCGACCTCGTTCAAATGATCTAATTCGGAACGCTCTGGTATGTACTCAATCCTCGACATACTGAAGCGAAACATATCAGGCTTGTATCCGAACTAAAATTTTAAATTTTACTATTAGATCGAATTAATCAAAATATTTTTTCCTTAAATGAAATTTTTAGGAATTTTCCAGACTTAATTATTAAACATTTTTCAGGCGGTTATGTAAATTACAAATATTGATATTATCCTTTAATTTCAAAATGGAATCAAAAGATGATTTACTAATATTTATAGAAGAACTATTAAGTTCTACAAAAGCAGTTATTAAAGAAACATTTAATGAAAATATAGATCCAATTGTTAATCAAGTAATTTGTGCTTTATTTTTGTCTAAAGATGCAGTATTTGCCGATTTGAATGGCTCGTTAAAAGAAATTATAATAGGCTTCATTAGATTGGTGTTGGATACTTTACGAGTATTACAAAATGAGGTAAATCAAGCAATTATTTTCTAGTGTATTATCCTTTCTGGAGTTTATTTTGTGGATTTCACAGGCTTCTAGTTTGGCTCCGATACCTAGTTTGGCTCCGATACCCTTCCTGAAGTCTAGGCTTTTTGATCACTAGTTAACGTACATGCATAATAACGACCCTCAAATAATTATCCACGCTCTATGAATTACCCTCTCAATTGCAGTTTGAAGGAATACTCAGGATAATTATGTATTTGAGCACACCCGTTTATTAGAATAGTTTTCCTAAATATATTTTGAAATATCCACAAATGACTGTGTTATAGGATTAGTTTTGGCGTATCTCGATATCCGAATCCTCGGAATTTCTTTGAATTCATAAGACTTGCCACCTCAAACATTAGATCAATTATAGGGTATTAATTAAGGTTGGCGTATCCATCTTCGAAAAAAAGACGAGATATCTGAACTCGGATCCTGATATCAAAAATTTCCCATGATCCGCCAACCAAATTATTAAATTATAAAATATTGTATATTCAGATGGATTTCGCTGCTCCTCTGAAAAACCGAATGAAACCTGTAATAACAACTTTTGTACGAACTATGGCTGATGTACTAATTGTCAATTTGTTTAAGTCTGATGTTTCAAAACACAGGAAATTTTATCTGCTAAAAGAATTCGTTAAAGATATACTAATGGACCTTGTAGTGGATTTGCTAATTTTTGATTTGAAGGTAAATTGAACAATAATTTTAGTTTGTGTTGGACTTTATTTAAATTTTTGGTAATTCTGAAATATCTCTTATGTACATATGTATACCTAAATATCTCTTGTACCTATATACTTTTACAGTTACCATTATTTATGCATCAGGGCTGTCCTTAGTGCCGGCCTTGGATCCCTGTTAAGACTAAGATCATCGAGGAAAGATACCATAGTTTTCAGGGCCATAGTTTTTTACCATAGTTTTCAGGGCAGATGCGGATTATTTTGAAAGAGTAAAACCGTAACCATGCCTGGTTTTTCAGTTTTGCAGAAATATTTACTTAATTTTCACAGTATTATAGTTTTACACTCTTTTGGAGTAAGGTTGTCGAATTTGGATATCCGGATCCGAAAATGACCGAATATTCGGAAATTTTCGGGTTGGATACCGGATCCGTCTATCCGAAGATTTCCAACTATTCGACAACCGTGTTTTGGAGTATTAAAATATATAAATAAAAATATGCTCATTTTCAATATTTAGATTGATCACAATTTTCCGTTCTATCTGATTGAGAAGATACAAAATGCATTCAAAAACCTTTTCAAAAACTTAATAACATTTACACTACAAGCTCTAGTAAACTACCTGTTAAATGTAGTGCGTCAACGTCGCGCTAGAAAAGAAGGAGTTTGCGGAGTAGGAGTAGATGTTGGTGGAGGAGGAGGAGGTGGAGGAGGTGTTAAAAAAGTTGAAAAAGGACAAGAAGTTGCTAATAATGAAGAAGAGGGAGGAGAAGCTGGTGAAGGAGGAGAAGGAGGAGATGATGATGGTGGAAACGCAGATGATCATTCTGCCGATGATTTAGATGATGATGCTGATAATGAATCGAATGATAAGGTATTATACTAAATATTTTCTGCTGTATACTATGAATTAAAAAGCCTAAAATATTTAGTCTTTAACCTTAATTTATCAAGAGAAAAAACTGAAAATATTTTTTAAAACCTAAATGTTTTTATTACAAAATTTTAAATTTTATAATAAATTTTGAGATTAGTTTATTTGTGGGTCGGAAAAGTCAGAGGTTTCGGTTATCGGAAGAGCTGGAAATCGGAACTGGCTCAAAAGTCGAACTCGGAATTCAAAATTTTTTAGGAAATCGGAAGGAAAAAAACATCTGAAACAGGAAGTCGGAAATCAGAATTCCGACCCATCTCTGGTGCCAATATATCCAACTTTTCTGTTCGATTCAGGTTGCCCCCGGAATAATATTTTTAATATTTAGACTTGTTTTGATGTTATGCTTGAGAAACATAAAGAAGCGTTTAATGGTTCCGGCAATGTAGTTGGCAAATTAGAAGATATGCTCAAAGATTATGTTAATGTGTTTGAACAATTAAGAAATCTGCTTAATGATTATAGCACAATGTTTGATGAACTGCTCAACTTTTTTAACAATCTGATGAAAAAACTACTCGAACTTTTTAATGATTTGTTGGTGATACTGATTAATTATTTGAATAGTATATATGATAATCTAACGGAGAATCTAAAAGATGTACTTAGATATTTTATTAAAATGATGCTTACAGAAAAGAAGGTTGAAAAGATGCTAATGGGGATGATTAAAAATTTAATTGGTGATCAGCTAAAGAAAAAAACAAAAAAGCCGTTCATAGATTTTAAGTTAGCGTTGGAATATGATGCAAAAGATGTATGTGATGATGATGGGGAAAAATATTTGGCAATTTCTACGAATCTATCGTTAAATGCTTCATATAATAAAGCTTTGTCAGATGGTTCAGAAGAGGAGGTATTCAAATTTCATACATAGCCCCCTACTAAATAGTGATGCTCGGGTATCCCAACTCCCGGAGCGGGAAATTTTCTCGAGTTTTTGGCCTCCCAAGGTCATTTCCCGACCCGTTTTCCGATTCCTGGGTACTACTAAGGAATTTGAGGCTATTTTTAACTAAGGACTATTTTTGAAGACTATTGTTACCAGGATTGTAATAAATATTATTATTTTTGACCATTTTGATCTCTTTTAAAAATAGATATCGTAGTAGACCTTCCATAATTCTTAGCCTTAAAGCTAAAGCATATACCTAATAGTATTTCTATTTAAAATTTAGATATCGGAAGAATTCAACATCAAATTTCAGTCACTAATTTAAGAATAAATTTGAAAAAAATGATTTGAACTATTGAATTTGGATTTATTTTAAAAGATACATTTTATGCTTTAACTGAATTTTTTCATATTGAAAAATAAAAGAAACATATTGGTAAATATTAAAAATAAAATATATTTTCGAGTTTTATCAATAGATTTTTTCGTTTTTCAAAGGTTTTTTGTTTTTTCCTACTCTAGGTTAAGTCCTAGAAAAAATTTCTCTTAAATTAAAAAAATTTTTTTCAGAGTTATTTTTACACAAAAAGAGCCATCTTTATTTATTCCTTTTTACTGGTTCCTCCATTCAAACAAAATCCTTCCACCATCGAAAATTAAAGGTTGCGTGCGCTATATCCAAGCCAAGCCAAAATTAAAAATAATTTCAAGACATTGAGGATTTAATTATTTTTAACTATCTTACTAAATATTTTTATAGTAAATTGTTCAATTATGTCCTTGTATTAATTATTTATTCATTCACATATATCCATTCCAATCTTCTTAAAATTATTAAAAACCCTATATAGGTGGAAACATGCATCGGCTGTAGAAGGAAATGACCATTCCCAAAGGTGTGAACACTGTTCTAAAAATTTGTTTTTGTTGTTGTTTTGATGTCGCGCAGTAAAGCACATTAATGGGGAAAAATAAAGCAGGTGATGAGCGAATGCCGATGACCTCTCTCCTATTTTCTTGCAAATTCTTTCACTATTTCTGGTCAATTTTTACATTCCAATCTTAAATTGAATAAATTATCCAATAAAATTTTTATTTGGTTTAAGAATTGGTAGCCGGAAAAAATAGTACGAATTTCTGGGTTAAAATTGTATTTTAAGCCATAAGTCCTACCCTGCTAAATCTTAATTTTATCATGAAAAAGATCCGTTTGTTAAATAAATAACATGTATTGTACAAAATCTTATTGTTCAGATATCCTAGTAAATCACTTTATGATCAGATCACAGGGTAATAACGAAAATGCTATATTTATATTGCCAGTTCTTTGACGTTACGAAATTGCAGTTTAGTTTCAAAAAATTTAAAGAGATTTCCCGAATGACTTTAATATCAGAGCTTCCTGACTTTCAGTTTTTCAGTCTGACATTCAGATTAGAACTAGAGGTGAATCGGAAATGATGAAGGTGCCGGAAATCGGAACTGTCGGAAATCAGAAATGGCTTAAAAGTCGGAACACGGAAACAGCCTAAATTTTCGTAAATCGGAAGTCGAATTTACCTCTCTCAGAGCATCCAATTAAAAATAACAAGCTTCCACTAATATAAAATCAAAGCCCACATCTTTACCTGTTTTTTCTTCAATCTCTTCTGATTCATACCTAAATGAGCTTTACTTAGTATTTGCGCACCAGCCGTTTGTCATTTTTACTATTGCTTCTCTCATTTTACAAAATTTTCAACCCATTCTATTTCCTTCCTTATTTCTCTTATTTTCACACATTTGCGCATGCATTTCGTCTTTTTATTGCTTATTTTAGCCTTTTATGTCCTTCAAAAAATCCATTTTTTTCTAAAATAAAACAATAAAAGAATTATTTTTAAATAGGAATCAATAATAATATTATTTTTTAAAAATATTAAAAAAAATTTTTTTATTTTCGGTATACTTTAAAATAACCGCTATCATGTCCTCTTTAGAAAAAAAAAATTAAATTTAAAATATTATAATTGGAATTATATTTTTTTTCACTACATATGTAGTAGTAGTCCTTCTGGAATTAATATGAAAAAAAACTCGACCCAAGAATCCTATCAGATCAGGTTCAAGCCAGGCTATATTGCAAGGGGACGTAGTCTTCCCGAAGCCTAGTTGACAAGGCAAGGTTCTTCATAAATTTTTTAATTCGGCCACGCCTTGGAGTTACTAGGTTACTTAATAATACAGGGTTCTTCTTTAGGAAACTGGATCAATCTCATGATCAATCCCATCAATTCTTCTGCATTTTCTGTGATATCTCTTTCTTCTAGTGATTTAAATTAAATTAAAAATATTTTATGAATAATAATTTTAAAAGTGCCATAAATTAACATAATAAATTTTAATAATGCAAAATCAAACAACATCAACGGGTTGGCTAATATGTTTCCTTTTAATCTTGATTTTTGCAACAACATCACTTATCTTGGGTTTATTAACACCTAGTTGGCAAATTGTTTATTTGGAAGTAAATTTCAAATAATTAAAATTAATTTAAATTTAAAAATCAAAGGAAGGTAGAACAGAACACCATCATGGTCTTTGGTTAGATTGTAAGAGGGATTACTCTTATGATTATGGACGTTCCAAAGAATATTATGCTACTTTACACAGGTTTTAAAGAAAATAATGTTGGATTAGGTTATCCAAGGGTCCTAACAATGTAAAAATAATAACGGGAATTTGGAACTTGGGAGAAATTTTCAATTCCCAGTTTTTGAAAATTGGTATGGCAAGATCCATGCAGCTTACCTCATGTGAGTGTGTTAGTCTTTTCATAAAAAATTATATTTCATTTTCGGATATTCTATGAATTTCTAGAACCGATACTCTATAAGTTCTAGTATATCAAGGATAGTTCCAATTGAGAAATATTCGAGGTTTCGGATAACTCGACCAATTCCTGGTATTTTTGACTTAACCTCCTAAGAATCTATCCTTAACCCTAGCTGTTTGGTGAACTTTCACAAAAGTTAAATTCTTGTTTAATAATTTATTTCCCCTGAATTTGTATCAGAGAACACAAAAATTTTAAATTTCTATAAATTTTAAAGGCATTTCGACCTTGCCCGTCCTTTTGATCAATTTTGGCTTACAGCATTAAATTGTGTTTTTAAATTTGATTATTGGCTAGATGAAAAGGATTGGTATGAACTTGGATATGACGAGAATAGATTGTGGGGGGATGCTTATCAGCATTTATTTTTGGGTAGAAAACTTTCATAAATATTTCTTTAAAAATTAAAAAAAAAAGGTTGGAAAATAGCAACATTAGTAGCCAATCTTATCTCAACCATCTGTGCTATTTTTGCTATAATTTTTTTAATTTTTGCTTTTTGTCACCGGTAAATAAATTTTAAAATAAAATTTTTAATAAAAAATTAAAAGTTTATGTACTTGTATAGCAGCTGTTTTAGTTGTAATTTCTGTTCTTTCAAGTATAGCGGGTAATTTACTTTTTTTCATGTTTGCCTCAGATCAGGACAATAATATTATTAAAGAGGAAGAAGGAATTTATGAGGTAACTTTTTTTTGATTTTATAATTTAGGGGGTTTTGAAGAAATTTATGATCACATGAATAACAAATTTGGAATAATACGTATACCATTATGTCTCAAACATAATGTGTCTGTTCGGAACATTACGAACGGGATCGGTTAGGGTTTTAATCTAAAAATTTCTGTCAGGTCCTTCGATTTAGTTTGGATACTCGGAGATTCCTCAAAACATTTATAGGACACTCGATCCGGTCCACATTTCATCTTTTCCCTGAAACGGAAGATATTCATAATTAGTCCAAGTATGAAGTTTAAGTTTCAAGCCTCATTATAATTTTCAATGTAACATGACAAATGACAAATAACATGACAACTTGTTGTTTTCCCCAAAAATTGAATTGATTTCCGCATCTAATTCCAGAAAAATTTAAAAAATTTTCAAAAAACCACCAAAATTTTCTATTTTAGCAACATTTTGGTTGGTCATTTTGGATATCTTTATTTAGCAATATCTTAATGTTAATATGTTCAATAACCGGTTGTATAGCTACAAAAGCTGCATTTGGCAAAAATCGGAACGAAAAATTTATGAAGATTAAAGTAATTATTTTGGGCACATTATAAGATAACTCATATACCTAAAAGTCATTAAGATACAATTTTTCGACCTAGGGTATATAGTATATGTTTATTAGTATATGTAGTCCAACTTTGTATATTTACAGGGTGCGGCAAATTCGCGCAACTTTTTGTTTTTAACATAACTTACTTCTTTCTTATCGAAAATTGATAATTCTTTTTTTATTTTACACATAACACTTTAGGAAATTTATTGACACCAAAATCGCTTTTGAATTTTACAATTTATTAAAATTAATTTCCCGTCAAAGTTTAGGCAAAATTTTTTGATAAAAATTGTCCTGGAGTCGAGGGTACGATTTTCGATATGTAAAATTTATATATCATTCGAATCAGATCCGCAGCCCGATTCGAATGACGTAAAAATCATTCAGCTATCACATAGATGAACCGAGATACGGCTCACTGAATGATAAATTAAACAAACTTTGGCAAATATGAATTTTTTGTGTGAAATTTTCGAAAATGAGATTATAAGATATTTCGATACGCCTGATCGAGATAAGTCGATTGGTACCAAAATTATTGGGATTGGATGATCTTGAACAAAGTTATGATCAATTAAACTTTTACAAAAAAAATTGCATTTTTTCCCATTTTTATGTTTGGGCTCGTTTTTCTTTGCTATCCGAAAACAAAATGTTTAGTATTTGGTACCAATAAATTTCCTAAAGTGTTAGGTGTAAAATAAAAAAAGAATTATCAATTTTCGATAAGAATGAAGTAAGTTATGTTAAAAACAAAAAGTTGCGCGAATTTGCCGCACCCTGTATTAGTAACAAGCAAAATCATTGTTTGAGGGATCCCGCATGAGGGATTTTTACTAAAAATCATTGCGAGACGTATCCCTTGAGATAGATCCCTCAAAATCTCTTAAATGAAAAATTTGGAGCGTGATCTTATATTGTGGTCCAGTTTTGTTTTACTTTTCACCAGAAACTTTAAAAATATTTTTAAGATGCAAGACTTGGAAGACGATAATTGTGGTGCCCATTTACTTAAAAACTTTTCCGGTACGATTGCCTCAACTGGACAGACTTCGATATGCTCACAACAAGAAGTTTGGAGTCTTAAAACGAAAATTAAAAAAATAATTTTTAGCCCAAACGAGATTTTAATAATTCAAGAAGGTGTAGATCACCAATATATAAAATAGAATCACAACAATTAAAACAGTGGGAAAGAGAATCGATGCATAATATTAAAAACAAAACAAAATCACAGGTAGATAAAAGTTCCTCAAATAGAACACCCCCTCCCCCCCCCCCCCCTTAATAGAAAGGGAGGGGATTCCTCAAACAGAACCCCACCCCCCCCCCCTTAATAGAAAGAAAGGGGATTCCTCAAATAGAACCCACCCCACCCCCCCCCCCTCCCTTAATAAAGTAGAAAGTTAGGGGATTCATCAGGAAGAAGCTCCCCCCCCTCTCTAATAGAAAGGGAGGGGATTCCTCAGATAGAACGCCCCCCCCCCAATAGAAAAAGAGGGGATTCCTAAAATAGAACGCCCCCTTAATAGAAAGGGAGGGGATTCCTCAAATAGAACCCCCCCTTTAATAGAATGATGATTGAAAAATAGAAAACCCGAGCATTCAATTCGAGAATCTTTTTTTAAAGAATCTTTGAAATCCTAAAAATAATTTTAATTAAAATCCCTATTTTTTGAATAATTACCCTTGTTAAATTATTTTTACGGGCTAACGATAGTGGTGTTTATTAATTCAGGAATTGTGAATATTTGGGTTATGAAATTAGCCTAAACGTGGCTAATTCAAAATTAAGGGAGGGTAATTATTGTTTTAACTTCTCTGTAGAAAGATTAACTGATTGAGAAGTAATAAATTTTCGTGGGAGGGTAACTCGAAGGTGATCCTGAAAAAATCGTCTTCCGATACGACCCGAAAGCTTTGTTCGTTAATATCCATCCAGACCAACTATCCGAATAAAATATTAACAGAAAAACTAATTTTTATATAATTAATTTTTCCAGCAACAATCAAGAAATTTACATAACAAGAAAGAAAGAAATATTTTCGAACCCTCGTTAAATACCCCAACAGATTCAGATGTAGTTTACGAATATGTAGATTGGAATAATTTCGGAGATCATTTTGTTGATGATAAAAATAAAAAATATAATCAAGATGAAAGTAATAGACATTATGATCCCGTGCCTTTAGCTCCAGAAAATACAACATTTTCTATTGGAAAAGTAAAAAACTCATTTTAAATTTATGAAAGTTAACTTAAAATTAAATTACAGCCCTTCCTATTTAATTCCGACAATGAATATCTACAACCCAAATCATTAACTATTGATACATCCACAATCTCAACGAGGGCAGGTGGGAGAACAACAACAGATTTATTTTTGACTGATAATGATTTGATAAAAACAAGTATAAATTTTATTATTTTTAATAATAATCGGCTAGTGAGGAGGGTATTATGGGATGTTTCAAACAATTTTTAAATAGCGAAAGAGGGATAAATCTAGACAAAATAAAAAAATAACTAAAGATAAATCCGGCTTATGGAAGTAGCAACATACCCGATTACCTTATTCCCTTAAAAATACCTAACTGGAAGGTAGTTCGAAAATATAGCCCCACCACTTCCTTGTAAATTCTCTCATTATATCCCTCTGAATTTTGGGAATATTTTTAAATCATTCACGAAATCGGGAATTATTCGAGATTAGGAATATAGAGTTACTAGTTTTTTAATTTTATCAGTTAGAGTATAAATTGAAATCTTTGAGTTTTCTAGAAAAATCTCAAGAATGTTTGCGTTCTATATAGAAATTCGCTTAAAATTAATTTTCAAATCCACTAACCTCACAAATTTATTTTAATTTAATTTTAGAATTAATTTAAAATATTTAGGTCCCCCTCAACTTTTGAGCAGAATATCAAAACAAAACCAGTTCGGAAATACCAGCAACTTTAATGTTGACAAACCAGAATTAGTTAAAACACAAAAACCATCACAATTTATTAAAGAATTTAAGGAAAGTGAAAAACGTTTTGCTAAGATACCCAAAGTAACATTTTCAACACCCCTTCAACAAAATGGGTTGCCAAAACCTGTAAGTTATTCTCTAATATTTTTAAAGAATATATTGGTTCTATCAGAAAATTTTTTAGGAATCACCGATTAGAAAGAGATTTAGTATTATTTTTCTGAACGGCACAGAGGGCCGTTCGAACAACGGCACATGGGGCCGTTGAAGGCACATGGAGCCGTCGAAGGCACATGAGGCCGTTCTTTTTTAGCTTGATCAAATCCAAGCCAGTTTTATATCATTTTTTCCAACGAATAGTAAAGCAGCTGGGCTATAGCTATTTCTCTCCTTTAGCTAGTGCAAAAGGTTAATCGGCGGCCCGGAGCGAACCAGCATCTTCAGTAGACCTGACTGATGTGCGACTACGGCATAGCCTTAGGAATTAAATAGCTATAAGCTTTACAGAATGGATCAAGTCGAATCACTCATTAAAATCATAATATCTAGGTTTACGAAACCGAGGTCTAGACAGTCTTCTAATTAATTATTTTATCAAAAAACATCAGAAATTCATTCTTAGTTTACCCGTTCCCGCTCTTCTCATCGTTTATATTCCCCTTCACAAGCTTCAATACTTACAGACGTTAAACCTATAGTTGATGATCAGAGGATTGGATGGCCTTCAAATGGAATTAAGTAATTTAAAAATACTTTTAAATCATTAAAAATCGTTATTTAGACGTATCCCTTCAGAAATGGATAGGTCAATAGGTTCAAGTCGAGTTGATTCTTTTCTTTTTTCATCAACAATTAAAGAAGGCAATCAACAAAAATTAAAGTATAATTAATTAAATAAAATTAAATTTTGAACAATTTAAAAAATATTTTCAGTGGTTCATTACAACGAAGAAAAGAAGAATGGACGGATGTTTAATTAACTTATAATTTAAATTATAGAAATAATTTTTGTAAAGATCTCTTGTTTTAAAAAATATATACATAAAGTTGTTAGAAAAATTATTTCCTGACACTTTTAGAATTTTTAGAGATTCTAAAGTAATATTGAAGGAAGGGGAGTGAGTGAGGGAGGGATAATCAGTAAGGTTTAACATCTTATGAGTATGGCTCGGATTTATATATAGTAAATATATCACTGAAGCGACCCGCGAACTGACCACTGTCTCTCCATTTTTTATCACATCTATCACTGGTCATTTCTGTCTTTCCTCTATTCAAACTTAATGGTCAGACAATGGTCAGTATTTCAATATAAATCCGAGCCCTACGTATGATAATGTTCTAGCTCAAGGATACAAAAAGTTATTATTAAGCGGAGGATTGAAACATTTAACTGCGTGGTTTTAGGGAACAGTACACTAACCGGTTGTCCTAGTAAAGTCTGTGATTTTCATGCATATTGGATTTCTCTGACTGTTTTATGTCCGAAAATAGAATATAGTCTTTCTCTGACTGTATGTTTGGACACGGTAGGGGATTGTTTCTGACGCATTGTCTGTATAGGATAGGGATGGCAGATACTGTGATTCTTGGATATCCGGACTTTTTTTGATCTGATACTCCAATCATAGTGAAACTATTAAGAAATAACCTTTGAACAATCGTAATCATTTTGATTTCATAATTATTTTGTTTAATTGTTGACTGTCATTTATTAAAACTCGAATAAAATCACATGAAAATAATTTGCATGATCAGATTGTAAATAAATAAATAATTTCTTAATAATATTGCCTTCTTATCATATCGGATTTTTGAATAAATGAAGCAATCCGGATATCCGCACATACACATTCAATAGCAATATTGGATATATTGAGAAATATTCAATAATGAAAGCTGCGACTGCGCAGCATTTTAAAAGTTATTAATGATTGTAAAATTAAGTTGTGAAATACATAATTTCTTAATAGCCTGATTAGCTATAATTTTCACAATCTGTATACACTCTCACACAATTATGATAGCCATACTGAATAGACAATAAAGACATCATGCCACTCATGATAACACTCAAGTCATGTGCATAGCTATTCATTAAAATATTATGATGATCAAAATTAG
Source organism: Meloidogyne enterolobii (assembly GCA_963681835.1). Classification (NCBI taxonomy): domain Eukaryota; kingdom Metazoa; phylum Nematoda; class Chromadorea; order Rhabditida; family Meloidogynidae; genus Meloidogyne; species Meloidogyne enterolobii. The sequence continues at coordinate 354,323 of CAVMJV010000013.1, read as the reverse complement.
ATTGTGAAAATACATGACTACATTCGAAAAAGCCCTTATAACGTATTGAATACATATCTAATTAATTAAAAAAATGATATCCACTCACAAAATTACGATAGCCACACTGAATAGATAATAAAGACATCATGTCACTTATGATAATAATCAACTGATGTGCAAAGCTATTTTGAAATATTATGATGATCAAAATTAGCTCGTGAAAATACATGACTAAATTCGAAATAGCCTTTTAACGTATCGAATACATATCTAATTAATTAAAAATAGCGATATCCACTCACAAAATTATGATAGCCATACTGAATAGATAATAAAGAAGGCATGTCACTCATGATAATAATCAAGTGATGTGCAAAGCTATTTTGAAATCCTTATTATCAAAATTAGCTCGTGAAAATACATGACAAAATTCGAAATAGCCCTTTTAACGTATCGAATACATATCTAATTAATTAAAAATAGCGATATCCACTCACACAATTATGATAGATGTAGTGAACAGACAATAAAGCAGGCCTGTCACTCATGATAACACTCAAGTCATGTGCATAGCTATTCATTAAAATATGTAGGTGTTGAATTGTTTATTTAAAGCCTATTAATTTATATTTTTATTCATTTTGAGTTTTTAATTAATTAATAATAAACAGCTTCTTTCTCTTTTTTATAAAGTATTATAATTAAATTAGGTTTCAGTTTTAGTTACACCCATAAAAGCGTTGACATAAAAAGTCGGTCCGAATTTATAATGATGTCGAAAATATATAAAGTCGAAAATATGTGTTCACATACAGGCACATTAATATTATCCCACCCCACACTTAATTGAGTCTCAGATTAATTTCCATTTTAGTTTTTTATGCCTCGGAATAATCAAATTTCTTCTATATAAAGGTCGATTTTTGCAAATAATAAATATAATTTGCTTTTTACTTATAATGCCTCAAAAATTCCTAATTGATTGACATTAAAAAGAGAAATTAATTCGAAACTAAAATAGGGGTGGGAAGAGGGGTATTAATTAAGAACCCAAAACATATTAATTATTTGTCCCGACCAGACCTGGGCGAAACTCCAAATTTTTTTCGGACGAAACGAAACGAAACAAAAATTTTTAAAAATCATTTCGTTAACAAAACGAAACGAAACAGTCAAAATTTAACGAAACGAAACAAAACATTTTAATTTCCAAAAAAATCTCAAAAAACTTAATTATTTCAATAACTATTCAATTTTAAGCATGTTAATGGGCCGCTAATGACATATATGTTATTTTAGAATTATCTAAGGCCACACATTGTGGTCCTATTAGCCATTTGTTGTGGACCCAATCAGTTCAAACGCCAATTTAATCCTTAATTCACCTATTCCCTATATCACAATTAATAACTCTGTCCAGAATTATTTGCTGAATTAGGGAGTGGTACCTTTCGACTCAGCTCGTCGAGACAAATCAAATGACATATGTCACGTCACGAACTTTTACCACCGGTCAGAACAGTCAGAGGTGTCGGAAATCGGAAGAGCCGGAAATCGGAAAAATTCCAAAAACAAAAAAAAATCAGCAAAATTCCAAAAACAAAAAAAAATCAGCAAAATTCCAAAAACAAAAAAAAATCAGCAAAATTCCAAAAACAAAAAAAAATCAGCAAAATTCCAAAAACAAAAAAAAATCAGCAAAATTTTTCGTTACTAACGTTAGAAGATACCGCGGCAGGTATTTGTTGGATTGATTTGAGAAATTTTCAAAAGTTAGTATAGTATTAAGTAAAAAATTGTTTTAGAAGATCACAGTAAAAATTGAGTGAAATATGAAGAAAGTGCAGATTAGAAATCTCAACTTATGTGGTCATAAGGTAGAGGGCAAAATTTTGAAATTTCCTTATGGTCGAGAACTTGCTAAAGAATTAATTAAAGAATATTAATTTTTTAATATAAGCTCGTACCAAAATTCGTATTCGTACTTAGGTACGAAATTCGAGTACGAGTAAGAGCAAAAAATAAGCAAGTACAAAATACAAGTACTAGGCCAAAGTTTAACTCGTACTTTCGTACTTGGTATTAAAAGAAAAACCGAAGGAAATACTTTTATTGAATAAGGTAGAGGGCAAAATTTTGAAATTTAAAATTAGAAAAGGGCGTACTATTATATAGGTAATTAACATATGTCTAGTCTTGTATATTATAGCCAATTTATTCGATATTATTATTCATTTTGAGCTTTTATTTAATTAAATAATTTATTTACCTTTATGCGTTTTTATAATAACAATTTGGAATTAACTTGTAGATACAGAATAACACCTATAAGCAATTTAAGGGGTTTTTTAATTTATTTGGCTCACAAAGTGAGAAGTGCTCCTCTCTCTCAAGGACTTGCGGGCAAAGTTATTTAAGATTTCAAGCAACCAGAAATAGTAAAAGTAGAAAAAATTCCGGTCCAAAGTTACGATAAAGCCAAAAATCATAAAAATGATTAGGCCCTGTTTGCATACTGTTGAAAAGTGAAGGTTTTAAAAATTCGCTCTACCTTAAAATAAATATTTATAGTTTATTTTAATTTCATAGTTAAAAACTTGAATCATTCAAAATGACAAAATCATTTAACTTTTTCATCATTTTAACATTCATTCAAATTTTACCTTCAATTTCAACCGGGGGTGCATCTTCAAGTTCAGGAAATGAGCCTCATGATCGAGAACTTGCTATAGAATTAATTAAAGAATATGGGTCAGAGTCACTTGCTGAGGAGTATGAAAAGTATGAGGAATGTTTTATGATGATAAATGATATTCGTAGTAATGAAAAATATAATTACTTTGTTGGACAGGTTTAGTTAATTTGAAATTTTTTATATCATATGTAGAGCGGTACGAAACGAAATTTCGGCCATAACTGCTCCAAAGAGGTATAGCCGAATTTTTCACCATAAAAATCCCATAAAGGGTTTCCCCTTTCGTTTTCGAATTTTCAGAGCCTTTATTTCGGTCCAAAGTTGTTTTTAGTTCAATTGTATATTTTAGTGTGTAATGTTCCTAGAAGAATCATTAAAGGAAAAACGTTTTAGTGGAGAGCAACTAAAAGGGAAAATGAATATAATGATTTATAACAGATTAGCGATTGCTGAAATTGGAGGATATTGTAAAAGACAAATTATGAAAATTGATGACGTAGTTAGAATAAATTGTTGGGTAAGTTCAATAATTTTTCTTTATCCAAAATTATGTTATTAAAATCAAAGTTACGATGAACGAAACGGTACCAATTTCTTTTCCCTAGTCCGCGTTTTAGTTGAAGTACGAATGGTAAGTAATTTTTTCCTTGCATAATTTTAAAAAATTTCCTTCTAGTCAAACGAAACTTTGATAAGTACATTCATATAGATATTTTAAATTTATGAAGTAATTCCATGACTACCTCTTAAGTATAACTTATAACTTAGGTACTAGTTGTTTTTTCGACTTTTTAGTCTTCTGGATTCCCTATGAATTCCTCATTTGTTATTATAATTTTTACTGTTAAATCTTTATGAATTTATATTAAATTGCGTAAAATTCCAGGCTCTTGTCCAGTTTATGCGTCCCATGAAAGTATATGCGTCCCATCAACAAAAAATTGGATATTTCTTGATGTTGCAAAGTAGGGGTATGGTTCCAAAGCATTTCTTCATGTTCGGGATCTACGTCCACTGGGTCTGAAACCGTTCCTTACCCTATCCTTCGAAATTTCTGAAAGTTATAGCCAATTTTTAAAAATTTCAGAAAAACGATTTTAACTTTCAGAAATTTCGAGGTATAGGGTAAGGAATGGTCCCAGACCCAGTGGACGTAGATCCCGAACATGAAGAAATGCTTTGGAACCATACCCCTACTTTGCAACACCAAGAAATATCCAATTTTTTTGTTGATGGGACGCATATACTTTCATGGGACGCATAAACTGGACAAGAGCCAAATTCCAAGCAGCTTAGGTTTTAAATTATAGAATAACCAAGTCTTGGTCTTTGTGTAAAAAAGAGGCCTGGGTCTGTTTGAAAGAGATAAACCAGGTAATTAACCCGGCAAGTTGAGGATGCCTAAATCTATTATTAAATTTTGCAATTAATATCATTTAATCTCATTTAAGAATAAAATAAAAGAGATCATATATAATGAAGCTGTAAAGAAGGAGCAAACAGAATGTCCAATCTGTCTTAAGGAATTTAAACAAGAGGACAATATACAAATTACTAATTGTGGACATTACTTCCATTGGAACTGTATAAGCAAATGGTTCTATTCGTCCAATGCACCAAACCATAAACATTGTCCGCTCCGTTGTACTGAAAAACTGCAAATATCTATCCATCCAGAAGTTGCTCAATTAAATGAGAAATTAATAAGAAGTGGTATTGCTAAGACTGGCATTTTAAAGATGTATAAATTAGTGCGCCCAAATGAAAATTAGAGTAAAAAGCAAGTTCTTTTCGGTTATGTCGGCAAAGGTTTTTTAAAGAAAATGTAAAAATCTGGAGAAAAATCATTAGCTTATTGTCGATAAAGATTGCGAACTTATGCTTTTTGTCGTTAACACCGAAAAGAACATTTATTTAGTTAATTAGAGGCGTCTATTCTAATTAAGAGAGAAGATGTTGGTGTTAATTAGAGATCGGAATTTTGTTCCGTACCGTATTCCGTACCGTAATACCGAAAAATACCGATACCGAAAAATACCGATGAAATTCAAAATGTTGCCGTACCGTATTCCGTACCGTATTACCGACTCTAATACCGATAAATACCGAGAAATACCGACAAATACCGATATTTTTCATCGGTACCGTATTCCGTACCGTATTTTTTTCAAAATTTTTCCGTACCGTATTCCGTACCGTACTACCGATACGGAATACCGATAAATACCGAAAAATACGGCCGTAGTACGGTACGGTCCGATCTCTAGTGTTAATTAATGCGATAGATAAAGTTTCCAGAGTTAACTCGATCATGGTGAATGATATTTGTTAAGACTTAGTCAGGCTTCAACCGACCGTAACGTAAGCCATTGATTTAGCTAAGCTCCTTCGGATTATAAGCGTTGTGTTCGTACTTGAAGAAAACATATAAATTAAACTAAATAACACAGCATCGAGTTAGATGGTGGCACAGTCGATTGTGCTTCGGTCTGGGCTCATTCTATGATGGTTCAATTCCATCTCCCATCCAAACAATTTTTCTATAGAATGCATGAACATTATAATAAGCATCTTCTCTCTAGGCTTTTTACAGCCTTACAAGGATTACGCCTATAAGCCTTACAATTTTATTTAAATTTTAAAAACAAAAAAAATTAACAAAAAAACATAAAAACCAAAAAAACAATAAAACAAGAAAAACAAGAAAAAAACAAGAAAAACAAGAAAGCAAAAAAAGGAGAAAACAAAAAAAACAAAAAAATATCTGTCCTTTTAAATCTGTTTATTTCAAAGTTATTGTTTCCTATTTTGTGTAAAATTTTATATATTCGAACTTTTGTATAAAATATTTTCGGGTCACAACTTTGATTTGATTATGCATTTTGAGCTGATCAGCATCTCATGAAATCTAATATTTAGTTCTAAAATAGAAATTTGATTAGAAAAATTGATGAAACAATGTTTACATAAAGATTTATCGCACAACAAAACAAGAAAAGATTAAAGTTGTAGGTAGAGACGAAAATAAGATAATTTCATTTTCAATTTATTCGAGAAGTTATTCGTCGACTACGTTGTGTCCGAGGAATAACAGTGTTGAAAATGGGAATAATACGCAGTAGGAACTGAAACGAATTAGAAATGAAATCGATTTAATTTAATTCACAAATAATGATTAACGTAAAAGCCTTAGGACTTTAGTACAAAATTTTATTCCAAATAACAAATTATTATAAGTGAATTTTTAAAAGGTTTATTGAAATGATAGAAAATGGCCGCTTATTGTTGTATTTATGTGAGTTTTGCCTATAAATCCTTTCTCTTTGTCGGGGACAGCGACCTCTCTTTTCTGCGACATTTCTCATATTTAGCCCCGAACGGCTATTGCCCGATCGGCTAGTAGAATTTATCCTTTGCTCTCTTTTTGTCCGGAGAGAAAGCTATGTAGCTGCTAGCTAAATTTAATAAATTATATTTAATTTATAATATTTTCTACTAAAGTGCAAGTAATATTAATAATATAGGCCATAAGCTAAAGGGCATGTTTAGAAATTTATTTTAAAATTAGCGTCTGCGCATTTAGCTTGTGATAACCCTCATGATATTGGAAACATGTGATATCCTTGACTGTTACAATTTTATACCATTTTATTCTAGATCTATTTTTCATGTTTTTACTATCTTATACCCAGTTTATAAAATTATATGCGTTAGTTGTTTATAAATACCTAGCTTTACTTCCTGCGATATAGAACGTTATTTTGCGCCATATAAGACAATTTTATCTTACAATAGGAGGAGCTTTACTTCTTGAATATTGAGATGCACTTAATTTTTTAGTCCATATTTATTATGTCCATATTTGTCGATTGATCATCCATATAAATCCCGGCCTACTTATGAGTCATTGATAAACTTCAAGCAACAAATAGAAACAACAACAACTCCAGAAATGTAATTGAAGATTAAAATAAAATATTAGATTTATTAATTCAATTTTAACAAAATATTAATTTATATTATCTTATACATTTATATACTTGATGTCTAAAATGCAAAAAATAGTCATAAAGGAAGGGAAAATAGATAAATTTGTCATAAGACAAAGGGCATGATTTCAAAATTTATTTTAAAATTATTGGCTGACATGTATCACGCGATGGCCTTCACATGATAGGCAACATGAGATGCCGTCAAACAACAGCTTATGCCGTGAGCAGTAATGGCCGAGGGATAACATAAATATGACAGTAACTAACAAACATGTTTTATCTAAGAATAATACAATAAATACGCAGTAAATGAAACTCAAACAAGACTTAGTGGGAGAATATTTCAAGTAATATCGAGGAGATTTACCTTAATCCCAGATGTCGCTATAACTCCACTCATACATATTCCTTTAACGCCTCTTAATCCATCCAAATCCTATATTTCCTTAATATTCTCCAATATTCTCTGAAACTAACCAGATATGGCACAGGCCAAGAATTTATTAGTTTTTTCATCAGATTTATTAGTTTTTATTAGTTTTATTATTTATTAGTTTTTTTATCGCTGCAGGTGATAAAATTTAGAGAAATTTGGAAGGAAAAAATAAAGATTTCTTAATTATATGGAAAAATGTTCATGAAAATTCTGGGTTTCGGTAAATGTTTTTGAAAATATTTCGGATCTTTGAAAATATCTCAATTGTCGGTCCTCAAATGTCGGTCCGCAATCCTCAAATGTCCATCCTCAAATGTCGTTCCGCAAAAGTCCGTCCCCAAGTGTCGCACCACGTAATCGTGTACAATAAGCACTAGAGCACAACATTGTAATAAATCGGCTCCGACTACTAGTCGCCGCCGGGCATTATCCAGATCCCATTATTCGAGCAGACAAACAAAAACACTAGAAACTCAAAAATGGATTCGAAGATTATGTGAATTAATAAAATTAATGTTTAAAAAATTTGATTTTATTTTTATTTAATTTTTTAAATTGCGCTAAAATAATTAATATAATTTTCAATTTAATAAATTATATTAATTTATAATATTTTCTAATAAATTGCAAGTAATATTGGTAAATTTGACCACAAGCTAAAGGGCATGTTTAGAAATTTATTTTAAAATTAGCGTCTTTGCCTGTAGTTTGTGATAACTCTCATAATATAGGAAACATGTGATATCTTTACTGTTACAATTTTATACTATTTTCTTCTAGATTTATTTTACTTGTTTATACTACTTTATACCTGAGCTGGAGAATTTTGAATTTTAAAAGCGGAAGGCGGATGCGGAAAAAAGCTAAATAAATAAAGCGGCAGATGAAAGGCGGAAGCGGAAGACCCTAAAAAGGCGGAATTCTGCAGAAGGTGGAAGTGAGATCCTATATAGCCTTAATAGATCGCAATATCATCTCCAACTATCCAGATATCACAGATATGACACATGCCAAGAAGGCAGATTTTGACCTTAATCTTGCTCTGGTTCCTTTTAATTTCTTTTTTAATTAAAACAATTCAATCACTAGAACTTTTAAACGAATGTGATAATTAGGAAAATGAAAATTGAAAAATTGTAGGAAATATCCAATACTTATGATTCATTAAAAAACTTCGAGCAAACAAATAAAAGCAACAATAACTTTAGAAATGGAATTGAAAATTAAACAATAAAAATTATGAATTGACTAATCATTTGGTAAAAAATTTAATTTAATAATTTTAATCATTTTTATTGCATTAATCATAAATAAATTAAAAGATTTATTAATTCAATTTTTGCAAATTATATTAATTTGTAAAATTTTATACATATATACACCTGATGTTTAATATGCCAAAAAATCGTCATGAAGGTAAATTAAAATAGGTAAATTTGCCATAAGAGAAAGGGCATTATTTTGAAATTTATTTACAATTATTGGCTGACCTGTATAACATGATGGCCTTCACATGATAGGGTTGTCTGACCTTTGTGTACCATTTATACCTTTTTAAAAAATATTTAAATATGAGTTGTTTATATAAAGGCGATTAATTTTATATTTTTTTCATTTTGAGTTTTTAATTAATTAATAGGTAATTCACCTACATTTAACCTTTTTTAAAGCTTTTAGAAACAATTATAATTTTACAATTATTTGATATTCGAGTTTAGTTTTTAATTAATAAGTTTTAATAAACAATTTTTAATAAACAATTATAATTTTGGATATCACTTGTAGATGAAGACCCACTACACTACGTTTTTGACAGTGGGGTAGGGGAACATTTCTTCTAAACTACAGCCTCCCATCACCCAAGGATAGGAGGGCAAGACTTAGCTTAAAGTCTCGCCAAATCCCCCAATATTCCTTTAAATCCACTCCCATCATATCCTCCAAATCTCATTAAAATATTAAAACACAAACTATGTGTGCCTATATTTTTCTATCATTCGAATGTTATCGAAAAGTAGAAGTAAAATGTGTTCAAATATTAGTAAATAGGCAATTTTATAAATTATAATGACCTATTCATAATTAAAATAAACTTTTATTTTAACTTTATAGTTAAAAACTTGAATCATTCAAAATGCCAAAATCATTCAACCTTTTTGTCATTTTAACATTTATTCAAATTTCGCCTTCAAGTTCAAGCGGGGGTGGTTTGTGTTTGACATTTATTAAAGTTTTGCCTTCATGTTCAAGCGGGGGTGCATTTACAAATTCAGGAAATGCACCTCCTGATCGAAGACTTGCTTTAGAATTGATTAAAAAATATACCAATGAGTTTACTGTTGAGAATTACAAAAAGTATGAGGAATGTATTTGGATGTCAAATAATATTAATACTCATGAAAAGTATAATTACTTTATTGGACAGGTTTAGTTAATATGAAATTTTTATATCATATTATACATTGGTAGATAAAGACCGGATGTGATTGTAAAAATATTGAAATTTTTTATTCCTATATTCCGATCTTTTAAGTTGTCAGTTTTTTAATATTCACTGATTAAGCTCTACTGGTCGTGGCCTATATGTCCGCAAAAGGCGTTTCTGCAAAAATCAATTTTTGCTGCATTCTCCTCCTTACCGTTTCTTTTCTTTGAATGGTTGCCTCTCTCTCTCTTCGATACAAATTTTTTCCAAATCATAAAGAAAATAATTTTTATTTACTTATAAATTGCAAATTTTAGTGTAAAATGTTCCTAAAACAAGCATTAATGAAAGAACATTTGAGTGGTGATAAACTAACAAAGACAATGAATGAATATATTCGTACCTGGTTTCTAGCGATTTCTGAAATTAAAGCGTTTTGTGAAAGTCAAGTTACTATTATTCATGATATTGTTAGATATAATTATTGGGTAAGTTTAATAATTTATCCCTCGCCAAAATAATGTTATTAAAATCAAAGTTACGAAAAACGAAACTTTGATAAACACCGTCTTATGGATTTGAAATTTATAAAGTAATTCCATGCCACCTGTATAACTGTAGCTGTGCTTGAACAGTCAAAGGTGTCGGAAATCGGAAGAGACGGAAATAGGAACTGGCTCAAAAGTCAGAACTAAGAAATCGGAAATCAAAATTTTTTTCCGGAAATCGGAAGGAAAAAAACGTCGGAAATCGCAGTCGGAAATAGGAATTCCGACCCGCCTCTGCTTTTTAATCTTGTGGGTTCCTTATGAATTCCTCAGTTGTTATTGTAATTTCTACTGTTAAATCGGTGAAATTCAGTTCGTTCCCCTCCTTTTTCCTTCCTCAATGTATTAAAAAATGGTCAGTCAATCTTATGTTATAGAACTCATGATCTGGGACTAATGACTCCAAAATCAACCCCCGATCTTAATTTTGGGCCGAGATACAAACACAAACCTTGTAGTGCGGAGAATGTAGTGTCACAATTCCTCGTAAGTTCTGTAGAGGAGGGACAGGAATAACTCGGGCTCGCACGCGAGTATTCCTTTTTTGAAATGGGCAACGGAAATATCGGATCTCCAGAAGACAAATCTGCCTAGGACTGACTGACCAATTTTTAATACTTTGAGGAAGCAAAAAAAAGGGGAGAACGACATAATTGTACAACTAAATCTTTATGAATTTATATTAAAGTGCGAAACTTCTAAACATCTTTGGTTTTAAAATTTTAAATAACCGGGTCTGGTCGTGTCTAAAAAAAGCGGCCTGGGTCTGTTTAAAAGAGAAAAATCAGGATAACTAGCACGGCAAGTTGAGAATGCCTAAATCTATTAATTATTAAATTATGCATTTAACATTTAATTTCATTTAAGAAAAAAATGAGGGAGATCATATATAACGAAGCTGTGAAGAAGGAAATAAAAGAATGTCCAATCTGTTTTAATGGATTTAATAAACTGGAGGATATACAAATTACTAATTGTGGACATTTCTTCCATTGGGACTGTATTAAAGAATGGTTTTATTGGTCCAATACAACCAACCATAAATATTGTCCGCTCCGTTGTCCTCAAAAACTGCAAATATTTATGCATCCAGCTGTTGCTCAATTAAATGATGAATTAAAAAGAAGTGGTATTGTTAATGTTGGCTACGAAGAAAAGTATAAATTAGTTCACCGAGGTGTTAATTAGATTAAGACAACGAGTATTTTTCGGTTATGGCGGCAAAGGTTTACGAAATAAACGTAAAAAGCCTTTTGCCGTTATGACCGAAAAAAACATTTATTTACAGGGTGCGGCAAATTGTTATAACTTTCTTCAAAATTAACGAAAATTGATCATTTTTTTGTTTTATTCCCAACACTCTAGCAAACGTGCTGATACCACATATTAAAAACTTGGTTCACTTTTGGCAAAGATAATCGAGTTCGAACAGCAGGAAAGTTTAAAAACATTTTTTATGCCAAAGTTTAATTGACAATCTCATTTTGAAAATTTACCAAAAATTTTATATTTGCCAGAATTATTTTAATTTATCATTCAGTGAGCCATATCTAGGTCCATTTATGTGATACACACCTATTTTGACCTCATTCGAATCAGATTGAAGAGCTGATTCGAATGATATATAAATTTCTCATATCAAAATAATAGCCTTGAATGCCAACTTTTCTCCAAAAAAATTTGCTTAATATTTTAGAGAAGATTAATCAACTTAATTAAAAAATAAGCAATTTTGGTATCAGCAAGTTTTCTAAAGTGTTGGGAATAAAACAAAAAAAGAATTATCAATTTTTACTAATTTTGAAGAAAGTTATGCCAAAAAGAAAAAGTGCCAAAAATTTGACACACCGTTTAGTTAATTAGAGGCGCCTATTCTAATTAAGAGCGATGTTGATGTTATTTTATGCGATAGAATGTTCCTAGAGTTAACGCGAGCGAGCATGGTGAATGATATTTATTAAGACTTGGTCAGGCTTTAACCAACCGTAAAGTAGGCTTTGATTTAATATGAGCTAGAAACTTCTCTCTAGGCTACTTCTAGCCTTACAAGGATTACGCCTTTAAGCCTTACAATTTATTTAAATTAAAAAAAACAGGAAAAGCAAAAAAAACCAAAAAAATACTGTCCTTTTAAATCTATTTATAAGTAAAATCTGTATACCGTATATGCTCGAATAATTACCCTGGGTAATTAATGTTTCGACCTCTCGATGGAGGGGGTAATTATCGAGAGGAGGTGCTATATTTGGAATTTATCTCAAAAAATCGAGGAGGAAATCGATTTATTTTTCGATATTAATTTCTAAAATGTTTCAATAATTAAAAATGACAATGATTTTTTCAATATTTTTAAAATTTGTGGAGGAAAAAGAGGGGGTAATCATTAAAGGGGGAAATTATTTGAGAGAGGGTAATTATTCGAGCATTTACGGTAAGTAATAGTGTTGGTCAAACGCGATTTTTCGGTATCGGTATAGGTATTTTCGGTAAAATACCGATACCGCAAATACCGCGGTATTTTTGATTGAGGCGGTATCGGTATCGGTATTTCGGTAAAATACCGATACCGAAAAATACCGACGAAAAATAATCGGTATTACCGCGGTATTTCGGTATTTTTTGAAAATTTACCAAATGAGCAAATTTAATAAAATAAATGTGAAATAAGTTTATAAATAGTGAATAAATAATGAATTTACTATTTATAATGAATCAATGGAAGTGTTTGGTTCAGAAAAATTAACATTTCTGCATTTACTGGACACTAAAGTGATAGCCTGTATTCAAAGACGTCTCTTGCTACGGAATAAATCCTTTAACTTTCTACTGACGTTGCTTGCGCAGAAAGATAACGTTGAACAAACAACAAGAACCAAAAGAGGATAAAGTACTGCGGCGCAAATATAGTGAGATATTATCAAGGGACCTAGTGATTAATCCATCGATATCCCTCTAAATCCATTATATCCAATTGAAAAGATTTGAATAGATATCAGGTTATATAGGATGCTAGGAGGATTGAATCTCTCGATATTCCTTTTATCCCTGATATGACTATTGCATGGAGTATATCGGAAGATAAGCATGGATCAAGGTAGATTTGAATGGATAAAAGTTTTTCAAAAATTTTGAGAATTTAGTATGTCCTTAAGTCAGATTTCTTCATTTTTTGCGCCGCAGGCGAAAACTTTAAAAAATTTTGAAGGCCATGAAGCCAGATTTTTTCCATTTTTCACCGCCGGAAGCCAAAATTTTAGAATTGGAAGCCAACTTTCTTATTTTTTCAGCGCCGCAGGCGAAAATTTTGAAAATTTCGGAAAGCCGTAGGCGAAAAAACTCACTTTTTAGTCTATCTGGAAAATACCGAAATACCGAAAAATACCGCGGTATTTTGATTGAGGCGGTATCGGTATCGGTATTTCGGTAAAATACCGATACCGAAAAAATACCGATTTTTTAAAAACTGTGCGGTATCGGTTTCGGTATTTCGGTAAAAAATACCGCGGTATTACCGAAAAATACCGCGGTAATACCGTACCGTGACCAACACTAGTAAGTAATACCTATTCTTTTCAATTTTATTAATATTTGTAATAATTTATAAGTAATTTATTTGTAATTTATTAACAAATTAATAATTTATTTGTAATAATTTTATGTAATAATTTATAAGTAAAATCTATTCTTTCCAATTTTATGTAATATTCATACTTTTGTATAAAATTTTTCCGGGACACTAATTTGTTTTTTAATAGTTTGAGATTATGATCAGCAACTCATTAAGTTTAATATTTAATTTTAATATAGAAATCTGATTAGAAAAATTGATGAAACAACGTTTACATAAAGCTTTATTTCTCACCAATAAGATTAAAGTTATAGGTAGAGAGGCTATTTTTGTCTCGAAGAAGAAATTTTAAAGAAATCTCTAAAGCCATTTCATAGCAAATTTCATGTGCTTTCAACCGTCATAAAAGAAAAACTATATCACGTACTAAACATGAATAAAAAAAGGTTTTAATTTATCACACAATCTTCAAAAATATACATACAAAATTATTTTTTAATTATTTTCTCTTGACAATCAAATTGCATAGCTGCAGAAGTAATAGCAGCTGCTATTTGATGGAATTTTGAATTATCTTTTTTATTCATTTCATCAACGGCCAAAACCTCAGCTAATTGAAGTTTTCCATCTTTGTTTGTATCTGCTTCCGCAAAGGAAGTTTTGGATGTTTTTTCCTCCTCTTCTCGAACTTGATGGGCATGATATGCCACAAATTCCTCTTTTGTAACAGTTCCATCATTGTTTAAGTCAATTGAATTAAATAACTCTCTGGCGGATGTATTATCATCTCCATCAAATGTACCTAAATAATTCGGTAAAAGTGTTGATAAAGCTATGATTTACACATACTACCTATTCCTATTGTTGTCGTATAATGATATTAAGGATCCTAAAAAATTCCGGACATATAGAGATTTACGGTTCTGATACTTGGGATTTTAAAAAGTCAATTTTCCTGGGATTTCAAGTATCCGACAGTCCTAACTATACTCTTTCGATACGAAACTAACGTTTAGAGTTAGTATCAGGTTACAGAAACATGGACTTTTTCTGCTTTTAAATCGCGATCTACAAAAGATTTGTTTAAACGAGACTTCGGTTTCGAATTATAAAAGTTCAAGTTTTGAGTATCAAACTATAATAATATTTCAAATTACCATTTTTAGCAGATAGAGCTTCATTAATTTTAATCACCCCATCTCCATTTTGATCTCTCGAAATAAATTCTTGTTCTATTCTGTGATCTCTACTTAGAGAACATTTATTGCCTTTTTCAACAGAATCCATTAATTCCAAAAATGTTATTCCGCCATCTTTATTTGTGTCGATAGATTTAAAAACTCGTTCAGTTAATTTATGTTCATCATATTCCAAATCTGATTTTTTGAATTTTATTTTTAGTTACAATCTGACCCCTCTATCTATAGGTGGTATTGCTTAATCATCCCCCACACCCAGTCTCATAGAAGACGAGTGAGGGAGGGAGATGACTAGGGCGAGGATGACATCCCACAATTAGTTGAATGAGTGAGGGTTAAACGATGCCACTATTAAAAATACACCTATATGATTTTTCAGCCATAATATTTAAAAACGAGGTCCGACACAGGGATGTCATGGGTTGGGAAAATAGTCAGGTCGGGTTTCGGTAACCCGTGACATCTCTGGTCCGACAGTATATAATTTAAAAACCTTCATCTCCTTCATTCAAAGGGCGACCATTTATCCTTTCAAATGATAAAAGAAAAAAAGCTGATAATTGAAGGAAACATTGCTTTTTGATGAACATTAAAAATTATCTTTATAATTAAAAATAATTTAGTTAACAAAAATCTGAAAATATTTCTAGTGGGTACACCTAAAGACCCCAAGGTTTTCAGAGCGTACACAATACATGTACACCTGACCCAAGTCTCAATTTATTCCCAGTTCGAGCTCTGAGAAATCCAAAAAGTAGTATCTCCATCAATAATATCCCTCAGTAGTATATCCCCATAAAATCCCCCATAAAAATACTCGGTTTACACCGAGTCTGTCGAGTTTGAAGTTTCCGAGTAAGTATTTGGATCCCGAGTTCCGAGCCCGAGTAATGACACAAAAAATCCGAGAGATCGAGTCGAGTAACTCTAACTCGCTCGACTCGGACTTACTTTAATTAAAAATAATTTAGTAAAAAAACTGAAAATATTTCTAGTGGGTACACCCAAAGACCCCAAGGTTTCAGAGCATACACCACACATGTACCCCTGGCCCAAGTCTTAATTTATTCCAGGTTCGGGCTCTGAGAAATCCAAAAAGTAGTATCTCCATCACTAATATCCCTCAGTAATATCTCCCATTATAATTAAGTAAAAATTACTCTAATTATTTTGCAACAATTATTTTTTGAAAGTAATTTTAATAAAATAAATAAAAAATTTTTGTTTAATAAGCGCGAAAATAAAATAATAATTTAGTTGTTAATTGAATCGATGGTCTTTCAGTAGTAAAAGATATTCGTAATAGCAATTAAAAGTTATTACACCGAATAATAATTAATAATAATAATTTTGGTTGTGTAATTCTCTCAAAATAAAAATTTTTGGTTGTAAAAAAATAAAATGAATGTGCGAAAATATTATTTTTTTATTAAAATTAATTTATTACTTTTATTGAATACGTAATAATTTTTTGAAAATTATATTTTTTAATTTTATTTTGATTAATTTATTCAGAAAAATAATTAAATAAAGTTAAAAAAATAAATTCTGGTCAAGGCTGTATAATTAAAAAAATTCTATTAATTTAGAATTGAAAAAACATCATTTAGCCCTTTAAGGAGGGATCAAGCGATTTTATTGTAGTGCTTGAAAAAACTGAAATTTCCTCGGTTTTTTGGTCTGACAAGACAATTCAATCAACAGATAATTAAAAGCGAAAGTAGCTCTGTAAAATATTCAAAAAAATTTTTTTACTAATTTTTAGATCGTATAGTGATAGTCACAGACTGCTTCAGAGACTTGCTAGCAACCAAAATATAAAAACCGAAGATATTCTTAAAAAAATTTTTTAGAATAAGTTCTATTCACTAATTCTTCAACTTTCAGAAAAAAATAAATTCTTTAACTTTCACTTTTCAAAAAAAAACATTCTTTGCCAACTAAAAGTGCCAAAGACTTATTTTGTCTCTAGAGAGAATAGTGTAATAATAAAAGATATATCCATTGTATTTAGTGTCAAGACGCATCCTTTTCTTAAAGATTTTAATGTTTTTTCCATCCATTCAAGCATAAACTCACTTTGAGTTAAAACATAAATTTTATAAAAATAAAATTTAACATTAGTCTTTAAAACTATTATTTTACTTCGACTTTTTAAATATTATTTTTTAAACCAACGGATTCAATATTCGAAACGAAATGAACTGACATTTTTTTTAAAATCTGGATATCCAGAGTCGCCAACGCTACTAGTAACCGAAAACAGGTGTTTTACGCCAATAAACCGAAAACCGGTGGTCAAAAACCGGCGAAAACCGAAAACCGGGGGTACCGGTTAATAACCAGTAGTGAACAACCCTAATGAGTACTATCAAAAAATGCCTAAAAAAAGACAAAAAATAGGGGTGGTGCTTACAAATCTGAAATTTCGAAGCATTATTCGCACCTATCTTCACTAAGGAAAACCAGTTTTGTTGACATCAATACTAGTAAAATTACTAATTGAGTTACTCGCATAATTATTAAATTAAATTTAAAAAAGTTTTTTATCTGTAAAAATTCAAAAATTAAAAAATATTTTTATTCGAAAATTATATTTTATTAAATTATATTTTATGGGAAACTTTCTTAATTTAGTTATTATAACTTAATTAGCATAAATAAAAAATAACGAAAATTTATTTAATAATTTATTCTTGTTTACTTTCTCACTTTTCACAATTAGCTGGCAAACCCTTAAAAAATACGGCATTTCCGTTGCCACGAAGAAAGAAACCAAAGCTATATACATAATTATTGTTTTTTTAAAAAATTATTTATTAGAGCTGTCTAAGTTCCGTCTAAACTGATATTGAGGAACATAAAATCTCATGGGACGATGTCCGCAGTTACCCTCCTAAGTAGTTACCACCCTTGTTACCCCCCTCAGTAGCTACCCTAAAGTAGCGCCCTAAATTCGTCTTGTACTTGTACCATAATTTGAATTTGAGCTCTAAATTCGTCTTTAGTTTGAAATATGAGTAAGTAACTAAGAGTATACCTAATGCCTCAAGAAGGCTAGCTCATGAGAAATTTAGAAAAAAAAATTTTTTAATTAAAGAGAATATTAATAATCTCTATTTTCTATTAATATTTAAATATCTTCATCAGAATGTCAAATACCTCAATAAATTTAAATGAAATTCCAAAACAGATTATAAGCATTAATTTGCCCACTAAACAAAAGGTTTAATATTAAAAAATATTCTGATTTTTGAAATAATTAATTTTTATATTTAAAGTATACGGCATTAAAGCCTTTATTCACGGCTGCATTTAAAGCAGGGTGTCAGCACTTTAATATAAAATATCATAACTCAGGAAATGATCAAAATATAATAGAATTTGTTAAATTAATTAATGAATGGAGTAATAAGGAATTTTTTATTGAAAATCAGGTGGAGTTTAAAAATCTTAAATTGACTTAAGGCAGGTTATGATTTCATTACTCGCTGCTCCAAGTTTCCGCCACAAATTCTAAACCTAAAAATTATAGTTGTCATGAAAGTTTATTCTAGGGAATTAATCCGAAAAGATAATCATTTTTACTATATTTCCTGAAATACTATTAGAGAGGGCAGTAATACTAACTGGGAAGGGCACTACTATTTCGTATCAAACTTTTGTCAAATTTGCGAGTTTACTGAATCTTAAAACTAGAACTGCAGATGATACATTTCATTTGCAGCCTAAAACTAGGCTGCATATAAGACAATCTCTAAAATTTTTTTATTATTTTAGTCATCACCAAGAGAAAACAAAAATATTTTTCTATCAATAACACTGATAATCAACAATAATTTAAATGAGACACTTTCTACAGACATTGAAGAATTATTAAATCAGCCAAATTTACATTTTAGACCAAATTTAATTTTATTAAAAATAAATAATTTAAATAATAATTTATATAAACAACCAAAAAAGAAGTCAAAAATCGAAGAAAATAATAAAAATATTATTATAAATATTAGATCAAGTATTAGAAGAAAGGATAATTATTTGGCTAAAAATTATCCCTTAAAATTGTGGAATTCTTTAGAAAAATATTTAACCTCTGGAAATTTAAAAAATTTTGGAATTTGTGGAATTGATTTGGATAAAATTGAAAATGTGTATAATGGGGCATTAATTAAACCTAAATATTGGCAGGTAAAAATACATTGTATTTCTTAAAAAAGTATTTTTGTATTTTTAAGTATTTTTGAATACAATACAAAATTCTGATTTATTTTAATAAATAAACTTGAATAATTAATTCTGGTTTTGTTTAAATCAGAATTAATTCATATTATTTCAGAATTATAATTTCAGAATTATTTTAAGGATTATTATTTCAGAATTATTTTGCTGATTATTATTTCAGAATTATTATTTCAGAATTATTTTGAGGATTTTTATTTCAGCTTATAATTTCAGAATTATTTTAAAGATTATTATTTCAGAATTTTTTAATGATTATTATTTCAGAATTATAATTTCAGAATTATTTTAAGGATTATTATTTCAGAATTTTATGAATATTATTATTTCAGAATTATAATTTCAGAATTATTTTATACAATTATTTTTTCATAATTTTTTGTTATTTTTTACCAGAATTATTATTTCAGAATTTTTTTCTTAAGTATTCCGTTTTATATAAAACTTTAATTCTGATTAAATTTTTAAAAATATAACTAATTTATTCTCATAATTTATTCTCAATAATTAAATAACTCATTTATTAATTTTAAATCATAATTAATTAATTTTATTCAATTTAACTTGTTATTAAATTTATTTAAATGTTTTTAGATAACTTTAAATCAATTATTAGAATATTTTGAAGAAATAAAGAATTTGGCTAATAAGCTAAACCTATTACTTATAGTTGATACAACTGGGGGTGTTGGAGAATGTAAAATTAATGGAACTATGAGAACTAATTTGTTAAGAGATTTATCTAAAAAATATGAAAGAACAGCAAGTCAAGTTGGTTATTGTAATATATGTAGTATAATTTCTCTATTTGTATTTTATGTGTTTTTTATTAAAATACAAAATTCTGATTAAATAAACTTGAATTATATGTAGATAATTCTGATTTTATTTAAATCAGAATCTCAGGTTTATTTTATTTTTAATTCTGATTTAAAGTTTATTATTTTTTTCAGAATTATTTTCCAAATTAATATTATTTCAGAATTTTTTATTCTAATTCTGATTTAAAGTTTTTATTTTAGAATAAAATTAATAAAAATTCTAATTTAACTAAAACCAGAATTAATAATTCAAGTTTAATTATTGTAAAGGTTCTCCATCGTTGGCTAATTCAGCATGGAATGATAATTCAACGCAATTGTGGAACACTTAATTATTTAAATATTTCTCGACAAATCTCAATCTCAGATATTGAAATTTGTGATGAGGATATGAATATTTTAAATGATCTTTACAAAAGAAAAGCTCAGGAACAAATAAAAAGGTGAAATTATTTCAAAATTAATTTAATTAGTTAGCAAAAATATATTTTAAAATAAAAGCCATAAATCTACTTATTATTATTAGAATTTTGTATTTATAAAATAATTATTTGACTTTTTTTCTTAATTAATTAAAATTATTTCACTAAAATTTCAGAATAAAATTATTTCAGAATTAAATAAACCTTAATTCTGAAATAAACATCTCTGCTTAAAAAAAGTTTAATTCTGATTTTAAATAAACATTAATTCTGACTGAATAAATTTATTTCTGATTTAAAGTTTATTCTAAATAAACTTGAATTCTGAAATAAAACTTAATTCTGATTTAAGAAAAGTATAATCTGGAAATAAACGTAATTCTGATTTTAAAATAATCTTTTTCTAAATATAATTCTAAAATAATAATTCCTGAATAAGTTTGAATTCTGATTATAATAAATTTTTTTAACTAAAATTCTGAAATAATTCCTAAATATAACTTAAATTCTGACAAAATAATAAATGAATTGTTATATTTCAGAATATATTTATTTTCTATTATTATACTCTTCATAATTTCTTAAATGATAATAGCCTCCTTTTTTGTTACATTTTCCCAACGGAATTTGTTTAAAATATTGTTTCTCTTTTTAAATTTATTTTCATTAAAATATTAAAATTATTATAATTTTACATATTTTTTATTTTTTATTTTTATTAATTAATTAAAAATTTTTTTTAACAAATTTAAATAATTTATTGCCAATTTTCTTTTATTCCAATTTAATCCAATTTTCCGTTCATTTAAATTTCTAGTATTTGATAAATAATTCTGACAAAGGCCCAGCATGAAAAATAAATGTTCTGAGAAAATATATTTTTTCTATTTTTCCTTTCATTTTTCACGCTTTCTTAATTTTTAGATGCTTTTATGCTAGAACAAAAAAGCCTTATTTTTTAATCTTTTATATTGCTTATATTTCTTTTTCTTGTATATTTTAATAAAATAAAAACAAAATATATTTTGATTTAAAAAATTGTGTATTTTTATTAAAATACAAAATTCTGATAAATAAACTTGAATTCTGGTTTTTATTTAAATCAGAATTAAAGTTTATTTCAAGTTTATTTTCATTCTAGTTCTGATTTAGATTTTAACTATTTCAGAATAAAATAAACTCGAATTCTGATTTAATTTAAATCAGAAATATTAATTCAAGTTTTATTTTTAAAATAAAGTTTAAATGTATTTCAGAATAAATTAAATAAACCTTAATTCTGATTATTTGTGTTTTCGATAAAATACATACGAAATTAAAGTTTATTTTATTTTAAGTTTATTTTTATTTTATTTCTGATTTAATTTTTAACTATTTCAGAATAAAATAAACTTTAATTCTGATTATTTGTGTTTTCGATAAAATACATACATAAATAAATAAAAATTAATAAAATACATAAATTTCTTCTTGCCTTAATTCTTTTTGTTTATTTTTTTTATTTTCTTTCATCTCCATAATTTATTTAAAAATATTCTCTTTTAGTAAATCCATTTAAGTGTGAGAAAAAGCCAAAAAAGACATTAATATCCTTAAAATGCTTTCTACAGTGGAGATGCTTTCATCACCCCCAAATTCCGTGAGAGTCAGATGTCGTCGCAGACTTTCATCTCTTCCATTAGCCACATGGCGGCTCAGTCGACACTTTAGTATTGGGTAGATTTAATGGAGGGAAAATTAAATTTTGAAGAAAAAAATATTTTTGTGTTCTCAAAAAAATTTTTTTATTTCAAAAAATTTCAAAAAAAAATTTTTCAAAAATTTCAAAAAAAAATTTTCAAAAATTTCAAAAAAAAATTTTCAAAATTCCCATTTCAGTGTTATAGAAAAGAACGGCAACGGTTTCCATTCCAGTCGTCATTTAATGGGTCAGAGAAGACTTGCTGGGGATTTGGCACTCGGATTGGCCCTTATAGGGATTTCATTAATGATTATTGCTCACGAATGTGCTAATTTAAATTTTAAAATTTTTGAAAAGACAGCTAAGATTGGTTTAATTATTAGTACTTTTGCTTTACTTTTGGCTACATTAAACTTTCATTGGATTGATATTAAGGCAGATAAATCAACTTAATTAATTATAAAATATAATTTTTAGACGTATATGTATCAGAATAGTATACCTAATTGGCAAACTGTGTTAACACAGCATGTTAAAATGAAAATAATTCTTGAGGTAGATTGAAGGAAATTTTCTAAATATATTTAATATATGAGTAAGCTTGATAGAGTTAGGATCTAGACAGGATCTCGAATAAATTTCTCGGCTTGATTCCCGTACAACCTCAGTCCGGTCTCTAATTAAGAGTAATAATTAGAGTTAACTCAGTTTATAGTCTGAAGGCTGTATAATCTACATGAATCCTCAGTCCTATCCAATTAATTAGAAGAATCCTTTCTGATATAAGAGAGATGTTGTTTTTATTACCCTCTTTCTAACAAAGTCAACAAATACGAATATTTTCCAGAAAAATTTAAAAATTAATTTAGAATAATCATATTACAATTAAATTTTACTTTTAATTTTTAATAATTTTTTTAATAAAAATTTCGAATATTTTGTCAGCTCATTGTTTGTTCAATTTGTCCATTGCCTGGTTTGGAATGGCCTACCATCGATGCTTTTTTGAGTTCATTAATGTTTTTAAGGCTTTATTGGTTAACTAGATGCTTTCATTTACATTCACGATTATCATATGATGTCGCTGCAAAGTCAATTGCTGGAATGAATAGAGTAAAGACTGACACAAAATTTATTCTGAAGAGAACACTTTATCTTTATCCAGGTACCTCGATATAAGATCTCACTATAAGACATTGAGCTTATAATAAGCATCGTGATAAAAATTGTGATCACTTAGGATTGCCACTTTTAGTGCCAAACAAAATTTCAAAAAATGTATCTTAGCTTGAGGTTTATCATTTATTGTGTATATCTTATAGCGAGTTCCTCCTGTATATTAATTTTAAACGAAGAAAAATGTATTAAATTTTAAGGGTTGGCACTAGCAATATTTGTTGTAAGTAGTCTATTTAAATTAAAAATATTTTTACCAATTTCAAAAATTTTGACAGCTAGTTTTCTGGCTAATTGGCGGATATATTCTTCGACTTTGTGAAGGGTAGGAACAAAGCAATTTTGCTTCGCTAATTTAAATTTAAATTTAAATTATTATTTAGTAATTTTGGAGATGAAAATTTGAGGAGTTATTATAATGCTTTATGGTTAATGTGTGTTACCTTTCTAACTATTGGATATGGTAACTCCTTAATAAATTTTTTAATTACCCCCTCAATATCCATCATAGGAGATGTTTATCCAATAACTGTTTGTGGAAGACTAATGGCTATTTTGACTGGGGTTATCGGTGTTTGTGTGGCCAGTATGATTGTTGCCGTTATTTCACAAAAGATCTCGTTAAGTCACGCGGAGGAGCGTGTACACAATTTTATGGCTAGGACTAAACATGCTAGAAGTGTAAGAAGTTTAAAAAATAAATTTTTAAAGATACGATAAATTTAGTTAAAAATAACCGCAGCACAAGTACTAAAAGAGTGTTGGTTTTTGTACAAAATTAAAAGTATGGCTGATCAAGTAATTGCATAAAATTTGTTTTTAAACAGATGCCCGGATAGTAGCCGTATCATAGACCAGGCTAGGGTTAATAATTGAAATTGCCTTAAAGTATCCTTTCTTCTTACTTCCCCTAGTATTACCTCTCCCATTAAGATTCCAGTTAAGTATGGATTAGAGTTTCACCTGAAGTTCCGGTTTCTGTTCCGTGAATCGGAACTCAAATTGGATCCGGTTCCAGTCAAAATTTTGGTTCCGTTGAAACACTAGTATGGATCCATTCTATCCATATTATAGTCGAAAAGGACTTTGAGACATCTTGTGTCTTGCCTTTATTTTGACCCAGAGATAATTTAGGTTCGGATCAATCTCACTTTCAGTTTGATTTACTTATCAATCATCCTCATAGTTGCAATTTAGGATAAAGTAATTCAACACCAAAGACGTTTAAGTGCCGCTATATGCACTTTGAGAAGGCTAAGGAAAGAACAACGAGTATTACAGGAGGAGAATGGAGTTTCTCTGGATGATGTAGCCAAAGTAATTTGAAATAAACTTGCCTAAATAATTTCAAAAATTCTCAAAGATAAGCCAAAATGCAACAGAAATGATTAGAGGAGTTGGACAATCCCAACAACGATTAACTGAACGAGTAAATGCTATGGAACTTCGTTTGGAACAGATACATAAGGGAATTGATGTATTAACTGAATTAATTATTAAAAGGAACGAAACAGCAAGTAATGAAACAAAAATAGAAAATAAAATAGAAAACGTGTAAAATTTTCTAAAATTTTCTATTTCTTCATATGATATATTTATTTATTACATGTATGTATAATTTATCAATTATTTGAAGGGAGCAAAAGATTAAAACAAAACTAGGTATGTTGATATAAATCAGATTTCGATGAGTTTAATGCATTCGACTAATCTCAAAGAGTTCTTTCGAATGATATATAATTTGCCATAAAATGTGAAAAATTTAAGGTATTCACGAAAAAATGGGTGGGAATAATCCAAATTATACCAAATAATTTTATATAGTTTATCAGAAAATTTTAAAAATATATCTCTGTGGATGGATTACATGGGATAGAGGACTATGGGATCCCTCTAAAACCACTTTATTATTTTATTAAAATGTTTTACGTGATTCAACTCACGAAACAATCAAAAAAACACAAAACGTTAAGTCGAATTTTTTTAATTGTGAAATTATAATAAAGATAAATAAGGATTTAATACAATAATTAATACAATAATTAATAATACAATAAATTACATTTATGTAAAATTATATATATGTAAAATATAAATATGTATGTCTGTAGATACAAGTGCAATATTTCATTAACTCATATGCGTAGGCTAAGCCAAATTGACTAATTTGGCTTATTCTATGCATTTTTGGGTTATTAATTTTTATTTTTGGCTTATTATTTCTAATTTACTTGTCAATTTTGGCTTGATTTATTTCATAAATGCCATGTTAACCCTGATGAGATGGGCAAAGCCATTTTATAATATAATATATGAGATAAGATGTTTATATATAGCCAATTAATTTTATATTTTTATTCATTTTTGGATTTTAATTAATTAATAAGTAATTTACCTCTATTGTATACACTACGCCGCATAATTGCATGAACACCTCTAAATCAACTTTTTACCGTATCTATGTAGCAGGCAAATAGAAATTTTTACCCTAAACATGTTTTAAAAACGGCTAACAACGCCTTAGAAAGCAAAATTGTAAAATTGTTTTCAGGAAAATTTTTCTAAAAATTAACATTTTTTGACCTCAACATAATTTACTGAATAAACACTTTGGGTTTAGGGAGTTCAAACGTTAGGAAAAATCTACAAATATCCAATAAAAATATTTTTAGCGTTTTTCCTCCAGCGTTTTCCGCTAAACATCAGCGCTTTATTAAAATACCTCACAAAGGAGGGTGCCTGAGGTGTCTGTGGGACTTCGAGCTGAAATTTGGCAGACAGATAGATCATACTGTACTTCTTGCGAAATTTTCACCATTTTCGCTGCGTGGTACCAGGGACCGAGTTATAAGCCCCCAAAGTTTTAGCATCCCTTGATTATAAACAATTTCTATTTAGACACAAATGTGTTCACCGGTGGTGTAGTGGTCTCTTCATAGAATTAAAATAAAGTTTTATTGTAATTTTATAGTTAAAAACTTGAATCATTCGAAATGACAAAATCCTTCAACCTTTTTCTTATTTTAACATTAGTACAAATTTTACCTTCAAATTCAAGTGGGGGTGCATCTTCAAGTTCAGGAAATGTCCAAAATCGAAAACTTCTTTTAAAATTGATTAGAGATTATGGCTATGAATCACTTGTTGGTGTTTACAAAAAGTATGAGAAATGTTTTAGAATGACGAAGGTTGTTAATCCACAAGAATATTTTATTGCTTTTGGACAGGTTTAGTTAATATAAAATTCTAATTTAATAGAAATTATAAATTGATATCACATAGATAGGATGCGAACGATTGTTATAACTTATATTTAGTGGAGCTTTTGTTATTCCTTCTGATATTCCCGACTTAAGGAAAAAAATATAAGGCCATTCGAGGGATTCAGAGGAGTTGTGTGTACATTATTAACAGTGATGCGGTGGTTCCTGAAGTGGATCCGGTAAAGGTCTGGAATCGGTTTGGAACAGGAACCGGCAAAGGTCTGGAACCGGTTTGAAGGCTTCGGCTTTAAAATTAGCTTTTCGGAGCTTTTGATTTTTAAATAAAATAAGCTTTAGTTTCGAAACATATCTGATTTGCAAAAATTAGAAAGAGAACTTTTATTTCAAATAATTTATTTATTTAAATTGCATTTAGGTTCATACGTTCCTTAGAGAATCATTGGAAAAACAAGTAGAGAACAATCAACTAGAAGCAAATAAACTAGACGAGACAATGCATCAAATTATTAATAGCGGATCAGCGATTCATATAATCAACGAATATTGTAAAAGCCAAATGACAGAAATTTTGATTGGAATTAAAAAAAATATCCGAGTATGTTCATTTACTTTTATTTCATCAAAATTATTTTTATAAAAATCAAAAATAATAAAAAAATTTTTGAAAAATTCAAAAGAATTTCTATTCGAGGATTCAAAATTTTTTGACTAAATACATATACATAGGGGTACTTTGTTCATAACCCACACTCCATCCCTATTTAAGTCTCAGATTAGTTTTCCTTTCTTATTGTCAATCATTTATTTCCGTTAAAAATTATAAGTAAAATGCAAGTTATTAGGAAGGAAAAATAGTAGATTAATTAATAATTTTCGGATAAAAATCTGACATAAATTTAACTTTTGGCTTTTTCGGTATAGGTCTTGCGGTTTATTTTTGAATAAAGAGATTTGTTTAATACATTAATATAAATAAATTTTGAATTTACCATTTATCTCATTCAAGAACAAAATGGCAAAGATTATATTTGACGAGGCGATAAAGAAAAATCAAACATTATGTTCAATCTGTCAGGAGGATTTTGAAATAGAAGATGATATACAAATTACTGAATGTGGACATTTCTTCCATCGAGGATGTATAGATACATGGTTTCGTTCTCGAGCTCCAAAACACAATTTATGTCCGAACTGTAATGCTAAACTGGAGATAATTATACATCCAGAGGTTGAAAAGATGGCTAAGGAAGTAGAAAGTACTGGTATTGGCGGCTTTTGGGAAACAAATATAAATTTAGACTAGATGTTATAGCGAAGGATGAAGTAGGTAAAGCAATAATTCAAAGATTTTTATACCGATTTTTTATTAGTACCAAGGGGTCGGTGGAGAAAAAATCAGGGAATTTTTCGTCTTAAAAGAAAATTCTAATAAAGTGTAAAAATCTTTGACTTTATTGCGGATAAAATGCGGACTTCTGCCGCCATAAATTTTAAAAGCAAAAAAAGGAAAAAAATCAACAAAAAATCAACAAAAATCAACAAAAAATCAACAAAAGTACAAAAAAAAAGAAAAAAATCAACAAAAGGACAAAAAAATGCAAAAAAATGTCAAAAAAACAAAAATATCTATCCTTTAAAATTCCATCTATCTATTTAAAATTATGCTTTCCTATTTATTTGTAAATTTTAAATATCAATCTTTTGTATAAAATATTTCCCGGGACAAACATTTATTTATCAAGTTCATATTTTATGTTCTCCACATTTAGATCCTCCTTTTTCCACATTAGATCCTCCTTTCATAATAAGTAGGGCTCGGATTTTTAGATTATAACCTATTTTTTCTGCAAAATAGTTATGATGAATTGAGCTCAAATCCGTTGGGTAATTTTCAATTTCGTTCCCCCCTCTTTTTTTCCTTCCTCAAAGTATTACACAATGGTCAGTCAATCTTAAGTTATAGAACTCGTCGAGCTGTGTCGAATGACACCAAAATCGAAAAAATCGGACTTGATTGGACCGAAATACAGACCCCGGAAAATTGAACAACCACAGGGGCGATTTTTTGAAATTAAAAAAATTTAAGCAAATGGTAGCTCATTCGAAAGAGCTCTTCGAGCTGAGTCGAAAAACATCAAAATCAACGTAATTGGACAAGATTTGGCAAAGTTACGACATTATTTAGACCTACCGGAGTCGATGATTTATGTCATATCTTTGTCAAATCAAGTCGGATCACGTCGATTTTAGTGTCATTCGACTCAGCTCGACGAGCTCTTTCGAACGAGCTATCATTTGTATACTTTTTCGTCCTTTTGGTTTTTCGCCTCCGTGGTTGTTCAATTTTCCGGGGTCTGTATTTCGGTCCAATCTAGTCCGATTTTTTCGATTTTGGTGTCATTCGACACAGCTCGACAAGTTCTATAACTTAAGATTGACTGACCATTGTGTAATACTTTGAGGAAGGAAAAAAAGAGGGGGGGAACGAAATTGAAAATTACCATCCGTTGTTATTTTTTAAAAATCTTTTGTTTACGCGGACTTTTTATCACCCATTGGGACCTATTTCGACGTTTTGAAACCTAAAATAGGTTGTAACCTATTTAGATTCCGAATTCCGACACAACTCTGATACAAACCGAAGTTTTTCGCCATATTCTGTTTTTAGAGCCGCAGAAAAAAATATTGAGAAATTCGCATTACTCTTAGTTTTTGACTAAATTTTTTTCTAGAATATTCTATTCATCGTTGAATATTTTCCACCAATTTCTTCTGAAAAAATTTTTACATCATTTTTATTCCAAAGGCAAGCAGCA
This sequence comes from Meloidogyne enterolobii, assembly GCA_963681835.1. Classification (NCBI taxonomy): domain Eukaryota; kingdom Metazoa; phylum Nematoda; class Chromadorea; order Rhabditida; family Meloidogynidae; genus Meloidogyne; species Meloidogyne enterolobii. The sequence continues at coordinate 325,096 of CAVMJV010000013.1, read as the reverse complement.
AGTAAATACATAAACGACGCCTTTTTTTAAAATACCCAGCCATATGGAATTGGTTAAAAAAATATTTATAAAATTTATTTTTATTAATATGCCGCATTTTTCCGCATTTTTATGCCGCATTTTTCTCATTTGCCGCATTTTTCTATATATGCCGCATTTTTCTCATTTCTCGTGTAATTATCATTCAAACTTCTAATTATTAAAAAATTTATTTTTTAGATTTGATTAATGTCGAAAATTCATAAAAATACAATAAACTATTATGGAAAGAGAATGAGAGACTCTAAAAAGATGATGAAAGACCCTTCTAAAAATGAAATAAATATCACCCCTAAAAAAGAAATATATCTTCCTGCTGAAGTAAAACTAGACATTCTTAAATTTCTAAACTTTAATCAACTATTATCTGTCCAACAAACAAATTATCACTTTTATTGTTTAATTAGACAAAATGTGAGAATATTAGCTTGCAGAGGAATAAATTCAATACATACTGTTATTAGGGTTCTTTTTTTTAAAATCCTAATAGAATTACATGTGTACAAATTTTAAAGGATCTTCATGAGCAAATTGAAAATACTATAGTAGATATAAAATTTGGAATTTTTAAATTTCCATTAGATGATCGACTTTTAAAAAAGGTTAATTGTTGATCTGTATAGATTTAAAAAAATTTTTTAAGTGGAAGTCTGCCGTAAATAGACAAATCCCAACTTTTTTAAATACATGCGATAATCCTCCAAGCAAAAAAATAATATGTTTAAGTGTGAATCTAGGACTTTTGGATGATTACAGAAAGCGGAGTAAAGGTTGTATCATATGCCTTAAAAATTTTTGAAGATTTTTGAAAAGCTAAAAATCTTTCTCTTTCTAGGCCAAAAAATCTAATTCTTTAAAAAATTTAAAACACGAATTTCGAAAGCATATCGAAACAGCTTTGTACATTCCAAATCAAAATTCTAAAATTTCAGATTATTTTTTGAAATTGCCTGTCCATCCAAAAAATATTAAAGAAATGAAGATTGTTCGTTGTTGGTTGGAAAAATTATTTCTTTGTTATTTTAATGATATAAGATTCGAAAAAGGTTTTTTCAATCCAGAAATGATTGAATTACTTTTTAAAAATGAAGAAAATATTCCTCTTCAATTTCGCTCAAAATATGCCTTATTAACCTATTGCAACCGTAATATCAACAATGTATTAAGATTTAGCCTGGACCATTTAATTATTAATCGCACCTTGAGAATAGATTTGGCATCATTCGGCAAAAAACAAATCTGCATTAATAACTTAATTAAATTGATATTTAATGGAGGCAGAAATATTAATAGTATTTGGATTCGAATTTTAATGGAATTACCATTGGGCGATTTTATTATAAAAGTAAGTTATTTTGAAAAATTATATTAATATACAGTATACAAGTTTTTAATATGGGGAGGGCATTGTATTAGCATAATACTGTAAATGGTTGAAAAAAATAGAAAATTAATCTGAGCTCAACTAAGGAGTGTGAGGTACACCGATTTACAATACATGTTCAATATCTTAAAAAGGCTCCTTTTTATCCTATTACACTAAGTCCTAAATAATATTTTTTATACGAATACCTAAAAACATTTTCAAACATTTAGCATATCGAAACAGCAAAAAATTGTTCATATATGATACCGCTTATCGATGTTGATCTTATCCCTAATCGTATCAATAATTTGATTCATATCGTTAAAGATAAAATAAAATACATTACAAACATTTATCATCCAAAAGTAATATTCAAAATTTTTGCCGATGATATTATTTTGAGAATCGAAAGAAAGTCTATCTCATAAATACCGTATCATTTATCATTTGTATATTTTAAATTTAACTGTTAAAATAAATTATTTTTGTTTGACAAAGTTTTTGACTGAAAACTCAATAGAAATTCTGAGTAAAATTTTTCCGTTTCAGACCGAACCGGAGAACAAGAGTACTTTGTATCCCTCACGGTTTTCGAAAACTTAGCCCGAAAATTCCTGCACACGATAGCTTGAAAAAACTGGGTATTGGGCCCGGAATATGAAGTTTGAATGAATGAATGCGCCCATATATTCAATCGGGTCAAATATCCTTTCCTGAATATTATTGATCTGTTTTAAGCAATTCAATGCCTTTTTATCGCATTCATTAAAACTCCTTCAGGTTGTCAAGAATCCTTTCAATTAACGAGTGCCTCCGTTTATGGGCTATCACCGTTTTCAATCACCGGTTTTAGATTTTCTCGTTAACTTGTCTCTCTCGCTCTAATTATAATTATATTATTGGCAAAAATTTTTGAATTTTTTTGCCAAAATTTAAATGTTTTTAGAAAATTTTAACAACCAAAAACCGAAAATTTGTGGAACTGAGTGATTTTATGAAAAATTCCCCCAAGATAAAATCGGTATTAGCCTAAAACTCAAAACCGAAAACAGAGTTTTTCGAATTTAGATTAACAACCCTAATAATACCTATCATCTCCTTTTATTCATTTTCGGAATCAATTGAAAAACTTTAAATAAACATAATTTTTTATCTCATAGTTAAGTATCTTACTTTGCCTCAACAAAGTTGAGAACTCGACAGACTTCCTAGTCAGATTCACCCCGCTGGGAATGAGGAACCATTTTTAATCACTCATTTATCCTCTTTCCGTTATCTAAATTAACAATTTTATCTTTTTCCCTTAATAAAGTGCAGTAAATAAATATTTTGTAATAAATGTTTGTTGGATATTTATTATTATTTCCGTCGGAAAAAATTATAGCGCAGCTGTGTCGCGTCGCTTTTGAAATTTTTTAATTCACATGTTTAGCAACTTTATTTATTTACAAAATTTTAAAATTAAATTTTGATTTCACAAGGGGGATTAATTCAACTTATTTAGTCTATTTTTTGCGTCTTTTGTTTTTTGCGAATTTTTTGGCCTAGTATTGCGGTTTTTTTCAAGTTTCTATTGCGCCTACCCCTAGTTCCTACAAAGTTAGCTTGCATCTCGTATTTTCAAACAAAGGAAAATTCACGATGAAGTTTCTATTGTCTAAATCAAATATATCGGGAATAACACGTTAAACATTCTCAGTCTTCTTAAACACCTTATATGATCCTGATAGTTTTAATAGTAGGGTTGTTTTCAATAATAGTAGAGTTGGATTTTTCGAACCGGGCCGACGTTCAAGTCATATTTTCGGGCCTCATCTTTACGAACCGGGGCCGTTCGCTTCTTTTTCGGGCCAAAATCCGAGGTTTCAAAGAGGAGTTCAGCTAAAGTGATTCGATGCCCGGTTCGATCTTTCGAACCGAACCGTGCCCCAAACCCTAAACAAGAGATTAAAGTTACTGTATCAATTCAAATTTCAGAAACACTATTAACTTCCCACTATTTAATTTACAGCCTTGTTGTCAAAAACATTGTTAGTTTTCATTAGACTATTATTAGACTCTTAATTCTCATTAGACTCTCAATTTGTCAATCACTTATAGGCAAGCGTTTAATCGAGTGAAGCATTGCCTTTATTTGCTTCCTCTCCATCTATCAATAACACGTGAAATTGATAAATTTTAAAATTTAGACAATGGGTAGGGGAGGATGTAAAGAGGATGCTTTAAAGACGATGCTTTAGAGAGGAGATGCTTTAGAGAGGAGATGCCTTAGAGAGGATGTCTTTACATTTAAAGAAATTTTTTTATTTATTATTCTTGTCTGGCATTTAATTTAAAATTTTTATTAAGAATTTATTAAATAAAAATTAAAAATTAGAGTTTAGGAACTTTTCTCTAAAGCAGGCGATAACTAAATTGAAGTAATAACAGACTGTGTTCATTCCAGGGATGGGCCTGGTTGAGAAAAAAGTCGAATCGGGTTTTCAAAATTTTCCTCGGATCAAAATAAAAGTCCGGGATTTGGGTAACCCATACCAACCTGAGTCCATTCCTGTTTGATAGACTTACTAAAATAAAAATAATTTTTTAGAGAAATGAATTTTATTTTGTTTCTTCAATTTATTCTTTTAAAAATTCTAATTTTTGATTTTGTAAATTGTGTGAAAGAAAATGGGAAAAATATTCAAAGAAAAAAACATGATACTAAAATTCATAAAGTTAAAGACGATAATGTATATTTACTCTACGGTTCTGAACGCGAAAAATATATGAAGCAGAATAATATTAACGGTAATTTGAATCAAATAAATGATTAATTGACACCTAGTGTCTTGCCGATCCGATTAACGAACTTATTGAAAACAAATTTATTTTTAAATCGGTTAGACCATGATCGAACAATAGTCCGGAGCTGTGATAACTATTTCTCCTTCAGATAATGCAAAAGGTTATATGACAAAAAAATATTTGGCTAGATCCGGATTTGACATATCCGCCCATATCCTTTTATCCGCGTATATCTCATAAATTTTGAATTTTTTCAAAAACACTGAAAAATGTCAAAATAGATTCAAAAAATATCATAAGAGACAAATAAATGGCTTTATTTTATAATTATTTTTAGGTTCGTCTATTAATTTGATTTTATTTAAGAAGGTCCAGCGATTGATCTTCTTACTCAGTTAAAGCATATGAAAGAAAAGGGAGTGAAAAATTTTAACGAAATTCCTTCAAACACTCAAGTTTATGATGCAGTTTCTCCGCCACAAAATTCTGGCCTTTACTCAAGCCCAGCATCGAGCAATAATCCCCAACAAAATTTGAGCAATCCACCCAACCAATTTACATATAATTTGAGTCATATCAACCATCCAAGTCATCAGCAAGGAAGCTCTGGATTTATAAATACCGGTATATTATAAAATAGATTTCCGTTCCTTTCCCTAGTGTGTAGGAAAAATTCTAAATTGACACTTCTTGAAAATATCCATAATGTTGGAATAAATCAACGATATCTCGCGTGGATCTCAAGTAAAAGGTCAGATGTGTCAGGTGTATAGGTCATGTTAAATGGTCAGATGGATGTCATGTGTAGATAGATTAAGCCACGATAAGTCACATGGATCTCAGGAGTGGAATAAGTCAGGCAGATGTCAGGTGGATAAGTTAAATCGATGTCAGGAGGTGAATAAGTCAGGTGATGTCAAATGGATAAGTCAGGAGGGATTAAACTTATGGATAGTTTATTTCACAAATAATTTTAGCTTTACTCAACACTATTGATGCCAATGAACATCAAAAATCACTCAAAAGTAAATCCGACATCTCAGGATTTGAAACACAGTTTAAAGGAAAATATTTGGGAAATAAATGGGAAAATAAATGGGACGCTAAATTAAAAGCTCTCAATGATTCTGAAGACGAACGAAAAAAAGCAATTGAGAAATATGTTAGTATTAAACTTATTGCGTACGGCTGGTCACAACAGGTCCACTGACAGTAAATTATGCTGGACAAATATTTTTCGCAGAGTTATATTCCGGTCAAAAGCCAAGCAGAGTTATGCTTGCATTTAAAATACTGTAGTAGTGCAGGACTTAATATTTTCGGATTCTAATTCAACTCAAATTAGAGGTCGGCAAAATCGCACTTTCGGGATCCCGCTTCGGGATTTTGGGTATGGATATGTCACCTTTATGGATATGTCACCCCCCCCCCTCCTATTTTGAGTCTCAGAGTTTTCCTTAAACGTAGAAAATGGTCAGAGATTATGTATTTTCTTCTCCATGTCAATCATTTTTCTTTCTTCTTCAATTATTTTGCTTGTTTATTTTGCCTTTTCACATATTTTGTACTTACATTTCACTCATTTCGTTTCTACATTTGCCACATTTCATTTATTTTGCTTGAAGAAAGAAAAATGATTGGCATGGAGAAGAAAATAATCTCTGACCATTTTCTTCGTTTAAGGAAAACTCTGAGACTCAAAATAGGAGGGGGGTGACATATCCATAAAGTACCGGATTTTGTTTTTTAACCGATGCCGGGACGGGATCCCGAGGGATAAATCCAGAAAAAATCCCGGATCCCGAATGATCCCGAAAATCAAAAAAATCCGGGATTTCGGGAGCGGGATCCCGGAAAATCCCGTCGGGATCCCGTCCCGCGCCGACCTCTAACTCAAATATCATATAGGCCGAAATATTCCTCGGAAGACATAAATGCCCATTAATGAAAACATAATACTTTGTAGGGTTGGACACAACCGGTTATTAACCAATACCCCCCGACAATAAATATAATATTCGGTTTTACATCTTGACTAACTCTAATAAATTATTCAAAGTCACAATACATCGGCAATGTTCATGACACTCTACTTGGTAATGACAACTATAATGACAATGTTTTTAACAATCCCCATCTTGATAAAATGCAAAAAAGTTTGGAAAATGTTGTATCAGGAAGTTCTCAACACCAAACTCCACCTGCACAGAATTTTAACAAAAATCACGAACACGCCTCCGAGATTGATGCTGATGATTACGTAGACTTGGGTTCTAATTCTGAAAACTAAGTTAGTTTGTTCGAATTTTCAGATATAATTGTAATAATTTTCGAATTAAGTGTTAAATTTAAACAATTTTTAAACCAAATTTGGAAGAGTGCTCGATAGTTGTTATATAGATAATCAAAATAAAAACGGGATATAAGGGGTTTACTTGTTCAACAACCCCCCCCCCCCCCCCATAATTCCTGTTGGATAATTTTACCCTTAAAAATTATGTGTTTCTTAATTACGGTCTTGTAGCTTTTCGATATGAAAAATTTTTCAAAAATTTTTTTCCATTTTTCAACTTACTCGAACTAAACAATTTATTAGTAAATTAATTTTTAGACTAACATACTGCAACGCATGATTGACTGAACGGGGTTGGACTGATCGAATGTACATATTAGAGTATGCAAAAATGTTTTATTATACAGATACGTCCACTTTTCCGCCCCCTTTTTTTGCCAAAAATATTTTTCATGAATAAGTTTTACTTTGCCATAAATTGTTAAAATTCATCCAATCCTACTTTTATTGTGCCGATCAACTCGTCTCTATGAGTTCATGAACAAATCCATGCTCATGAACAAGCTCATGAACAAAATAATTTTTGATCATTTTTGCCGTCATTTCTAATCGGCTAGAAGAGCTTATTCGAATAAACATCTGAATAAGCTCCAATGTTTATATCATTCAGACAAATAGCCTTAGTAAAGCAGCTGGGCTATAGCTATCTCTTTCTTTTAGCTAGTGCAAAAGTTTATTCGGCAGCTGGGTGCGCACCAGGATCTTCCGTAGACCGGACTTAGACATTACACCACGCCGCCTAATGCACAGCCTTAGGAAGTAAATAGCTATATGCCTTACACCTCTGAATCAAACAATTTTTCTTATCCAAAAGGATTTGCCGGGCCTTTAAGAGAAACTATTTAAATAAATTTATGCTTTAAAGCCAAGTTAGGTACCATAAATTTTATTAGTGTGTGAATATATTATAAAAGATTTATCAATTTTTGTTGAGTTTGAAGCGAGATATAGCCAAAAAAGGGCGGAAAAGTTGCCGCATCCTGTATAAATCAAAGTAAAAATGTCAAAAGCCTTTTTATGACAATCCGCGCAGATTAATGCGGATTGTATTCAACATATTATCAGTAAATTATTTTTTATTTCATGTATTTCATATTTTGCAGTAAAAAATTTGAAAGTCATTCTATGAAGAAAGTATAGGCTTAAAAATATTTTTATAACGGAGTTTGCATTGAAATTTCATACAATATTTTATTCTTTATTTAAAATTAAATGAGACACACGAGTTTTTTTTCAAAAATTTCGGTTTTCAAACCGGTCTTTTCTAATACTAATTTAAATCATTAACCATCATTTGCAAGAATTATAAACAGAGAGTTTTTAGGGTTTCCCAAATTTTTTTTCGAACTAGTAATGAATGATAACCACAAAAAACAGTTTCAGTGTTAACTATTTCAGGCCTAAAAATTTGAAAAAAACGGGTAGAAGGGCCGAAAGACAATAAAGATTTACCTAATGAGAGAGAGTTCCCCTTGAAGACACTCAAACTCTGCGATGAAATCAGCACTCAAACGGCTATTATTTATTGGCACTGAAACTACTGCAAATAAAGTACAAAGAGTTTAATGTATAACGTCTCTCTTCACTTAGCACACTATTTTTCAATCGCTTAATTTTCCATTTAACTCGCCGTGCTACCCGTCCTTTCCATAGTTTCCTCATTTTATTTTTCTAATTTTATCTTTCTAATTTTCAGTAATTAAATCCCACAAACACTAAAAATAATGCCTCAAAATGAAGAATGTTTATCACAAAATGATGACTTGACGGCCGAAAATTTAAAAAATTCTGGAAATGTACTTTTCAGTTTGGACAAGTTTTCTGAGTCTGTTGATTGTTACAGTCAAGCAACTTTTTTGAAGAATAGAGCGATGGCCAGCTTTAAATTGGAAGACTTTGAAGGAGCTGAAAGTGATTGTGTTGAATGTTAGGTTTTTTTTAATTTTTAATTTTAAAAGGTTTGCGAAAAGAATTCTGGGGGGGTTATTTGAGTTACACCTGGCTATTTTAGGTTAAATAAGTCATTGGATCTTTATTTTTAATTTTGTATCCTGAAAAGTTGTGGGATCCGCTTATTTAGATTAATTAATTTTCTAAAATTTGGTGACTTGGATAAATCTGCAAGTTTTGTCCGCAATTTAAATCTACCAATTTTTCATTTTTGTGGGACATATGCTCATTAGAATCATTTTTTAACTGGGAGATTGTACTAACAATAAGTAGGAAAGAGATAGAGCTCTGGGCAGACATAGATCCTTCGACCTCTTGGCATTTTATTCCAATTTTAAAATTTGTGGACTAAACTTGCGGACTTTTTTAAATTCTTTAATATCTTTCCCATTAAAATTTTTTCAGATTAGAACACTTTTTAACGAAGAAAAGCGTCGTTCTACTTCACTCGGTCAAAAGCCTTCCCTAACTTTTGCAGTTTTTCGATTTATTTTTTGGCTTGTGCTGTTTTGCTTTTTTGTTTGGTATTTGGATTTATTGGGCCGGCATGTTTAGAGGTTTATTACGTTTTTTGAAAAAACCTCCAAGATTGTTGGACGTTTAGAATGACCTTGATCCCCATTACAAGATACAAACATTAAAAACTTTAAGAATAAAAACTTTAGCGTTTATGAGACGTATAAATTCCAAAACTCGATAACCACATCCTCGTCGTTATCAAAAAAATTTTTTCATTTAAGATGTCCAGACTTGGTTAAAACTCCATTAATGTTACTAGTTCAGTTGCCCTTTGTTCTCAAAATCCTTCAATACTTCCAACAATTCGTGAAAATATTATTTTTGGTGGTGGTGGTAGTCATTCTTCACAAATGAATAGTCAACGTTATTACAAAGCTATAAGTTGTCACAGCTACAAAAAGATTTGGAATTTTTGGCAACAAAAACACGTTTACTTGTAGCTGATAATTCAGAGGTTTTTTAAATTTTAAATCGAAAATAAATTTGCGGATTTTAAGAAAATGTCCGCAGTTTTTTGAGGACTTTTGAACAAAGTCCTCGAATTATTTGCTGATTTTTGAAAGAAATGTCGGCAAATGTTTTGCGAATTTTGAAAAAAATTGTCTACCAAATTTGCGGACAATTTCACTTTTAAATTTTTTAGTTTCTTTCTCAATGTGATCGTGTCTTTTAATGGGTTCTGGCCAAATTCGTGAAATCGATTTTAAAAAGGATGGATCTGAAATTTTTTTCCAACAATTTTTCGAAGAATGAAGGGTTATTTTCTAATCGAATTTTTTAAAATTTAATTTATAGCTTCTCAAACGAATATGTTACAAAAAGAAACAAGTCAATCAAGGAGGAAGAAAATAAAGAAGATTATGAGGACGAAGAAAGTAAAGAAGCTTTGGGTCTTAAACCAATCTCTAAAGATGAATATATGTTTGTTTTTAATTTATAATTTTTAAAGGAAATGTCATTTGTCAATGTTCTTGGTACCATTGGATAGAGAATTAAATTTACTACAACATTCAAAAAATTCGAAATTATCGACTGCATGGTAAAAAAGTTGTGATCGATAGTTATCAAAATCAACATTCTTTGAAAAATTTTGTGTTTTGGAACGTAACATTTTTTAATATATGAATCTAAAATTTTAATGTTTCTGTGATTAGTAGTAAATTTAATTCTCTATCCAGGTACAGAGATTCTTGATTTTGACAATTCAGGCGCAATCCTAGTTCGATTGAATTTTGGGTACTTTATTGATATCCCACCCTTATTTGAGTCTCAGATTAATTTTACTTTTCTATTGTCAATCTTTCTTTTTCTAACAAGTAGATGGCAAGTCAGAAGGCATTGGAATTTAAGAACCAAGGCACTCAGATTTCTTTTTTAATCAAATTTGTATTCTGATTAATTAAACATTAATTTATTTATTTTCCTTTTAGTTTAGATTTAATTTTGCTATTTCATTAAAGTTTAAAGCTTCGACTATATTGTTTATTCATAGGTTTTTAAATCAACAATTATGAATGATTGTCAATTTGGGAAAAGTTTAGAATTTAATTCGTTGTTATGTATTTTCACCCTATTAAGCATCTTGGCCAATTTTAATGTTTTTATTTTTTTCTGGGTTAATTTTGGATTTTACTAATTTTCTTGTTTTTATTTTTTGGGTTCTAACTGCTCCTTCTTCATTCTTTATTTTCAAGTTAAAACCTTTTCTGACATAACTGATTTCATTAAAATTTGTTAATGAACATCGGTCACTTACATGGAATAACTGTATGACGTTTCACCCAATACAATAAATAACATCATTCATAATTGATGTTTAGGAAATTTTGAGTAAAGAATATCTTACCATATTTAAATTAAATGAAATAAATTAATTTAAATCTAAATCAAAAGAGAAAATAAATTAATGGATGCTTAATGGATTTCAGACAAATTTTAACATTCTCGAGTTTAAATCTATTCGGCTTTCCTTCTCCTAATTTCTTTATCTTATCAAAATTCCTGAGGGCTGAATTTACTCTGATTTTAATTCTATTTATTTTATGATGTTTTGTCATTCTTTCAATTTTATCTTTTAATTTTTTTATCAATTTTTAATTTAAATTCATTTGTTTAAATCCCAAGATGGCTTTTCGAGTTATTAAGCGCTTTCCAAATATCCAAGAATTTGAAAAGTGGAAGAAAGAAGAAGAATTTGACAAAAATTGGGCTCCAAAAGATCCAGAAGCTAAAAGTCGACATGGTGTCGACTATTTTTTTGATGCCCTGTCAGTTTTTTAACCTAATTTGAAATTTTGGCGTTTTTAGACATTTTGGGTTTTTACTTTTGGGTTCTCGAGACTTTTTTTTAATTTTGGGGTTACTTCCTTTTTTCCAAGTTGCCTTTTTTCCAAAATTAATTTAAAAATCCATCATTAAATTCTATACAAGATACTTATATTTATTTTAGGCTGAGGGTTGTTTGGCCGAACGGAAAGTTGTGTATTCCGAAATTTGGAAAGTTACAGTTTTTGAGGCAGGTGAACATAGCATCCTGTGGCTGAAAAACATGTTTACAAATTGGTTAATCGTCAATCGGGCAATAATTGAAATGTATTGTTAAAAATTCATTTAGATTCGTTATGGTTTAATAATGATGCGTGAAGTTGAATGAATCAATCAAGTTATATCGAAAGTTAAACAATTAAAAAGAAATAAATTTAAACTCAAATCATAGAACAAGAACTTTTTTCTGATTCATTTAACTTCACGCATCATTATTAAACCATAACGAATCTAAATGAATTTTTAACAATACATTTCAATTATTGCCCGATTGACGATTAACCAATTTGTAAACATGTTTTTCAGCCACAGGATGCTATGTTCACCTGCCTCAAAAACTGTAACTTTCCAAATTTCGGAATACACAACTTTCCGTTCGGCCAAACAACCCTCAGCCTAAAATAAATATAAGTATCTTGTATAGAATTTAATGATGGATTTTTAAATTAATTTTGGAAAAAAGGCAACTTGGAAAAAAGGAAGTAACCCCAAAATTTAAAAAAAAGTCTTGAGAACCCAAAAGTAAAAACCCAAAATGTCTAAAAACGCCAAAATTTCAAATTAGGTTAAAAAACTGACAGGGCATCGAAAAAAATAGTCGACACCATGTCGACTTTTAGCTTCTGGATCTTTTGGAGCCCAATTTTTGTCAAATTCTTCTTCTTTCTTCCACTTTTCAAATTCTTGGATATTTGGAAAGCGTTTAATAACTCGAAAAGCCATCTTGGGATTTAAAAAACTGAATCTAAATTTAAAAATTGATAAAAAAATTAAAAGATAAAATTGAAAAAAAACAAAACATCATAAAATAAATAGAATTAAAATCTAAGTTAATTCAGCCCTCGAGAATTTTGATAAGCTAAAGAAATTAGGAGAAGGAAAGCCGAATAGATTTAAAACGAAAATTTTAAAATTTGTCTGTAATCCATTATGCATCCATTAATTTATTTTCTCTTTTAATTTAGATTTAAATTAATTTATTTCATTTAATTTTAAATACGGTATGATATTGTTTACTCAAAATTTCCCAAACATCAATTATGAACGATGCTGTATTTGGGGAAGCATCATACTGTTATTCTATGTAAGTGACCGATGTTCATTAACAACTTTTTAATGAAATCGGTTATGCCAGAAAGGTTTTAACTTGAAGATAAAGAATGAAGAAAAGAGCAGTAGGAACCAAAAAATAAAAACAAAAAATTGGACAAGAAGCTTAATAGTGTGAAAATACATAATAACGAAGTAAATTATAAACTTTCGCAAATTAATAATCAACCATTATTGTTGATTTAAGAACCTTTGAATATACAATATTATTGAAGCTTTAAAGTTAATGAAATGGCAAAATCATGTCTAAATCAAAAGGGAAAATACATAAATTTATGTTTAATTAATCAGAATACAAGTAATTAAAAATGAAATTTGAGTGCCTTTTTCTTAAATCCCAAGTATTGGATTTATAAAATTTATTCTTGTGAAGTTTCTTGTGACTACGATTCCGCCTGATTTTTTTTAAATTCTAAAAATTTTTTTGTATATCTTATAGAATCTTACTATTATGTAGTAAAAAAAATGTGCTGAGTCTTCTAAAAAATGTGCTGAGTCGACGGTAACACTCTTTTTTCCGGAAATATTAAAACCTCAAAAATCAGTTCAAATATGTTCTCGATGATTGTTGTTTCTTTAATATTTGTTTAAAAACTGCATTAAACTTTGTCTTTCGATTATTGATACATAATATCCTTATCTATATTCTACCAAAATTTGAAACAGATCCATTTAATATTTGGTAGGATATTGATAAAAACTAGGTGTTACAGAGTGTAAGGAAATGAATAATAACAAAAAAGAACATGAAAAATTACTTATGCAAAAAAGAGGTAAAGTCTGTCTATCTTGAACTTTTTATGATGAGACATTAAAAGATTATTTTGACAAAATTTTTGAATTTAATATCTAAAATTCATTAATAATTTGTAATATTTTTAATTATTTGATTAGAATTTCTATTATGTATTTCCCATAATTTTGATTATCCACTATTGTGAAAAATTAAGGAAAAATAATAATGCACCATAGTTTATGTACATGAATATAATATGCTTAACATAAATTTAATGTTGCTAGACTCAAATAGTGTTTCGTTGAATTCTAATTTGCTTTCTTTATTTTTTGTTGTCTTTTGTAACAAGTATCACAAATATAGTGCCCAGGATTTGAATGACGGTACCAATTTGATGTTTTTGTTACACCGCAAATACGACAATTTCGATCAGTTGTTATTCGCTAAAATATTTATTAAATATTACTTATGTATGTAAATCATATTTAACCCTATAAATGTTCTTTTCTCTTAGAATGCTACTGTTTAAAGTTTTCAATTGTCATGGTACCAGAAAAAGTATATTGTGAAAATGTTTTGGTCAGAAAGTCTGACCATTATATACACTGAGACACAATATATATGTATGTAGGGTGTATAAACATAAAGTACCAAAGTTTATATATAATTTGTTTTCGAGAATGATTTATCAAAAAATCTTCCCAATTGTTGATATAGATAACCTTTGTAGTCTTAAACCATAATTTATTTGATCTAAACTTTCCATATTTGTATTTATATACGCCACATGGTTTGCACAAGTAATGTTCTTTTAGCACACTATACCATTTTTTGCTTTGTTTTGATTGACAATTGAAACAATTCTGTTTATTTACCTCAATTATTCCACCTATATTTATCAAGGAAATTTTTTTAGTCAATTGAAAAGATAGACAAAATTAAAAATATATTTACTGATTTTATCGCCAATAAAAATTGTTCTGTTTATTAATTCTTCCGTAAATTCAACATTTTGTTTTTCTAACAATTCAATTTTATATCCAATTAAATTAATTTCCGTCCAATAACTTGACAAAATTTTGTTTTTATAAGATTCTATATTTTCTTTTAATAATTCTTTTTTATTTATTTTGATATTTTTTAAGGTTTCTTCTAATATAGAAGTTTCATAATAATTATTATTTACTTTTAAATAATAATTTCGGCAAATCTTTAAATTTTTGTATTATTGAAGGCTTAAATTTCGAATAATCAAATATAAAATACTTGTTTTCCCAAGTTAGGCAAAAATTTCTTAACAATTTCATTATTGGCAATTTCAATCAAAATTCTCATTTTTAATTGAGAGCTAAATTTAGCTCTCCGACTTAGTTTAACAATAAAGACTTTTTTAACAGGGTTCACTTCAATCCTACGAAACGATTCAGTAGTCTTGTAAAGATAATCAACTATTCTCGTTTTTGAATTTACATTCATTATCAATACAAAACGTTCCTTTATTTGAATATTTTTTAAATAAATAAATTCTCTTTTTTCTTCCCAATCATTTTTGATTTTTAATCCAACCTCAGCCATTTTACCGTTGATTTGGATATTCAACAGAACAACAAAATATGAGAGAAGAAGAATAATAAATTTTTTCATTTTAAATTTTAATATTAAAACTATTTTATAAAATACAAATAAAAGATTTTCCTATTTAAAATAACTGATATTAAGTAGATATCTTTTTATAACTACCCCTCTATTTTGTTATTATTTTAAAATTTGGCCTATATCTCAAAATGGATATTTGCACTTTTTGTTAGTTACCACATCATAATTATTCAAAAAAGCATTAAAATATTTTGAAATTTACTCAGTCATATTTTTATATTTATTTGGTAAATGACTTATTGTTAGGCTATATTAAAAAATAAAAATTTCCATTTTTTGTCAATTGAACCAATAGTATTTTGAACCGAGTCATAAGATCTGTCCTTATACAACGGGTATGTCAGTTTGCACCTTATTAGTCTTACTGTATGTTCTATTTTTTATTTGAGTTTATATCTTAAAACTTTTCATGTAAAGCTTCTTTGTGGCCTTTCTAATTGCATATTAAGATATCCTAATTTAACGATAAAAGATTTTCATTTCTAATAAATAATTTGTTACAACTTTAATCTCCCTTAATTTCGGTGTTTATGAATGATATTACGGCCTATCAATCATTTGATATCGCAACAAATTGATTTTGTCTTTTTCGCGGTTTTCTTGCATTTGTTATAAAAAGGAGGATATTTACTTTTGGTCTTAGGAAATTCCCATAATTTTTGCCTACGGCACTAAAAGAATGGATGAATTATGCTTTTAGCATCGAAAAATAGTCATTTATTGCTCTCATTTTCTTGTTCCTTACATGTTTTAAAAATTTTTCATTTGGTATAAATTTTGCAAAGTTCTTTTATGTTAGCTAATTATAAGTATACAGTGATGCAATAAAATTTATTTCAAGCACTAATATGAGATCTCATGCTATCCTAATAATGAATATACCAAATAAGAACAATTTTAGCAAAACAATTCTAAAAAAAATTAAAAATTTTTATAATTGCTTCTTTGTGATTATTTTTTAAGTTAATAACTCAAATAGACTAAATATTAAGGATTAGCTTGAAATAGTATTATGAAAAAAGCGTGGTAATAAATTGGATAAAGGGCAATTAGTTGAGCCAAAGGCTTAATTAGACGAGAATATGCGTGAGACAAGCATGCGAAAAAGCCGAGGCGTCAATGAACTTTCCTAATTTTTTTAAATATTAAAGCAAAATAGATTTTAAAATTAATTTCATAGTCAAAAGTTCTTTTATGTTAGCAGTTGAAGAAGGATTAATATAAGTCTTTCCCCCAGAATTTTAAAAATTTTATAGGTATTAATAAAAGACTAAAATTGCTCTATTCATGCAGACTGCTTTATATCATGCAGACTATTTGCTTAAGTTTTTTGTATTTTTCTTTCATAGAATATTACATAATTACATTTTTATATTTGCACTTTAGTAGTCAAATGCCTTTGACGATAGAATTACTCAATAGATCGGTTTAGCTCATTAGCTGGGATACATGTATACATTTCCCAATTATTTACTTTGAAAAAATATTTTAATAATTTCATAAATATAGTTTAAACCAGGGTTCGGATCGAGAAAATATTAAGTGTAAGTACAAAAAGTTCAATTTGGAAGTACATAGGGGGAAAAATTTTCAAAATATAAGTACGCTACAAAAAAATTTTTCAAGACTTTTTTTGGCGCCGCTGGCTCCAAATAGTAGTCTTCCATTTATTGCGCCGCAGGCGAAAATTTTGAGAATTTTAAGGTTAAATTTAATTTTTTAACCAAGAAGTCTATTTGTAAGTACATACTTACAAATAAGTACATTTTTAATTTTGGAAGTACAAGGGTCGATTTGTAAGTACTGTACTTCCAAAATGAGTACGAATCCGAACCCTGGTTTAAACCTCATTTAAACAACAGGTAATGGAAACCTGCCAAAAACATTAATTATAAAAATTTAACAAATTTACCTTTCATTATTTTATAGTTTAATATTAAAATATAATTATTAAAATAAAATCTGATTTGATTGTAAAAATTTATGACTATTTATTTTAACCTTCCATATAAGGCATACAAGGAAACCCGTCTCGATGAGCTCTTTCGAATGAGCTATTATTTTTTATATTCAAATTTTGCATTTCCTAAAAATCTAACCGTACTAATAACTACCAAGGCACAGAAAACAGAGCTTCCTATTAAATCTCTAAAGTCGCTGTAACATTAATTTTTATAATTAATCTTTAGTTTACATTAAATTAAGAAATTTGATTAACGAATAACTATATTTTTAATATTAAAATAAAGTTAGTATTGATTCAAATTAATAAACTCATTACATATTTTATTTAATCCATCAATGTTTACTTTTGTGGTTAAGTTGGTAGTGTTCTTGACTTATATATTTGAGCCTTCTCAATGAGGAGCATCATACCACTTTTGACTAATTGCTGATATAAATTACTGTATTAGCTCTATCTGAGAGAAGGCTTTTTTGTAATTTTTTAAACTCAAAAAAGTTAATCTCTTATATTTGGGTTTAGAAATAAAAATAGAGGGTATGTCTCAAGATCACTCTAGTTGAATCATACCAGCACGGCTAGAGGATCTTACCAGCACGGCTAGACCTCTTTCTGATTTAACCCAAGATTCCACCTTAGCCTACAGAGACAATCAGGGCTGCACGCAACTCGCAATTAGTTTTTAAAAATCCGCAAACGCAATCCGCAATTTCGTGCAACTGACGCCAATGTTTATTCTATAATTTGGATAAACTGTTGGGATATCTAGGAGAGATAATAAACATATACTCTCATATATTTTTCAATTTATTTTAGTCTTTAAGCTTAAATACAAATTAAAAATTAAATCAGTAATATGTCTATTTACACAAATCAAAATAAATAAATAAATATAGTAAATCTTTCTTCAAAAAAAAATATTTTTTAAGTGATGAGCATCTTTTTTTATTTTCCTTTAAAACATCTGGGCATTTATATATCTGTTGTTTTATTTTTTAAAATATTTTTAAAGCTTCTAAACTTCTACTTTCAATAAAGTTGTAGTTTCATAAGGAGGTGGGGGTTGCTGTTGAATTAATTTTTCTTCCTTTTTCTTTTTATTTTCTTCCTCAATTTCATCCTCTTCCTTCTGCCACCATTCAATATAATCAAAAAATGAGTGGAACGAATCTATTGCCAATAAGAAGGAACCATTCTCGATTTTTTGTATAATTCCTCGAAATCTTGGAGAAACGTATTCCCATTTTGGAGAATTGTTTTCTGTTGATTTTGAAGTATTGGTTTGTGTTGTTGTTCTAGACCAAGGATTTCTAATTTTTATTAAATAATTGTTTCTCCTTCGATCCTTAAAATTTTGAGATTATTTTAAAAATAGGCGTAGGAATTGATATTAAGAGGATCGGGATCTGTTTCATCTCCTGGACGGATATTGGACATCTTTCAGGGAAAATTGAAAATGGAATTCTCTATCATTCATGTCCCCTCGGTTTTCTTCAATTTTCTGCTCCACTTTTCCCTAACAATGTTTATTAAAATCTCGATATGTATCTGCAGATTAGGAAGAAACCTTTATTATACCCAGATTTCATTCTTAAAGAGAGCCTATAAGGAGACGAACCATAGTGTTCAGTTTTTTCCTCCACAATGATACCGGAACAGTTTTTGGAATTTTCGTTACCGGTAATATTGGTACAGAAAAAATCCATTTGTCTAGAGAGAGAGTTGAGACTAGCCTAAACCTTATATTAAAAATCAACTACATACTTCAATAAAGTCAAGAATTGTGAATGAACGCATGGCTAAAACTCCTCTTCCTGTATGGCCCTTCTTTTTTCAATAAATCCATTCTATACAAAAAATACAAAATTTTATTTCAAAAAAAAACTTTAAATTACCGTTACTGTACAACAAAATCTACACAATCTAATGTCTGTTATTCTTGTAGAAAATAGGCGAATTAATTGAGATCGAGTAATATCTCTTAACATGTATAATCTTATAGTGCCTGGGCCAGTTAGAATCCTCAAGGCTCGATAGAAATGATTTGTATTTTCTAATGCTGCATAAGAACCATATAATCTTTAAAAAATAAAATTTTAAATAGTCAGATTTGTGGACAGATTTTGCGGAAACTAATTAATTTAAAAAATAAGTTTGCGACTTTTGAGGATACGAATATTAAGGATAATTTGGGGTAACCTAATCATAAGATTTATGCTTGATATCCTCAAAAACATGGTCCTCAAAAATGTCGGGTAGCATTTTAAAATAAGGCTGAATCCAGCTATAATCGTATATCAAGGAATGGATTAAGAGGAATATAAGCGTTATAGCTTTATATCCCGTTAAATTTCTTAGGAAAACATCCGATAGGGAATGTACGGTTAGTTCGCTGAAGCCTAAAATACCAAAAAGAAAAGCAAGTTTCCGGATAGCAGTTACACCCGCAAACATGACCCTAATCCGAACGGTTTTCTGGATTGATACAGCCCTAAAAACTGACATTTTACAAATACCTATTTCAGAAGTTTTTATATTTTTAAAAATTTCTTTTGGAAATTTCTAAGTAAAACCCGCAAGAATCAGGTGTGTTATTATTTTAATATTCGAAAGGAGGCCCATAATTAATTAAATTTACTTTGCAAATGCTTTTTCTAATAAAGCAGCCCAAAATGATAATCCATCAGATGAATGCATAAATAAAAGTTGACCATTTTTTGTAGGTAAAAGATCATCAACGATGACTTCCCTTGTTGTTTCTTTGATAGTAAAATTGAAGGCAAATTTTCCTAAAAAATAATTAGAGAATATTTTTCTATTAAAAATTTTCCAAAAATGTTCTTCAAAGAAATCAAATTTTAATTTTTTATAAATTTTGGGACCGTGAATGTCCCCCTTAACAGATAAAATTATACTAGGAAATTGTCTTGACTTAGACATGAAAAATCACTGATTAAAGTTGCCATAGACAATTTTTGATATAACAGAAGTTTCCGTTTATTTTTCACTCACTAGCGAGGGGTATTTAAAAGAGGTCATACTGTAATTCGATAAATGAGAGAATTTACAGCCCCTATAGTTATTTTGAACTTACACCAAGAATGACCAATCACTTAGTCTCTAAAGGATTGAAAAATATTTTTGTTGCCTTTGTCGGATATTGCCTCAGGCATTAATAAATTTTTAAATTGCCTGAGGCAATATTTTACCAAAAATTTTTTAAATAATTTAATGTCGAAAACCTGTATAATTTTCATCATTTAATTTATTATTTAAAGTAGGGTCAATAACTGCATTAAAATGTTCTTCTGATTGAATCAGCGCTAAAAGCGCGGCCGCCAACCAACAATCGCGTAATTGGCCTTGGACTATATCTTTTAATTGGAAGGCTGAATTGTCTGTCTGGTTACGAATAAAACAGGCATTACTATTAATTTCCTTTAAAAAATTGTATTTTTTGAAATTTTAAAGGTAAAATTAATTATTTACCCAAGGACGTTTCCATATTATTCCTTTAGGAGAGGGTAGATCAGACTCCCTCTCCTCGCAATATATGCTCTGCCAGATTGCAGGAAATTCTATTTTTTAAAGAAAGAAAATTTGATTTTTAATTGAATGTTGAAAAATATTTTTAATTTTTAAAAATGGAAAAATGAAAATCCGCAAATATTTTGCGGACATTATTTGCGGACTTTTTCTCCAATAAATAAATTTTCCTCTAATAATTATTGAGATGTCAAAATATTTTAGAAATTATAAGATTTTTTTAATGGAACAATCCGGAAAAATAAAAAAATCCTCAAAATTTGACAAAATTCGAAAATTAAAAATACTCCAAAAAAGATACGGAACGGAAAAATCAGCACAATTTTAAAAAATCCGCAAAAATTAAAAAGTACGCAAAATACAAAAGAAATTTGCAAAAACAAATAAAAAATATTTTCAAAAATTAAATTAAGAAATAAATAAATTTTTAAAAAATTATTTAGATTTACCTGGATCTTCAAAAAGCATTTGCTGTTTAGATTGAGTATCCGGGTTCATTTTTGTTACTAAACAGAAAATTCTTTTCAAAATAATTTTTTCAAAATAATTTTTTTATTAATTTTTAAGAGTTAAAAAACTTTTTTTATAATGAAATAAATATTACAAAATCCAATAAATAAATTACAAAATTTATACTTTTCCCCCCAAATTTATTTATTTGCTTATTCATTAGCTCCCCCCCCCCCCCCTAAAGATGATTACTCACCTTTATGTTGTTCAATTAAATTTTCTTTCGCCGTGCTAGGCATTTTATTATTAAAATTATTATTATTATTGACTTTATTTGTAGTTTTATTAAATGTAGTAGCTATAACTGTTCCCCAACTTTTTTGTGTTTGTATTAAGCCTTTATTTGTTCGCCTCGAAAATAGGCGGTGGTAGGAAGCAAAAAAGAGAAAAATCAAAGAAACGACAACAATGTCCAAAAGGAGCGCAATCATAATATTTTTATTTTATATTTTGCCCCGTCTATAAAAATTTTTGAGGGAGCTTATTTCGTAAAAGATGAAAAATGTGTATGTGAGGAAATGTTAAAAGAGGGAGGGAGGGAGAGGTTATTGTTGGGGTGACTCAACTTGGAAAAAAAAAATATAGAAAAATATATAATTTATGTGAAAAAATGTGTGGGGGAGAGGAATGAGGGAGGAACTGAGAATGAGGGAGAACTTGAGGGAATATTATGAGGGGAATTGAGGGAGAGAACTGGGGGAGGGCGAGGAATTGAGGAGGGAGAACTGAGGAAAATAAGGGGGAACTGGGGAGAACTGTGGGGAAACTGAGGGAGGACTTGAGGAAAATAAGGGGAACTGGGGGGAACTGGGGGAGGAACTGGGAGAATTGAGAGAGAAACTGAGAGGAATTGAAGAAAATAACTGAGGAACCAAGGAAATTTTTTTCTGTTTTTTAGTAACGCCGTCAATGTGGCTTTTTACCTTATTTTTTTACAATTTTTGAGGGAAGGGAAGAATTTGAAGAGGAAGAAAGGAAGATGAATTTAATGCAAAGGTAGGGAAAATAGTTGAATAAGATGAATAAAATAAGACGCCAAAGCAGCAGGAGGCATTTCTCTCAACCCCAAAAACTATTTTTGCTAATAGAAATATAGGGGGTTAGAACGGCAAGAGAAAAAATTTTTTGAAAAAATAATATATTGGAATTAGCTTGGAAAAGAGCAAAAACAAGAAGAATTTAATTTGTAAAAATTCAAAGATCAGAAAAAAATAAATTTAAAAAATTTTAAAGCATGGAAAAATGATTCATCAATCATCTTTGTATTTTTCTGCTATTTGTTTGATTCTGCCATTGAAAAAAAGTTAAAAAGCAAAATGGAGAGGGTAATTATTTTACACAGGGTAATTATTTTCCGACCTATTGATGGAGGGAGTCTTGAAGCCTCGAGTTTCAATTTAATTATATTCGAGTTAAATCTTATCAAAGAGAATTCCTAAAATGGTTGGAACCGATATCCGAACCGAAAGTTCCGGATTTCTATAATTTTCGTGATAGATATATTTTACTGATCCTCAACCCTAATCCGAAGATGGAAAATTTTTTGAAAGTCTTCCACCCGTCCAAAAATTGTCTGAAAAAATTTTTGTCTTAAATTTTGAATCTCTCTCCCTTGTAAATCAAGATTTGTAAAATTAAATTAAAAATATTCTCATTTTTTGATCAAGAGATAATTAAAAGCCTTTTGACTAATTTTCAAAATATTAGGACATAATTTAAAATTTAAAATAAGCCTTTAAAAATATTCAAAAAAGCGTTCTGAATAGATTAATTAATTAATTTATCGATGAGAAGCATATGTCAAAAATAAATCTTCTAATGAGCAGGAGAGTCGCCACTATTCACTCGACAAATATTTGTGAGGGCTTTCAGTAAGCAAAAACAAGAAAAATATTAATGTGCAAGAGAGCAGAAGAATTTAGTGTAAATAAAAAGTAAAAAAATATTTTAAAGAGCAAACAGCACTGACCATTTGCAGGTAGGGATTGGGGGTATTCAACACAGAAAAAACCATCAAAATAATTTTAAAACTTTTTTAGAGCTTAAGTAAAAAACAAGAGTAACATACATATAAGATAAGATAACCATGGATCTAGTCGTCATGATTCCCGAAAATCGGGAATTTTCTCGGTACTTATCGGTTATATGAACGCTCACAAACTGAGTATCATCCGACATTGATTGGATATAACCTTTTTGAGCATGATACAATTCAAATAAATCATATGTGATTCGAAAGCCCTCGATAAGCGGTACTTTTTTCTATAGGATAGCTCAAGTCCGATCACTCATTTAGATGGTATAAAAAATCCAGTTATTTGGTGTTTTTCAAATTTATCGGGTTATAACTTTTTAACGAGTGATAAGACTTTGCTAGATTACTAGATCACCTCTATTTAAGATACGTTCCTAAAATTTAGGCAGGGCACTTACACTCTTCATTATAAGGCACAAGTTAAGCCTAAAGGAGGTGGGAGTCTTACAAGGAGATTAGATTGTATTAACTTTAACGATGAACGATTTTAATTAATTTATTAATTGATGAAGATAAAATAAATTAAAAGCAATTGAAAGTCTTTAAGATGAATAAAATTATAAAAAAAAGTTTAAAGTGGATAAAGTGGACAAAAAGATGAGCAAGTATGTAAACAACGAATAAAATGATGAAAAATTCGATAAAAAGTAAATAAAGCGTTAAATATTAAGAAAAAAATTAAAGAAAAAAGAAAATGTGAAAAATTATTTGCGTATTATCCGCAAAATATTTGCGGACAAAATTGAAACCGGATGGAATTGAGACAAATAGCCACTGGAATATCTCAAGTGCCGTCTCATTATCATTTTTGAGTGTACAGGGTGACATAAAAGAAACTGCACACCATATTTTTGAAATATCTTTCTTCAAATTGAAGATAATGAGATCAAATAAGGCTTAAATAATAAAGAAATGTCCGGAGAGATATTATAATTAAGAAATTTCGAAATACCCACACTGTGCTCGGATAAAGAGTTCAAGGCGCTTGGAAAAATTTTGGGCAAAAGTTCGCACCTACATGGTTGGGTTCGCACCTACACTTTTTGCGGATATTTGAGGGAAATATCGTGGGTTGCGATGATGTCTGAAAATTGATTTGGGATACCCCAAAAGTACCTAAATATCTTTGATTTATTTCACAATATACTAGAAAGCTTAGTGGCTTACACCATACATATGTCAGTCCGCAAATAGGCTACCGAATAATTAATATTTTTTATGTTAAAAGCATTAACTAACTATTCGTATTAACTATTAAGCTATACGTGTAATTACATTAAACATATTTTCATTTAACTGTAATTTTTTTTATTTTTGCATGTAGATAATAAATAAAGATAAAAATTAATTTAATAAACTGTCAGTAAAATAAAAGGCTTTAAAAAATGATAAAACATCTGGGGAAGCATTTTTATAAATTTAATTGAAGAAATTTGCTTTATTTCAAAAAACAGTAAATTTAAAACAATACAAACTCTCACAAACTTTATTAGAAGAACAAAATGAACAATAAAAATTTTTTTTAAATTAATTTACAAAATATTTTCAATGTAAATAAAAAAGATAAATAAAAATAATGTACAAAATCGCCAAATAAAATTTCAATAATAATTAGAGAGCGGGCTGGATCAAGGTAAAGGTTTATTGAAAAATCCAGACCTTGATTTTTTCTGGATACAGAGTCCAGATCAAGGCATTTTTTCAGCGTTCCTTGATTTTTTCTTAACTCAAGGTCAAGAATCTGGTCAAGGTCCTTATTTAAAATCAAAGTCAAGGATCAAGGTAAAGGTTTATTGAAAATCCCGCGCTCTAATAATAATTGTCAATAACTTCCCGAAAAATAAATTTATTCATTCATTAGCAGTTTGTCGCCTAATTAATTGTTGCCGGAAGAATTGAACATTTTTCTTATCCTTTTTTCGCTCATAAATTCTATCAACTTCTTTTTTGGCTCCATTAATTAAATGTTTAGAATCTTCCAAATAATCCAAAAATAATAAAAAGGAGTCTGGTCTATTATAATAGACAGAATCTGTGAAGACTCTGAAAAATTGTTTTTATGTGTTATTATCGTTATATCCGAATTTTAGTTAATTTTTGGGGCTGAAAAATTACTAGCTTATAATCGGGTTCAGCTTAAATACATGGTAATAATTAGGAAGCTTACTTTGGCCAATGGGCAACAGGATTAAATAGAATATAAGGGTTAGACACAAGCGATTAACCTCAACGGACCGGTAACCGAAGCCGGGAATCAGGGGTCGGAACTCAGTGATAACCGAAAATCGGAGGGTACTTGTTCAACCCTAGAAAGCAAGCTAAATCGAGATGTATCCAATATTGGGTATGCATAAGATTGAGGTTCTCTACGGACTGCAACTTACAAATAATTAAATTATGAATTAATTTACCTAAAATTTTCTCTTGAAAGAATTATTTTCCTTAAAGGATCGCACCAATTTTCTAATAAACATTCAAGCTTTTTAAATCGTTCTAATCTTTCATCACGGCTAAGTCCTTCAACCTTAAATTTATTTAAGTTCAAAGCAATTTTTAAGACTAGAAAGCCGTCTCAAATATTTTATTAACGTTAATTTTGCAAGGCTCGACAATTTTTATTCCCAAAAATTCCGTCTCCGATATTTTTTAAATTTATTTTAACCGGCCCACGATATTGCCCTAGATTTATTATAGGAGTCAATCAAGGATGTAACGGGTTATCTGAAACCTGGTCAATTTTTCGTTCAAAATCCATATGCGATTTTTTTCTAATCATTTTTCTCTATTCCTTGAGTTAACTAATATAAAATTTAAATTTTATTTTAAATAATACATACATCCAATGTTTGATATGTTTTGTGATAAAAATTATTCCAACTCATTTGTGCCATTCCTTAAAGATTAATTTCAAAAAATAATATTTTTGATTAAATTTTTAACCTCTTTTATTTATCCGACAAAGCACTGTGCAGAGAAATCGAACCATTTCTGGATGTTGTAAATTAAAACAAACTTTTTTCCAACATAAAAAGCCTTAATATTAATTATTTTAATTGTAAAATCAGAATTTTGAATTAGAATAATTTTTTAAATCAGAACTCAAATGAGATCAGTTTATGGGAGATCAGAAATTTTATTCATTAAATGTCAGAAATTACAAAAATAAGAACTAGAAATCAGAATTATTATTTGAGACTGAATAAAATCAGAATTAATATAGCTAAAAGATTTAAAACAGAATTCACACTCAAAATTAAATAACAATTAGAAATAATGATAAAATATCAGAATTCAGTTGAAATTCAATAGTAATTTTAAAAATCAGAATTAATGAGAATTAAAATCAGAATTTTTAAAATCAGAATTATATTAAAATTAAAAATCAGAATTAATCAGAATTAAATATTAGAATTAAATTATAACAGAAATCAAATTAAAAATTCAGAACTAATTAAATCAGAATTCCAAAGTCATAATTATAATTTGCTTACCAATAGCTTCCATTTGCCCTTCACTTAATCCATCCCTTTAATTTTTAAATTAAAAATTAACTAATATTTAATTATCAACCATAATCTTTTAACTAGTTCAAGAAATCCATTATTAATTGCAAATTTAAAAGCAAGCATTAATCGCTGATCAACAATTAGTCGATCAGATCGGTACAGTTTAGTCCATTCCTGACGATCAGCAAGTACTCTAAGCCAGAAATGGTAGATTGGATGGTTGTGTAATTTTTTTCTATGATATTTAAAAAATAATTATTTTATATAAATAATTTTAAAATTAATTTTTAAATTTATTAGACAAATTAACCCTCCAAATTATATCCGATTTTAACTTTAAAAATCAGAATTTAGGGTCATAATCAGATTTCTCAATTTATAAATCAGAATTCCTAACAAGAAAAATCAGAATTTTAGTCCGAAAAGCAGTCTTCCGATTTTCATGAATCAGAAAAAATATCAGCATTGAGGGTAAGAGAATCAGAATTCTGATTTTAAAAACCAGAATTTCATTAAAGATCCAATAGTTTAAACCAACTTAAACGCCCTCCTCCTATTCTTATCAAAAATTCTCTCATCCTCCAATAATTCTTCCATAGCATAACAACAGGCGAATTGAAATTTTAATTGTGACCAATTTTTGCATTGACTTTCCACTATATTTTTGGCTGTCGCAAAATCATTAATTTTAATCCTTTTTTGAAAAAATTTCAACATTAATTTTTTAATATAGTAGGACCACACTATAAGATACACCCTTGGGCTGAAAATTTTGTCGCTTATATTGAGGTGTCTCTTAAATATTGCTTAAGCAGTTCTCTCTTGCAATGATCAACCAGTTCAAAGAAAGGGTCTCTTAAAACTGAGGTGATTTAAAATTGGGGGTATCTAATAATGAGATCCGTTAAATAAAAATAATTTTACATTGTCTTCTCCCAAATCAGACAATCATAAAATATGCGTAAATATTCTGATTTTTCTAAAATTCTCATTGCTGTCCTTTGTGGTTTATACAAAGATGTAGTATTTGTTTTGGAACAGTCTAAGCTTTGCGCTTTTTGACGCAAAGCTGCTTTTCTTATGGCAAGATTTTCTTCTTCTGGGAATATTTGTGTGTGTTTTTCTGCTATAAATTAATTTTTATTAAGTTTAATAAAAAAAGTGATTGACGGAGCATTTATAAACGTGAAAAGTAAACGGAAGCAACGTCTCTGTTGCGCCCATGAAATTTTTTTTACCCTCGACAAATAATCTTTAAATTAAACTTTTATCACCTATCTATAACAGGGATCTAGCCGACAAAAATAAATTCCCAATTTCTGGAAATCCCAAAAAAATTTTAATACACAATTTCAGGGAGGATAATGGTTTGGAAAGGAACAATAATCCATATCGTTTCGCTTACACAAATTTTTTGCTTCAAATAAAAACTATTTTTTTATCACAACCAGTTTTAGTATTCTGTAATCACTAATATTTTCCTAATAAAATATTATTATTAGAGGTCGGCAAAATCGCACTTTAGGGATCCCGAGTTGGGATTTTTCTTCTTAACCGATGCCGGGACGGGATCCCGAGGGATAAATCCCGAAAAAATCCCGGATCCCGAATGATCCTAAAATTCAAAAAAAAAATCCGGGATCGGGAACCCGGAAAATCCCGCCGGGAATTTTCAGGGACCTCTAATTATTCTAAATAATTACTCCATCTTTTCAATTCAAATATAGCTTCATCTAAACCATCCAATATTTGTAAGCGAATTACTTCATTTATTTTAGCCCATTTAATTATATATTCTCGGCATTCTTCTCTAAATTCTTCAATTCGTCTCCAACGTAGTTTGGCAGTAACCATTGTTAATATAATTTTTCTTAAGGCGAGAGAAGAAAGTTTTGGGTGTTTTTGATTTGAATTAGTTAGATCGGACATTTTTTAATAAATTATATTTTAAATCAGCTAAAATTGGTAATAAATAAGAAAATTTAAATATTTAGGACAAGCTTTTATTATTATTAGGAAGGATGCCGATTCGAATTCACAAAATTCATTGGATCGAAAATTAATTGGTAGGCGAAATCACGGGTCCCTAAAACCTAAAATCCAGTTTCCTGTCATCAGAATCTTTAAGTAAATAAATATGAATATACGGAAAGTTCATCGTTTCGAATTAATAGTTTTTTGTGCTTTGGTTAGAGTCCGTAAAATTATAAATCTGCTTTATTTTCTTGAATTATTACTTATAATTTTTCAACTCCGTTAGGGAGGGCAATTAATAGAGGAGATAATTAGTGAAGAAAAATTAATCATGAGGGATTTTTTTAGGTGGGGAAGAGTGTGCAGTAATTAGGATTTTCTAAATCTTTTATTAATTTACATATGATTTTAATAATTAATCTCTCTTAATAATAGGTATTATTAAAAAAATATAAAATAATAATAAAACAATAGAAAGGATTTCGTAATAAAATCACACGATTTTTCAATCTTTTCTCTCTTTTTTATTTTGATTTAGGAATGATTGAAGAACAAAGAAGGTATTTAATAGATAAAAATACTAAAAAAATTGTTTTTACAGCTGCTTTTTAAAAAGATGTTAGTAATTTAGTTAGCAGTTGGATATAAAAAATGGATTTAAAATTGTATAGTAAAAACAAAAAATAATCTGAGGGAACGGAAAAAGATTAGTTGGACTTTTAATAGAAAACTAGGTATATTAATAGTACATCCCTTCTATAAAGGAGAAATAAAGTTTGTTATTTTACGTATAAAATTAAATCATTTCGAAGAATTCAAGTGATTTTAAGCACAAACATTTTTTTATCATGGGGTAATAAAATATTTTTTTAATATTATCGAATAATGAAATGATTTTATCTTATCATGTCTTCAAATAGGGTTTTTCATGATATTAGTATTTTTCCCGGTTTATTTATATAAGAACATAGAATCTCTTCAAATCTCCTCTAGTTATCTTCCCGGTCTACATTTGTCCGCTTTCTGTGTCTTCGTTTTCTGTGTTTTTTAAAAACCTTTAATCTAGGCTTTCAAACATTCAAACTTTAAGAGATTCTAGGGTTCTTATGGATTTGTTCTCATTGATTATGGTGCTAGGAAACTTTGTATTTTCTTATTTATTCCGAATTTTGACTAAGAACCATATCGGATCTGGCCAGATCTGGTCGTTTTTTTAATTGAGAAAAAATCCAAAAATTGAAGGAAAAATCGAGGCTTTCTAGATCTAACAAAGAAAACGAAAAAAAATGTAGCAACAAAACATTTAATAAATTTATTTTATTAAATTTGACACTCTAAAATAAATTATTTTAAAAAAAGTTTCAAGGTAGATTTAAAAAGAAAGTAAAAAATAAAAAAAGAAAACGGCTGTCTTCATTTAGTGTCAAAAATCACAAGGGAGGGAATTTATTTTATTGTTGTAAGCATTCTAAAAAGAAAGATTAAAGAGATTTTATAAAGTAAAAATGAAAAATAAGTAGAGTTTAAAATTACAAAATAAATTTGCTAATAATACTTTAATCTTTACAATAAGAAATACAATTTTATTGAAACGAAGGTCTATTGGAACAGAGGTGTGCCGAAAAAATTTTAAAAAGCAAAAGACAAAATACATGAGATGAAACACTTAGAAAACGAAAATTCGGGGAAAGGTGAAAGACTAAAGGCGAAAGGCTAGATATGTCCAAGACCGAAAATTTTCCAAGACTTGAAATCAAAACCAAGACTACATCCCAAGCTCAAGAAAGAAAAATACCTAAGAAAAGTCTTGTGTCAAAACTCAAGACCAAGAGTCTCGGCATCTCTACGAAAGGCACACTCACGCATCAGAAGACTTAGATTAATTAAAAATGATTAATATATGTAGACGAAGAAATTAAATAAACGGCAATAAATGTTTGAGGATAAGAGTCCGTTGCTCTATAGTAAGGATTATTTAGAGTTATTGGATCAGTTGAGTGTCTTCCTTACAATAATAACCAATTAGATAATAATTAAATATTAAATAATTAAAAATTATATCAAAAAGATTTTATTAAAAGAAAAAATTAAAAAATATTTTTCTTTACATTTAACTGTGAAACAAAAAAAATTTTCTAAGTGGAGTAAAAAATAAACGAAAATATACAAGTTAAGCCTTGTGCAAACAGTACCTGTTTGTGTGTCCTTTATTTTTATATTTATTTTTTTACAATTAAAATTGTCAAGAGCTTAAAAAATAATCAAAGAAAACTGAATTATAATATTTTATTCAGTGGATGCAAAGCTAAACAATTAATATTTTTAATTTAAAAATAATACTATTAAAATAAATTTTAAAACAAATTTATTTTTAAAATGCAGTCGGAACTCATAATTGTGTTAGTTGTCACCAGAGATGGGTTGAGGAAAAAGCTAGGATAGCGATTCTGGGGGTGGCCGAAGTGTATTTTTTATTTACGGATTGCGGCTGCGGATTTTAAAATTAAATTGTGGATTGCGAGTTCGGGCAGAAAAAAGTCCAAGTTTAGGAGAGATGGGTTCGTGTAAGCTGATCCATCCATGTCTGACCCTAGGTATACCTCTCATATAAATTAACCTCTATATAAGGGCACACATGTTGTTAGGTCCAAAGGATATACTATAAATGAGTTTCGACTGTATATTCATCCATATCTTATGAACTATGTCAAAAACGTTCAAGAATATCAGGAGATTTATGAGTAGCTTTATTCCGCATGTAGATATGCATGTCACGAAATGTTTGATTTACTTGGATTGATACATTAATTAAACGAATACACTCATCCAACCGTCTTGCACCCTCAAGCATCCCCCATTTATTTTGTTGATATCCAAGTAACATTCTCGTGTATCTAGCAGACTCTTCATATAACAACTCTTTTCCATAGTGTGATAGACCTTCAATAACTTAATAAAGAATTAGGTATGGCTTTTAAATTTATTATAAATCTACATGGATGTGAAAATATAATAGCCATTAAAAGTGCATATTCCTCTTTGTATAGTGCCGCTTTTTTAAAGGGAATCACAGACTTGGTAAATATTTGATCAGCCATGGTAATCAAACTGTTTATTAAGAAAGAAAAATATTAGAATATAGGTAGGAGGTATAATCAAATGGATAGGAGTATTTGAGCCGGCAAAGGTCAATGAGGGGTAACTTAATAAGGGGTATCTTAAAGGGTATCGGTTAGACAGCTCCCTCATCTAACCGTTAACGAACATATCTT
This sequence comes from Meloidogyne enterolobii, assembly GCA_963681835.1. Taxonomy (NCBI): domain Eukaryota; kingdom Metazoa; phylum Nematoda; class Chromadorea; order Rhabditida; family Meloidogynidae; genus Meloidogyne; species Meloidogyne enterolobii. The sequence goes on along the minus strand of CAVMJV010000013.1, from coordinate 293,230 downwards.
AAATTAAGGTTTATTTATCATTGACTGAGGCAAGTTTGACTGAAATAAGGAAAGTCTTACTTAAAATCCTGCACAAAATCTTTATTTTTAAGTAGACCAAGGACAGGCATAACGCAATCTTTACGTGCCCAGGTATCTACGCCCAGCTCACAAGGTATAAATGAACTTGCAAAGCATAGGAATGGGCCTGCTACGTGTCGGCAAAGTGCTATCTACAAATAAAGAATTATTTTGTCTGGATTCATCGGCCGACCTTATCAGCTATAGATAACTTATCAAAGAAAGGCATAGATCTTGCAATAGCAACACATATGAGTTGATCAACAAGAACACATTTATATGTCCTCTTATTAAATAGTCCGTCACCTTGAGTGTCCAACTCCAGGCTAAGCATTTCTTCTCGAGAAATTGGAGGAGGATTTGGCTTAAAAACGACGAATATTTTTAATATTTAGTACAAATTTTACCGAAAACATTTCAATATAATCGAAAATATTAATCCCGGAAAGTATAATATCCTCAAAATAAATCAAGCCACTGAGCAGATTCTCGTTTACATCATTAAAGGCATGCATAATTCTTTTCTGATATTCACCCATTTTTATAAGTAAATTAACTTGTTTGTGTTCATTAACAGATTTCTCGACAATCATAGCACTAATCTAAAATTATAATTTGATAAATTTTATCCAACTTCAGTCAGATCTAGCTTAGAGTATCTCTTGAGACCAAAAAATATTTTTATCATACCCCTTATATTAACCGATATCCATTCAAATCCTGTATGTATTTCCCCTAATCCCCTTATATCTCTCAAAATCTCTTGATACCCTCGATATCTATTACAGATATTTTTCTGTAGAAATCGCGGAATCCCATGATAATCTACAATGTCAAACATAGCTAATCTACCTTTTGGTCTTCCAAAATTTTATTATATTTCAACTCTTGTCTGGATGAATATTTTTTAGAGCACACTCTCGAAAAGCACTCTGAACTCATATTTGTTTGTTGCTGTCTTTTCGGTGGAACTTTTTCTATTAGATTTGATCTCTTTGATGAATTTTCTGTTTTATAGCAAGCTCCTGAAATCTCAGGAGCTTCTTCTATTTCTTTCATTCCAACAGAAAGACATTTATTGAGATGACACTTCTCACAGTCTATCAACCTTAAAGGAGTCTTGAATCGTGTTGGGAAACATTTGCATTCAAATTTGATTCCTTTATTTTTGAGATGGATCCTTTTATAAATTTGAATGTTAAATCATTTAAAAACATTTTTAAAACTTGAAAAATGCCGCACAAACTTGACAGCAATCAACATTATATTGATAAGAAACTTTAAAATTAGAACCGCATATTTGACAATTATTAGCTAAGTTTATTTTCATTTTAATAAAAATAATTCTAAAATTTTTATAAATTAATCCCTTTCTAGCGTAATTAAATACTTCTAAATACTTCTAAAATTTTTATAAATTATATCTTTGCAAGCGTACTTAATAATTCTCAAGAGCCGGTCAGTGGCCTTCTCCTTTCGTCTCCCATAAAAGAGTTAGTGACTACAAACTCTTATTTATACCAGTTTAACGTTATTTTAGATAAGTACCCATGGTAACCGGAAACGGCACAAATACCGCTGACCCTCACCCGGTCACCAACAAAATTGAAAAAAGTTAACTTAAATTGAAAACATTAAATTTGGAAATATGAATGAATTTAGACTGGGGCTCCGATTCGTATTTTATTTGAAAGTACAGTACTTTAAAATCAACCTCCGTACTTACGAAATTGAATTTGTACATTATTGAAAGTATGTACTTTAAAATCAACATTTTGAAAAAAATTGAAGAAATCTATCTTAAGGACCTCCAAAATTCTCTTTTATGTCGCCATAGGCGCCACAAAAAAGCGCATAGAAATGCACAAATTGCTCAGTGGAAACAAGAAATTATTAGAAAAGATTAATTTAGGAGAGAAATATAAAAGATTTGAGCACGAATAAATATTTTCTAATTTAATTTGGAGTGTACTTTAAATTTGGAAAATTTGTCCCTATGTCCTTTAAAATCGAGATTTTGTACTCTAGATTGGAATTTTGTCGATCGGAGCCTTGGGTTAGACTATCACAAAAACAGATAAATTAACGAAAGGCGAAACTTTAATCGAAACTGGCACGCTCATGTTTATGATAAAATAAGTCAGTTTTACTGATCTATTTTTCAATTAAGGTCTATTATCTCAACACAATCCTGGAAAATTATTTTAAATCTAACAGGGAATTGAATTTAATAATTAATCAAATTAAATTTATAAAATATGAAAATGCTTAAATTATATAGTCGATATAATTTTAAAACTAAATAAATGGAAGGATTTATAAATTTCCATAGTACATTTTTATTCGATTCCATAAATTTTTAAATAAAATGCTAAATACACAAATAATACTAAATTATATATTCGAGAGTAACTAAAAATCCACGTTAGTACACAATGTGATTAAAATTTGTGAAACAATTTAGTTAACAAATTTCGTTTACAAGTGATGTTTGAGTATTTTTGGGAGTAGTTTGAAATTTTATTTTAAATAATTTAAAATTATTTTACATGGAAAGCAGGTGTGGTGGCTAAAATTCGCGCTATTGCGAATTGCGGTTGCGTAAACTTTTGTGTTTCTTGACTTGCTGATTGCGGATTACGTTTGTGGATTTTAAAATTAAAAGTGTTGTGGAAAATATTGAGTAATTTCTTTCATTTGCGTACAGTCCAGGGATGGATCGGGTTACTCGAACCCGTCTTTTTTCCTACGCTAAACCTAACCACTAAACTCGACCTGATTTTTGTAGAAAGGGATAAAAAGAATAAACGCTTCTAATTACGTAAGATATGGCTTATTTTCGCCTTTTTTAGAATTTACTTTCTTTTTAGATTTTTATTCGTGATAAAATAACTGATCGAGGCAAAGAAAAAATTTTTATGATAATCAAAGAATTTTGTGTTATTGAACTTTCTGGGTGTGATCATCCTTTATATTCACGATATTGTCTATTATATGAATATCGTGACTGCAGATATTTTCGTTGGAAATCTACTACAACGTCAAGGAATAATTCTAATCTAAACAAAGACAGAATTGAGGTAAATTTATATTTCTAATGGGAAAATTTTTAGGTTATTAATAGACTATTTTAATTTTAACCTTGAATCTCATCTTCTCCCTTTTCTCTCTCTAATTTTCACGTGTCAGCTGATTGTAATTTTGATGTATTAAATTTTTGCTAAGGAAAAAAGTGAAAATGGCATTTTCAATTAATCTTAATTTTTATAGATAGACTTTCTTGAAGATAAGTTTTTCCAAATACTTACAAAATGTTATTAAATTCTTTCTTCGCGGAAAATTAGAGATTTTTTGGCAATTTGGGGATAAAACAATTGTCGATCAGATGGGGAACGTCATGAATATATTGGAAAGAATAAGATTGAGATGTTTGTTTTCATGCTATTTGTACGATTGTCTTACGGACATATTTTGCGGACTAGAGCCCGCAATTTCGTACCGTACCGTATTCCGTACCGTACTTCCGTATACTACCGATACCGATAAGCTTAACAAAAGTTGATAAATCTATCTTTTTTCCGTGACTGTATATCAACTTCTACAAGTGAGTTTCAACTGTCTAATCTTATACTATTGACATTTTTTGATTAAAAAAATATTTTATCAAAGTGAATTATTCAAATAACGTTCAATAAGATCATTAGATTTATGTTGAGTTATATCACGTAGATGGATATGCATTTCACGAATTGCTTGATCTATTTGGAAAGATATATTTATTAAACTAAAGCATTCATCTAGTCTTCCTGCACCCTCAATTACTCCTAATTTATTTTGTAGATATTTAAGTAACATTCTCGTGTATCTAGCAGACTCTTCGTATAACAAGTCTCTTCCATAATGTGATAGACCTTCGATACCTTAATAAAGAATTTTTTATGGTCTTTTATGCTTATTATCAATTTTACTTGGGTGTGAAAACATAATAGCCATTAATAGGGCATATTCTTCTTTGCATAGTGCCACTTTTTTAAAGGGAATTACAGACTTTGTAAATATTCGATCAGCCAGGATAAACAATCTGTTTAATAAAAAATATAAAGGATAGGTATTTAAATTTAATACAGTAATACATCACTATGAGATACCCTTTTGGATAAAATTGCATATTATAGTAATGAGGGGCAGTGCCGAGTATTGGGAATTTGTTGACTCCTACACAGACATTTTCAAACCTTGGCTCCGTCTCCGTGGTTTTCAAATTCCTGGCTCCGGATCCGGCTCACGGAGCTATAACCAGAGCTGATTGTGGCATTGGCTTTCTAACATTTTAAACATGTTTTTCGTTTGTTAACTAATATATTTTATTTTTTGTGATTTTGCCCTATTTATGCCACATATATGTAGCATAGGATGTATCTCATAGTGAGGCTGGCTTTAGCAACAATCGTACTTATGATCCTGCATAAACTCATTGTTTTTAAGAAGACCAAGAGCAGGCATAACACAATCTTTACGTGTCCAAGTATCTACTCCCAGCTCACACGGTATAAATGAACTTGCAAAGCATAGGAATGGGCCTGATACGTGTCGACAAAGTGCAATCTACAGATAAAGAATATTAAAATCAATGGCTTAAAAACCAACGACCTTATCAGCTATAGATAATTTATCAAAAAAAGGCAAAGATCTTGCAATAGCAACACATAAAAGATGATGAACAATCACACACTTATAAGTCCTCTTGTTAAATATCCCTTCCCTTTCATTGTCCAATTCCCAGCTAAGCATTTCTTCTCGAGAAATTGGCCGAGGATTTGGCTAAAAGTGATCGAAATAATTTTTTGTAAATTCTAATACTAAATTACCGAAAACATTTCAATGTGTTCAAAAATATTAACCCCTGAGAGTATAATATTTTCAAAATAAATTGGGCCATAAAGAAAAGAGTCGTTCATATCAGTAAAAGCATGCATTATCTTTTCCTTATTTTTAGTGATTTTTAGGAGGAAATTTAGTTGATTATGCTCATTAGCAGATTTATTTACAATCGTGCCAACAATCTGAAGAATTATAATTTTTAAAATTGTTCCTACTACAGTTAGATTAAGCTACTTAATAGAGCCCGGCCTAATATTTTTTCGATATTTTTCGATATCGACCCCTCCGACCGGGTTCTAATCCTTAATACAAGAGTTAGCATATGCAAGAAATCTGACGAATCACTTCGATGATTTTTAGTGGATTTTGAGCATTTTTGTGCAGTTTGAAAAATAAAGCCATACCCACTTCTAGTTAATAATCTAATCCTAAAACTCATTTTAGATTAGGTATACCTAGTATTGGGTGTAGAAAATTACTTGTAATGTCAAAAATCGACAACCTTTTCATCTTCCCAACTTTCAGTTTTTATTAATTTTTGTCTAAACGGGTCATTATCAGAAAACAGTTCCGAAAAGTATTCAGATTCTTTATTTACAACTTGTTGTCTATTCAATAGACCTCTTGAATCTTCTTTAGGGCATACTTCAGACATCAAGTTCGTATTTATCTGTTGTTGTCCAGTAGATGAACCTTCTCTCTTAGGGCTAACACCTAGTTCTTTGATTCCAACAGATAGGCATTTATTAAGATGACATTTTTCACAGTCTATCAACCTTAGAGGTGTTTTGAATCGTGTTGGGTAACATTTGCATTCAAATTTAATTCCTTTATTTTTGAAATGGATTCTTTTTTAAATTTAAATTTTAAATTTATTCAAAAACACTTTTAAAACTTGAAAAATGCCGCACAAACTCTGCAACAATCAACATTATATTGATGAGAAACTTTCACAACAGAACCGCATATTTGACAATTATTAGCTAAATTTCTTTTCATTTTAATACTATTTCTGAAAATTTTTTTGAAAATTAATCCCTTTCAAACGTAATTAAATTTTAGATACCCCTAGTGTCTATCTGGATTGACTCTTAGTGCTCCTAAATAGGTACATATATTTCTTGCAATATTCGTCTACTATATCAATATGTTTGATGGGTGGGATTCTCTCTCAAAAGCTGGATTAAAAATAGAAATCCACACTGAATTAGAACAGTAGTGGCACAGAAAATGATCCTTGTACGGGATTTTATGGGATGCTCTCCCAAATCACATATTTCAAGTGGCGTTTGGCGAAAAAAATCCTCCGAATATTTAGTACAGTCGGACGAGTTTCAATAATACAGATCATGGAGCTGCATTATAAGAATTATACCATATTTATTCACATAGGATGATAATTTCTCTAGACAGTTCAAAGGCAATGAATTAGGGGTCTATAAACTCTTCCCTCTGTATTAGAACCTCACCAACTAATACGACCCAAGCCCGAAGGATAGTTGAACTTGGCATAATTTTATGAAATCGGGTAAATTAAATTGAAGAGAAATTATAAATTTAATAATTAATAAAATGTTTAAATGATTAACAATGCGAATTGATAATAGAATTTATATATAGAGTCGATATAAGATTTTAAAATAATAAAAAATTTAATTTTAAGCTAAATAAAATGGAAAAATTCATTAATTTGCTTAGTTCAATTTTACTCGTTTTCTAAACTTTTTTAATTTCTAAATTGCTAAATACGCACACATTAATGCTAAAATTTACTTCGAGAAGGACTAAAAAATCCACGTTGGTACATTATTAGATTAAAATATATTTAAACGAATCTGTTCAATGGATTTTTAGCGAATCTTGAGCTAATTTTGTGTGTAGTTGGAAATTTTTGTTTTAGGATTGAATTTGAATTTTGATTATTTTAAAATTATATTTTTTAGAAACTTTTTTTATTTACGGTTTATTGGCAGTATGGATCTTAAATTAATCTAAATATTTTTAGTTTAGAAAAGCTAAAAATTCTAAAAAATCATACCCCTACCCCCAAATAAGGTTTTTACAATGATTTTAGCTCTCAAATTTACATTATATATTGAGAGCTGTGCACAAGTTATTTGTGTAGTGAAACTGTAGGGTTGACAGGACATTCACAATAAGGTTGTCGAAAGGGTCGAAAGGTGGGAACTCGTCGGATATCTGGATTCGATATCCAAACCGAAATTTCCAAATATCCGGTCTTTTTTCTGATCTAGATATCCGGATTCGACCACCATACTTCACAGATCCTGTCAGTTAGTAATGCCAGGGTCTGGGAAATCCTCGGTACCCGGAATTTGGATACACGGAACTTTTCGTTTCGTATATACGCAACTGCCAACGCTACAAATAAGTCAGCTCCAATTTATTTAAATTTTTAAAATAATTTTAATACTGATCATAATTTTTACAACATTTAATATCATCAATTAAAAATCATATTCGTCTTAATAATTTTTTAAGTTATTCTCATTCGTTCATGTCCATTGCTTTATTTCTTTCCGCCAAACTTAAAATAATTTTATAAAAATGTTATTATAACTTTACAGACGACACAATAATCTAGGCACTGTGCGGGAAGCACCTTCTATTTAAACAACCTCATTATAAGGTAAAATTTTCCTCGCATGTTTGTATCTTATAGTTATGTCCAAGAATAGACCAAATCTTATTTAATAAAATACCTACACGACAAGCTCGTTGACACTCAGCATAGCTATAAAAACGATTGGCATTACCTCCACAACCGCCGTAAATGAAGCTCTTTAAATATAATTTAATATTTAAATATTATTTTAAAATTACCTTGCAGTAACCATTGTCGTACCACCATCGTTGGAAACTTCCTCTACAATTTCCAACAGATTTGGGTAAATAACAGTTCTAATTTTAATTTTTAACTTGATTCTATTGTTATTGTTGAACCTAACTTTAAGGTAGGGACAAAGTTGGAGAAAAATAGCCCATTATAATAAGAAGTATTTTAAATATATTTGAGGATAACTTAAATATCTATAGCTTATCTAGTATTTGGTTATATTATATCGAGCTCTGACAAGTTAAGTGAATCTTAAATTAGAGAACGAACTGGGAGTGTCGTACGAGAATCAAAATCTCGATTCTCGATCTCTATAACAGAAATTTTCGATCGAGATCTCGTCTCGGTTCGGTCTCTATCTTAAATAAAGATTTTTTAGGGGTATTGGCTAGGCCCTCCACCTAGTATTGGCTAGGCCCTCCACCTAGTATTTAAAATTTTATCTTAAACATATGGTTATATATTATTAGGTGTATCTCATAGCGAGGTCCAACTCTATTAATTTAAAATTATGTACTTGTGGTGTTTGGAAGTTATGTACAGTTGTTAATAAAATAGTTAAAAATAAAAGAATAATTAAATTGCTATTCATTTTACTTAAGTAAATGACAAAAAAAGATTTAAATTTTTAAATTAAAAAATTTATTTTGAATAAAATTATTAAAAATATCAACTATTTATATGTACTAATTTGATTTTTATTCGTTAATTTGCTAAAGTTCGGCAAACAAAAATAAATTTTCTTTTATTCGCTTAGTTGAAGGTTATTTAATTAATAAATTTAGCTAATAATTTCGAGGAAATAATTTTAATATTTCAAAAAACTATTTTTAAATTCCCATCTTTGATGTTTTACGCAATTAATTATCTATTTAGGGAAATAATTATTTAATTTTTCATTCAAAACTATTTAATTTATTTATTCACTGAAAAGGACCTTATAGAAGGTCACTTACATTCAGACAGAAATTGTGAAACAATTGTAAAACAAAGCTGGGAGAATGTGGACGCTTGTAAGGTATGGAGGGATTAAAGTGAATATAGAAGCATGCGGTCGTGATATCGAGCAATTTTTATACATTAAATAAAAAAACAAACGGCTCCCGGTTTGACTGACACTCGCAAATAATGAAGGAACGGATTAATAGAGGTAACTATTTTTCAAACCCAAACGGATATGATAGATATGCAATTGATCACGGATATATCTGGATATTAAAATTCATCTACATGAGCAAGAAAAGAACAAGAGTTAAAAAATTTTATTCAGATAATTAATTAATAAATTTATGATAATTTAATTTATTTATATAATTCATGTCAAATTTGTCACTTCTTAAAGCCATTTTCCAATGTTTTATTAACCAAATCTAAAAATTAATTTGAAATTTATTATAGTCGGACTCATTAATATACTAAGATACCCACTAAGCCTAAAAAAGTATGTATTAATCTTTTAATGAAGCGTATCTTGAATAGAGGAGGAATGCTTAAGCAGGAAGCTTAAGCACTCCATGCCAACCGAACTTTAGCAACGTCTATTAAATAGAGGTGTATCCAATATTGAGTTTACTATAGTAATGTAGTATAGTATTTAATTAGGTTTGAATTAGAGACCGGAATTAAACGAGATCTCTCGCTTACCATCTCTTCTTCGAGTTATCGATCTCGATTTGTTAAGACTCTCCAGTCGTGTCTGAATTACCTGTTATTGTTGAAAATTAATATAATAAGGATCATATGCTCCTTCATAAATATTTTTCTTATTCATTTTGGGTAAGTTAAATACATATTTAGACAAATCGTATGGAAGTGCTTTAGGATCTTTGGGAATTGGCAATTTCATGTTATTATCAATAGCATATTGAACATATGGAAGATTTTTTTGTTGAATATTTAACTATTTAAATAAATTAAGAAAATTAGTTTTAATAAAATCTCGCGTTCGAGGTTTTTAGGCTGGTTAGGAGAAAAGTGTCCCTCCCACCACCCCTCCTCAACCTAAAGGCTGCTTATATTAAGGGTTTCGCCCTGAAAACCAGGCTTGGGTTAAATCTAAAAAGTCATCAGACATATAAGGCCAAAAGTTAACCCAGACTCCGAAACCCGACATGACCTTCCCGGCAAACCCCGATCCCCGACACTTCCGACCCCGAAGGCAACCCTAATTAATAAAATTTACATATTCCGGTGAAACATTTTTCTTTTTACCATAAATGTCGTCATCGAATGGTTGATTTGATAAAAAATGATTTTTAATTGCATATTTTAACTAAATAAATTTTAAAAATTGAGGTTTTCTAAGTAAATTTACATATTCCGAGGAACTATTTTTGCGTTTACCAGCATTTGAAGAAGAGGGCATAAATTGGTGTAACACCTTGTTTTCAGTTCCATATGGAATATTATTTTGTTGAAAATTAAACTGTAAATAGGTTTTAGATTAGTCTTGGATCTCGCTTATTATCGCTAATTAAATTAAATTTACATTTTCGGAGGAAATATTTTTGTGCTGAGCAGCATTTGAAGAAGAGGGCATAAATTGGTGTAACAAATTGTTAGTATTTCCATATGGAATATTTTTTTGTTGAAAATTTAGCTAAAAATAGAAATATTTATATATTAGTCACGATCAAGCTTATATAATAAATAAATAATAACTCCTCAAGATTATTGAAAATTTTGAGACCGGACGAGTTCTCGAACAAAAATTTGGTTATAAATATATTTTCGTGATAATATCTTGATTCTCATACGAAACTCCCAGTTAGCTCGGCTCTAATTATAAATACGAACTGACTGAAATAAAAAAATATTCTGCCTTCAAGTTAATTATTTGCAATTTGAATAGCAAATTTTCTCGTCTAATTACTTTATCTTAGATAAATACTCCCTCTTTTCAAAACTCGAACAATTGGCTTAATTATGTATCCCTTCAAGAGAGAAATTAGCACCACAGGAGTGACAATAATAATTACCCAGGATAATTATTCTAGAAAATATGGTACTCAATAATTTTAAAATATTTTCTTTATTTAAATTTACAATTTCGGAGGGATGACGGGCATTTGAAAAAGAGGCATTAAATTGTCGATGGGATAACAAATGATTTATAATTGTCAATTTTAACTGAATAAAATTTAAAATTATTCATTTTTAATAAATTTCTGAAAAATTAACAAGATCCGAAGTATGATTCCTCTGTTGCCCAGCATTTGAAGAGGGGGCTCCTAATTGTTGATTAGTTAACGAATTGTTTTTAGTAGCGGACTGATCATGCAGAATATTTTTTCCTCGAATATTTGACTAAATAATTAAATAATATTTTTTATTTTTAACAAATTTTACAGCTTCAGAGGAAACATTTTTTTGTTGCTCATTATCAGCATTTGAAGAAGATTGAAGATTTAATTGTTGATTGGATAAAAAAAGAAGAAATAATTAAAATTTTGATAACATAGAGTGGATAAAATCTTAGCTGGCGAACCCTATCAGACTACACGAAACTACAACCAAATTTGAATCGAAATATAATCATTTGAAAAACCAAAAATCGAAAAAAAATTTGATTCAAATAACAAGGTTACACGCTGAGATTAGAGATCGGAATTTTGAAAAAACCGGGATCGGGAAACAGGAAATTGTAGCAGAAATACAACAGGGAAAAAAGATCGGGAAACGCGACCGAGTCCGATCCCTTCCGGTCTCTCGCATGCATGTGTGCCATGGCGTTTTTGGCCGATTTTGGTGTTTTAGCGTTTTTTTCAGCCTCAAAAACAAATTGGTAATTTTATCATAAGTAGAGCCCGGACCGAAACGAGATCTCAATAGAAAATCGCGGTTATCGAGATCATGATTTTTGAGATATCGCTCTCGATCCTCATACGGCCCTCCCAGTCAGGGCTTTAATAATAAAGGGCTTGAATGTATTTTAAAAATAAAATACCATGTTTGCTTGTATTTTGCTTTTTATTTTGCTAAAAAATTAAACAATTTATTTTTTAAATAAAAAAGACCTCAGGAATCTCAGAATCCGTTGCCTTCCTTTTCGCCAATTCGACAAAATAAAAATTTAAAATAAATAAAAAAATAATTAAATTAAAATAAATTTTCATTTTTAAAATTTTTTAAAAAATTTTAACTAATTAATGAGCAATCTAAATCAAAAATCAGTCTATATAAATGCCCTTTTTCCTTCCTTTGAAGTCCTAAAAATGCCCTTTATCCTTCCTTTGAAGTGCTAATACATGCATGCACTTTACAAAAAAAGACAATTAGGCGGAAATGAATTTTGAAATTAATTTAAAATAAAAATTCAAAATTGTGAGAAAAATAAATTTTTATTTAATTTTAAATTTCCAAATGATTAAGAAAACAAGGAAATCATTTTTAAAAATAAAAGTTAAAAGTGCGAATGGACTTTCGGCTAAAAAGGAGGATGTAAGTCTATTTGTTAATTTAAAATAAATTTGCACTAAGCCCGGAAATTAATTTCAAAATTAATTTCAAATTTAATTTCAAATTTAATTAATTTAAAAAAATAAAATATTATTAGTTAAGAATACAAGATAAATTATATTAACAAAAATTTCTTCACTAATTATTTAATCTTTTAACTTCTTTTATTGAAAAGTGTCTAATCTCGTCCTAAAATCCTTGCTAGAAAGGACACATTCTCTATCGAATGAGCCCGGTTTCGAATGTTTTAGTCGGACACCTCGCAACCTCTCCTTGTTAAATTAGGGGTTTCTTCATAATCAAAATGAGGGTATCAACCCGACACTTCTAGGCCGCGAGTCGGGGATCACCGATTGATCAGGGATTAATGATTACCAAAAAATCGTCTGTATTTATGAGGTTTGGATGCTATATTAATCTAAATAATTAATAAATAACGACCCTCTATATGCTCGAATAATTAACATCACTCAAATAGTAAGTCCCTCTGGCCAGGGTTTAAAATAATAATTCCCCAAGGTATATTATATATACGGTAATTTTTATCTTATAATGGGGGTCTTTTGAAGATAAAATAATCATTGTTTTACTACATATTATTTTAAATTATTTTTATAATTATTTTAGTTGAAAATAAAAATATATTTAATTAATAATTTAATAAATTTTTTCGATTATATCTGGATTTCATTCGTTTAGATTAAAGAAAGAATTAAAATAATCAAGCAAAATAGCGCTATAATCTTGATATTTGACAGAATGCCATATGCCGAGTTACAATAATCAGTATCACACTCATAACAGGTACATACATCCACCATGCGATTTACAATGTTGAATATCTCAACGAAATCACAATCCGCACATGTTTTTATGAAGCCATCTAAATTTTTAAACAAATTTATTTAAAAGATTTTGATGATTCAACGAGCATGGGTAATTTCTTCATATCCCCCCCCCCATATTTGTGTCTCTGATTTAAGTTTTTAAAAAAAATTTACATTTTCCACAATCATTTTTAATGCAATAATCACCATAAGTTTTTTCAAAAGGATTTCTAGTATTGCACGTATCTGTCACAGATAATGTACGAGTTCCATTTTTATAAGTAAAATCTACTTTGTCAAAACATTTGACTGCGTCTGTTAAAAATTTAATATTTTCTTCTAAATTCTTAAAAATTTACGTCCAAATTTAAAGCTCATGAATAAGAAAAGAGCTAAAATATTAATTAATAATAATCCCATTTTTTAATTTAAAATTAATAATTTAGTTAAAAAAATTTTATTGAAAAATATATGAATGATTTAAATTATAGATAGGACGTTTTTAATAGGAAAAATATTTTTTGATGAATAATATTTTTTAAATTATAGTTGATTTTAATAGATTACTCATTAAAAAGTAAAATTTAATAAATTAATCAACACTTAATTTTTTTAGTTTTATTAATTATTTTTTGGAAGTGTAGTTTTAATGAAAGGGTACTTTTAATAACACCTATTATTAATAAAAATAGTAGAAGATATGCTCGGCATTTCTGACAAATCTATAAGATTATTCCTATTGCGTGGAAATACAACTAAAATTTGATATAAATTTGAAACTCGGAACCTTAAAAAACAGAAAAAAATTTAAGTCGTTTTATCATTCATAACAAACCTTAAACTGTCTCAGAATTTAGTTTACCTGAATATTATATTTTTCAATTCCACTGAATGAGAGAAAATTATACTCTCTCCGGAAATGAGAGAAAATTTTACTCTAGGGAGTTCGAACTATTGTTCAAAATTTTTCCAAGCACCTTCGACTTTCTGTCTATTATACTCATATAAATTACTTTGATCTTTAAATTTTTTATTAAAAAGTAAATTTTTATTCAAAAAATATGAAATTTTTAAGATTTAAATAGCAAAATATTTATAATCATTTTCTACAATCATTTTTATCTTCGAAATATTTTCATTATCATTCATTTAAGAGATAGATGGAATAATACAAGCTAAAATAGTTTAAAAATTTATTAATTAAAATTCAAATTTGATGTGTTATTTTTTAACTCTTTTCATTATAAGTTCTATGTAATGTTGGTCCAAGATATTTCTACATATGAAAAAACAATTAGAACGAGTCGGTGGGTGAGTAACTGGTGATAATAATAATAGTAACTAATAGTGTTCAACTGGGTAATCGTTTCAGATCAGAAGGGTCACGAGAAAACACGTACATTTTCTACTCGAAACCCAACTTTTTTACTGTTTCAAATCTTGTTCGGTTATGGTTTACAATGAAGCGGAACAGTTATCGGGATTAATCTCAAATTTTCAAAGTTATAAAATCGAGATAACAAAAATTATTTACCATTAATTATCATGATAGTCAAGCAAAATAAAGCTATAATCTTCATATTTGACAGAACACCAAAGGCCGAGTTACAATAATCAGTATCACACTCATAACAAGTACAATCACCCTTTTTAAATTTAATTAACAGGGCAGTAAGTTTAATAATTGCACAAACATTACAACCTTTCCAATATCCATCTAAAATTTTGAATAAGATTTAGTTCAAAGTTTTAAGAATGATATTCTGTAGGCCATCCAAGACTCTTGAACTTTAGACTTGATAAAAACTTTTCTTGAGGATTTTCGGTCTTGAGCTTGGGGTAAAGACTTGGTCTAAACTTTTTCGAATTCCTTGTTTTATTTCCAAATATGGTCTCCTGGCCTCCCAAAATTCGCTGGAAAAGTAAGAATCTTGAGCAGGCGAATTACTTGCAGCTGCAATCCGCAACACGTAATTTTAATTTTAAAATCCGCAAACGCAATCCGCAAGTAAAAAAAACACGCAAGTTCACGCAATCCGCAATTGCGATCACACCTGGTCTTAAGGTCTTATCTTGATTATGAGCCTTGGCTTTAGTATATAGCATGCAGCTTCCTATAGACAAGATTTTCAATAAAACTAACATTCTCCACAATCGCTTTTAAAGCATTTATTAACAGGTATTTCAAGTTTTTCAGATTCTTCTTTAGTATCGCACGTTGTTAAAACAGATATAGAAATTTTTCCACTTTTTAAAGTAAGATCAGTTTCTTCATAACATTTGATTGTGTCTGTTAACAAGGTAAATATTTTTTTGATATTTTAAATTTACCTCCAAATTTAAAATTCATCATTAAGAAAAAAATCAAAATACTAATTAAAAACAATCCCATTTTTAAATTATTTAAAATATAATAATTTAGCTAAAAATTTTTTAAAATAAAATATGAATGTTTTAAATATATAGAGAGAGTTTTTGATAGGAAAAAAATTTTTTCTGATGAATAACACTTTTTTAAAATAAATATTTTGTTTAAAATATTTTTTAACGGAAAGGGAAAATATATTTTTTTAATGAATAATACTTTTTTAATTATAATTATGATTTTAATAGCTTAAACATTAAAAGCACTGCAGACCAGGGATGATTACCAGGATACAATTAATCCTTTAAATTTTTTAAATTAATCCTTTAAATCCTTTAATATTTGTTGAGCTTTATTAATTATGATTTTTGGAAAATTATCTTCAATTATCAGTTAATCCTTTCAATTTACTGATACAAAATATTTATATTTCTTTCCAGTTCCAACAGAATTAGTCTCACTTAAATTATGTGATTATAAAATTAAATATTAGACAGTCTGCCCTCTCTATAAGAACATTCACACGTCTATTTGAAAGCCTTTTTTAATATCGTTTGCCACTATCTGGGGTGGGGAGTATGATCTTCCTAAGAGACAACTTATCTTTAAAACAACCCATTATAAGACACTTTTTTATCCAAAAGAGGTCTCAAATTTCTATTGTGTAATTTAAAACATAATTAAAACAAAATTTTAAAACATTTAAAACCTAAAACATAATTTTAAAGATTAAGATAAATTTTAAGAACATCGGACATGACAATAGTAAATAGGCAAAGGTCAATGAAAAAAATTAAAATAAATTTATTTTAAATTTTTATCTTTTTCTTTTATATTTGGGCTTCATTCGTCTAGATTAAAGAAAGAATTAAAATAATCCAGCAAAATAAAACTATAGTCTTCATATTTGACACAACACCGAAGGCCAAGTTACAATAATCAGTATTACACTGATAACAGGTACAGTCATCCCCCATGCCATTTATCATGTTACCTAACTCAAAGTAATCACAATCCGCACATGCTTTCCAGAAGCCATCTAAATTTTTAAACAAATTTATATTTTGTTCAGCAAATTTTTTATTGTGTATACCCCAACAAATTTTTTCCTGCGGCGCTGAAAATAAAGGAAATGCTACTTGGCCTTTCTAAATTCTAAAAATTATTTCCTGCAGTATGAAAAGGGAAAAGGGAAAATTTGCATGATTAAGGTGATTTGGATGACATAAGGTATTTGAGGGATTGAAGGGAAGATCGAGTATATCACAAATTTTTCCTTTCTTTTCCTCCTTTTCCCTCTTTACTTTCAGCAAATTTTGTATTTTGTTCAACTCACGCGTATCCCGGAAATTTAAAATGTGTGATTTTGCTGGATTATGCGGAATATGAACTAAGTATCCGAGCATGCATTTAGATTAGAATCGCGATTTTTTAGATTAGAGTCGCGGCATTTTGGATTTAATTTTTTAAAATAAACTGACATTTTCCGCAATCATTTTTAACGCAATTATCTCCAAAAAGTCTATGAAGAGGTATTCTAGTATTGCACGTATCTGGCTCAACCACAACACGAGTTCCATTTTTATGAGTAAAATTTATTTCGACATGACATTTGAGTGAGTCTGTTAAAAAGTTTAATATTTTCTTTTAAATTCTTAAAAATTTACGTCCAAATTTAAAGCTCAAGATTAAGAAAAGTGTAAAAATATTAATTAATAATAATCCCATTTTTAATTTAAAATTAATAATTTAGTTAAAAAACTTTTTATTAAAAAATATATGAATGATTTAAATATATAGAGAGGACGTTTTTAATAGGAAAAATATTTTTTGATGAATAATATTTTTAAAATTATAGTTGATTTTAATAGATTACTCATTAAAAAGTAAAATTTAATAAATTAATCAGAACTTTATATTTTAGCTTCATTAATTATTACTTTTTGGAAGGGTACTTTAAATAAAAAAATTATTAATAAAATTGGTAGATGATAGGTGACGAAACCTGACATTTTATTGACAAATCTATAAGATTATTCCTATTGCGTGGAAATACAACTAAAATTTGATATAAATTTAAAACTCGGAACCTTGAAAAACAGAAAAAAAGCTAAGTCGTTTTATCATTATTAACAAAGATAGACTTTCTCACAAATCAGAGTTTAATTTTCCTGAATATCATTTCCTTCAATTACACTGAATGAGAGAAAATCTTACTCTAGGGGGTTCGAACTATTGTTCAAACTTTTCCACGCACCTTTGACTTTCTGTACAAACAAAAGTTTCACTTCAAAAATTAATTTCTATAAATTATACTTATATAAATTTCTCTGATCTTTAAACTTTTTATCAAAAAGTAAATTTTTATATAAAAATTAGATAAATTTTAAAGACAAATTTTTAAATATCAAAATATTTATAATCATTTTCTACAATCATTTTTTAAATTCAAAATATTTTCATCAACATTCATTTAATATAATTGTGGAAGAATAAAAGCTAAGATAATTTAAAAATTTATAAATTAAAAATAGGAATAGATGTGTTTATTATCTAATTCTTTTCATTGTAGGTCCTTTGGTCCAAGATATTTCTACATATGTATGAGAAAAAACAGTTAGATAGTGTCGGTGTGTGATCTAGTGATCAACCGGTTAATCGTTTCAGATCAAGGATGTCACGGTTACACGAAACCCGACCCGACTTTTTTCTCAATCCGTGTCATCTCTGCTTGAGCTCAGCTCGGGTTATGATTTACAATGAAGCGGAACAGTAATCGGAATGAATCTCTAATTTTCACAATTATTTACCATTAATTATTATGATAGTCAAGCAAGATAAAACAATAATCTTCAAGTTCGACAGAACGCCAATTGCCGAGTTACAATAATCAGTATCACACTCATAACAGGTACAATCACCCTTTTTAAATCTCATAAGCCTGTTAGTAAGTTTAATAATTGCACAATCACCACAACCTTTATAATATCCATCTAAATTTTTGACTAAGATTTATTTAAAATTTTATGAATGATATTCTGTAGAGGGTCCAAGTCTCTTGCTCTTTAGACTTGACTCAATACTTTTCTTAGGGAATTTTTCGGTCTTGGTCTTGGGGTAAGTCTTGTTCTAAACTTTTTTGAATTCCTTATTTTATTTCCAAAATGGAACAAATAAAGTCTCTTGGCCTCCAAAGGAAAAGGAAGAGGCTTGAGGTCTAATCTTGATCTTGAGTCTTGGAAAATTTCTGGTCTTGGAAGGTTTTAATATTCAGCATGCAGCTTTCTAAAGATAAGATTTTTAATAAAACTAACATTCCCCACAATCGCTTTTATAGCATTTATCAATAGGTAATCCAAGTATTTCGGCTTCTTTTTTAGTATCGCATGTTGTTAAACCAGTTATAGCTATTTTTCCACTTCTTAAAGTAAGATCATCTTCTTTGTAACATTTAATTGTTTCTGTTAACAAAAATATAATATTTTTTTGCTATTTTAAATTTACCTCCAAATTTAAAATTCATCAATAAGAAAAGGGTCAAGATATTAATTAAAAACAATCCCATTTTTAAATTTAAAATTAATAATTTCGTTAATTTTTTATCAAAAAAATATATGAATGATTTAAATATATAGAGAGAAGCTTTCACTAGGAAAAATATTTTTTGATGAATAATATTTTTTAAATTATAGTTAATTTTAACAGATTACTCATTAAAAAGTAAAATTTAATAAATTGATCAACACTTATGTAATATTTTTAGCTTCATTAATTATTACATTTTTGAATGGGTACTTTAAATAAAAATTATTATTTAAAATAGTAGAAGATAGGTAACTAAACTTGACATCAACAAAGCTATAAGCTTATTTCCATTGCTGTGGAAAGCAATAAAGATGTGCGGTTAATTTGAAAATCGGAACCTTGAAAAGCAGAAAATTTTAAGTCGTTTTATCATTCTTAACAAGACGTAGACTGTCTCAGAGTTTGGAGTTCAAAGAAATTATTTACTTAAACATTTAAAATTTGATATTTAAAAATGCTAAAAATATTTATCAATACCAATTTCATTTTCTAAAATACTGACTAAACCGCGCAAAATTTTAAAGTAAGAGAAAATTTATCTCAAGGGTGTTTGAACTATTGTTCAAAATTTTCCAAGCACCTTCGATTTTTGTACAAGCAAAAGTTGCACTTCAAAAATTCTTGATTATTAGGGACAGCCAAAATATGCACGGGAAATCGCCAAATATGCGCATATATATGCACCAAAAAAGCCCAAAATATGCACCAAAATATGCAAAATTTGCCAAAATATGCACTGAAATATGCACCAAAAATAGTTAAAATATGCTTTAAAAATCAATATTTTGAGTCTAAAACACTAAATTAGCCTTTAAAACCGCAATTTAAAAGAATTCTTTAAAGATTTTATGGAATTAAGATTTCTGCATAAAAATTTATTAAAGAAAATTTTTCCGAAAAATTTTTCGAAAAAATTTTTTCATAAACTTTTTATAAAAAAATTTTTTAACCAAAAAAATCCAAAATTTTGAAAATTTTCGCCGATTTTCAATAAAATTTGCCAAAAAATGCCGAAATATGGACCAAAATATGCAAAATTTGCCAAAATATGCACAAATATGCAAATATGCACGAAATGGTCGAAATATGCAAAAATATGCATTAAGAACCGGGTCCTAAAGTGCTAGGACCGATGTAAAAACACCATTTTTAAGCTTCCCACTTCAAGGCATATCCGCATACAAAACATGCATTTGCATGTTTTGGCTGTCCCTATTGATTATACATATTTGCCCCTATTTATTTCTATATTATATAAATTTCCTTGATCTTTAAAATTTTTATTCAAAAGTTATATAAATTTTTAAGAGAAATTTTTAAATAGACAATCATTTTTTATCTCCAATCATTCTTTAAATTCAAAATATTTTCATTATCATTCATTTAATAGATTTGCGGAAGAATATAAGCTAGAATAATTTAATGATTTTTCAATTAAAATCAGATTAGATGTGTCTATTTTATAGTCTAAGTTATTTGCGTATACGGTATTTCCACATATGGCCGTTAGAACGTGTCAGTGTGTGAGTTGATCAACCGGTTAATGGCTTTAGATCAAGTATGCCAACAGTTACCCGAAACCCGGACTTTTTAAGACCCAACCTAACTTTTTTCTTAACCTGTGACATCCCTGGTTTAGATCTTGTTCGGCTTATTCGGGATATAGACTTATTTACAATGAAGCGGAACATTAGTCAGGATGTATCTCTAGAATTTTCTTAATTATAAAAACGAGATAACAAAAATTAATTACCATTAATTATCATGATAGTCAAGCAAAATAAAAAAATAATTTTCAGATTCGAAAGAACACCACCTGCCGAATTACACTTATCACCATCACATTCATAACATGTACAATCACCGGTTTCAAATCCGAAAATCCCTTTGTCAGAAAATTTAATACCTGCACAAGCAAAACAACCTTTATAATATCCATCTAAATTTTTGAAAATGATTTATTTCAAAGTTTTAAGAATGATAATCATCATGCAGCTCCCTAAAGACATAATTTTAAAGAAACTAACATTTTCCACAATCGCTTTTAATGCATTTAAACTTCATTACAGCCAGTTCAGGCACTTTAGAAATTTGTTCGTAAGCTTGATCAGTATCGCACGTTGCTAACTTATTTTTAATAATTGTTCCATTTCTTTGAGTAAGATCAATTTCTTTGTAACATTCGATCGTGTCTGTTAACAAAAATATTAATATTTTTTGATTTTATAAATTTACCTCCAAATTTAAAATTCAACAATAAGAAAAGAGCCAAAATATTAATTAAAAACATTCCCATTTTTAAATTATTTAAAATTAAATTTAGCTTTAATTTAATTAAAATAATATTGAAAAATATATGAACGATTTAAATATAGAGAGAGAAATTTTTAATGTGAAATTTTTCCGATGATTAACGCTTTCTAAATTTTAATGATGTTTTTATTGGTAGATAAAGCATTAAAAAATAAAATTAAAAAATTGACTTTTCAATTTAAATATTTAATTAGTCACACTTTTAGCTTCAGTATCAATTATTTTTAGAGGGATACATCAAATTAAAAAATTATCGAATACCGTATTTGCTCTATTAATCCCCCAGTCCTTTATTAATCCCCCAGGCTCTATTAATCCCCCACCCTGGAGATGGGTTGAAACAATAATCCCCCTCTTTCTACCCCACTCTAATCATCCCCCAGGCTCTATTAATCCCCCACCCTAGAGATGGGTTGAAACAATAATCCCCCTGGGGGATTACTAGAGCAAATACGGTAATAATAATTTTTTGATAAATGGATGGAGGTTATTTTATAAGTTTCGGTCCGGCATAATCAAAAAATGTTATAAAGTGATTGCTCCGTCTCCCACAGGAAGTTCCGATTTTGCTTGACTGGCATGACAAGGATTTTGGTTACAGATCCGGGTCTGATGTTTAAAAATCAGAGAAAAATTTATGTCTTTTTGTCATTTCTATATATAATGTCATAGAGTTAGGAGTTCTTGAATATGATAGCTATTTTAAATATTGATGAGGATTCTGGCCAAATCTCCAACCATAACCCCTCCAATTCTACCGAATTCTGACAATTTAATCATTCTTATTGTGAAAGAAATTTTATACAAAATAAATTTTTCTTGAACATTTAAAATCGATATTAAAAATGTTAAAATTTTATCAATAACAATTTCATATTTAAAATACTGACAAAACCGCACAAAATTTTGAAAGAGAAAATATACGGAAATGAGAGAAAATCTTTCTATAGTGGACTCGAACTATTTTTCAAAATTTTTCCACGCACCTTCGACTTTGAGTATAAACTAAAGTTGCACTTAAGAAATTCTTGATTCTATTTGACCCTATTTATTTCTATATTAATGATTAAATCTTCTTTGATCATTAGAATTTTTATTTAAAATTAAATTTTTATTCAAAAATTATATATAATTTTTAAGTAAAATTTTAAAAAGCAAAATATTTGTAATCATTTTCTACAATCATTTTTTAAATTCGCGTATCTTCATCAACATCATTTAATAGATTAGTGGAAGAATAAAAGCTAGAATAATTTAAAGATTTATTTTTTAAATTCAGATTGTCTAAGTTATTTTGGTGTACGGTATTTTTACATATGGGAAATCCGTTAGAACAGGCGGTGTGTGTTAGTGATGCACCGGTTTATGGCTTCAGAAAGGTTACATGAAACCCGGACTTTTTTTCACGAAACCTGACCTTTTTTAAACCTGTGACATCACCACTTCAGATCTTATTCGGGTTATTCGGGCTATATACTAATTTACAATAAAGCGGAACAGTACTCGGGATTAATCTCTAAAATTTTCAGAGTAATAAGAACGAGATTTACCATTAATTATCATGGTAGTCAAGCAAAATAAAGCTATAATTTTCAAGTTCGACAGAACACCACCTGCCGAGTTACAATAATCAGTATCACATTCATAACATGTACAATCACCCTTTTTAAATCCTAAGCCCCTGTCAATAAATTTGATAATTGCACAAATCCCACAACTTTTATAATATCCATCTAAATTTTTGAATAAGATTTATTTCAAAGTTTTAAGAATGATATTCATCATGCAGCTCCCTAAAGACATTTTTAAAGAAACTGACATTCTCCACAATCGCTTTTAATGCATTTAAGCTTAATTCCAGCCACTTGTTCTTTAACTTCTTCAGGAACTTTTTCCGCAATTTGTTCAGAAATTTGTTCAGTATCGCACGTTGTTAACTTAGTTATAACAGGAACCTCCGTTCTTGTTTCAAGATCAAATTCTTTGTAACACTTGATTGTGTCTGTTAACAAGAAAAATATTTTCTTTGATTTTTTAAATTTACCCCCAAATTTAAAATTCAACAATAAGAAAAGAGACAAAATATTTATTAAAAACAATTTCATTTTTAAATTTGGAAAAAATAATTTAGTTAAAAAAATTTTTAAAATAATATATGAATGTTTTAAATATATGTATATGTAGAGAGAGTTTTTGATAGGAAAAAATTTTTTTTCTGATGAATAACACTTTTTTTAAATAAATATTTTGTTTAAAAATTTTTTAACGAAAGGGAAAATATATTTTTTTAAATGAATAATACTTTTTTAATTATAATTATGATTTTAATAGCTTAAACATTAAAAGCACTGCAGACCAGCAAGGGCCCTAGCGGACTTGTAATTATGGTTAAGTGGATATGAGCGATGACTACAAAATCGTTAAGAAATAGGTCTCGGGTTCGAAACTTTTCATGGTTAATTAATATTTTCTAATTAAATAAATGACATAAAACATGAAAAAAAAACATAAAAATTTTTTTTAACTTTTTAAAATAAAAAGAGGTAAAATTTTAAAAAATTGGATGCAATTTTTATCTAATTTTTTCAAATTTGGATTGATTTGAACAAATTAGGTGTCATTCGAAAAAGCTCTGAGCTAAAATGAAAGCTCAAAATGGGTTGCTTAAACCCCAGAGAGCGCATAAAAGTTTTTTAAACGCATGAACTAAAGTTCCAAAAAAATTTTAAATAAAGTTTACAATTTATTTACAAAACAAATTTTTACTAATTTTACAACGAAAAATTTTAACAAAAATTATCTTCAGTTATCAGTTAATCCTTTTAATTTTCTGTATATTCTTTTAATACCAACCGAGCTCGTCTCACTTAGTTAGTAAATAAATTCATTATAAAGTTAAGCATTAGACAGTACGACCACTCTATAAGACACATTCAATATTAGGTACACCTCTAATATTAGGTACACCTCTATTCAATATTAGGTACACCTCTATTTCATATTAGGTACACCTCTATTTAAGAGACGTTTTTTAATTTTGTTGGTCAATGTTTGGGGGAGGGGGGCAGCCTAAGCAATACTTTTTGTTTAAAGACAGCTTATTATAAGGTACTTTTTATCCAAAAGAGGTCTTGTAGTGAGGTCCGATTGCATATTTTGAGAATTAAAAAATTTATTAAACGTACCTTGCAAATTTTTTCGCATTCCTCTTTTGTAGAAAAACGATTATCATTACCTCTACACCCACCATAATCAAATTCCTATTTTTTAATTAAATTTTAAATTTTTATAAAATTAACTTTGCATTCTCCATTGTCATAGTACCATCTAGGTAATAATGCACTACACAGACCGACCTGTTTTGCCAAATTACAGCGCTAAATTTTTTTAAATTATTATTTTTAAAATTTTTTAAAATTTTTGTCCAGTAGTAATTCCTTTAGCTCTACGAGATTAATCGTTCAATATTAATTGACAGATTGTAATTATTTCAAAGAAATTATATATAATTAGGGCTATTTTTAAAATACTTACAGGTGGCCTAATAGCATTAATCATTGAAAAAATGAAAAATGAAAGAAGGACCAAAAATATTTTAGAACGCATTTTGTGAAATTTAGAAATTATTAAAAATTATTTTTATTTAATAATTTTTGAAAAATTAAATTAAATTACTCGAATTTATATAACCCAAAATTTTGCTGATTAATTTAAATTCGCTAAACTAAATAATAAATTATTCATATATTTTAAAAAATATTTGAAGAACATAAAAAATGGAAAACTAAAAATAAATCTTATGTTTTAGTCCAAAAAAATATCGGGAAATATGTAGAATTAAACGAATTATAGTTTAAATTTTATGTTTCGTTCCGCTAAAATAAATTTAGGTATTTTATTTTACATTTAAATATAAAATATTATAAATATTTAATTAATATAAATATTAAATATAAATATTTAAATATATTTAATTAATATAAATATTAAATATAAATATTTAAATATATTTAAATAATTATTTAAATTAAAATTAATTTGTTAGATTTATGCGGGATGTAATTAGGGGTTGGTTAAAAGACTCAATATAGTTTTTTATAACAAATTCGAAAAATAATACTTTTAGTATCCAAATATTAATACTTTTTTATTGTTATTTACTTTTATTCAATTTTTACATCTAGGAATTTTGGTTGAAAATACATACATAGGTATATCTCAGGGATAGGGGGCGCCGAAGCGAAATACGGCAGGTGCAAGATCGTAAATTACTTAAACTGTAAGTTACTTTCTTGTCACAAATAAAAAAACAAAAGTGTAATGAATTTAATCTTTTTTACTTAAACATCATAATTTAAATTTAAAATAAATAGTAGATCACAATCAAGCAAATCACAACTATAATCTTTAAATTAAACAGAATTCCAAAGGCCATGTTACAAAAATCTTTGTCATCGCACTCATAGCAGGGACAGTCATCGTAAATGTCATTTAACTTTAAAGTTTGCTGATAATATTCACAATCCCCACAATCTCTTATTGGGCCATCTAAATTTAGAGCAAATTTATTTAAACTTAAAGTATTTTAAATAAAATTTTCAATATTTGGATTTAATTTTTGATGAACTAACATTTACTACAAACAGCTTTAACGCATTTACCACCAGTAAGTTTTGTAGGATATTCTGTAGTATCGCACTCTATTAACTTAATCTCTGTTCTATTTTTTGAAAAAAGATCTTCATCTTCATAACATTTGACCGAGTCTGTTAATAATTATATTTTCTTTTGCTTTTTTAAATTTACCTCCAAATTTAAAATTTATTATTAAGAAAAAAGTCAAAACATTTATCATTGAAAATCCCATTTTTAAATTAATTATATTTAAATTAAATTTAGAATAATTTTGATAGAAAAATTTTTAATGAAAAATATATGAATAATTTAATTAGATATTAGAGAGAGATTTTTAAAGGGAAAATATTTATTTTCTGCTATCAATTTTGAAATTATAATGAATCATTAAAAAGTATAAAATTTCAAATATTAAATAAGAGTAGTAAGTGAACCGACATCGGACACTGAGAATAACTCTTAATATTATATACTATAATAATTAGTAGAGTTCGAACCCGGGCCGGGCCCGGACCGGTTTTTTCCGGGCCCGGTAGCCCGGAACCGGGTATTTTTGAGAAAATCCGGTTTTCCGGTTTTATCCGGAAAAACCGGCCCGGGTGCAATCTTGAGTAAAAAAACCGGGTCCCGGGCCCGGTAATTTTTTGCCGGGCCCGGAGTCTTTTTGACGAAGAAGAAATATGTCTTAAGGACTCCAAAATTTCCCAAAATTTTCGCCTGCGGCGCTGAAAATGGAAGAAATTTGGTTTTTAAGCTCCAAAATTCAAAAAAAACGCCTGCGGCGCTAAAAACCTTTTTGGCCGTGTAGATGAGTTAATTATTGGATGAGTTAAAGATTTTTTGATTAAATAAATAATTTTCTCATGTTTTAATAATTTTAGAAAAAACCGGGTCCGGGCCCGGTCTGAAAAAATCCGGTTTTATCCGGAAAAACCGGTCCGGGTGCGATTTTGTGAAAAAACCGGGTTCCGGGCCCGGCATTATGAAAAGATCGAACTCTAATAATTAGGGATGGGCCCTGCTGCATTTTAAAACAATCTGTTATTCGTCAGTTCTGTCGAAGGAATTTTGTTACTGAAATTTTGGCAACCAAACGTAAAATACGAATCTTATCTAGAACTGATCAAAGTGATAAAAAATTGTCTTTCACTCTCCCATTTAATCATTTTCACAGTTGATCACTCTCCCTTAAAATTGATCAACGTAGGGTGATCAAATGGAGAGTGATCAACTAGAAAATTGATCTTCTTTCATTCTAAATATTATTTGAAATTTACCTACAATTTAAAATTAATCAGAATGAAAAGTATTAAAATTACAATTGATGCAAATATACAAATTCCATTTTTAAATTTTATATTATTTGAAATAAAATATAGAATAATTTATTATAATTATGATTTCAATACATTAATCAGTAAAAAAATTCAAGAATAAATTTTAACATTCATTTAGATCACCGGTACAATAAGAAAATTCTTTTTAATATTTATGATACTTAGGTTGTGTCATAAATATTTAGCCCCCCTTAAATCATTAAAGTTTGAAAATGTATATCTCAATGTTCAGATCTCCAATCTGTTTAATTTTTTTGTCATATATTCTCAATAATGCCTTCTTCATTTTCTCAAAGATTTGAAATTTTTTCTTCATTTAAAAATTTTTTATGAATTTTTAAAGTTTAAGGCAAACTTATGAAATTAGCGTTCAGTTCAAATATGAGATTGAACTTGGACATTCGGAAAAGGAATCATGGCGCAAAATATGCATAGCGAAGTAAGAGGATGTTATCTCCTATTCCACAGAAAAAAGTTGGGTCTCAAAATAAAAGAAAGGTAGAGAGGAGCTGAAAGACAAAAAACATCTTGGATGCCAACCAACGATAGATAAGAATGCCGTTCTCCCCTGAATCAAAGCCAATCCAAAAAATAAAATGTGTATATTGGGGCAGGCACTCACCTGCTCACTTACAAAAATTACCATAATTTTACTTGAAGAGGGAAACAAGTTATGAAGGTCGATTGATACCCCATAAATTGCCGCAAAATCAAAAAAACCACTAAGTCACTTTTGCAAATCAACCCCTTAAACGCCACAATGAAGCTCCCTATTTGAAACAAATTTTATGCTATGAGGATCAATGGATTGCCTACAAGAATACTATAAATAAAAAACAATGGCTCATCCCAGCTAACCATCAGTTTTGACCTCTAAACCAGACTGGTCCAATAGCGTGATCTGTTATGAATTTGGTGGTGTCGCGGAGGTGTAATCATTGGAAATTAGTTTAAAATGGCTAAACTATTACCCCCAAATAGTATTGTTACCATTTAGATCGAGTCCAGAAAAAAATCCGGTCTACTGGCCTCTCTGGGCATTTTCGCGCAGGGGCTATCCTAAAACAGCATTATGTTAGACCCCATTTCGCAAATGCGACCCTTTAAAAAATCAGCCAGCTGTTTTTCGGACGAATTTTTATATCATTGTATTCATCAGATTCTGCTCTATCAGAATCTATTTAAATTTTCATTATGCTCATCAATTTTGAAAAGAAAAATCAAAAAGAATTTGCCTCGTTTCAAAAATACAAGTTTTAGTATTTTACCTCTAACTCCGGCCAACCTAATCCTAGGATTCTGATTTTTTGCCAGAAAATAGGCAACTCTCTTAGGATCATAGAAAAATATAATTCGAAGTCTGAAAACATTTAGTTTAATTTTAATAAATATTTATTTAACTTTGCTCAAGGGGGGCTAAATATTTATGACACAACCTAAGTAATATACTTAATTATATATAATAATTATCATGATAATCAAGCAAAACAGAAATATAATCTCCATATTTGACCGAATGCCAATGGACGAGTTACAATAATCTGTGTCACACTCATAACAGGTACAATGCTTGTCTACGCCTAATAACATCATACCAAGATTAATTATATCACAACTACCACAACCTTTGGCAAAGCCATCTAAATTTTTGAGTAAAATTTAGATCAAAATTTTAGACTAACATTCTCCACAATCCAATTTAGCGCATTCATCAATAGACATTTTTCCGCACTTTGTTAATTTTATTTTAGAACTACCTCGCCCTGGTAAATTAGTATCTTCCTCTTTGTAACATCTGATGGTGTCTGTTAACAAAAATTAGATCATATTTTGATTTTTAACAATTTACCTCCAAATTTAAAATTTATCAATAAGAAAAGAGTTGAAATATTAATTAATAACAATTTCATTTTTAAATTTGGAATAAAAATTTAGTCAAAATATATTGAAAAATATATGAATGATTTAAATATATAGTGAAGTTTTCAACTGGGAAAATATTTTTAGTGATGAATAACAATTTTAAATTCTATAATGATAATTTGAATAGATAAAGCATTAAAATAATATTTCTGAAGAATTGAATTAATAATTATTCGGGACATAAGCAAAAGGATAACAATTAATAGGAAATATCGGACAGTGGGTATAACATTGGAGAATCGTGTAAACTTTAAAGACAGACTCAGAAAATGTCTCACAGTCTCACAAAAACAGTCTACAGTCTCAGTATCTAAAGACCCTGTCTTCTTCTCTCATGCTTCTTGGATATTTAGAGTTATTTATTTTGAAGACCAATATCTCCCATGACTAACTACTTCAATTCCACTGAATACAACTTAACCTTTGTAAAGAAATTTTAAAATGCCTATCAAAAAATTGGTGTTTATCTCACGCATATCCAATTTTTATTTCTTTGACAATAAAGTTTAAAGATATAGCGATAGTAAGGTTCCGTATAAGACCCATACCATTCGATTCGTCACAACGTGCTGAGTTTTGGCTTTTGGCACTCCTATTTATAAGTAAAGTCTAGAATCTATTTAAGGATCACAAACTACTTTTGGAATTTGATATTTAATTATTGTCATTATTGAATGTTCGTAAATGAACTTTCATACAGGATTTGGACAAATGAGGAAGCGCCGTGTAAAGAATATCCCATTGTATCTCTTAGAGTATGAACTTAATTGTTACGGGTAATTTCTGGATTAACAAGAACCTCCAATTAATTTATGGATAACAATTATTAAATTATACTTTTAATACATTAATCAGTAAGAAAATTTCAAGAATAAATTTTATCATTCATTTAGATCAAATCATAAGAAAAATTTTTAATATTTATAATAATATAATTAATTATATATAATTAATCATCAAAATAATTAAGCAAAATAAAATCATAATCTTCACATTTAACTGAATGAAAATGGACGAGTTGCAAAAATCTGTGCCACAGTCATTACAGGTACAATTAAAATTATGCTTAACTGCGTGACACTCACCACAACTTTTGAGAAAGCCAGCTAAATTTTAGTAGAAAATTTACTTAAAAATTAATTAGTGGAGAGGGCATGATATTGGAGGTTGCAGTTCATACATAGGTTCATCAATTAAAAAACACTTGATTTTTTAAGGGTATCACTGCCTTAGCTATAGGTATTTAATTTTTAATGAATTTACTTTTTCCACACTCGAGTTTAAAACATTTAACCCTAAACTGATCAGTATTGCACTCTGTTAACTCAATTTTCTGTTGTACTCCATTAAGATCAGGCAAATCCATCTCGTCGTGACATTTGATTGAAGCTGATAAAATATTAATTTTAATACATTACTTTTTTTAAATTTACCTCCAAATTCAAAATTTATAAGTGAGATAAGCGTTAAAATATTTATTAATAAAAATTTCATTTGTAAATTTTTTTAAATAAAATTTAAAATAAATATTGCTGGGAAAAACATGCAAATGCATGTTTTTGGCGTGGGATGCCCAAAATGGTGTTTTTACGTGGTCTGATTACATTAGGTCCCGATTCTTAATTTTTGCATAATTCGGCCCTCACGTGCATATTTTCATATAAGTCAATCTCGATCTCGGCTTTATCAGCGCACCAATTCTCTTCCAAAATTTACAATAATTATATTTTTGGTGAAACCCTTGACCTCGTTCTTGGGTCCAAATATGCCCCTCGACTTCGACATATTTAGTGCATTTTTAGGAAATTTTGTATATTTTGTTGCATATTTTGAGCTTTTTCGGTGCGAGCAAATTTGGCGATTTTGCGTGCATATTTTTCCCAGCTTAATAATAAATAATAATGAAAATATTTTTCATTGAAAATACATATATGAATGATTTAAATATGTAATTTAGAAATGGTTTCTTATTCGAAAAAATATTTTTTTGATGAATAACACTTTATTTTAAATTGTACATTTGATGATTTTATCATTAAAAACTTCAAATTAAATAATTAGTAGAAATTAGCTTTTTAAATTTTATATTTAATTAGTCAACATTTATTCAGCTTCATTAATTTTTTTGTAGATATGTAAAAATTATTATATAAAATTGTAAAATAGATAAATAAAAGTATTATTTATATATTTAAAAATGCACAAGATATCTAAAAATACAAATTTTAATAATTTAAAATTTGTTTATAAATAACAATTAGTTAAATTAAATTTTTAATTTTTCAATTTATTGTTGTCCTAAACAGTTGTTGGCGAGTATTGAGTTGTTGTGTCTCAGAAAGTGTTCGTAAGGTACTCAAGAAAAATTGCTCGATGGATTATGGAATGAAATCCAGAATATTGCAAGGAATTCCAACACTTTTCAGTATAAAATTCATGCAGAACAATTTTCTAGATATGTTTAATTAAAGAGATAAAAATGAAATAATAAAAAAATAAAGTCCAAATTTTCTAATATCACATTCTTATTTTGATTATCAATATTTATAATTACTGTTATTATTGAATGGAATGTTGATTGAAATTCTTCAAAGGTTTCAAAATGTATAGTTACATGATGATCAAAATGTATCATTACAAGCGTATTTGTCTGGCGCTTAACTTTAAATGCTTTTAGAATTTTAATAAAAAAATAAATGGCTAATTTTTATGATAAGATAGAATTATTTTAAATATTTTAAATGGTTTTATAATTATTTAAAATCCATATAGAATTATAATAATTTAATAAATTCATATTAATTAGTATATCTGGACTTTATTCATTTAATTCTGTACTTCATTCATTTATATTTCAGAAAAATAAAAAATAATCAAGCAAAACAGAAATATAATTTTCATATTTAACAGAATGTCCATTGCCGAATTACACAAATCAGTGTCGCACTGATAACAGGTGCATTCATCCGCAAGGCCTTTTTCCTTGCTGACCATATCAACAATTATACAAGGTCCACAACGTCTCACAAATCCACCTAGAAATTTTTGAATCAAATTTATTTAAAGGCAAACAAACTAACGTTCTCCACAATCATTCTTAAAACATTTATTACCAAGGGTACCATTCGCAAGTTCTTCAGTATTGCATGTAGTTGATTTAATAATGGAATGGGTACCATTTTTTTGATGAAAATCAAGCTCGGCGATACATTTGGTGGAATCTTTTAACAAAAATATTTTTATTGTTTATAGGTTATCTCTCAGTTTATACTTAATATCCCTTGGTATTTTTTGGATTAACAAAAATCCTTGGCAAAAATCCCAGCGATTAATATTTTTTAATTTACAGGAACTCTTCTTTATTTTTAAAATTTACCTCCAAATTTAAAATTTATCATTAAGAAAAAAGTCAAAATATTAATTAATAACAATCCCATTTTTAAATTATTTAAAATAAAATTTAGCTTTAATTTAGTTAAAATAATATTGAAAATATAATTACGAACGATTTAAATATAGAGAGAAGCTTTTACTTTGAAAATTTCCGATGATTAACGCTTTTTAAATTGTAATGATGATTTTATTAGTAGATAAAGAATTAAAAAGTAAAATTAAAAAATTGACTTTTCAATTTAAATATATAATTAGTCACACTTTTAGCATCAGTATCATTAATTTTTTGGAGAGATAAATTAAATTAAAAAATTATTAACTGAGATGGTATGAGATAGTTAAATAAATTTGATTTTTTTAAATAAATTAGTAAAGTTAATATTGAATTAGTGTTGTTCCTTCAAGTCCAAACAATAGGGCGGATAGATGGGTCATATTCCAGAAAAGCGTTAGAAAGTGTCAAGGTTCTAGCTCCTAGTGGAGGTTCCTTTTTGCTTGGCTGGGATGTCAAGATTTTGTTACGGATCAGGTTCTAATGTTACTCTATTATTGGTTAGGTACAGCTCTATGGATGTGGCCTTGTGGTTATTAAAAAAATAATAGTGGTTATTAAACAAATAATAGTAGTAGTTATCTAAACGAAATAATAGAAAACTTTATACTGTTAATCAGATAAATAATTCAGTAAAATATAAATATAATTCTTAAATCTGATAACGGGCGAATTACAAAATCACGCTCATATTTTTTGGGTGTCGGTCCGATAAAAATATTCGGATATGCGCAGTCGAGCCGAAGAATCTTCAGGCCAGCTCCGAACTAACAGCCTGCTCAAAATATGTATAATAAATTTTAGAACATTGCTTTAATTGTATTTAAAATTATTTCTATTATTTTGCTTTATTTATTTAGAAATACAAAAGAACAAAAATAAAAGTACAAAAATAATAAAAGTTTAATGAATTTTCGGGTTTTTTAGATTGGATATCCATCATTCATTTTGTTTGTTAAATAACAAGAACTGAATAAAAGTTAAAATTTGTTTGAAAATAAAAAAAATTTGATTAAATATCGAACTTGTTTAGTTTTATCGTGTTTTAACACATAGCGGTCCTAGAAGCGTAGGAAAATTTACGTGTTTTCACAGTTCTGAAAAGGGTACATTTCAACCTAATCTAAAAATGCTCGAATGGAGTATTGAATGTAAACAGAGTTAGTTGTAAGGATATCCAGGATTTTTCAGGGCCAGAATCCGGCAGGGAAATAATCGAGTGAAATACTAATTAGTTGAGTAATAGAAAAGAGATTTACCTTTAATTATAACGATAATCAGGCAAAATGAAAAAATTATCTTCAAATTTGCCAGACTTTCAACGGCCGAGTTACACAAATCGGCGTCACAATCATGACATGTACACTCCTTATCAATGCCCATTTCTTTGTGAGCAACAATAACAAATGAACAGGCACCACAACTTTTGTAATAACCAACTAAATTTTTGTACAAAATTTCTACTTTTGTACAAAATTTTCTAATTTTTAGGAGCGAAATGAGATTGCAAGGAGATATGAAATAGAAGGCGCATTTAAATGTTTAAAAAACTTTTTAAGGTTTCTCAGCCTAATAAGATTTAATTTCTTAATAAACTAACATTCTCCACATTCACTTATATGGCATTTATCACCAGTTTCATTAAGGGGAAATTCTTTAGTATTGCACTTTGTTAATTCAACATTTTTCGCATTCGGATAATTAAGATTGACCTCATAGTTACATTCGATTGGGTCTAGAAAAAATAATAATATTTTCAAATTTTCTAAAAATTAACCTCCAAATTTTAAATTCAAAAGTAAGAAAAAAGTCAAAATATTAATTAATTAATAATAATTCCATTTTTAAATTTAAAATTAATAATTTATTGAATTTTTTATTGAAAAAGATATAAATGATTTAAATATATAGAGAGAGTTTCTGATAGGAAAGAATTTTTTTTTGATGAATAACAATTTTTTAAAATATATATTTTGTTTAAAAATTTTTTAACGAAAAACTGAACTAACAATTTATGTATTATTATACATATTATTCAGTTTATTATATATTCAGTTTTACATATTATTCAGTTTATAGCCCAATTTTATACACTAGTCGAGATTAACATTAATTATCAAGATAATAAAGCAAAATAGAAATATAATCTTCATATTTGATATAACATCAATGGCCGAGTTACAAAGATCAGTATCACACTCATAACATTTGCATTGACCCTTATCATAGCCATTTATCATAATGAAAACATTAGCAAATTTGCAACCTCCACAAGCTTTGGCAAACCCATCTAGAAATTTTTGAATAAAATTTATTTCAAAATTTCAAGGAGGATCTCTTAATTTTTTATGGATAATAAATTCATGACATTATAATTTAATTTTTAATAGACTAACATTGTTTACAGTCAATTTTACTGCATGCATTATCAGTAACTTTAGTCTCGCACTTTTCTAAAGCCATTTTAGAATGTTCTCCATCCATATAAGTAAGATCTTCTTCTGCGTAACACTCGATTGCGTAACACTCGAAACAACACACTCGATTGTTTATTTTTTTGATTTTCTAAATTTACCTCCAGATTTAAAATTCATTGATAAGAAAATAGTTAAAATACTAATTAATAAAAATACCATTTCTAAATTTCTAGTAAATAATTTTGTTGATAAATTTAATTATATGAAAGTGCTTTTATGTAGTAGGAAAAATATTTTTTCTGATGAATAACACATTTAAATTATAATGATAATTTTAATAGATTAATTTTTGAAATTTTAAACTTCAAAAAAGTAATAATTTTGGAGACTATTCAATTTAAATAAATTATAAGAGATACGATAGTTTGGTCTTCGGATAAGGTTTTGCACGGTTCAGCTAAAAATTTGGAAGAGATTTAAGATTTCTCTAAGCGGCTTTGAATATAAGTGATATTGTGGGTTAAGAGCTGGATGGAATTGATGGATTAAGATTTAATTAACCAAGAGATTGGGTCGGATTAAGAGTAATATCAGGGGATTAAGAGAGATATCGAGTTACATGTTTCGGGCTGAAAAATCTCAGGGACAAGTGACAGTTTCGAAAATGTCTCGAGTAGGGGGTTAGGCTTCAGATATCTCAGCCCTCTTAATTGCCTAATTGTATGCCTCAAAAACGTCAAAGTAGAACTTTTTCCTCGTTTTTTAGGGACCAAAAAAGCAGAAAATTACCAAATTAAGTAAATTAAATATTGAATTGAGCCGTTGTAAATGGGTTTGTAATAGTATACCTATGTTGTTTCTATGCTTTGGGTAGAGTAGAACGGAATCGGAGTTGGCTGCAGGGATATCCGGGATTTATCTTTTGAGTGCTTAGCCGGAAATTTCGATTAATCTTTAACAAAGTTAAATCATTTATAAAATAAGATAAAAAAATATTAACATTTTATTATCATAATTATCAAGCAAAATAAAAGTATAAGTTTTATATTTGCCAGAACACCAATGGTCGAGTTACAGAAATCTGTTTTACACTGATAACAGATACAATCATATTTATCAAAGCCTAATTCTTTGTTGGCACTATCAATAAACATACAAGCTCCACAATTTTTGAAATAGCCATCTATATTTTTTGAAAAATTTATTTTGAAATTCTAAGGATGATTCAACTTGCAATCTAGGAAGTACTTAGAGTTGAGAAAGTAAATACAAAGATTCGTAGTTTTTAGGTTTTCAAGGATGTCAATGTCTTAACCAGTGATGTCAAAGTATATATACCCCCAAGAACTAGTTCCTGAACTAGTTCCAAAGCTAGTTTCAGATATTTACTAGTTCCATAGTTCAAGTTCCAAACTAATTCCAGGCATTTACTAGTTCCGTAGTTCCAGTTCCAAGGTGGTTCCAGGCATTTACTAGTTCCGTAGTTCTAGTTCTGGAACTGGAACTAAAACTAATTAGTTCCGGAACTGAAACTTTGACATCACTGTCTTAACATTAAAATCTAACTTTTAAATTAACTAACATTCTCTACAATCATTTTTATAGCATCTATCACCAAGGAACCTTGGCGGACCACTGGCTTCATTATATTGCGGACCTATGTCTTTAGTATCACAGTTTTTTAAACCACTGATAGAACTTTTTCCATTTGTTAAAGTGAGATTTTCCTCAACGTAACATTTGATTGAGTCTGTTAACGAAAATTATACATATTTGCTTATCGTTATAAACTGAAAGAGAAATTCTCCTAAAGATCAGAACAGTACAGTAAACCCCCCCCCCCATTAACAACTACAATCGGAGGGTTACTGCTCTTGGCATTGTTCTAATATTTTGCGGATTTTCTTTTGTATAAGAACAAAGGTTAATTTTAATTTTTTATCAGATTTTTATTGAGGATAATCTGGAAAACTGTTCTCTAAAAACTGATACATTCTAATCAGTTTTTATTAACTAAAATATATATAATAAATTTTTGATTTTCTAAATTTACCTCCAAATTTAAAATTCACTAATAAGAAAAGTGTTAAAACGTTTATTGATAATGCTCCCTTTTTTTAAATTATTTAAATTAAATTTTAAATAAATAATTTAGTTAAAAAATTTTCACGGAAATCATTTGAATGATCTACATATATTTATAGAGAGAGAGTTTTTAATAGGAAAAAAATTTTTGATGAATAAAATTATTTTAATATATTTATTAATCATTTTTAAAAGTAAAATTTCAAAAATAAATGTCATCATTCATTTAGATCACGGGAAGTATACAAGCTGAAATATTAAAACATTTATTAATTAAAAATTATATTATGAATGAGATTTTTTAATATTTTTAAAAGTATTATCTAAGGTATTTGCAAGATGTGTTACCGTATTTCTCTGACCGGGAATAAAAAATTGTTAGAACTGGTCCGGAGCTTGGGTTAGTGCTAAGCAGCAAGTTTCGATTAGGCTGAACATTGAATAATTTTTGTCTTCATGTCGTGTTCATCGTTTTAGAGACGTCCGAGACTCTTGGTCTTGAGTCTTGATTCCAAGACTTTTCTTGGTTTTTTTGGTCTTGGTCTTGGGGTGTAGTCTTGGTCTTGAGTCTTGAAAAATTTTCGGTCTCGGACGTCTCTATCAGCTTTATAGCCTATGTAATTTACAATTCATACGAACCCTAATCGCGTAGCTAATTAACAGAGTTTTAAAAATGAGATAAAATATTCACCGTTAATCATCAGAATAATCAACAAAAATAAAAATATAATCCTTATATTCAACAGAACACCAATGGCCGAGTTACAAAGATCAGTATCACACTCATGACAGGTGCATCTACTATCATCAAAGCCGAATATCTTTTTAATCCACCCAGATACTTTGCATCCACCACAACCTTTTGAATATCCATCTGAATATTTGAATAAAATTTATTTCAAAATTTTAGGGTAGATTCAGATTCCATTGAAAACTTATGAATTTAAAGATTCTGAGTCCATTGAAGTAATTCTATAAGTTGTAACTACACAAAAGTTTAGTGTGTTAGGGACATTTTCCTAATGTATTCCCAGCATTGAGTACTTCAAATATCCACCCACCGAGGTGAATATTCTTGTACCCATAAATATACAATACCTCATTGGACACGTAATTTTTCATCATACTCTTAACCTTATGTTTGGACTTCTTTTGAACTCATAAATTTTCAAAGAACTCATAAATAAAGCTTAGTTAGACTTATAAAGCAGGTGTGAGCTTAGCAGGCAGGTTTGGGCTGGGCTCGTGTCTCGTATCTCGTATCTCGAAGCATCTCGTGTTTTTTAGATGTCTCGTATCTAGTTTTATCTCGTTCTCATATTTTTTTGAGAGTACCGTATCTCGTGAATCTCGTGTCTCTTATTTTGTGGGACTCGGCCCAACCATGTTATAAAGCTTCATTGAACGCATAAACTAGACCAATGCCAAAGATTTATAGGATGTACATAAAAGAAAATGCAAAGGGATGCAAAAGGATGGTTTAAGTCTTAATCTTCCAAGGATATTACGGTCTTAAATTAATATTTAATTTACATTCTCCACAATCAATTTTGCTGCATACATGATCCCATAAAATTGTCGTGCACTTTGTTAATTCAAGTTTAGAATGTTTTCCACTTGTTGTCCAAAAATCTTCTTCCTTATAACATTCGATGGAGTCTGGCAACAAAAATAATATTTTTTATTTTTTATAGTTTACCTCCACATTTAAAATTCATTATTAAGCAAAGAGTTAAAATATTAATTAATATCAATCCCATTTTAGATTATAATTATTTAAATTTAATTTAGAATAAATAATTTAGTTAAAAAATATTTTAATGCGAAAATAATCCTTTTTGAATGAATAATAATTTTTTAAAATTATAATTTTATCCATTAATCATTAAAAAGTAAATTTCAAAAAATAAATGTCAACATTCATTTGATCACCGGAAGAATAAAAGCTGAAATAATTTAAAAATTAATTAATTAAAAATCAGATTATACATTGATTATTTAAATTTTTTAAGCTAGAAGCCAGATTTCTTCCTTTTTCAACGCCGCATGCAAAAAATTTAAAAATGATGGAAAAATCATTAGTCGGAATATGCTTTAAAAATGTCGGAAATCGGAAAGAAAAAAACGTCGGAAATAGGAATTCCGACCACCTTTGTATTCAAGATACTGTATTTCTCAGGCTGGGAAAAAATGTTAGAAGGGGTTCAAGTTGTAATGGCTTGAGGTTTTATTTTGAGACAAAAATATTTACCATTAATTATCATGCTGATCAAGCAAAATATAAACATAATCTTTGTATTTAACAGAAAACCAATGGCAGAGTTACAGAGATCAGTATCACACTCATAACATTTGCATTGATTTTCCTCAAAGCCTAAGAGTTCATCAAGGCCATCATGTAATTTACAACCCCCACAATTTTTTTGCAAAGCCATATAAATTTTTTATTAAATATATTTCAAAATTTTAAGGATCCTATTCTTATAAGGATACCAAGATCTTAACATAAGCTATTAATTATTTAATTAACTAACATTCTCCACAATCAAATTTTACACATAATTAGCAAAATCTTCGGCATCGCACCGTTCTAAAGGTATTATATCACGTGCTCCAGTTTTATTAGCAAGATCTTCTTCAAAATAACATTCGATTGTGTCTGTTAACAAATAAAAATGTTCTTTTTCATGTTCTAAATTTACCTCCGGATTTAAAATTCATTGATAAGAGACTACCACACCCTTTGAGATAACCATCTGAAATTTTTGTATAAAAATTAATATCAAATTTTTGACGATATCATAACAATTTTAGATTTAAGGTTCATTGTAGAAGCTAGTATTGTAAACACTGTATTTAATTTTTAATAAACAAACATTTTCCGCAATCATTTTTTAAGCATTTTTTACCAAGGACATTAAAAGGAAATTTTTCAGTATTGCACTCTGCTGAACTCACTTTAACATGAATTCCATCTTTGTCAGTAGTATCTCTATCGGCGTAACAATCGAGCGATTCTGTTAACAAAAAATGATATTTGCTTTGTTAAGGTAATGAATCTTAATGAATTTAATACTCTCTTGCTGTCAGTAACCAGATCGATCGAATTCCAATTTCCACAGCTCCGATTACAGGCATCTTCGCGAAGGTAATCGAAGTCGCGCGAAAAAATCGAAGGTCGGTCGTTCGTCATTTCAGACCGACCTCTAGTAATACTAACAAGCAACATAGTCTTCACAGTTTTACTACCAGCAGCAAAGTCTAAGCTTAAGTATTTTGTGGTTTACTACTACGATGTCCCAAAAGTTCTCGCTGTTTCAAATGTAAATCACCTCCAGCTATTTTTTAAAATTCACCTCCAAATTCAAAATTCATCAAAAAGAAAAGCACTAAGAAATTTATTGATAAAAATCCCATTTTTAAATTTAGATTAAATAATTTTATTAAAAAATTTTTTTATTGAAAAATATATGAATGATTTAAATAAATTGAGAGAAGTTTTTGATAGGAAAAAATATTTTTTTGATGAATAACAAATTTTTTAAATTTTTAATCTGATAATGATTTTAATATACATACATATTAATCATTAAAAAGTAAAATTTTAAAAGTTAATAAATAAATAAAATTAATAGTAAATTAATGACGTTTATTATAGTATTGGATATCCATTATGGAACGGAATTTTTGAAAAGCCTGGACCTTTTCCTGAATTCTGGGTTTGATTTATTGACCCGGGCCGGATCCTGGGCCTGTAGTCCAGGAAAAATCCAGGCCAAGAAAAACCCCAGGAAAGTCTAAAAATGCCTGAAACTGGACTCTGGGTACAGGAAAAATCCAGACCTTGTTCCATGCCCAGCTCGATCTCTAATATCCATTCATTAGCAGTATTGACAAGTCTATCAGTTTTCAAATAAAGATAAATCTTTTATTTTCCGTTAAAAATATTTTTTGATACTTTGGTTATTTTATTTATCAATTACATCAAGATAACGCTTCTTTATTACATAGTTCTAGACAGCTGCCAAATATTCAGCGCCCAGTACCACTTCCGGTCCCGGTTCCTTTAGCTACCTTCTAAAAATTATTTTTATATGAAAATCTAAATTTTAAGTAGTCTCAAACGTCTTCGAAAAGCAGCCCTTGAGCAACCACAAAATGTAAAGCAATTATTAAAAGAACAAATAATTGGCTGAATTTCATTTCAGATTATAGAATTTTTGGAAGTACTTTGATGAATAAAGTAAAATTTTCGCCGCTTTTTATTCATCTAAATTGTTTGCCAATAGGACAGAAATTTTTAATGTTAAGAATTTTTGAGACAGGAAGTATAGTGAAAATTTTTTATTATGCCCAATAATTTTTAAATTTTTAATAAAAAAGGGATATAAAATTTTTTATTATTTATTTAACTGCTAATTTTAATAAAATTTAAAGGAAATTGAGGAATTAATAAAATATTTTTCAAATTGCCAACTCGGCATAATTCAAAAAGAAAAAATGTTTAAACTAGACATGGACACGGGTACTGATTTTGGTATCCGTATCCGGATATTTACGGCGGATACAAACGGAGATCCGCAGGCATTTTTAAGATATCTGTATCCATCTGTATCCGCATCCATGTACTATCTGTATCTGTATCCATGTCCTAGTCTGGTTTAAACATTAATTTTAAAAATTTTAAAATTAAAAAAAGCAATTGAAAAGCTTTAAAAATTATAAGTTAAAAATTAAACAGTGGAGATTATTTTCGTAAAAGAATTAACTAATAGTTTATTCTTAATATTTTTAAATTATACATATGAAAGCAGCAAAATAATTGCTGCCATTAAACAATAACCATTAATCAGCAAAATAATCAGGCAACTTATGAATATAATCTCCTCATATAAAGGAAAGCCAATGGCTGAATTACACAAATCAGTGTCGCACTCATAACAAGTACAATCATCCCCATAACCATTTAGCTTATCAATTAATCTAGTTAAATTGCAATTACCACAAGTTTTGGCATAGCCATCTAAAAATTCTTTTAAAAATTAATATTTTTTAGGAGGTATTTCGAATTATTTTTAAACAACTAACATTTTCCACAATCATTTTTTAAGCATTTATCATCAAAGGCATGATAAGGAAATTTTTTATTATTACATTCATGCCGCGACCCTATATGAAATGAAGTCCCAAATCAAATTTTTTCCATCTTCCTTTAAATGAGTAATTTTCTTTACATTTCTCTCTTTTTTTGTTTTGTGCCGTTTGGCTCTGAATGTAAAAGGACTAACTGAACGTGTGTGTTTGTGTGTTTATGACCGTGTGTGTCCGCTTCCCTGTCTGTGTCCGTCCGTGTTGTGACTGTCCGAGTTCGTCCGTGGAACCGGCAAAGGTCCGAACCGGTTCGGACAACTCGGGCAGACAAACACGGACGGACTCGGACAGTCAAAACACGAACTCGGACAAACAAAACACGGACGGACTCGGACGGACATAAACAGTGAAAACACGGACACACACGTTCAGTTAATCCTTTTGCATTCATAGACTTACGGCATAAATCAAAAATAGAGAGAAATGTAAAGAAAATTACTCATTTTAAGGAAGATGGATAAAATTTGATTTGGGACTTCATTTCATATAGAGCCCATGCCGCTTTGTTTTAGTATTCTTTCCTATTTTATCAGTAATATCTCTCTCGACGTAACATTTGATTGGTTCTGTTTAATAAAAAAATATTTTGATTTCGATTATTTATGCTATTCAACTCTGAATGGTAAAATGAACATCCTTTAACGAATTTAATATCCTCTTGATTTTATAATAGTAGTAAGAGGTTGGTCTGAATTCCTATTTCCGACAGTTCCGATTACAAGCACATT
This sequence comes from Meloidogyne enterolobii, assembly GCA_963681835.1. Lineage (NCBI taxonomy): Eukaryota > Metazoa > Nematoda > Chromadorea > Rhabditida > Meloidogynidae > Meloidogyne > Meloidogyne enterolobii. The sequence goes on along the minus strand of CAVMJV010000013.1, from coordinate 250,163 downwards.
CGTGCAGAAACTCAAAGGTCGCGCGAAAAAACCGGAGGTCGTTCTGACGCCATTTTCGGGGCTGACCAATGTTAGTAACAAGCAACATAACCTTTGCATTTTTACTACAAGCAGGAGAGTGTAAGCTTAAGTATTTGAGGGTTTTCTGGATTAATAAAGATTCTAGTTCACCAATTTTTAATTCGATGGAAATGTGCCTTTATAGCTATTTAATTAATCTACCTCCAAATTTAAAATTCATCAATACGATAAGCGATAAAATATGAATTAATAACAATCCCATTTTTAAATTTAGACATATGATTTAGTTTAAAAATATTTCTGTTGGAAATAAAAGTATGATTCAACTACATATATGGAGATGCTTTAGCAGAAAAAAAATTTTTTTTGATGAATAATAATTTTATTAATTTTAATCTGATAATGGTTTCAATATACATATTAATCATTATAAAGAAAAATTTAAAAACTGATAAAATTTAATTTTTTCATTTAAATTTATTTTTAATCATTTCTTCAACATTTACTCTTTGAATTTGATTAGGTAATTATTTCTTTTTGGAAGGGTAAACTTGGCATCTCTCCTGACATTCCTTCTTAGTCTTGAAATTATTTCCATTACCTTTACAGCCACCATAGTCAAATTCCTATGGAATAGTTGAATGGAAAATCTCTCATAAAAAATTTCCAATTACCTTGCATTGACCCTTGTCGTACCACCAACGGGGGAATAAAGCTTCACAAGGTCCAGGGTCCTTTTCAAGCTGACACACATTCTTCTAAATTTTATCATTTAACTTTTTTCATCATAAAAATTGTTTAAAATGTATGAACAAACGTTGCATGTTTGTTGACATTCTTGAAGGGTTTCGAAATTATTATCGTTACCCTTACAACCGCCGTATTTGAATTCCTAAAATTAATATTTACATATTTCTCAAATTGTTTATCCTTCTGATTAACACTTTTCATGGTCCTTCCCAGGCTAAAAATGATTGGAGCCATAGAATATTGGCCTGAGACAAAGGAGAATGAAGGGGAGGTAGATAAAGTGGGGCTTATTCAAAGACAAGACTCCTCCTGCGCTCAAATCAACGTCAAGACCAGACCTGTGCATGGACACGGATTTTCGTATCCATATCCGGATATTTACGGCGGCTACAGGCGGATATCCGCAGGCATTTTGAACTCATCTGTATCCATATCCGTATCCATGCACAGGTCCGGTCAAGACATTCTAAGCATGGATTTTTCCTGGACTATAGCTAGTGTTGCACCCCGACCCCGCCCCGAAACAATTCGAAAACCCCGTACCCTGACACACCCGCCCTCGAGCTTTCGGGGTGCAACACCTCAATCATGTAATTTAAGGCTAGGTTAAAATTTCCATAAATTTTGATAACTTTCATATATCACCTTACATTCACCGTTATCATACCACCAACGTGGTATTGCAGCCTTACAAGGTCCAACAACTTTTTCAAGCTCACATATCTTTATTTTTTAGTTTAATAATATATTATTTGGCAAACTTTGCAAGTTTGTTGGCATTCTAATTTAGTTCTAAAATTGTTTTTGTTACCATCACAGCCGCCATAAGTGAAGTTCTGAAAATATAATGTTAAATTTTAACATTTTTGTGTGATTAACGGGGGAACAGATTCTCTTATTACCCGGAGAAAAAATGTCTTTTGGATCATAAACTATTCGGCATTGCAAGCGGAGTACAAAATTTAACGTAGTTATGAAAATTGAACGCATGAGTTTAACCATCATTCATAGCCTAAATTTATCTTGAGGTGGGATCTAGTTCAGAAAATACGATATATCAGGAATTGCCATGCTAAGTTCCCATGTCACATCGCGTTCAAAATTTTTTCAAGACAATCCCGTACACGTGATCGGGATTATTTTTTACCAACTCCTATTTTATAATATTTTACTCATATCCAACCTGGCATTTGCCTAACTTAATGTCATACCACCAACGTTCAAATAAAGCCAAACAAGGTCCAGTGACTTGTTCAAGTTTACAAATCTGTTAATTATATTAATAATTGCTAATTATTTAATTATATTAATCTGCTTTTACTTCAGGTATCCCATAATCATCACCAGTAACCATTAAAAATATTAAAAATAAGAATAAGACCCCAAATAATTTATTCATTTTATTAATTTTTAAAATTCACGAGAAGGAAAATAAAATTTATATTTAATTTTGAATGAATGAAATATTCAATTACACGTAGATTCAGCTTGTTTAGTCACACAAACACAAACAAAATTTTTTTAAATTTTTCCATTGCCTATTTTTCCATTTAAACTTGTCAAACAATTAGTTTTATTTCACAAATAATTTTTTTTATTAAAATGTAAACGCTCATTTCCTATATTTTCTTTATCATAAATTTCTCTTTCATCCAAATTTAAATCATAATAATTTTCGTCGTTTTCATCTTCCTCTGCGGCTACATCTTTTATTTCCTTTAAAAAATTTTTTTATTGAAAAAAAATTTTTTTTAATAGGAACAAACATTTTTGTTCCTCTTCTCCTTTATTTCAATTTTATAGAGTTGTGAAATTAATTTATTTAAATTTGTTTGTACATTATCTAAATATGAATAGATTTTACTATTTTTTAAATTTTATAAAAAAATTTTGATTAGGATCGTAAGGAAAGGAAATGAGAAAAAATTAAAAATACTTATTTTCATCTCAAGAGATGTTTTCTAGATTTTAAGATGATAGATATTGTATGTTATCTAAGTTATCCTTGGGAAGGCGAATTGAAAATAAACTGGTGCATATAAGCTCTAATGGAATAGACTTATGCAGATGACTTCTTCATTCATTCATCTTAGAGTATCTCATTCATACTTATGTTTTTTATTCCCCGCGATTCACCTATTTCATATATTCTGCGGAGTTCACACATGATTGCAACATGCGCGACTCTTATTACATCAATTCACAACAAAGCACTGGAGAACGGGACCAACCGCTTTACTATATGTAACCTAGCTGAAGATTTGTAGCAAAAATTATCCCAGAACTATCAGAGAGAGAGAGAACAAGATTTGTTTCTCGACTCGAGAATTGTCCTTAAAATCGTTGGATGTCTAATAAACTAAAAAACTTAATCATCTATCATCTACCGCCACTAAATATTATTTTCAGTATCTCACTCAAAAATTTCTTTAAAAAATTTATTTTACTTTTATCATAATCACTCGATTCTGCATTTATTTCATCCAAATCTTCAAATTCATTTGGATTAACCTCATTAATTTTAATTAAATTATTAGTATATTCTTTGTTATATTCACATTCTAAACATTCATTAATGCATAATTCGTTTATTGATGGATTCTAGGAATTAATTTCGAAAAATATTTTGTTCAAATTATTTTAGCTTACTGTACAAATCGAGCAGTAAGTTCCACGAACAATTTTGCATTGGAGCATGAGGTCGTCTTAATTTATCTTTAAAATATTAAGAGCAAGCTCAAGGATAGGTTTAAGGTCTACAATGTAGCTTTCTTTCTATTTGTAGTACCCAGCCCCGGCTTTTTTTTAATTCCCAGATTAGCGCCTACAGAGTAGAGTAAAAGAACAAACTGAGCACTAACAATTTTCGAATTTCCTCTACCTCGAACCTCTACTTTCTCTAGAACTCTCTCTACGGACTCTCTACGAACCTCTACGTACTACGAACCTCTACTAGCTCTAAAACTAATTTACTTAATCTAACACGAACCTCGAACCCCCCCCCCCTCTACGAATTTCCTCTACCCTGTGACTTCGCTTAAAAAAATTTTAAGGAAAAATACCCAAATTTTGAGGAACAATAGATGATTGACTTGAATATACACCTCTACTAATTCCTTGTAAACCTCTCCCGTTGCAATCTTGACATTCAAAAGGGCAAATTTCCTCTACACTTTTGTGCCCACAATGTGTGCAATATATTCCTTGTAGGTTTGGACAGAGTTTTTGAAGTTCACCTTATTTGATTTTTATTTTTTTAAACTTTTAGGACAAAATTTTAATAGTTTTTTGGTATGTTTACGATTATGGAGATTTATCACCTTAAGTAGAATCACCTGCTGCCCTATACGGGTTTTCCCTTTAAACTTTTCCCCTTAAGCTCTATCTTCAACCGTCAACTATTGTCGACACAGTCGTCAACTGTTGACACTCATGATACCCGTCTCTTTTAAAAATGTACTAATATTAGATCAAATGTACATTTGGCCGGGCAATTGACATTTGTCCTAATATTACATTCGGACATAAAAACTAATTTACCTAATTCGGCACTTTGCGAAACAACAAATTTATTTTTATAATTAGAATATAAATTGATTAAAAATAAATATTTAATTAAATAAAAATGGAAAAGCATTGTGATAAATGGAAAAATAATAATGGGAAAAAATTAAAAAATACAAACAAACAATTTCATCTCTTTGTTTAATTTTCAATGGATTTGGACAAAAATAGAAATTTATATTAAAAAAATAAAAATTAGACAAGACCTTGACAAAGTTGACGAGTTGACACAACGTTGAATACAACTCGACGACATTTGACGACAACGTTCACGAGTTCACGACAACGTTGACTACGACTCGACGACATTTGACGACAACGTTGACTACGACTCGACGACATTTGACGACAACGTTGACTACGACTCGACGACATTTGACGACATCGTTGACGTGACGACGTTGAATTGACGACGAGGTTTAAATTTTATTTAAATTTCAATTAAAAATTAATTAAATATTTTATGATTTTTCTATTTAATCCTTCTATTTTTATCTTTTCATTGTTTTTTATGTCTGTCTGTATATTTGAATTTAAATAAAAATAAATAAAATTATTTAAATCAGTTAGTTTAAAAATTTTGAGCCTTAATAAAACTCAATAGTACATGATATTATTAATGCAAATCGCACTAATATAAATATTCAACTTAATCTTCAAACAACAAATATTGTTCGACGATGGACCACACTGGCATGATTTTTATTGGTCCTATCGAATAAATCCCTGATTTATCCTTTCTAATAATTTTTTGTTATAGGATTATTTTTAAAAAAATCCGTTGGATTCGTTTTGTTCAAATCCAGAACCTTTATATGAAACCGCGTACAATTTTTCCGAAAGCCGGACGATTGAGAAATTTTTTGGAATTTCCCTACCTCCCAAAAATCCAATTTAGGTTTCCTGTTTATAAACAACTAGAGACCGGACTGAGAGCTTCGAAAAATATCGGCATATTTTTCGAGATATCGCTCTCAATATTTGAGATTCTTGTTCGAAATTTATACTCGGTCCGATCCCTATAAACAATCGTCAGTAGTTGTCCTAATAAATACCCGAGATGTCACGAGTTACCCTAAACACAACCCGAGGACCCCTAAAAACATACCCTAAACACAACCCCCATTCAAAAAATATTTTCTTAATAATGATTAAGCTAGAACAAAAATAAAAATTTATTTTCAAGAACAAAATGAGAAATATTTTGAGAAAATTACAAAATTATAAAATACTTAATGGGCAACACAGCAATAATAATAGACTAAATAATAAATTGCGTTATCTCTATTTCATTTTATTTTGTATTTCTTTAATTCTGTTGTACCCATTTTATCTTAAATTTGCGAATGATAAAAGCTTAATTTTGAGGGAAAAACCACTAAAAATTCCGCCAAATCCGAAGGTAAAATTTATTTTCTTAATTTTCTGAGGTATTAACTTTGGATATTCACTATATAAAATTAAAGTTTAAACTATGATGCCAGTCATATTTCGGGTTGATGAAACATACACCCTAAACCCGAAACATTTTTTCGGCCCAAATCCCAACATGAGAAATTTTCCGAAACCCGACCCTAGTTTTTTTTGAATTTTCCCTTACAAAATTTCGTAATAGTATTGTTTATTTCCTTATAATTTAAAATTTGAGATAATCATCGAAAAATAGATTAAACTTCGTCAATAGATTAAACTTCGTTCAAATTAAACAATCCAAAAAGAATTTCAATCAACTTTATTGAATCTATGATTGGGCTATTCTAAGATTTACCCAGATCTCTCGTTCTAAAATCTCGGTTATTATAATTAATCCCCAATTTAAAACGACCCTCGTATCTAGTCTCTAATTAAGCGTTTTATGTATGTATATATGAAATGTTCCCAAACCCCGTCAATTTTATTCAATCTAGAAAATGATACGGAATAGGAGATAATCATTAATAAAAAATCCTTCTAGTTTAAACCAATTATTCTTGGATGGAATACTATTTACACATATGATAATGTAGTAGCTATGTTAACTGGAATGTTTAATACTAATGAATGTCCTTATGAATGTGAATATTCAACGGATAAAAATAAGTATGTAAATCCTCTTTATGAACTTTTTAGATAAAAAAGGGGGGTTTAAAATTTCACAGGGTTCTAAAAAATTCTTTTAAAGATACTTAAATGCGTCTGCTATTGTCTACTATATTCGGTCCGAGCATTTAGACTTGCCTAAAATAAGATTACCAAATCAACTATATGTCTTCTGTTTGGACGAACCTCCACATTATACTTTTGAGTTTTTCAAGGTTCTAGAAAAATTCTTAATAAAAAATAATATCTTTATAAGGATGTCTCTCCAAATTTTTTCAACATTTCAATGACCTATCGTTTAGACAGCGATATTTATTACCCCTATGATACTTTTGTTCCTTGTAATGGTGAATGCCAATTAGATGAATATTGGAGTGAAAAAGAGGTGAAAAAAATTTTTTTGAAAATTTAATGGAAAAAATTTTCAAGGTAATGGAAAATGTAATAAGAAAAACTGGATTAGCAATGCAAGTTAACTCAGATTGCGGTTAAAATTTTATTAAATAAAATTTAAAAAATGAGAATAATAAGTATGATATAAATTGATATGATTAGTATCTGGCAGAATCATTCTCCAGGTCCGGAAACTTGATTTTAGTACTCATGCCGGACTGGAGGAAGAGGTCTAGAATAGATGAGCTATGTATATGCCATAGGATTATAAAAAGTTTATGGAATAATATAGAGTCTGCTCTTCATTATTCCATAGACTGGGGGATTTGATGATTCCAAAAGAATCTAATGGATTATGAAATTAGTCATTTTATTTTAAAGACGATCCGGTATCTATGAAATGATTAATCCTTCTGAATACTTTTACAGCCTCTCGCTTTTCCACATAAATTTTAAAGAAAATAAAAAAATTTTCAATTTCTAAAGATACTCCCTCCAAAAGAGAAACTCTTGTTCAAGAATTACGCAAGCTAATTAAAATTGATCTATACGGAAAATGCGTCCGTGGGGCCAATTGTGATTTTGAATATTGTTATAATCGAGAATTGGGTAAAAATGAAAATAATTTTTATCTGAAAATATTTTATAGAAAATCACATGTTTTATTTGGCATTTGAAAATGCCGTCTGTAAGGGATATGTCACAGAAAAATTTTGGAATTTAAAACATTTAATTGTTCCTGTTGTTCTTACTAGACGAATTTTTGATAAATGGAAGGTGCCTGACAGTGCTTATATTGCTGTAGATGATTTTAAAAATATTACAGAATTGGCTGATTATTTGCTTTATTTACAGAGAAATAGAACCGAATATTTAAAGTAAGAAACATAATTAATCCCAGAATGTTATCTAAGGACAGATCACCGTAGTGCGTTCGAAGTACCTCGCAACCTTCATGAGTAACTATCTCCAACATGATCCGTACTGGCATAAAATTATATTGTATTATGAACCCTTTGTGGTATCATATTTTAATATGTGATACTAAGTTATCTGTCCGGAATTGACACAGATATCTTTTCACAGATGCCTTACCGTATAACCTGTATTAATTGCCCTCCCTCAAATAATTAAACCACCTCCATTAATTACTCCATCCAGCGATGGATTGAACCAATAATCACCTCCCCCCCCCCCAACAAATGCTCTAAAACACTTTCAGCTACTCTCCCTCGATTAATTACTCTTAATTAATTACTCCCTCCAGCAGAAGGTCGAAAAAATAATTACCCCGGGTTGTTATTAAAGGATATACGGTATACAATGATGTAAGTGTCCATCCCTTTCATTGTCATTTTTATTCTTGAATAAATAAATAAAATTGCCATAAGTAAATATTGTTATAGCTTAATGCTGGAGGCGATAATTATTACAGAATTTTTATCATAAAAATTTCAGATATTTTGAATGGACAAAAACATATCGTAAAACCAATTATCACGTTCTACACAAAAAACTAGAACGAAAATACCACCAAGCATTTATCCTCTCTCAAAACGGCACATATGCTCCAACATACAACCCTTTATGTAATTTGTGTGAATTATTACATCAACAACATGGAAAGGGGCATCCCAAATTAATTATTCCGGATATTTGGAAATTTTGGAAAGGACCTGATATTTGTATAGAAAATTGGGTAGATTTATATTTAAAAGGAAAACATAAAGAAGCTTTTGATAAAGCTAATTGGCCAGAACAAAATTAAATTAAAATAATTTTAGTTGATAATAAATTAGTATTAGCGATATGTATTAGCGGTATTTTTTGCTGACTTTAATATTCACTGATCAGGTTTTGGAAAAGGAAAAGATAATTCAGACGCCTAATTACCTTGGAAAAAGTTGAAAATTTAGAAGAATTTCCAAAACCTGAGAAAACATGAAAGAACAAGGTAAAGCTATAAAAGCTCCGAAATGTTTTAAAAAATTTCGAAATACTTAAGACATCGGAGAACCTTAAATTCGTTGGAATGTAGCAGAATCCTCTATCCGAAAACTCCGAGACCTTCTTTCAGCAGCCTGAAGGCTTAGGCTTTATTAAATGAAAAATCTTTGTGTATCAGGGATCTTGCCGTATTAGAAAATAAATTTTCGGTTTTCGGGAATTAAGACGACACAAATATTTAGAAAACAGCAAAAAATAACAATTTTTTATTAAATTATTTTCGTATTCCTATTCAACACGTACATAATAATGACAGATATTTTTTATTATTATCTTTTAATATTGCTATTTATTTTTAAATTAAATAAATTTATTTTTAAATAAACAAAAATTTAAAATTTTATTCGATTAAAAAGTACTTTAAAGCATTTTATCAACGCCATTTTATTTTTATTTCTCTAAAAAATGATTAAGAAAATTGGTGTCATAAAGAGGAATTTTTTAAAAGGTTTGTATATTTTTCAGAAAAAAAATTTAATAAATGAATAATCATTTAAATAACATTAAATATTTAAAAGGCTTTTTTCTTTATTTTAAAATTTAAAAATATTCACTTTATTCGCTTTTTTAAATTTCAAAATTTTTTGAGAATTCTGTAAAAAATACTAGCATATTTTAAAGTGAATTTTCGTTTTTAAATAACTGAAACGTTCCTCAATCCCCCTCAGTTTTGAGATTTTATTTAAAAGATTGTTCAAGGTTGGGACGGTTTGGAAGAAGGCCGGGTTGAGTTTCAGATCGGGTTTTCTCAGTTTTCTTCGGATCGGGTATTGGATCCAGTGTTAGACGAGTTAGGTTCGTGTTCATTCCCTCCTCCATGATAAGAAGAAATCCCTCAGGTTCATGATCGGTCAGGGTGCATGATCGGAAGAATTCACTGATCGGCAACTAGAATCTCTCAAATGTGGAGGAATCCATGTTTCTGTTGGTTATATGAAGGAAGCTTTTCCTTAAATAGAAATTAATTTTTTCCTTTAAATTATTATTTTGAATAAATTCAAAGCTAAATTAATGCTTGAATACTTGATTTTTATTTTATTATTTGCTGCATTCACTAATGCTGCTCATGTAGTTTACATAAATGATGGATATAATGTTGATAGTGCAGGTAGTTTTATAAATTTTTAGTAAATGGGTTCACAAAGTCAGAACGAGTTCTAACACTCGTGTTTGATTGCTAGGGATTTGGTGATAGCTAGGACTCGTTTTAAGGCCCAGTATCATCTCGACTTTTCCCTTCTTAATACTCGAATCAGTCTAATAATAATTGAAATTTTAATATTAACTAGGGGTAGACACAGCCTATACCGCTACTCCCCGTTTTTGTCCAGCACCGGTTTCGACTAAATTTTTTATAATAATACGTATTATTTTTAGAAGTGCCACTTTTTCCAAACAAATATCTCTACAATAAAGGTATAAAAAATTATCTTAATTTTCCTAATTTTATAATTTAATAAGTATTTCTAAAACTATTTTAAGCTTATTACCACAATAATCCAGGGAGCTATTTAACATACCCAAAACCATATGCCTACAAAAAAGAAAACACTTATGACACAGGTAAAATTTTAAAAATTATTCTAAAAGTTTTTAAATTTTAATGTAAGGTGCCTATAAAGAAAATGGCGGGACTGCGTGTAAGTGAAAAAAATTCAAAAATTTTTAACATTTATTTTGATATTAATTAAAATAAATTGTTAGATAATGCCAATTATAAGAAGCCAACAAGCTACAATTATGAAAAGAAGGATGAATATAAAAAACCTGAAGAAAACTATGAAAAGCCAACCTATGAAAAGCCAGCCTATGAGAAAAAAGATAACTACGAAAAGACTAATGAAGGATACAATAAAGAAGGATATGGAGATAATAAAGGATATGATAAAGAAGGGTATGAGAAGGGATATGGGGATAATGGGGGGTATGCAGGAAATGAAGGATATGAGAAAGGATATGGAGAAAAAGAAGGATATAATAAAGAAAGCTATGGGGATAATGAGGGGTATGATAAAGGTTATGGATATAATGAAGGATATAATGAAGAAAAAGGATATGGAGGTTATGACGAAGGGTATGAAGGGAAGAGTTATGAAGATAATAAAGGCTATAAAAAGAAGAAATATCGAGGTCATAAAATACGATATGGAGGTTATGGGGGATATAATGGTCACGAGAAATATGGATCCTCTTCCTCAGAAAGTGATGATTACATATACCTTCGCAACTATAAATTTCCTCATTACTACGGAAACTATATGAATTATATGGTAGTTTTGATTTGCTATAATTAAATTAATAATTAAATTAAAGCAACCAGGTATGTATTATAATAGGCCAATATACTACTATACTACTACTTCTACAACGACAACAACTACTACAACAACACCGACAACGACAACAGAGGAAACAACCACCACATCCGAGGATACAACCACACAAGAGGAAACAACCCCAACGCCTGAAGATACAACCACACAAGGGGAAACAACTCCCACACCAGAGGATACAACCCCCACGCCTGAGGACACAACTCCAACGCCTGAAGATACAACCACACAAGAAGAAACAACCCCAACGCCTGAAGATACAACCACTCAAGAAGAAACAACTCCTACTCCAGAAGACACAACCCCAACGCCTGAAGATACAACCACACCAGAGGAAACAACTCTGCTGCCTGAAGACACAACTCCCCCACAGGAGGATACAACCCCGCCCGCTGAGGACACAACTCCGCCGTCTGAAGACACAACTCCCGCATCAGAAGATACAACCCCGCCCGCTGAGGACACAACTCCGCCGTCTGAAGAAACAACAGAATCAACGAGTGATGGAACAATAGAGACTAACAGCGAGGAGACTTCGACAATTACTCCAGGAAGTGGTAAAATTATAACTTAAACCTAAAGGGCGTACCATATGTAAACTATTCTTCAAGTGAAACTTAGTTATAAATATTCATAAAAATTTAGATGCTACACCAGTTTCTGATGAAACTCGTACTGATCTTACAACCCTGATTACACCAGTTTCTGATGAAACTCGTACTGATCTTACAACTCCAATTGGAACAGAAGGGTTTATAATTTTCCATTAAGAGATTATTATACTAAATTTTATTTAGTACCCCGCCAACACCAAAGCCTCCATGTCCTCCAGATTACGAATTCTTTAAAGAAGGAAATTGTTGCATTCTAATTTCCTCGCCAGAGAAGAAACCATTAACCTGGAAAGAAGCCAGTGACGAAGCGAAGAAGAACGGAGCTCTAATGGCTTCCATTCATTTCAAAAAGGAGGATGATTTTATAAGAAGTAAAATTATGGTTAAACTTTGGTTAAAATTAAATTAAAAATTAGATCTTGTGGAGAAACAACCAAAAGGACAGGGTAAAGACAACCCTGTCTACTTTACTGGATTACAAGTAAATGCCACAAATGGAAAGATTGACAAGTTCGCGTGGTCTGACAATACTCGTGTAAACTATGGAAGTCCGAAAGATATAAAAGTGATTTGCTTTAAAAAATAATTTTGGCAATATTTTTAGCCGAATACTGATCCTTGGGGACCAAAAACTACATTTAATGGAAATAATGGATTTGGTGGAATTTCAAAGGACCCGAGCGGAAAGGCATCTTGGGGTCTTTATGATCCGAATCAAAAGGGAGGTTATGTGTGGAAGGTAGAGAAACCTGATTCTTGTAGAAATATATAATTTAATATAAGATTGACTTGTCTAAAAAAGATGGTGGAACCAAAGGCCCAGAACCAGGCACTCCAACAGGAGGAGTTGGCCCAGTAGGGAATAGTAAGTAGTTCCTTAGGCTTACAATACTTGACTAATTTAAATTTAAAGATGGATTGCCAGCCGGTTTCAAATGCACTACCGGATGTAATCCGTCTTCTATAAAATTGAAGGCAGAAAAGGGGCAACCAAGTCCGGTAGATGAAGGACCTGAAGAAAAAAATGGTTGCCAAACTGATGTGTTGAGTTGTACAACAAATCAACCGATTGCCACCATAACGGTTTAGGGAAAAAAATTTTTCTAATTAAAAAAATAATTTTTTCCTGATAGTTTGGAACCAATGGAAGTCTTAAAGCCAATAATTTTGATAAAAAAAATGTGAGAGCCAAACTTATATGTGCTAATGAGGAGGCAACGGGGAAGAAAGGATGGGTTAGAAATGGGGTAATTAATAATCCGAAATTGTTCTTCGTTGAGGAGGTAAAATGGGGAAAAAGAAAATTTAATTATTTTTCCGTTTTAAGGCACATTGTGAACAACAGTCAAGTTAAATAGAAATTTCTTGATTAAATGTGAATTTTGACAATATTTTTAAATAAATTTTATAAAATTTAAGTAAATTTATTTTTCAATTTTTTCATTGACCTTTGATTATTTATTATGTTAAAAAGCAATACATATCTCATAAGATAATTTTTAAAACTTTCCCGATTTTTTTTAGTCTTTTTCGAACTTAATTCAAAATACAACATAGAAATTCAAAATACAACTGTTAACTTTATTTTGCAGACTTCTAGTCAATTTATAAAGTCGGGATTTTCATCGGGATCTGATGCACATCCCGATCCCGATCCCGGATCCCGGCTCGGGATTGAGATTGGCCGGGATCGGGATCGGGATATATATTTCGGGAGCGGGATCAGAAAAATCGGGATCGGGATTTGAAAAACCCGGGATAATCCCGCCCGATCCCGACCGGGATCCCGATCCCGCTGAACTCTACTATACATACTTGACTGATTTAAATTTAAAGATGGATTACCAGCCGGATTCAAATGCACTACTGGATGTAATCCATCTTCAATAAAATTGAAGGCAGAAAAGGGGCAACCAAGTCCGGTTGATGAAGGACCCGAAGAAAAAAATGGGTGCCAAACTGATGTGTTGAGTTGTAAAACAAATCAACCGATTGCCACTATAACGGTTTAGGAAAAAAATTTTTTTAGTAAAAAAATAATTTTTTAACAGTTTGGAACTAAAGGAAGTGTTCAATCCAATAATTTTGGTAAAAAACATGTGAGAGTTAAAGTGATTTGTGCTAATGAAGTGGCAACGGGGAAGAAAGGATGGATTAGAAATGGGGTAGATAATAATCCAAAATTATTCTTCGTTGAGGAGGTAAAGTGAGAGAAAAATATTTAAATAATTTTTAATTTCAGGCACATTGTGAACAGTCGAGTTGAATAAAAATCGCTTGATTAAATATTAATTTCGATAATTTTTTTAAATAATCTATAATAAAATTTATAGTAAATTTATTCTTCAATTTTTTCATTGAACTTTGATTATTTCTTGAGGTAAAAATCAACACATATCTCCCTAGATTAAAAAAAATTTTCCGATTTCTTTTGGGAATTTTTTGAATTTACTTTAATACGACAGAAAATTTTCTTTTGAATATCCTTCATAAATCGAGGAAAAAATTTATTTTTGAGGAGCAAGGGAAAATTCCCCAAAATTATTTAATTTGCCTTCGATAATGTTTTAAATAAAAATGAGGGAACCACATGAAGAATTGAGGAGGAAAAAAATTTGCCTCATTCCTTTGAAGATGGATCAACTGAAATTGCCATACTCTATATTTTAAACCAAAATATTCCCCTCATATTTTCCCATATTTTATTCAAAATTAATCTGTCTATTGATAAAGAGAAGTTTGGAAAAAATTTAAAATTTGCCCCGCCCTCTTTGAATGCCAAATATGTATAAAGAAAGTATGTATAAGTGTCTCCTTTTTTATTATTTTACTATTTCATTTTTAATTTATACAATTTCTAAATTTTAGAAAACAAAGTCTCTCTTTAATCTATAATAATTTTTGATATTTTTTTGAAATTTATTTGTAAAATTTTGATTAATTTCCCTTTGATTTAAGTTCATACTGGCCTTTTATCCCCCCCTCCCCCAACCCCTTAACTGATCAAAATGTTAACTTATTAAATTCCTGTACGAAGGGACATGGAAATACACTAAAAGATAACGAAAACTCAAAATTCTCGACTTATCAATAAAAACTCGCGGATAGATAAGGTTCCAAAAATGCCTTTATTTAAAAATTTAGTTTTTATCATTGTATCAAATTTTTTTTTATAATTTTATCAATTTGTCAAAAATTCTGATTTTTTGGAATATTGTATTTTATTTAATTCTCCATCCAGTGATGAACCGTACCTTTGATAACTATAATATTAACACTAGACATTCTGTCGCGAGCCACATAATCACCTTTTAATCTTACTGTATTTCCTCATGTCTCAATACCCAAATTCATATATCAAAGATTTTCTTCTAATCCGACTTAAATTTTTTCGTTTATAGTTGAAATTTTTAATGATAAATTTTGAAATATGAACGGAACTGAAGAAGATTCGTTTGATTTTCCTGAAGTTATGGAAAAGGAGAATTGTCTGCCAATTTCTAATTCTTCAACAACTTCATCCATTTTTGGAGTATTTTTTAATCTACTAATTTTCTTTTTTTGGAGTAATAACCTTCCCTTTTATTCAGACTCTGACAAGTGCTCCTTTGTTTCAAAGCTCTTCTCAGCAATCAGCTGAGAAAATACAAAAACCTGAACTTTTGAAATGGTCCTTTTTCTTTTTTAATTTTTAAAAATTTATTTCAAATAGCTCTCATTATTTACAAAATAGTGGAGGTCGTGCCATTTCTCCAATTGCTGAAGCATTTCGAGAAGAGTTGGATAACAAGGGCAGTCCAAGTGACAAAATTGTTCAAAATTTGGTTACTCGATTTGAAAATTTGTTTGACGTAAAAATTTATTTATTTTTCATTTTATTTCGAAATATTTTAAAGTATTTTGAACGAAAACAACACCAATTAAATGCAAATTGGGAAAATTTCCATAAAGAGATGGCTAAGTTTAATGGAACTTATATGGTTTGGGTACTCTTTTTTAAGCCACGCCCTTTTTTCCTTTTCCATCATCAATCAACCTTAATATGGACAGAATGGTCAGCCTTTCTTTCTTCCTCGATTTCACTCAATTTTACCTGTGGCATGTTTAATGAGTGACATAAACAAAGAAAAGATTAGTTTTTCTTTCCAATGTCATCCAAATAAAAATTAACATTTGAATCAATATTCTTATTTTCATCTATTTCTGTTATTTAAATGTCAATAAGTACCTGGGTTTGTGTTTTAGAACTAATGGACCGGTAATTTTGACCATTTCAACCCTTTTTAGACATTTTTGGACCCTTGTAACTCAGCTCAGAGATGTTATCACGGACCGATTCTGGTCTATTTATTCATTGACATCTTAAAAAATTGTAGATCTTAAATAGGGTTGGGGGCCGATCTGGCCCGTTCCGATAAAATTGTGGCCCAAAAAATGACTCGAACGTCGGCCCGACTCGAAAACCCACAGCCCTAATCTTAAACAGAAATTGACCTCAGCTGAATTGATTGATGGGTGAGAAAGAAAATGAGAGAGAGAAAATGAGTTAAGAATAATGATGGAAAAGGAAAAAAAGGGCGTGGCTAAAAAAAAGAGTACCCAAACCATATAAGTTCCAGTTTAATCAACAAAAAATCCATGAATGGGCAAAAATAGAAGATATTCAGTTTGTTCTCCAACGTGATGAATATAATGCAAAGGCAGAAAGGGAATCTACTAGAGTTAAAGAGTTGGAACTAGAGGTGTAGTTAAAATTTGATCAAAATTATTACATTTATTTAAAGCTAATACATGCACAAATTAAATTATTGGAAGAAAAAGTAGATGCCTTTGGAAAATCATTTAAGGAGGATAATACAAAAATTAAAGATTTTAGCGAAATTTTGGACGGTTCAGAGGTTTTTAAGGAATTTTACTCAAAATTTATATGCTTAATTTCTAGCATTCCTGTTCCCAATTTGTTGATAAGCCTGAAAGTTTATTTAATTCTCTTGCACAAATTTCATTAAATCAAAAATTTGAATTACCATCTGAAATGGTCGATTTTAAAATTTTCTTTTTTAATTATTTTTAAAAAGGTGAATACAATGTATAAGTTGACTGATCGTGGGAAAGAATTTACATTCAAAAATGGAGATGAAGAAGTTGTTGTTGTTGAACTCTCTGGATGTGGTCATCAGTATTGTCTCTTATATGAATATAAATTATTTGGTGATAATGAGCATTCAGAGAAGCATAGCTCCAAAAATTTTCGTTGGACAACAGTTCCAATATTGCCAATAAACAATTCTGATATAAACAAAAACAAAATTGAAGTAAATTTTAAAAATTAAAATTTTTAATAGCTTCCACATTTCCTTTCCTCTAAATTCTCTCATATACATTTTGGCAATTAAAATTAAAAACTTTAATTTCTAATGAAAATTTTAAAATACTTTAATTATCTTTTGCAGATTATATTTCAAAAAAATTTTTATCAAATAATCACTACAAACGGTAATATTATTAAATTTTGTCTTTCTGGTAGTTTGGAAGTATCCTGGAATAGTGGTGACCAGACGATAATACTACCAGATGGGGAAAGATATGAATTTTTTGATCAAGAAACGCCTGATCTTAATATGGAATTGTTTGTTTTTATTTTTCATTTTTAAAATATTTAATATTTGAAGCTATCTTTCAAACGGAAAAGCACTTCGTTCAAATCGTTCAACTAAATGGCATAAAGAAGAATTTATTCCAAACACGTTTAAAATGTGTGTTCGGCGGGATGGGTCTTATTCTGCTTTGTGCAATAAGGTAATAAATTTTGTCTTTATTAACGCTTACCGTATTTCTCTATTAATTACCCTCCCTCAAATGATTACCCATCCTCTAATATTTACCCCCTCCAGCGAAAGTTTGAAACAAGTACTCCCTTAAAACTAGTTATAATTGGCCTTCCTAACTTAACCTCTAAACCCCGCCTCTATCAATTACCCCCTCCAAAGAGAGGTCGAAACAATAATTACCCAGAGTAATTAATATAACGTAATCTTCGTTTCTATCTTTAATAAATTCATTTATTTTTTAGCTCAATACAGAATCAACACCTTTAAATTCTGCTTACTTACAAATAAATGCACCAGACTTTAAAGTTTTTAATAAATTCTTTTCTTTAATTATTTTTTAAAGCTTCGACGGTTTAATGCAACAAAGGCAGTTAAAATAGTAATACCAGTGGACTCCTTTCCTGGTGCCAGTTTAGAATTTGCGCTCTGTATTGACAATGCCCTTGTTGTTAAACATGTCTATAAGGACAAAGGAATTTGTGGACAAAACAAACATGGTAATTTCTCAAAAATTAATATTAACTAAAGCCAAAATATTCAAAAATATTAAAGATGAATATGTTTGTTTCTCTTACGGTAAATGTGGGCATATTTGAACAACACAATATTGAAAGAACAATGCCTTTTTGATAGAGTAATGAGATGGGTTTATTTTGTACAAGATATATTTTTGTTAACATATCTGTTTAAATCCTTTGGGATTATTTGGGTCAGATTTCGAGTTTTTTCTTTCGTTTTGTATTTCATTTTTCCATGCTTTCTCCTTACATCACGCTAATTATCATTTCATGTTTCGTAGATTTCCGTGGATTTTTGATGTTTTTGTTTTGTGTTTCGTTTATGAATGCTTTTTTTGCTTTTATTGTTTCGTAAACATTTTCCCCTTTGTTATCGTTTCACATATTGTTTTTTAGAATTTAAAGTTTGCTTGTAATTGTACTTATACTCTGCTCATTTCTTCTCGTACCATCTCTATTCAGTGCCTCGACCTCCAATTTTACCCCGTACATGGGAAATATACAAAGACTTGAAAGTTTTATGATTGTCAAGACTAATGAAAAATTTTTTTGGGATCCCGCATGAGTGATTTTTTCTAAAGGGATGGATCACAAAAGATAATTCGTTTATTTTGCGAATCTAAAAAGTTTGATTGCGGAAGCGGAATTTTAAAAAATCCCGCGCGGGATCCCGTAAATCTCGTTAATTCAAACAATAATTTTCTTTAATTAAAGTAATTTTCTATTTTTTAAAAATTTGTTATGGATTTCCAACACGTACTTTTAAACATCTCATTCTTTAGTTTCAATCCTCTAACTAATATTTGAAGTTGATTTTCATTCGAATATGAGCGGGGCTAAAGAAACTTCTATTTATTGTCAAGATGCTATGGAAAACGAAAATTTTCTTGCAGACTCCGCTTCTTTAGATGCCTCGCTTTTTGCTGTATTTTTTAAATTTTTTAATTAAACACCTTTTCTCTTATTCAGCCTCTGAACATTCCTAATTTCAAACAAGCGAATGCTTCTGTGGTTCAACGAGATACTCAGCAGCTTCGAATAAATGAATTGGAAATACAAGTAATAAGGATTATGTTTAAACTGAGGAGTTTTGCCTATATGAATTATTTGAAAAGCACTATTTTCCCTTAAGATTACCTTCCGTCTTGATTACCTTCCGTCTTAACTTCGGTCTTATGTATATGGGCAAATATATTTCAGTTTAAAGTAAATCTCAAAGCCCTGATTATAAATATTTTCGGGAGAAAATATTTTGATATATTAATAAAAGATTATATCTAAGGTTGAACAACTAAAAACAAGTGAAAGCCTCTTATTATTAAAAATTAACGTATTGGAAAATGAAATATATGATTATAAAGACCAGTTGGCTACGATTCAAGTTTATTAAGTTAAATTTAAAATTTTCTAAAATTTTTAGCAAGAGAATGCTACTCTTCGTACTGAATTAAACTTAATGAAACAAAAACAACCATTGTCAGGATCCCGACAGAATTTGCAAAGTACTAGTAATAATGCTGGGTCTAGAGACACACGTCTTAACGTTTTTCGCTCTAATCAGCAGTCAAAACAAATAGATATATTACCAAGGAATCTAGTTACTGCGATTAATAATAATGCAAGTTTAACTTCATCGGATAAACCTTTTATACGCAGATCTAATTCCGTCGCTAATTTAAATACACAACAAAAACAGCAGGCTAATAACTTTACTGATGACTCTCATATACATTCTACGTTTAATAACAAGGAACTCTCTTTAAATCAAAAATTTGAATTACCTTCTAGAATGGTATATTTTTAAAGTTTATTTTAGCTTTTTCTTTCTAAAGGTAAATACTCTGTATGAACGGACTTCACGTGGCGAGGTGTTTACTTTTTGTGATGGAACTGAAAAAATTATAGTTGTTCCGAACTCTATTATGCTGTCGTCCACCATATTGTCGACATTGTGTTTTACGTGATTTCCAAGCAATAACTGCCGAAAATAAAAATAATGCAGACCGGTCGTTCTTCAAATATTTTCGTTGGACAACCGTTCCTCTGCCAATATCAAGTTTTGATGTAAAAAGAAACAAGATTGAAGTAAATTTTAATTTTTAATCAGAATATTTTCTGGTTGATAAATTTTGTCCCTCGGCTTCTGAGTAGGGTAGTCTGTTTCACCAGATTCTTTGTTAACCGAAACCGAACTGATAAAAAATTAACAGAAACGAACCGTAAATAAGTTGTGAGTATAACCGATAAACCGAAACGAAAATCTTTTTTTCGGTTCGGTTTGAATTGATAACCCTACTTCTGAGGTATTAAAATAAGAAAGTTGTAGCATTTTTATTTTGTAAAGAGAAAAGTGAGATTTAGATCATAATTTCAATGCAAAAATTTTTAAATAATTTCTATTTTTAGGTCAATTTTCTTCAAAAAAATCATTTTTATGAAATTACAACCCCTAAAGGCCATATTATTAAATTTTGTCTTTCTGATAAATTACGTGTTTGTTGGGTAATAATTTTTAAACCTTCTAAATAGGGTATAGTGTAGTGTACCGGTAGTAAAAGTTCAGGATTTGACATATTTCTTTTGATTCGTCTCGACGATCTGAGTCGAATGATACCATCAATACTTTGGGAATTTAATCTGGACCGAGTTATACAATAGCTCCTTGAAAGAACCCGTTGTGTAAGTTACAGTTGACCACCGGTAATTACACTACAGCCTAGGTTCTTGGTTGTCTTGTTTTTTGTCTAGTATTGACAATAAATTGTCTTGATTAAAGCTTATTCTTCGTTTAAATATTTAGTATTTCTTATTTATTTTTTAGCTCAATACTGAAACAACTTCAAAAATTACTAATGAGGAATTCTTAGAAATAACTGCGCCGGATTTTAAAGTTTTTAATATATTCTTTTCTTCAAATTATTTTTTTAAGCTTCGTCGCTTTAAAACAACAAAGTTAGTTGAGATTGTTATTTCATTAGAGTCATCCTTTCCTGGTTCCTATGTACAAATTTGCCTGTGTACTGACAATGTAGTTATGGTCAAACACCTTCGTACGGACAATGAAGATGGATTTTTGATACAAAATAATTATGGTAATTAAATAATTATATTAACATAAATATAATTATTTAAAGACAAGCATGTTTGTTTTTCGTATGGCAAATGCGCACACATTACAGAATGATGTATAATATTTTTAACGTTATGATCTTAAATACGTTATGGTCTTAAATAAATTTATTTTTTAATGCACATAGTATATACATATATCAGGGTTGGATAATTTTGAATTTTAAAAAGCGGAGACTTAATCTGGAGAAGCTTAATAGAATAAAAAAGCAGTAGACGGAAAGCCTCTTCCATTTCTGGTATCCCAGATATTTTTTGAACTACCAAATTACCTACTTTCTTTACATATAATGGTTGTCATTAGGGGTGTAATCCCAGTGAAGCCAAATATACGAAAGCGGAAGGGTCAAAAAAGCGGAATTCTGCGGAAGTAGAAGCTAATCCAGCCATGATATACATATATTAAATAAGGGATATTTAGGATACTTTATCAATAACAAGTTATTTTTCAAGTTGTATGTATTCTCAGGGTATCTATTTATTATATTTTTTATACTAATTTAAGATGTAAGTCATTCATACATACATATTTTACATTTTCTTAAGTCAAATTCTTGCAATAAAATTTACATTTAAAAATTTTTTAAATTCATGCATAATTTGATTTTTTATTTATTCATTATACTTATGTATTTTTAAAAATTCTAAAAGGAAGTTCTTTTTAGTTTATTTTTATTAGTTAAGAATAAAACCGATAAAAAGTGTCTTCGATAAGCAAAAAATAATACATTGAAGTGCAAACAATAAATAGATTGCGGTAGACTTAACTCCAGAGCTCAATCGAAAAAAATTTTCCACAGCCGCAATCCGCAGCCACTATTTTTATTTTTAAAATCGCAGTCGAAATTCGCAGTCCAAAAGCCGAAAAAACGCAATTTTACGCAATCCGCAGTTTACGCAATTTTACGCAATCCGCAGTTTACGCAAGAACAATTGCGTGAAAATTGCATAAAAATCCTAAAATTCCACAAAATTCCATAAAAATCCTAAAATTCCAAAAATCCGCAATTGCGGAAGCTCTTCTCCAGATCGTGTTGACATTTTTCTCCAGCCTCTAACGACCGACAGCCTTTCCAAATCCCTTGATATGTATAGTAAACAGAGTTGGCTTCCGCTATTTTTTTGAATTATTTCAAAAGGTTAAGCGGCGGTTGGGAGACACCAAATCCTCAAATATCGCACTCAGTGGTAGCGCAAGCAACAATCTCAAAAAACGCAATGCGCTCAACCTGATCTTAGTTAACATCATAATCCCTCGTTTAATTACCCCATATATTACCCAAAATCCACCTTAACCCATTAGATCTCCGATGTCCCCCATACTTTTTACTTTTTTCGCGTCATAATAATATTTATGCGCTCCGTAAGCGGAAATTTTGCGAAATTTGTAAAATCAAAAAGCTAGATTTATTCCGTTTTCAGCGTGGAAGACTGCGTCGCCAGATATGGTGAAAATTTTCTGAAAATTCCCAAATTTTCAAAAAAGAAATAAAAATTTCTAATATACTTAATAAATCGGTGAAAAATTATAAGCACGGGAAATTCCACAACATTTTTTTATTTGCCTTTGATATGTATTGTTTAATTTGAAATGTGGGAAAAGCTTGAAAACTTGGGTAGCAAGAAAAAACCGTCTTATTTCTTTTATAAGTGGATCAACTGAAATTGCCACATTATATTTTAAATAAAAATATTTCCCCTTCATTTTTCCCATATTTTATTCAAAAATTAATTTGTTTATTGATGGAGGGAATTTAGGAAAATATTTAAAACTTCGCCCATCCCTCTTCTCTCTAATTGAATGCCAAAAATGTTCGAAGAAAGTATGTATAAGTGCCTCCGCATGAATTATTTTACTTATATTATTTCATTTTTTAATTCATACAATTTCTAAATTTTAGAAAACAAAATTTCTCTTTAATCTATGATAATTTTTGATTTTTTATTAAATGTTTATGTAAATTTCGATTGATTTAAGTTGATTACCCTTTCAGCTGATCTCTAAATCCCCTTTAACATATTAAAAAGGCAACTTCTTAACAGTGCTGGGTATTTGCCATTTATTGGCTCCGGGGTTTCAAAATCTTAGCTCCGGCTCCGCCGGAGCCATACCCAACACTGCTTCTTAATGTCTCTGTGGACATAAAAATACACTAAAAGATAACGAATACTAGGAATTCTCGACTTATCAATAAAAACTCTAGGATAGATAAGGTTCCAAAATGCCTTTATTTAAAAATTTAATTGCTAAATTTTGTATCAAATTATTGTTTTGATCAATTTGACAAAAATTCTGATTCCTTTCTGTGATGAACCGTACATTTTGATAATATATATTATTTCATTTATTTAAAGCTAATACATGCACAAATTAAATTATTGGAAGAAAAAGTAGATGCCTTTGGAAAATCAGTTAAGAAGGATAATGAAAGAATTGAAGATTTTAGCGAAATTTTGGATAGTGCAGAGGTTTTTAAGGAATTTTACTCAAATTTATATATTAATTTTAGCAAGAAAATTCTGGTTCCCAATTTGTTTATGAGCCTTTAAATATATTTAATTCTCTTACACCCTTGGCATTTAATAACATGGAAATTTCATCTTTAAATCAAAAATTTGAATTACAATCTTAAATGGTTGATTTTTAAAAATATTTTAAGATTTATTTTTAAAAGGATCTGAACGAATTATGAGGGATATCGAGTGATAAACAAAATATTAAGTGGGATATCAAGTGATTAAAAGGAGGCCTAACTGCATTTTACCGGTTGATTTTAGATTTGTCCGTTTTTCGCTCGACCGACCGTAGCGATACGGTAAATGTCGTTCCGCTCTACATGCCGGCTTCCTCAGTAGCAGCAAACAAGAGGCGAGGTGCTCGCCAAGGCTCTTTTTTTCTAATACATATTTACTCTAAATCTAAAATCGCCGGTAAAGTGCAGTTTGGACTAAAGGACTTTGAGTGATTCTGAAAGAATTAAGGAAGACGAGCGATGGATTAAGAGTGATCTTGGTAAGATTAGGAACTATTATCGGGGGATTAAAACCAATTTACTAAAATAATAATTAAGATCAATCTTATTCTTATAGATAAATTTTCTCCAAGGCAATAGATACTACAAAATAATAACACCAAATGCAAATATTATTAAATTTTATCTTTCTGGTGGTTTAGAAATAAATTGGAGAAATGGGGATCAGACCTGGGCGAAACTCCAAATTTTTTTCGGACGAAACGAAACGAAACAAAAATTTTTAAAAATCGTTTCGTTAACAAAACGAAACGAAACAGTCAAAATTTAACGAAACGAAACGAAACAAAACGAAACATTTTAAGTTTAAAAAATTTTCAAAAAAACTGGTTTATTTTGCCATTTATTCAATTTTAAACCCGTAAATGAGCAAATTCTCATGTAAAAATAACTGTTTTTCGAGATTTTCCATTGTAATACTCTTCCTTCGATCATCCAAAATATATTTTGCAACTGAAAATACACGTTCGCACTCTGAAGAAGACATTGGTGCTGAATGGTATTTTCGAACAAGTGGTAAAAGATTTTTTTACAACACCAAAGATTTTTTTACAACACCCGATTTTTTTACAACACCCACCATGTCTTCATACATATTTGGCAATGATTCATATACAAAGAATTTTCTTGACCTCAAATTTCAGATTAATCTCAAAACATTAATTCAAAAAACCTGATCTTGTATTGTGGTTGCAGAATATGTAACAAATTTTTGAAACCCGGCTCTTCAACAAAAGAAAATGGAAGACCAGCAGTACATATCAAGGAAATTACTGCTTTATCAACTTTTTTAGTCATTTCTCCATCAGCTGTCCATTGTTCTTAAATAAAAATTTATTAAATATCAAAATTTGATTAATTCTTACTAAATGATTCTTCTATTTTTGGCTGTTTTGTTGATGTCATTCCTTGGGAAGTTGAAGCCGAACCGGCAGAAACAGAAAATATTCTTTTTAAACTTGTCTGTTTAGGTTTTTCTTTTCCATCATCCATCTCTTTTTCTGATTTTTCGAATTGGAGGAGCTCAGAAAACACTGATGGATGCCTACGCTCTAAATGTTTACGCAAAGATGTTGTTGGAAAACCATATTGATTTTTTGGTGCATAAAAATAGTCACAATGTTCTTGGTTGCAAGAAATTTTATTTTTTTCGAATTTAAAATAATTATTGTATTTGCTATTATTAGCCATTTTCTGAAAAAAAATTAAAAAATAATAGTCAATGTTTCGTTAACGAAACACAGGTGTTTCGTTAACAAAACGAAACGAAACAAATTAAAAACTGTTTCGTCACGAAACGAGGCGAAACAGAAAAAAACATAACGAAACTAACGAAACAACGAAACGAAACGAAACGTTTCGCCCACGTCTGATGGGGATGAGACTGTGATCAAACCTGATGGGGAAAGGACAGAATTTTTTGGTCAAAAATGATAGAGATGTTTGAGTTGAATTTGAAATTAAAATTTTTTAATTTAAAGTTATCTCCCAAGTGGGAAGGCTTATCGTAAATCTGATTCAAATCAATGGTATAAAGAAGAATTTTTTCCAAATAAGGCCAAGATGTCTGTTCGACGAGATTGTTCTTATTCCACTTTATACAACCAGGTACTCTGTTGGAGTTTGCAATTTAGCTATAAATTATTTTTAATCTTGCCGAAATAGACTAAAAAATTATTTCAAATTTTTTTGATTTAAAAATTTTTTAATTTTCATTTAATATTTCTTATTAAGCCACAACGAATCCACATGGAAAATACTTCAAACTATTCTGACTATTTACAAATAACTGCACCCGATTTTAAAGTTTTATTAAATTCTTTTCATTAAAAATATTTTTATAGCTTCGTCGTTTTAACTCAACAAAAGCTGTTGAGATAGAAATCCCAGTCGAATCATTTCCTGGTGACAGTGTAGAATTTTTGTTTCGTGTAAATAATCCCCTTGTGATTGAACACGTATGTATGGAAAAGGGAATTTTTGGACAAAAGGAACTTGGTAATTTAAAAAACTAACAGACTTAAACAAAAGCTAAAATATTTAAACTATATAAAATTTTTTAAAAGTAAATATCTATGTTTTTCTGATGGCAACTTTGGACATATTTGAATCCAAGTGATAAGAAATACTAGAGAACAATGCCTTTTTATGATGATGCAATGAGATGGCTACACCGCGCGATTGATCACTCAGTTTCGTTATTTCCGACTTCCTCCGATAATTACACGATAATTTTGCTTCGTGTGTACATTAGAGATCGAGATTTTTGAAAAGTTTGGACCTGTTCCTTGACTCTGGAGTTTGATTTCTTTACTTGATTGGATCCTGGGCCTGTAGTCCAGGAAAACCCCAAACCCAGGAAAAACCCAGGAAATTCAAAAAATGCCTGGACCTGGACTTTGTGTACAGGAAAAACAGGCCTTGGCCCAGGCCCAGCTCGACCTCTATTGTACATTCCCGTTTTATTTTAAAATTTCTCTCTATTTTTTACATATGTTTCTTTTCGTTTGTTTCGTAGTATTGTTCTGCCCGACTTTCTCCCTCAATACACGATAATTTTTATTAGATTTTCGTAGATTTACTTGGATTTTTGATGATTTCGTGTAGTGTTTTGCTTGAAAATTCTACTTACTCTCCTTTTATTGTTTCGTTAAATATAATACATATATTTTCGTTCGTTTTCGTTTAGTATATTGTTTTTAGAATCTAAATCTTTCTGTACTTGTACTTCGTACAAGGCTTATTTCTTCTCATACTCGTACTACTACTCGTAAAATTGAATTTTGTACCCCTCCTTTTTCCTTCCTAAAAGTATTAAAAAATGATCAGTCAGTCTTAGTTTATATAACTCGTCGAGCTGTGTCGAATGACACCAAAATCAACACCAGCTTAACTTTGGGCCGAGATACAGACCCCCGAAAATTGAAAAAACTCATTTTTCGGCTAAAATTCGATTAAACATTCGAAAAAGCTTGAATTCGAAAGACATTAAAATCAATGTAATTGAAAAAAATTTGACAGAGTTATGACATAATGTAATCCTACTTGTGTCGGCGAGACTAATGCAGGTTTTTGTCTAATGCAGGTTTTTGTCTGTACCTCGGCCCAAAATAAACACCGGGGGTTGATTTTGGTGTCATTCGACACAGCTCGACGAGTTCTATAATCTGATAACAGACAGACCATTTTTAATATTTAGTGGAAGGAAAAAGTAGGCCATTCTCAGCTCATACCCATTCTATTTTTGTCTTGTTGCTTGATTAAACGGTATCCTGCCGATGTCTGCGCAGGATCCCGTCCTTTGTCGGTCAATAACTGGAACTATATTTTACTATTTTTCTTTAAATTATACACAATTGAATAATTTGTAATTTTTTTAAAATTTGTTGTTGGTTTTCAATACGTATTTTTATATAACTCAATCTCTAGTTCCAATCGTCTAACTTACCATTTTTTATTAATTTTCAGACGAAAATGAGAGGGGCTAAAGAAAATTCAAATTTTTGTCATGAATCTATGGAGAAGGAGGATAGTCTTGCAGATTTTGACTCTTTTTATAATTCAATTTTTGCAGTACTTTTTATATTTTTTTGAACGGCGGTTCTCAATTATGGTACCAATCTCCTTAGCTAGAATAATGGAATCGTTTAATACTAAATTTGTTAAGATTAGGAATTTTTGAAGCAAGTTATGGCTTTGCGCCGTTATGTCCGCACGACGTTTTGGGCTTGTCCTATAAAATTTGTAGTCAACAAAAAACATCTGATTCTTTAGATCCGTATTAATTATTTAAATTCTGTTTTGGTATTCGATTAATATTTAACTTAGACTCAATTTAAATTCTTCCCACCAGTTAATTAATTCTGTTTTAGTTAATTGACCGCAAAAGTGTAACTTGTTTATAAAACCATATAAATGGGCCTAGGTTTTAATTTCACGAAAATATAAACTTTACATGCTTATAAACGTGCACAACAAAATTTTAAAAAATTACGTGAAGAACGAAATTGAACGTCAAAAGGTTGAAAAAGAAAAGAGAGAAAAAGCTGAATTTGAAAAAGAATGGCGTCGAAGGTTTATTAAAATTTTGAAAAAATTAAAAAAGAAAATTTTTTTATTTAGATAAAATCGTGTTTTGCAGCTTAGACCAAGAAAAGGACAACCTAATTTAAATTCACAAATAGAAGTGATTTTAGAAAGATTGGAAAGAGATAGAGAAACGAATTATTTTATGATAATTTGAGGTTTTCCTTCTTAAAAAAATTTTTTTTTATAAAAATTCTAAAATTTTAAGGACACTTAATAATGGTCAATAAACTCCATTTCTAAGGAAGGGAAAAACGAAGTCAGCAGCCTGGTTGTTTTTAAATTGTTTCAGTCGAACCTCATTTTCTGAATACTGCCAAAATTGGTTATTTTTCAGTTTAAGATTCGGAATTTTTTTAATTTTTGACTGGTTACTGGGTGGTGGTAGCCGCCTAAATAATACTCCATATTTAAAATTTTCTTTAATTAATTTATAAAAATTTCTAAAAAATTTTTTTTTCTAAAGATTTTTTTTCTATATTTTTTACAAAATACTCCAATAAAAACTCCATTATAATTTCCGATTTTTTCAATCCAAAGGAAATCAGTTTCGACTATTTATTTAAAAATATTTGGTACTACTCCGTTATCCCTACGTGTTTTTGCGGACTTTTTTTGCGGACAAATTTTATTTATAAAAAGAAAAATAACATGAAAACTATATAAAAGAAAGGATCATTTCAATCATTCCAATTAGTGTTAAATTAATATGGTGCTGATGATGGAGTAAATTGTCCGCAAAAATAAGTCCGCAAAACACGTAGGGATAACGGAGTAGTACCAAATATTTTTTTTTGTTCTTTTATAAATTTTATAAAAAAATTTTAGTTTGATTATTTACGTTCAGTTTAATTCTATAAATATTTTCCCATTAATAAAATTAAATTTAAAAATAATTTTCAGTTTCCTTTTAGTCTGTTAACTTTTTTTAATAATAGTGTCAAGCATGATCTCTTCAATTCAAGGTTTTTCCCACTCCTTTTAATTTTTTAAAAATTCCTTTTTCGATCTCTTCTTTGGTTCTATTCTCGGAATTTTGCATAGCCTTATAGTCAAAATTGTTTATCAAAAAGTTCCAGAGCCTTATATGGATGAAATTTTTCATGTTGCACAGACAAGATTATATTGCAGAGGAATTTATAATGAATGGTAGAAAATTTAAATTTTTATCTTGTAAGTAGGGTTGGGGTTTCGAGTCGTGCCGAGGTTCGAGTCATTTTTTTCGGACCTCATTTTTATCGTGCAGCCCCGACCGAGTTTTTTTCGGGTCAAAATTCGAGGCCCGACTCGACCTTTCGGACCGAGCCGGATCGGGCCCCAACCCTATTTATAATACTTAAAGGGTATTAATTTATCAGTGGTCTAACTAATATATAAAATAACTTTCTGGAGTTTTTCAGGGAGTCGGGAATTTTCGATAAAATTTCAATTCTCGATTTTTGGGAAACTGGACGTCTTGATCACTGAAATAAACCATTCAAAAAATTTGCGGATTTTAAAATAAAATTGTGACGAAGAAAATTTTTTTCATTTGCGTCCAGCCTTAAGATAAAGTCTATTTTGTAAACTATTCAATTCTAAATTATTCCTCAAAAGTAGGGTTATGTGTTTCACCAAATTCTTCGGATAACCGAAACCGAACCCACAAATCTAACCGAAAATTTCGATTCGGTGTGAAGCCGACAACCCTACATAAAAGCAAAATGAACATTCTCACGTCTAATACCACACATATTTTCCCGAAGAAATTTTCTTAACCCTCACATATTTTCAGGAATCCAATGATAACTACACCTCCAGGGCTTTATTTCCTTGTTGTTTTATTTGGTTTTTGTGGTTATGAGCGTTACCTCAATTCGTTAATTTTGCCCTTTTGTTTTGCTGGTTTATGTCGTTTGAGACGATTTATTTTAAGTTCTACTAAAGGAAAATTAAAAAAAGATATTGGTAAAATTAAATAAAATTATAGTCGGACCTCACTATATGACACATGGTTATTCTAAAATTTTTATCTTATAACGAGCTATTTTTTAAATTGATGGTATTGTTTAGGCATTCCTCCCATCCAGTGGGTAACCAAATTTAAGATTTACGCCCTATTTCCTCTAGCGAATGTCCAGGCATTCTATTTTTCCATCACCTTACAAAGGAGCATTCTATTAGAGTGAAATTCGAATGTAGGGGTCATTCTACTAGGTAGAACTAGAGTTGTATTAGCAAGTATGTACCTAATTGTGAAAAAATTTGGGTCAAGTTTCGGATTATAAGTTAAGAAACCCCTGGGGTTCTGATAACCCGGTCCATCCCTCACCTCTACTACTCTATGTGTCATATAGTGTAAAGCATACATATAGCTATTTATTTCCTAAGGCTGAGCAGTAGGCGGCGTGGTGTAATGGCTAACACATCGGTCCGGTCTACTGAAGATGCTGGTTCGCTCCCAGCCGCCGAATAACCTTCTGCACTAGCTAAAGGAGAGAAATAGCTATAGACCAGCTGCTTTACTATAGTGTGGTCTGACACTCAACAAAAATTTCTTTTCCAGATCAATTCAGAGATGTTCGATTACCTGCTTTAACAATTTGTTTCCTCCCTGTCTTGCTTAATAATTCCTTTCTTTAGTAATTTTAAATTTAAAAAATATTCCAAAAAAATATTATTTTAAAGTTATACAGATCTTCTTTCCCTCACAGCTTTTATTTGGGGTATTTCCTTCAATTCTTCTTTAATTTCATCATTATTTTTGGCATTGGCAGTGCTTACAAGACAGGCACATTTATTCAAAAAAAATTTTTTTAGTGAAAAAAAAAATTTTTAAGACCAATATTGTCTGGCCAGCTTTAAATTGTTTGGCAATTTCATTAAATTTAATTAAACAATTTTTATTTAATCAAATCTCTATTAAACAATTATTTTTCAAGGCAAATTTTTGCGATTTTTATTTAAAAAAATTTTTTTAAAGACTTTTAAATTTATTTATCAATTTTTGTTGGTTTTTGCTTTTATGTGTTTTCTTGTTTGGAATAATGGAAGTATTGTGCTAGGTGATAAGACAGCACATAAACCGGTTAAAATTTGAATTTTATAGTAGTTAATTTGGTGATTTATAAGAAATTTCTTCGAGAGATTCTTATAACTCGTTTCTGATTAACCGTTAAAAATTTTAAGACAAAAAGTGAGGGTGATAGGTCAAAGTTTTAAGTGGCATATCAACATATTCTCGTTATAATTCCTTGTGAAATTATTCTCAACAGCTCCCTGGGACGAGGGATTAGTTGAGAAACTAATTATATTGAGTTTTACGGAGGGTTGTTCCACGACGGGGGGCACGGGAACCAATTTTCGGGGAGGCAGCGCTGGGCGGTGGGGACGGGGAATTTCCAAAAAATCTCTCAATTTCTCCAACTTTTGGGGGCGGGAAACAACCTTAGTAATTATAACCTAGTATAATTTATTTTTTCAAGGTATTTCTGTCTTGATTAACTTATCCAATTTACTTAAAAAATCGGAAAAAATATCCGTTAAATCATAAAGATTACCTCTTGCTAGCCTCTTACCTCTTTGCTTAACTCAAATTTATTAATTAAAAAATATTTTCAGGCCATCCATTTACCTCAATTATTCTATTTTGTTGGGTTTACTGCAGCATCTTCCATGCCTTTATTTATTAGCTATTTTTTTCAAAATTATAAGAAAATATTTAATCGGTGAATTAATTTATTATAAAATTAAATTAAAAATTTTTTCAGTTTTTCTTTAATTTCAATGTTATTTATTTCATTATTTGCCTTTTTATCAGTCAATTGTTGTACATTAGCACATCCTTATTTGTTGGCGGATAATAGACATTTTACTTTTTATATATGGCAACGATTCTTTCAGAGACATTGGATTGTTAGAATTTTTTTTAAATTTTATTTTATGGGCATTTTGATTTTTTTTTCGGATTTATGCCGGGTTGTCATTGGATCAGTTATCTAGCTAAATCTGTTAGACCCTGAGCATCTTCAGTAGACCGGACTGATGTCTAGCCATTACACCACGCCGCCTACTGCATAGCCTTAGGAATTGAATAGCTATATGCTTTACAATATCTATTTTTGATATCTCACTCAATGTCTCGGTCAATCCTCATTCCAGCTTTTATGGTAACACCCTCCAATTTTCAGATAAGGTGTCTTTTCATTTGTAAATTATCTTTATAATTATTATCGGTGCCTTGTATCATCACTTAATTTTACTTAACTCCCTCGAATGCTTCTTCAATAGCATCATTATTAAAACTGGATCCAATTACCTCCTAGAAATTTATTTAAAAATTCGGGGCGTAAATAATGTTTAGTAATGTCTTTTATCAGTAATGTCTTTTATCAGTCTAATACCTTTTAATAAATAATGTCTTTTATCAGTCTAATACCTTTTTTATTTTTTAGGCTAAATATTTGGCAATACCCTTCTATAACTTCAGTGCAATTTTTATGTTTAAAATGACCTCAGAAATTCCAAATAAATTAAAGGTCCTTATAAAAATATTTTACTTCACTTAAAAAAATTTTTTAGGCCTTTTATCTTGTTTTTACTTCACTTTGCCTCATTCCAGCCTTTTTATTAGAATTTCGTTATTTTATTATACCGTTTGCTTTATGGCGCCTTTCATTAGATTATCAATCAAGAAAAGCACAATTTTTCGAAATTTTGATTAATTTAATGGTAATTTTGAGGGATTTTTTAACCAAAAAATTTATTTTAGGTCTCTTCTTTTGTTCTCTATTTATTTTTAAATAGACCTTTCAAATGGCCTAATGATCCAGAAAAGTGGCAGCGGTTTATGTGGTGAAACAATAATAAAAGAAGAAGATTTTTAAAAATATAAAAATTAAAATTTACATGGATATATATTGAAATAAAAAAAAATTATATTTTTGAAATTATATTTTGAAATAAAAAGTCAACATTAATTAAGTTAGAATAAAAAATGAAAAAAAAACGAAAAACAATATTGAAGGGTCGCACGAGGATGATATGTATCTTGAAAAATCTCGATTCTCGATGACGGATATTTGTGTAGAATCTCGTCTCGGTCTGGCCTCTACTTAATAGTCCTGAACATGTTTTCTCATGAACTTCTAATATAAAATTACGATTAATTCAGTGTTAGCGGGATGAATTAAGCAGTAAGTAGAGGGGTACTTTTCCGTTATGACGTAACCCCCTAAATTAATGATCAAAATGTCATATATAGGGTAGAAAAAGGTGCTGAGTCGAAAGGTACCACTCTTTTCCCGGAGATGCTTGTGGACCGAGATATAGGGCTCGAAATGGTCAAAAACCATAGGTAGTAAATTCATTTTTGGGGTATCGAGAAAGTTCATTTTTGGGGTATCGAGAAAGTTCATTTTTGGGGTATCGAGCTGCGTTGAATGACACCAAAATCAGCTCGAGATCTTGATTATGAGCCGAGATAAACAGGTTCAAAATGGTCAACGTAAACCTATGGGGAGTACATGGGTACTAAATTTCCAAATTTAAAGTACACTCCAAATTAAATTAGAAAAATCTTATATTTCTCTCCTAAATGAATCTTTAATAATTTCTTGTTTCCACTGAGCATTTTGTGCATTTCAATGCATGACATGTCAAAATTCGCTGACACAAGAAGTAAAGCCCCGTTCGACTCAGCTCGTCGAGACGAATCGAATGACATATGTTTCGACCCAGTTTGGAGACGGCCCTCGACTAAACTACAACCATTTTTATGTTAAACTGACACGTCGCTTCATGCTTAATTCGGTCCGAGGTTCGAAATAAATATAATTTGAACTCATATTCGGACTCAACACACTCGATTACAACCCTTAAAAGTACCGAAAGACCACTCTTCCGTATTTTTTAACGAGATGAATAAACAAGAAAAATGCATCATACAAAACCGATTATTACCAAATCTTTTAAAATTTTTAATAATATAAATAGAAAATTTGTAAGAGTTTTTTGAAAATAATTTATTTAAAAAATTTGACTTTAAAAATTAAAATATAAATGACTTATATTGGCATTTTAAATTATTTTTTAGGCACATAATATAAACCGATAGCTAGAAAAGTAATCGGACCTCAAATAAGGTAAACATTTGGGCTGAAAAATTATATCTTATTATGAGAGGTACTTAATTAGGGATATTGCTTAGACATCTTATCCCATCCCAAACCATTTAAAAAATCATAAATAGAGGTGTATCTAATATTAGATTTGAGGTCCGACTAAAATATTCAAATCAAAGCTGAAAAAAATACACTGAGAATAAAGAAAATTATAACTTGTTATAGAAAATATTTTTAAAAATATTCAAATTCCCCGTAGTTCATTTATAAATAAAATCCAAATACATATTCCACTCAAATTAATTCATTGAAGACATTACAATTAATAGTATGTTCACACATTCCGAAAGAAAAGCATAAACAATCATCTTTAAAAGATTTAATATATTTTTTAACTATGAATTTGGCTCTTCTCTGCCTTGAAACAGAGCTGCGTCGAAATCTCGATTTTCGACGTTTTTTTTATAAAATTTCTATTTTCGATGTTTTTGGATTTTCTTTTGATTTTTGATTTCCGAAAATTTTTTTGTTTCGAAGCTAAAAACTAAAATCGAAATTCCAAGTTTTTTAAAGGAAATGCGCCTATGCCTTCGAAGCAGAGGAACAGTTATCACGGGAGGCGGAGTACTTTAATGCTTTCATTAAAAATTACCGAGCTTCTTTTGTCCATAAATTCCATCCTTACTAAGAACATGTTTGACAATAATTACATTATCACAACAAAGAAAAATCTGCAAATTAGAACTAGGAACGGATTCGACTGGAATTATTAAGTTAACTACTTTTGTTGTATTAAACCGATGAAGCTTTAAAAAATATTTTAATGAAAAGTACTTAATAAAAACTTTAAAATCTGGAGCAGTTATTTGTAAATAGTCATAATACTTTGAGGTATTTCCCATATGCACTTGTTGTATCTTAATTAGAAGTATTAAAAATATTTCAAAGATTAAAAATATTCATAATTAAATTCAGTGCTGGGTATTTGACATTTGCTGGCTCCGGCTCCCGGCATTTCAAATTCATGGCTCCGGTTCAGGGGTTCCTTAGCTAGCTCCCGGAGCCATGCCCAGCACTGGTTAAATCACAAACTCCAACAAAGTACCTGATTGTATAAAGTGGAATAAGACCCATCTCCTCTAACGGACATTTTTGCCTTATTTGGAAGGAATTCTTCTTTATTCCATTCATTTGCATCACATTTGCGATATGCTATCCCACTTGGAAGGTAACTTTAAATTAAAAAAATTTTAAATTTCAAAATCAAATCAAACATTTCTATCTTTTTTTGGTCAAAAAATTCTGTCCTTTCCCCATCAGGTTTAATCACAGTTTCATCCCTATTTCTCCAACATATTTCTAAACCACCAGAAAGATAAAATTTAATAATATTTTGATTTGGTGTAATTATTTTATAATATTTATTGCCTTGGAGAAAATTTATCTATAAGAAATAATCAAAATTATTTGAGAATTTATGGCATTAAATTATGATCAAATTTCCCTTTTCTCCTTGACAAAAGAAGTATAATTAGGTATATTTTTTTAATTTTAATACCTCAAAAGCAAACGTTTATGAAAATTGTAATTATTTTATGTTCGGGGAAATTAGGGAGAAAGGGGAACTTTTTTGATGAGATTCAGCTTTAAATTAGATATAATTATTATAAACTTTGCTGATTAAAAATAAAAATTTACTTCAACTTTGTTTTTGTTTAAATTATAATTGGATATGGGCAGAGGAACTGTTGTCCAACGAAAATATTTGTAATCCGACCGGTCTAAATTATTATTTTTGCAAGTAGATTTTGGTTGAAATTCATATAAAAGACATTGCTGTTTATATGGCGGTTGACAACATAAATCAGATTTAACAACAATAATTTCATTATTCCCATCGCTAAAGGTAAACTCATTTCCACGTGTAGTCAGATTATGCATTTTCCTTACCTTTAGAAAGAAATAATGAAATAAATTTCGAAAACAAACCATCTCAGATGGCAAACGAAATTGTTGATTTAAAGAAAGTTCCGTGTTATTAAATGTCGTATGATTACTAGGAGCTGGAACTAAATTTACGGGTTCTTCGGTAGAGTTATTAGCGTGCTGTTTGTATCGAGTATTTAAAGAAGCGACGGAATTAGATCGGCGTATAAAAGTTTTATCAGATGAAGTTGAAGTTGTGTTATTATTAAGTTTAGAAACTGAATTCTTTGGAAATGAATCTATTCGACTAGAATGTTGATTTAAGCGAAAAACATTAAGCTTTGTGTCTCTTGACACAGAAGAGTTTGTTTTATGTGTTTCATTTTTATTTTTTTGCAAATTAATTTGTGATGCTGCCAATTGTTGTTTTTCCTTCTTCATCAAGTTTAATTCAGAACGAAGAGTGGTATTCTCTCTCTAAAGATTAAAAAAATAATTAAAATTTCATTTAAAAACTTGTGCTCTAGCCAACTCATTTTCTCGAACATCTAATTCTTCTTCTAAACCTTTAATTTTTAATAAAGACAATCCATCATTTGCTTTTAATTGTTCTACCTATAAATAATTTTTATTAATATGGGTAAAAATATTTTGTCCTTAAAATATTTTTAAGTTTTTTTGATTGTTCCTTAGAGTTTTCCAAAATAACCATAAATTTACACTATAGATGAACTATTTTCAATGCCATTTTATTGGCAAGAAATAGTGATTTTAAAATTATTATATGCAAAAATCCCCCGTTATAAATAATTCTTATTAATATACTTGTGTTTCCAATTCATTTATTCTAAGTTCTAGCTGCTGAGAATTACTTTGAACCGTAGGAGCATTCGGCTGCTTGAAATTTGGTATCTCCAAAGGCTGAATAAGAGAAAAGATGTTTGATTAAAAAAATAAATTTAAAAAATACAGCAAAAATAGAAGCATTTAAAAAGTCAGAATCTGCAAGACAACTCTCGTTTTCCACAGATTCATTACAAAAATTTGAATTTCCTTTAGCCCCGCTCATAATCGTCTGAAAATTAACAAAAAAATGAAAGTTAGAGGATTGGAACTAGAGATTGAGATATATATAAAAATACGTGTTGAAAATCTACAACAAATTTTTAAAAATTTAAGAATTATTCAATTGTGTATAAATTAAAGAAAAAATAGTAAAATAGTTCCGGTTATTGACCAACACGGGACGGGATCTTGCGCGAGATTTTGTAGGATACCGCTTGAGCAATCCGCTGTTTTTGATTCACGAAATAAAGTATCTATCCTCATATACCGTCACTTATGTTTTAGAAAAAATTATTCATGCGGGATTCCTAAAAATATTTTGCCTTAGTCTAGAAAATCATAAAAAATTTAAATTTCTCGTACATTTCCCATTTACAATAAAGTGAAAGGTACAAGACAAAAATAAAAAGGGTATGAGCTGAGAATAAAAACGGCGAGTGAATAGTAGTAATACTAGTACGAGAAGAAATAAGCCTTGTACGAAGTACAAGTACAGAAAAATTTAGATTCTAAAAACTAAACGAAAACGAAAATATATGTATATTTAGCGAAACAATAAAAGCAAAGTAAAAAGAATTTTTCAAGCGAAACACTACACGAAATCATCAAGAATCCAAGTAAATCTAGTAAACATGTAATGAAAATTATTGTGTATTTCAGCGAGAAAGTCGGGCAGAACAAAAGTACAAAACAAACGAATAAAAACTTAAGTAAAGAAAAAGAAGAGAAATTTTCAAAATAAAACGGAAATGTACATAGAGGCGAGCTGGACCTGGACCAAGGCCTGGATTTTTCTTGTACCCAGAATCCAGGTCCAGGCATTTTTTGACCTTATTGGGTTTTTCCTGGGCAAGAGTTTTACCTGAACTACAGGCCCAGGATCCAGTCAAGTGAAGAAATCAAACTCAAGAGTCAAGGAACAGGTCCAAACTTTTCAAAAATCTCGATCTCTAATGTACAAACACGAAGCAAAATTATTCTGTATTTATCGGAGGAAGTCGGAAATAACGAAACCAGCGTCATCAATCGCGCGGTGTAGCCATCTCATTGCTGCATCATGTAAATCCATTGTTCTCTAGTATTTCTATCAATTGAATTCAAATATGTCCACAGTTGCCATCAGAAAAACAAAGATATTTACCTTTAAAAATTTATAATGCTTAAATATTTTAGCTTTTGTTTACGAGCAGTTATTTTTTTGAAATTACCAAGTTCCTTTTGTCCACAAATCCCCTTTTCCATACGAACATGTTTAATCATAAGGGGATTGTCTACACAAAGCCAAAATTCTACACTTTCGCCAGGAAATGATTCGACTGGTATTTCTATCTTAACAGCTTTTGTTGTGTTAAAACGACGAAGCTATAAAAAAATATTTTTAAAGAATAGAATTTATAAAAAACTTTAAAATCTGGTGCATTTATTTGTAAATAATCATAATACTTTGAAGTATTTTCCATGTGGATTCGTTGTGGCTTTAAATTGAAAAATATTAAATGAAAATTTTAAAAATTTTAAATTAAAAAAATTTGTGAAAAAATGAAAAAAAATTATTTTAACAATTTCGGCAAGATTAAAAATAATTTATAGCTAAATTACAAGATCCAACAAAGTACCTGGTTGTATAAAATGGAATAAGACCCGTCTTCTCTAACGGACATTTTTGCCTTATTTGGAAAGAATTCTTCTTTATTCCATTCATTTGCATCACATTTGCGATATGCTATCCCACTTGGAAGGTAACTTTAAATTAAAAAAATTTTAAATTTCAAAGTCAAATCAAACATTTCTATCTTTTTTTGACCAAAAAATTCTGTCCTTTCCCCATCAGGTTTGATCACAGTCTCATCCCCATTTCTCCAACATATTTCTAAACCACCAGAAAGATAAAATTTAATAATATTTGCATTTGGAGTAATTATTTTGTAGTATCTATTGCCTTGGAGAAAGTTTATCTATAAGAAAAAGATTGATCTAATTATTATTTTCATAAATTAGCCTTAATCGCCAATAATAGTTCCTAATCTTACCAAGATAACCCCCCCACCCCTTAATTCTCTCATAATCCCTCTATGTCCTTTAGTCTAAACTGCAATTTAACGGGCGATTTTAGATTTAGATTAAATATCTATATGTCATTCGAAAAAGCTTGACGCAACACCTCGCCTGAAAAAGTTTGCCGCTATGGAAGCCGTGATGTCTTTCGGAGCTACAGCAGGGTTGTCGTTTTACCCTATTTATAGGGGATTTTCCCTATTTTTGGCCTTTTCGCCCCATTTTTTCCCTATTTTATACATTTGCCATATTTTGCCTTATTTTTAACATTTTGTAATATTTTTCAAATTGTCGGGCATTTTGTAAATAAAATGCGAAAAAACAAAGAAATTTAACTCTTGGACATAATGTAATAATTCCCAAAATTTTCGCCTGCGGCGCTGAAAAGAGATCTCTCCTATTGGTCTTCCTAATTTCTCAAAATTTTCGCCTTCGGCGCTAAAGAGGAAAAAATCTGGCTTCATAACTTTTCAAAATTCTCAAAATTTTGCTAAAAATGGAAGAAATCTATTGGTTCCAAAGATAATGAAAAAAACTTGAATATCGAGATCGAGAGAGACATCTCGTACGATTCTCCCAGTCTGTCTCTAATCGGAACTTTCTGTTTTTTAGAAATTTAGTTAAAACTAGTGGAGAACATGCGGAATAAGGCTTTTTATTTAATATTTTAATTATTTTTATGTTTTTTAAAATAATTCCCTATTTTTTGCCATATTTTTGACCAATTTTGCCCTATTTTTTCCCCATTTTTGAGTGGCTGCGCCCCATTTTAGTGGTTTGGAAACGACAACCCTGAGCTACAGCCTCGGCCAGATCTAGAATCACCCGGTAAAATGAAGTGTGGCCGGCGTTATCCCACTTAATATTTCGTTTTTCACTCGATATCTCTCATAATCCGTTCAGATCCCTTGATATCCATATTAATCCACACAAATCAAAATCGTCTAAATTTTCTAATTAAAAAAATTTACTTCAATTTTTTGTATCTGTAAATTTAAATTTGATAATGGTAATCGAGGAACGGTTGTCCAACGAAAATATTTGTATTTAGACTCATTTAAGTGGTCATTTTCACCAAATAATTTATTCGGATATTCATATAAAAGGCAATACTGATGACCACATCCAGAGAGTTCAACAACAACAATTTCTTCATTTTCATTTTTGAATGTAAATTCTTTACCTCTTTCAGTCAATATATACATTGTATTCACCTTTTAAAAAGAAATGATGGTAATAGTTCGGTTCGTACTTTCCCCCTCCTTTTTCCTTCTTAAACGTATTAAAAATGGTCAGTCAGTCTTAGGTTATCTAACTTCAATGTCATTCGAAACAGCTCGACAAGCTCTTCCGAATGAGCTATTATTTGTTTAATCGAATTTTTAGCCCAGAAAATGAACTTGGTTTACCCTTTTATTTTTCAATTTTCGAGGGCCAGTCTCTCGGCCCAAAGTTAAGACTGAGGGCTGATTTTGGTGTCATACGAACGGAACTATTACCGAAATAATAAAATAAATTTTTAAAAATAAACACCATTTTAGATGGTAATTCAAATTTTTGATTTAAAGATGAAATTTCCATATCATTAAATGCCAAGGGTGTAAGAGAATTAAATAAATTCACAGGCTGATCAACAAATTGGGAGTAGGAATTCTCTTGCTAAAATTCAAAAATGAAAACTTGAGTAAAATTCTGAAAAGACCTCTGTATTATCCAAAATTTCACTATACTCCTTAATTCTTGTATTATCCTCCTTAAATGCTTTTCCAATGGCATTGACTTCTCCTTCCAATAATTTAATTTTTGCATGTATTAGCTTCAAATAAATGAAATAATTTTGATCAAATTTTAACTAGACCTCTAGTTCCAACTCTTTTATTTTATCAGAAGCCTTTCCCGCCTTTGCATTATATTCATCACGTTGAAGACCAAAACGAATATCTACCAATTTTGCCCATTCATGGATTTTTTGTTGATTAAACTTCGCCATCTCTTTATGGAAATTTTCCCAATTTGTATTTAATTGGTGCTGTTTTCTTTCAAAATACTTTAAAATATTTTTTAAAAAGGCAAGAAAATAAATTTTTACATCAAACAAATTTTCAAATCGAGTAACCAAATTTTGAACAATTTTGCCACTTGTTCTGTCCATGTTATCTATATCTTCTCGGAATGACTCTATAATTGGAGAAATGGCACGACCTCCACTGTTATGTAAATAATGAAAGCTATTTAAAAATAAATTTTGAAAAAATTCAAAAATAAAAGGGACCATTTCAAAAATTCAGGTTTTTGTATTTTCTCAGCTGATTGCTGAGAAGTGCTTTGAAGTAAAGGAGCATTTGTCAGAGTCTGAATAAGAGGGAAGGATATTACTTCAAAAAAGAAATTTAGATTAAAAAATACTCCAAAAACAGATGAAGTTGTTGAAGAATTAGAATCCGGTAGACAATTCTCCTTTTCCATAACTTTAGGAAAATCAAACGAATCTTCTTCAATTCCGCTCATATTTCAGAATTTAACAATAAAAATTCCAACTAAAAATTAAAAAAATTTAAGTCCAATTATAAGAAAATCTTTAATCTAGTGAATAGGGAAAATACAGTAGGATTAAAAGGTGATTATGTGGCTCGCGACCAGACGTGGGCGAAACGTTTCGTTTCGTTGTTTCGTATGTTTCGTATGATTTTTACTGTTTCGTCTCGTTTCGTTACGAAACACTTTTAAATTTGTTTCGTTTCGTTTCGTTACGAAACACCTGTGATTTTTCAACGAAACGAAACAATTTTTTAAGCCTAAACTAAGGCCAAAATCTATAAAATTTACCATCTTTTATTGAAAATTTAAAAAATTTTCGCCTGCGGCGCTGAAAAAAAAGAATTTCGGCTTCTTGCTTTCCCAAATTGTCAAAATTTTCGCCTGCGGCGCTGAAAAAGGAAGATATCAATTACTTATATACTACAAATCCGTTTATACTCCACTCCCTAATTCACATATACATATTACTTAATCGACGACAAATTCTATTACCGGACTCGCATCATAATTTAAAAATTGCGGATTGCGAGTTGCGGAAATACTGGAACCGGAACTTCCGGCGAAGCACTAGCTTATATCGCCTTCCTCTCGAAATGGAGATATGGAGACGGGCCTGGCTTATGGGGCCTGGCTTATGGGACACAATTGTTGTAAATAAACCAATAACTAAATCATTTATAAGTCATAGGCGACTAATAAAGTATTTGAGGTCGAATAATTGCGAAATAAATGCAGTTTTGAAAATTTTTTGAATATTAAAATGTTTCGTTTTGTTTCGTTTCGTTTCGTAAGATTTAGGTTGTTTCGTTTCGTTTCGTTAACGAA
Source organism: Meloidogyne enterolobii (assembly GCA_963681835.1). NCBI lineage: Eukaryota > Metazoa > Nematoda > Chromadorea > Rhabditida > Meloidogynidae > Meloidogyne > Meloidogyne enterolobii. The sequence goes on along the minus strand of CAVMJV010000013.1, from coordinate 207,296 downwards.
ACGATTTTTAAAAAATTTTGTTTCGTTTCGTTTCGTCAGAAAAAAATTTTGAGTTTCGCCCAGGTCTGCTCGCGACAAAATGTCTATTCTATATTTTATTATCAGAGGTACGGTTCATAACTGGATGGGGAATTAAATAAAATACAATATTCCAAAAAATCAAAATTTTCGACTAGGGCTGGGGTTTTCGAGTCGGGCCGACGTTCGAGTCATTTTTTATCGGACCGGCCCGACCGAGTCTTTTTCGGATCGAAATTCAAGGCCCGACACGATATTTCGGTCTTGGCAGGATCGGGCCCCCAACCCTATTTTCGGCAGATTGATAAAAACAAAATTTGATAAAAATATAAAATCTAAATCTTTTAAATAAATGGCATTTTCGAAGGTTTATCAACGTAAATTTTTTATTGATAATTCGAAAATTTTGAGTCTTCTCTATCTTTTAGTGTATTTCCATGTCCAGTTGTACTTGGACATTAAAAATTTTTATCTTGATATGTTAAAGGGAGTTGAAGATATACTGAGCCGGTAATCAATCGGAAATTTGGCATAAAAATTTAAATAAAAAATACAAAATTATATTATAGATTAAAGCGACATGTGTTTACTAAAATTTAGAAATTGTATAAATAAAAAACGAAGTAATAGAAAATAATTCACTGCGGAGGCACTTATATGTATTCTCTTCATCAATAAAAGATTAATTTTCGAAAAAGTATGGGAATATGGGAGGAGAAATATTTTTGTTTAAAATGTGGGTTGTGGCATTTCAGATGACCCCAAGTGACGCAAATTTTTTTTTCCCCTCAATTCTTCATGTGTGCGTGCCCTCGTTTTTATTCAAAACATTATCAGAGGCAAATAAAAAAATTTTGGGGAATTTTCTCAAGCTTCTCAAAAATAATTTTCCTCAATTTATGAAGTATATTTTCAAAAATTATTTTTAGGTCATATTTTGAATTAAATTCGAAAAAGTCGAAAAAAATCGAAAATTTTGCTGAATATTTTCCGTATAAAGTAAAAATTCTAAAAATTCGTCTTTTAATTATTTCCAAAAATAAAACAAAAAATTTTCCTTTTTTTTTGTTAACATTATTGAAAAAAAAACAAAGAAAACTAGTAGTAGATTAATAATTTTATTATTAAAAACATTTTCTTTATTTTCCCGAACTTGCAAATGTTTTAATAATGTTTCTATTTTTTGTTGGCTATTTTTAATGGAAAAAAGGAAAAAATAATATTTTCGGGAATCTATTATTATCCCTTTGTATTTTAATATATTTAAAAGTAAATTTATTTGGTGTCCGCTCATTTGCTGTCCATTTCTTGGAACTTTCTTGGATTTCTTAGAAAATTTCTTAAAACTTTATTTTAAAAATTAATACTTTATAAATTTAAATTATTTATTAAACAAAAAATTTTTTGGGAATCCTTAAGTACATCAGTTCTAAAACAAGGAGTAAGAAGTGCTCTCTCATATATTTTAATGAGTCACTCAGCTTGGAGAGAGATTCAGAATGGCCTTAACTTCATTGTGTATAAATTATAATCCAAGTTCGATCTGGTCGGATTCGGGTCTAGGATTCGAAATAAGTAGGATTTTAACTCAGTTACGGACTCATCACTGTCGATTACTTAGATTGGAGGTGGATTGGGGGGTGGATTTTGTGGCTTGGATTCGAAGTAAATAAAATTTGAACTCGGATTCGGATTCAGCACAGTCGGTTACCTAATATAAAACCTCAAAAATCTTGAAGAGAACCATTCTTGTCCATTTTTTGTAAACAATGCTCTTAAGGATTACCAAAATCTTTTCTGAAATTTTTTAGCAATTTTCAAGTTGAATTAAAAAAATGTTTTTCACATTATTTACTATATTCCTGAGCATTATTACGCTTAAAAGTGTTAGTTCTCAATGGGATCCAGGAATGGGTGGAGGAGGTATGGGAGGTGGCGGTGGTGGTGACATGGGAGGTGGTGGTATGATGATGGGTGGAGGAGGTAAATGTTGGTTGTTAAAGTAGCTTAAAAATATTTTTAAAGGAATGGGTGGTGGAATGCCTGATGGAGGTGGAGGAATGATGAGTGGCGGTGGAGGGATGATGGGAGGGGGAGATATGAGCGGTGGTGGTGGAATGATGGGAGGTGGAATGGGTATGGGAGGTGGGATGCCTGATGGAAATATGGGAATGAGCGGTGGAGGGATGGGTATGGGATATGGTGAGTGAAGAACAATTTTTTCAAATCCGGATCTGGCCGAAGAGATTTGTCTTAGACGTTAACTATGCATTAAATCCTTTCCCAGCTGTCCCTAATTAAAATTAAATTCTATTCAAAAGGTGGAGGAATGTCCGGAGGTGGTATGCCCGATGGAGGTATGGGTGGTGGTATGTCTATGGGTGGTGGAGACATGAACGGAGGAGGCGGAATGGGGATGGGTGGAATGAGCGGTGGAGGTGGTCCAGGCGGTGATATGGGCGGTAGTTATCCTAGCTAGATGTTAAGATTATTAAAACTAATTCAGGAGGGATGGGTATGGGTGGAGGTGGATCTGGAGGTTTTGGTTCAATGCAGGGTGGTGGTTATGGTGGTGGATATAGCGCATCAGCGCGTAATTAATTAAATTATTTTTTAAATTTTATAAGTATTTATTAAAGAATAAATTTCAGAAAATTTTAAAGAGTTTTAATAATTTTTTGGAATACTGTAGGACCTTACTATAAGATACATGCCTTAATGGATACATGAGACTGAACTATTTCTTCTCTAGCAAGTATTTCGTTCTAAGAATCTCCCTTCTCTTTTCGATTGAGTCTCTCGGTCTTGATAACCTCTATTTAACAAACCCCCCATCAGGGATGAGCGCAAGAGCCAATCTCAAAAAACGCAAAACGCAAAACGCAACGCAAGGCCAAAATTTAACGCAAATAACGCAAAACGCAATGCGCTCACCCCTGCCCCCCATTATAAGGCACAATATTTTTAGCCCTTAAAGTGAGGTCCTATTGTAAGTGAGGTCCTAATGTAGTACTTCGCAAAAATTTTCAGCTTCAATGGGCTATAATCTAAAAATTGCTGAAGGCCTTCCGCCAATTCATATTCCTCCGTATTCTGCTGAGGAAGATGCTGACAACAAAAAAGTGAAGCCGATTGTTAACCCTTTAAGAACTTGATAACCTCAATTTTAGAATATTTAAAAAGGCGGGATAGGATAATGTAAAATTGTTTTGAAAATTTTGGATATTTATTTTAACAAATTTAATATTTTATATTCTTAATTAATTTATAAATACTGAATAAAATCTAAATAATATTTCAAAAATTAGAATAGAAAAATTAGAATTCTACTTAGGAAAATCTAATTCTTTCAAAAACTATTACTTTAATAATACCACCATTGAAAAAGTCATTGATTCCATTAAGGATCTAGGCATACACACTTATAAAAATCTTAAATGGTCTAATCATGTTCTAAAAATTACTCGTCAAGCTTATGCTCGACTTTATACTCTTTTAAAAGCTATTAAATCTAACGATCCTGAATTTCTTATTAAAATGTACTGTTCATATGTTAGACCTATACTTGAATCCTCTTCACAAATATTTAATCCTTATATAAAGCAAGACATAAATAAATTGGAAAATGTTCAAAAAACAGCACTTAAGGCTATATTTCATAGGTCACTTCGTCATAAATATACTGAAAATCTTAGTTATGAAAAATTATTAATTACGTTCAAATTAAAAACATTAAAGGATAGGCGACTTGTACTGGACCTAATTTGTTAGCATAAAATAATTTATGGACTTATTACAATAAATAAACAATACTACCCTAAAATTTTATCAGGCATTACTCGAAATAAATTTAAAATTAATTGTCAAATAGCTAATACTAATATTAAGCACCATTTCTTTTTAGATAAAATGGCAAGGCTCTATCCTAAATTACCACACGACATATTAACTTGTACTAAATTATCCACTTTCAGACAAAAATTACTTAACTTTGACATCTCCAAAATTGCGTAATAATTATAGACCCCTATTTCCCGTTGATTTTCAGATCCGAGATCTCGATGAAAAAGTTATTTAGAGACTTCGTTTTTTGTCCTTCTACTCAATATCAATGAAAATGCACAGAAAAATTTTCGCAAAATTTTTCAAGCATTTCTAATATGAAAAATAAGATTTTTAAAAAGTGTTATATAATTTCTTAACACCTGTTTTTATGAAAAATTGGAATAAAAAATTTTCTTGGCAAAATAAACTTAAGATATTATGGATATATTGTATAAATTACATTTAATAACTATTGTAAAAATTACAACTTCATAAACCTTCGGGAACCCAGGGAAAAAAGAAAAATATTAGTGTTCATATAATTTATTAACACACTATAATTGGAAATTTTAAATTTTTAGTATCATAAACCCGACAAAAATTTTCAATTAAAATAATTTAATCTGTTTCTTTATCTTTTTTTCCATTTCTAAAATCATTTCAATTTGTGCAATAAAATTAGGCTGCCCCATTTTTTGTTCTAAATGGCAAAACTTGATTTTTTCTGAATTTAAAAATTAAGATTTTTTTATAAATAAATTTCTAATATACTTTCAACAGCATTCTTTTTGAAATTCAGCTTTTTCACTCGTCTTTTTAAATCTTTTGACGTTCAATTTCATTTTTTCGTTCTTCACGTAATTTTTTCTAATTTTGTTGTGCACGTTTATAAGCACTTTGATAGCCTTTTCTAAATTAATTTGAAAGTTTATTTTTTGTGAAATTAAAAAATAGATTTCAGCTTATAGGTATGTACTTATATGGGAGGATTAAATTAATAATATGTTTACTTTGCTGTCAATAAAATTCTAGCAAATAGAGTAGGCTTCACCAACTGCTAGAAGGCATCGAAAATGAGTTCGACGTAAGAAATAATAGGGTGCTCATAAAAAATAAAGGTTTTGGCTGAACGGAAGTTTAGATCTCCAGCCTTTTTAGTCAACTATAGGCTTTATTTTGAAGAGGGGAATTTTTTTACAAAATCGCTTTAGATTATCTGTTTTAAAATTTTTCAGTTCTGTTTACATTAAAAAATCTGGTTTTAAATCCTATCCAGACCTCCTATATCCAAAGTATATTTATAAAAAAATACCGTTTAACTATATTCGATTCAACTTCCTCATCATCCTTAACCTGTCCACGCGCTGTTTTACTAAATTTTTTTTGTCGAACATTCTGATTATTTTTGTGTCTCGTAAAGTTATCTCTATCGATTTTCTCCATATCCAATTAATTTAAATTAAAAACAATTTTCTTTAGAATTTAAAAAATATATTATTGAATAAACTATATGTATGAATTTAAAAAAATTTTTTTAATTTTATTGTAAAATTTTGACTTTAGAAAAATATAAATTATTTTAAGCACACGTTATGTATAAATTAAAACGAAGCCGAACCTCATTAATAGGGCGTGTAATTATATGGAAATCCATATTTTTTTCCTGAATTCCTATGACCATGAAACGTACGAAAAACATGTTTTTGGCCTGTTTTAGGGTTTCTAGAATGGTCTTTATAATCCATATTTTCCATATTTTTCCATATTTTGGCATTATGCCCATATTTTCCATATTTTGTCCATATTTGGTCATTTTTTGGTAAATTTTACTAAAAATAGGCGAAAATTTTCAAAATTTTGGAAATTTTTGCTCAAAAAATTTTTTTGGAAATTTTTCGGAAAAATTTATTTCCAAAAAAATTTTAACAGAAATTTTAATTCCATAAAATCCTTTAGAATGTTCTTAAAATGCAAAGTTAAAGGCAAAATTATTGTTTTCTATATAAAATACTGATTTTTAAAATATCTTTTGACTATTTTTTGATCCATATTTCGAGATTTTATAGCCATATTTAGCGTTTATTTTCATATTTATATCCATATTTCGGGATTTTATATCCATATTTTATTGCCATATTTTTCGATTTTATATCCATATAATTACACGCCCTACTCATTAATAGGATAAACAATCAGAATTAAAAATAATATCTTATGATTGTTACTTAATCAAGGGGTGTCGTTTAAACACCTTCCCCATTCGGTAGCCAAACAAATTTCAAAAAACATCCTTAATTGAGGCGTATCGAGTGTTAGATTTTATTATGAGGTCCGACTTAAATATTTTTAAGGCAAAAAATGAAAAAAATGTACCCTGAAGAAAAAAAAATAACTTGAAAAAAATATCCAAAATTATCTCAAATAAAAAACATATAAATTAAACACTATTTACATCTCCACCAGAATATAGCATTTTAATCACTTCAATATATATGTTGTTTGCAATCTCCATATGAAATGCATATAGATTTATCTGTAAAAGATTTAATTTTACTTATTCCCTGCGAACCATTTGTAACATCAACTAAAATGCGGACTGGGGGGGGGGGGGGGGAATAAGTACCGATTTAATAATGCTTGCCCATATTAAAACAATATTTGCGTTAATATCGAAATTTCGACATAGGTGATTTTAGGAAATGCGCCTCAAAATTAAGAGACTGAAAAATAGCTGCATATTTGGTAACAAAACATTTCTATAAAAAAATTACTTTGATCTTCAACGTGTTTAACAATAATTGAATAGTCTATACAGATTCTTACTTCAATATAAGTACGTGAAATAGGCCCTTCCAGAATTGTAACCGTAATTGTTTTTGTTAACATGTCACGTTTGAGCTTTAAAAAATATTTTAAAAAATATATGTATTAAAAAGAAGAAAAAACTGTAAAATCATTGCTGACAATTCGTAAATATTTTTTGTCACGTCCCTCCTTAAAATAAAAAATAATATGTGAATGAACTTTTAATTACTCTTTTGTCTAAAAATGAATAAGAGCCATCTTGACGTTCACTCATTTTTAGGGACAGCCAAAACATGCAAATGCATGTTTTGTATGCGGATATGTCTTGAAGTGGGAAGCCCAAAAATGGTGTTTTTACATAAGTACGGGCACTTTAGGACCCGGTTCTTAATGCATATATTTGCATATTTCGACCATTTCGTGCATATTTGCATATTTGTGCATATTTTGGCAAAATTTGCATATTTTGGTCCATATTTAGGCATTTTTTGTAAAATTTTGCCAAAAATTGACAAAAATTTTGAAATTTTTTGGTCAAAAAAATTTTTTTATAAAAATTTTTTGAAAAAATATTTTCGAAAATTTTTTGGGGAAAATTTTTTTCCCCAAAATTTTTGCAGAAATTTTAAATATATTAAATCCTTTAGAAGTGTTCATAAAATGTAAAATTAAAGGCTAAATTAGTGTTTTTAAATTAAAATATTGATTTTTAAAGCATATTTTAACTATTTTTTGGTGCATATTTCACTGCATATTTTGGCAAATTTTGCATATTTTGATGCATATTTTGGGCTTTTTCGGTGCATATATATGCGCATATTTGGCAATTTTCCGTGCATATTTTGGCTGTCCCTACTCATTTTATCCAAATTAGGAGAAAATTTTTCTTGACGCCATTTTTTGGAAGCAGATGAACGATAAGCTTCTCCAGAAGCAAGGTAACTTTAAACGAAAAATTTTAAAATAAAAAAATAAAAACAAACATTTCTTCGAGTTCTAACCCATAATATTCATATCTGTTACCGTCTGGTCGTATCACTGTTTTATCATTGCATCTCCAAATTACACTTAATTCACCATCAGAAGAAAAACGAATATAATTTCCTTGCGGTGTGAATATTTCAATAGATTCTTGAAGAAAACTAATCTTAAAAAATAATGAAATTTATTTTCAAATTTTTACTAAATTTAATCGTCTTTTGATCTAGTTAGCCGCCAGGAGAATATATTAAAAAATTGGTAACGTGTTATAATACCAAAAGCTTGAAATATCAAACCCCTAAATATTGTTAAAATACCACACCGTGGAAAAAAACTTGAATTACCAAATAAATAAAAACTATAAAAGTCGGAACAACATCACCTTCGTTAGAACAACATCCCCCGTCGTTGGAACAACAGCCGCCGTGTTTGGTTTTCACATTTGGTATTTCGAGGGATTTTTGGGGTTATCCACGGTTTGGTATTTCAATCTTTTGATATTATAAACAAATCTTTAAAACTGTTAAATATAAATGAAAACAATACCTCAATCTTGTTTACATCAGAATCAGATTTTGAAGATCGAGGCTCGCTTATCCAACGAAATTTTTTTGAGTTAGACTTGTGTGAATGTTCATTTTTAGCAATTGATTTGTTTAAATATTCATATAAAAGGCAATTCTGTGTTTTGCATACACAAGGTTCAACAACAAGGATTTCTTTCTTTTGATTACCAAACTTTATTTCTTTACCTCTTGTAGTATTTTCATAATTCAAAAACAACTTTAAAAAAGGTAATGAATAAATTTTAAAATAAACCATATCAGAAGGTATGTTGTATTGTTGATTTAAAGAAAATTGTTTATTATGTCCCTTATTGGTACGGGAAGCTGTCAATTCATCGGCAAACTGGAAATAGGAAGAAGAATTACGACGAATAATTGGATGGCTAGTTGAAGTTGAACCCGCATCACAAATTGACGAAGAATCATAATTCTTTAAGTTAAAATTTAGATCGGATCATTCTTGATATTTTTTCATTCTAAAATAAACACCAATTCTCAAAAGGGAAGGGGCATAAAACCCGTGAAGTGCAAATTCTGGCGTTCAGAAATAAAAATCAAGCCAGGTTTCAGAAAAAAATATCTAAAGAAAACCTTAAAATTTTGTCCATTATTCTTTGATCGATTTTTCAGACTATTCGATTGCTGGCGGTTCTCACTAGTTAACAACGAGCTGAGAGAATTATTTCGTCGTAGAATAGGAGGTTGGATTGTTGTAGGTACTAGTTGTTGAGGCTGCTTCTCTTTCATTAAACTTGATATTTCTCGACGAGAACTTTATAAATGAATTTTAAAAAATTCAAAAAGAAAAAAACCTTTTAAATTGCTCGGGTTTTCCTGTTTTCTCAGATGTTTGTTCAGAAGTGAAATTGCTCGAAAAATTATTTGAAGCCATTTTTGAAAATAAAATTCAGAGGCGGTTTTTAAAGTTGATTACTTCCAAGTTCATAAAAAGAAAAATAAATTAAAAAACATAATATTTTTAATATACATGTTGAAAATTAAAAAACAAATAAAATAAAATTCAAAATAATTAAATTAACGAGATTTATTCAATTAAATAAATTAGAGAATAAATAGGAACATTCCATGGTGGTAAAGGGCAAGAGTTCTTAGTAATAAAACATAAAAAAAATAATTTCAAACGAGAACTGAGAGAAATCCATTTTAAAGGCATTGTTCATTAAGTAATTCATCCATCTGTTGGTAGTGTTCTAGTATGTCCAAATTTGCCACGAGAAAAACAAACAAATTTATCTTTAAAAAATAAAATTTAAAATATTGTGGCTCTTGTTTAGGAATATAACTGATTACGGAAATTATAAAAAATATTTTAATTTTGAAACTCAAAATTTTTTTGTACCAAAACTTGTATAAACCTTTAGACCGCCTATATTTTTTAGGATACATATTTAATATTTGGTGAATTTTTCGGTAATTCTTCGGTTCGTCCCCCCCCCCACTCCTTTTTCCTTCCTCAAAGTATTAAAAAATGGGCATATGTTATAGAGCTCGTGGAGCTGTGTCGAATGACATCAAAATCAAAAAAATCCAACATGATTTGACCAAGATACGGACCCCTGAAAATTGAACAACCATAGGGGCGTAAAACCATGGGCACGTAAATTTATGCAAATGATAGCTCATTCGAAAGAGCTCGTCGTGTTGAGTCGAATGACACTAAAATCAACGTGATTGGACAGGATTTGACAGTTATGCCATAAGTCGCCGATTTTGTTAGGTCTAATTAATGCCATCGACGAGCTCTTTCAAATGAGTTGTCATTTGCATAAAATTTTTTCATTCCAAAAAATCGCCCCGATGGTTGTTCAATTTTCAGGGGTCTGTATCTCGGCCCAAAGTTAAGACCGATGGTTGATTTTGGTGTCATTCGACACAGCTCAACAAGTTTTATAACATAAGACTGACTGACCATTTTTTAATACTTTGAGGAAGGAAAAAGGTGTGTGGGGACGAACCGAAGAACTACCAATTTTTCAAACGAAATACATTCCCCTTCAACCAAAATTTACCATGCTTTTTTTGCCCGCAAATTCCCTTCTCCGTACGAACGTGTTTAACCATAAGAGCGTTACCAACACAAAGCCAAATTTCGACACTGGAACCAGCAATAGAAGATTCTACCGGTATTAAGATTTTAACTGCTTTTGTTGAATTAAAACGACGAAGCTTTAAAAAAATATTTTAGAGAAAAGATTAAAACAGGAGATAAACCTTAAAGTCTGTTGCATTTATTTGTAAAAAAGCATCTTCAGAACAATTTGAAGTAGATTTATTGTGAATCTGCCGTTGCAAAATAAATTAGAAAATAAAAATTTTAATAAAAAATTCTTGGGAGAGACAAATATACCAATTTTTTAAAGTTTTGCAAGGATTTGCAAGGATTTTGCACAAGCGCCTCGCCGACGCCCATAGGTTTACGTGTTTTATTTCGTGTTATTCTCGAATAAATCTATAGATCCATTCCGACACCCACAATGCACCGCGCCTAAAAATCTAGAGCCCAATTCTCAGTTTTTCTCACTTAGAGCCTAAAATTCCGCTGGAGCCCATTTTCCAAAAAGGCCCAACTTTCCGAAAAATCCTGGAGCCCAATTTTCCGGCACCCCTAATGAAAGTTTATTTGGACTCATAGACTTTTCATTGAAGCATAAACTAGACCAGAGCCAATTATTTTTACAATCGATAATATTTGCTCATAAAAATCATATACCACTTGGTGTAAAGCTGAATAAGAGCCATCTTGACGTTCACTCATTTTATCCAAATTAGGAGAAAATTTTTCTTGACGCCATTTTTTGGAAGCAGATGAACGATAAGCTTCTCCAGAAGCAAGGTAACTTTAAACGAAAAATTTTAAAATAAAAAAATAAAAACAAACATTTCTTCGAGTTCTAACCCATAATATTCATATCTGTTACCGTCTGGTCGTATCACTGTTTTATCATTGCATCTCCAAATTACACTTAATTCACCATCAGAAGAAAAACGAATATAATTTCCTTGCGGTGTGAATATTTCAATAGATTCGTGAAGAAAACTAATCTTAAAAAATAATGAAATTTATTTTCAAATTTTTACTAAATTTAATCGTCTTTTGATCTAGTTAGCCGCCAGGAGAATATACATATAATTAAATTCATAAAAGGATGGGAAGCAATTAAAGTTCAATCTATTGTAAAACCCTTAAAAACTTAATGAAAAAAAAAACATTGCCTCAATCATGTTTACAATCTTGTTTACAAGATTATATCTTGGCAATCGACATGTCCAACGAAATTTTTTTGATTTTGACTTGTCTGAATATTCATCTCCACAAATTGATGAATTCAAATATTCATATAATAGGCAAAACGGATCGTTACATCCACGAAGTTCAGTAACAACAAGTTTTTCCTTTCCATCAGTAAAAAAAATTCTACGCCACGTTCAGTAAATTTGTGAAACATATAAACCTTCTAAAAAATAATAAAAAAAATTTAAAAAGCATAAATAAACCATTTCTAAAGGTAATTCAAATCGCTCATTTAATGAGGTATCCGTGTCATCAAATGTCGAACAGGTGTTAGAAGGAACCAATTTTAAAGGCTCATCAACGAATTGTGAACAGGAATCCTCGCTCTAAAATTCAAAAATATAAATTTTTCAAAGTAAAATTCCCTTAAAAACCTCAGAACTATCCAAAATTTCACTAAAACCATTAATTTTTGTATTTTCCTCCTTAGATGATTTTGCAATGGCATTGACTTCTCCTTCCAATTTTTTTATTTGTGCATGTATTAGCTTTAAATAAATGTAATAATTTAAACGAACTTGGTACTTATTTCCTCTTCCCCGACAGTCCGCAATTTAGTAAAAGTACGAAATGGTCAGTCAATTTTTCCTTCCATAATTTAGAAAAATTGGGTACTACTGAAGAAAAGGGTGCTTTTTCTGCGGACTTATTTTGCGGACTTTTCCTTTCTTTCTTTTTTAATGTTTTGGTTCTTTTGCTTGTAGCAACTAACTGTCAAAGGATTAATTTTTATGCCAATTTGAAAAATTTGTGTTCACCATTAATTTGAACATTATAAACGATGATGAATGAATTTCAACTATGGATCACTGATCTCGGAATGCTTCATAGAAAAAGAATATGTGATTGTGGATCAAAATGCGGGTAATTTCAAACCTTGTCCCCCCCTCCATTATTTTTATTACCTAAGATTGTACAAAATGGTCAGATTTCCTTCTTCCTCTCTTTCCTCTATCTGAGCTTGGCATATCAAACCAGAAACATTGTTAAAGAGAATAATAAAATTAATTGAGTTGTTCAATATTGAGTTCAATTTTTTTTCAGTTGTTAAATTAGTTTTAAATATAAGTAAGAATGTAATGTTTTTACACAGAAATTCATAATGTTATAGACTAAATCAATTTTATTTAATTCTTTTTTTGTTTAACATCGTTTTCGGAGGCAAAAAATAAGTGTATGACTATAAAATTAATCTTCTCTTTATCAATGTCTCTTGTTTGAATATGCCACAGGGCAAATAGAGGAAGGAGGGGAAGAAGAAAATTTGACCTTTATGTACAATCTTAGGTAAGAAAAATAATAGGGTGGAGGGCCTTTGACAGTTAGTTGCTACAAGTAAAACATGTAAAGGAAAGGAAAAGTCCGCAAAATAAGTCCGCAGAAATAGCACCCTTTTCTTCAGTAGTACCAAAAATTGTAGTCACATTCATTCAGTCACCCTTCCTTCAATAATTCTACTTTTTCATTGTAACCGTATTAAAATATAAAAAATAAACATCGATTTGTCTAGTCATTTACAGATAAGGGCAAAATGTGTGAAGGAATTGAAGAGTGATTGAACGAATGTGACCACAATCACATTTTTCTAAATTATGGAAGGAAAAATTGACTGACCATTTTGTACTTTTACTAAATTGCGGAACGGGGAGGGAGGAAATATGTACCAACAAAATCTAACTAGACCTCTAGTTCCAACTCTTTTACTCTATCAGAAGCCTTTCCTGCCTTTGCTTTATATTCATCAGATTGAAGAGAACACCGAATTTTTGCGATTTTTGCCTTCTCTAAAAGGAGTTCTTCCCAATTTACATTTAATTCGTTTTGTTGCCGTTCAAAATTCTTTGAAAAAATTTAAAAAAAAATAAAATAATTTTTTACATCGGACAAATTTATTAATGGTATAGCCAAATTTTGAATAATTTCTTCGCTTAACACTACACTTAATTCATCCACATACGAGACGAGTTTATCCAAATCTTTTCGAAATTCTTCCGCAATTGGAGAAATAGGATAATTTCCACGATTATGTAGGTAATGGGAGCTTTTTAAAAATAAATTTTATAAAAATCGAAAAGAAATGGTACCATTTCAAATATTCAGGTTTTTGCATTTTCTCAATTAAATGTTGAGAAGTGCTTTGGAACAAAGTGGATCTTGTCAGAGACTGAATAAGAGGGAAGGTTATTATTTTTAAAAAAGTTCAAAAATACTCCAAAAACAGATGAAGTTGTTGAAGAATTGAAAGCTGGTAAACAATTCTCCTTTTCTAAAAATTCAGGAAAATCAAACGAATCTTCTTCAGTTCCGTTCATATCTTAGAATTTAACAAGAAAAATTTCAACTAAAAATAAAAAAAATTTATGTAGATTAGAAGAAATTTCTTTAATATAGCGAATTTGGGTATTGAGACTTGGGGAAAATACAGTAAGATTAAAAGTGATTATGTAGCTCGCGACAAAATGTCTAGTGCATATTATAGTTAACAAAATGTACGGTTCATCACTGGAAAAATTAAATAAACTACAATATTCCAAAAAATCAGAATTTTTGACAAATTGATAAAAACTAAATTTTTAAATAAAGGCATTTTTGGAACCTTATCTATCCTCGAGTTTTTATTGATAAGTCGAGAATTTTGAGTTTTCGTTATCTTTTAGTGTATTTCCATATCCAGTGGTACAGGACATTAATAAGTTGCCATTTTGATCTTTTAAGGGGGGGGGGGGGGTAAAAGGCTCTTAAAGAGAGACTTTGGGGGGTGTCTTAAAAAGAGACTTTTTTTTTTATAAACTTAAATCAAAGGGAAATTAATCCAAGTTTTACGAATAAATTTCAAAAAAAAATCAAAAATTATTATAGATTAAAGAGAGACATTGTTTTCTAAAATTTAGAAATTGTATAAATTAAAAAATGAATAGTAAAATAATTCAATAGGAGGCACTTATACATACCTTCTTTATACATATTTGGCATTCAAAGTGGGCGGGGCGAAGTTTTAAATTTTTTCCAAACTTCCCTTTATCAATAGACAGATAAATTATAATTAAAATATGGGAAAATTTGAGGGAGAATATTTTGGTTTAAAATATGGAGTATGGCAATTTCGGTTGATCCATCTTCAAAAGAAATGAGCAAATTTTCTTTCTCCTCAATTCTTCATGTGGTGCACTCATTAACATTATCAAAGGCAAATAAAAGAATTTTGGGGAATTTTCCCTTGCTCCTCAAAAATTATTTCCCCTCGATTTATGAAGGATATTCAAAAGAAAATTTTTTCTATGTCGTATTTTAAAGTAAATTCAAAAAATTCCAAAGGAAAATCGGAAATTTTTTTTAAATCTAGGGAGATATGTATTACCTTCTACCTTAATAATTAATCAAAGTTAAACGAAAAAATTGAATAATAAATTTACTATAAATCTACTACCTTTCCCAGATTAATTAACCGCCCCAGCGGTAGGCTAAAAATGCCTTCCCAGGGTGATTGATCTTTTAATTTTGTTCCGATTTATTAAGTTTGATAACGAATATCCACAGAGAATGAAAAATAAATAAATTTAAATACATATATTAGAGTTAAAAATCCAAATTTTATTTTGTGTTCCATTGTTTCCTCAATTCGTTAAAATATAACTGTCCAGATCTATCTAATGGTTGTATTTTTAAAATTCTTTTCTCTCTAATTCGTCTCACAAAACAAATATAAATTAACAATGTTATGGCTGAATGTAGAAGTGGAAACTAGAAAAATTTATTATTTCTATTTATTGTTTTATTTTCTTGTATCCATGGAAATAAGTTAAAATTAATTCAATGAAAAAATTTAAAAAATGAAGCTTAAACTACAATTACAGAAAAAATTCTTAAACTTATTTTGTATCGGACACAAAAAAATAAAAATAAATTTTGGTTCACAAAGTGTGTTTAAATTTAACGATAAATAATGAATTTAACGATAACTTAAGGCGAATTATAAAATCGAGGTAAGAGCTAACCAAGAGCTAACCTCGAGGTAAGAGCTAAGGTTAATCATCGAGTTCTGGGTCGATTTTTTTTGTAATGAAGGTTAACCCTCAGAGATCGTGGATCTATTAGCGGAACCTGGTAGATTAACCAAGTACCCCTCCCTCGATTTTAGTATAATACAACCCCTGGAGCTCGATTAAAAATAAAATTTTCAGATACTGAATCCTTTTCAATTCCTATCCAATTTCTATCTCGACTCCAAACTTTTATAAAAAATTTTTTTATTCACCGTCATAAAAACATAGTAGATGCTTGTATACTGCTCTACATACATTTCATTACGGTGTATTCTTAATATAGCAGCTCCAGTCATATAAATTCCATTGAAGATAGTGTATGCCGCATCTAATGGCAAAATCAGTCTCATTGAAAAAATATTTTCTCTCAACTGGTAATTAGCACTTAATGAGTATGTTGAGGTCATATCTGGATTTTCACATCTACTTCTAGAAAATAAAGTTTAGAATATATGAGTTGAACTTGACTCCCGCTTATGACACAAGGATATAGCCGCATTCAAGTCAGGGATGTCAAGGTTTGAGGAAAAACTCAAGCCGAGTTTCAATATTTTATTCGGATTAGGTTTCGTTTCAAGCCTCCTTATTATATTTTTTTTATATTTTTTTTTCCTCCTTATATTTCAAGCCTCCTTATAATAATCCATCTTAGAAATAGGTAGTTATAATTATTATTTCTAAAATAAACTTTAATAATTACACCCTATCTTTAATTATCCGTCTATCGAAAGGTCGAAAAAAATCACCAAGGGTAATTATAAGAAATTACGGTATATGATATTGAGGTATAAATGTTTGGAGCAGGAAGGATAAGGATATGTCCCAATGGTATTATAATGGTATTAAACTAATTGGATAATCTAAACCAACAATAAAAATTCTCACACTCGACTTACTTCCTTCTAATCCTTTTATTAGCCCGATAAACCAAAAAATCACAAAAAGTAATAACAACACATATAAATAGTGTAGCATAAAAAGAATAAAGAATTATTGTTGCATTATATTTGGAGGTTAATGCTACAATACCCAAGGGTTGACCAAAAGCGTCAGTATCAACTAGGGCCGAACAAATTATATAAATTGTGTAGCTAATTGATAAAAACCACTAAAAAATAATTGAAGAATTTATTTTTAAAATTAGGTGAGGACAGAAAGTTGGACCTTACTATAGGTAAGATAAACTCTTAAGTATGAAATATATTAGCTTGTAATAAAGTTTACCTTAAACAAAAATATTACTTAAACATCCCCTTCGCCTAGTCATTTGCTAAATTTCAAATCATCTTTCTTAAAATGAGGTGTATCTATAATAAAGTCGTAGAGCTGTCAAGACTCTTGATCTTATGTCTTGACTCAAGACACTTCTTGGGGTTTTTTCGCTCTTAGTTTTGGGGTGTAGTCATGTCTTGATCTTGAGTCATGCAAAATTTTCAGCCTTTGAATTTTTTCAGCCTATCTAGAACAAAAGGTATCTAGGGGGCCGTCTTATATTGAGGTCTTTTATGGGGTGTTATTAAATAGAGGTATGATTAAACAGCTAACTTAAACTAAGGGGTATCTACTGGGCTGTCTTATAGAGGATATTGGAACTAAGAACAAAAATAGTACCACAAAAATAATTCCTACAGCAGTAAATTTTATTCCTTCCGTTTCATAATTCCTAACAAAAATAGTTGCACGAACACGCTCCAACATAATCAAAAAATGAATGCAAGTATTTGCGATTAAATAAAAATAATTTGGAGCAATTAGAACGACGGCAAGCCAAACAGGCGTTAATAAATTGCAATTATCAGAATATGTATAAACTAATATCTTAAAATTTTGTTTATTAATGTCGAAAGTTAAGTACTTATATCAGCCGAGATACTCAACTAGGTGTATAAACCGTTGGGAATCTCGACAGCCAGGATTGAATTAAAATTTTAATCACAGATAAGTTCTGGATGAGGATTCCCCAGTAGCTGCAGCCAAGATTTACATATGTTTTAATCTAAAGATGAGGATTCCCTAGTAGCTGCCAATTAAGGATAGAACTGAGACAAGGACTCGGTCTAAAAGCAAGTAGTTGAAATCGAGATTCAATTAATAAAACCTTGATTATTTCGATTATTTCGAAAATTGAGAACTAGGTTTTCGCTAGGGCAAATAATTCATTTTCTACCATAAAGTAAGAGAGAGTTGTAGGATCTTCCTGGAATCCTGCGATCTCCCATGAGTTATTGTGCCTCGCTCACTAATACATAATTTATGCTCTACCGTCTGAGTTAACGAAGCACTTAATTACTATAATCCGTTCTATTCTCAACGACATTTTTAATTAATTTTTAATTGTTTCCTCCAATATTTTTCCCTTACTAATCAACTCCAAAAATATACTTTACAAAAATTTTGAATAATTCACCTTGTAGCGAATTATATTAGCTGCCCAGAACGACGCATTAATTAAATAAAATATAATAGCATTAAATACTAACAGCTTTAAAATATAATTAAAAATAATCAAATTTATTAAATTAAATTACCGTCAAATTTGAATGTAAAGGTATTTTAGCTTTGCTAAATTGGCGAAAAAGCACTGCAGAAGAGGTGAACAAAATAAATAAAATAATTAATTGGAACCAAGTAATTAATCCGAAAAGGGGATTTAACAAAAGATTTTCAATGAATAAACAGTTTAAATTTGTGATATTTGAAGAGGACATTTTTAATAAATTTTTTAATTTTGAGAAAATATTTTTAAAGTGCTGCCGCAGTTGAAAAAATTGTTTAACTCAGGAATGAGTTAGGCTAAATTTTATAAAATTCTGCTAAAAAATATTAGATTAAGTTGGATAAATGGTGAAATGAAATTTTTTAAAATTACTCAATCGAATTTAAAAAATTCTAAATTATCAAACAAGCATGTACTTTTTGCTGAGAGCAGGCACGGTACCGCAGGCCTAAGGTATCTCAAGCAATAACTTGTTCAAAATTGTCGAATCCGAGATGCTCTGGATTCGACAATCGAGACAAGCCAGGGTGACATACCAGGGTGTCCTGAGACATACCAAGGTCGTCCCGGATTTGGCAATTTTGAACGAATTTATAGCTCTGCGGTACCTTGGGCTTGCGGTACCTTGGAGTATACTCCTTTTTGCTGTTTTTTTCGTATTTCTAAAATTAGGAAAAATTTCGCAAAAATTCCTACAAAGGCATATGTTTATCGAAAACTGCATAGCTTAATTAAAAATTGTAACTAAAAATTATTTTAAATTCTAAGAGGTTATAATTAATTGAGAAATATTTTATCTTAAATATTCCAATTATAAACAGAAAATTAAAAAAATGAAGAGGCGTAATTTAACATTTTATGAAACAAAGGCTATTGTTAAAGGAAGCTGCTTATTATTAGTGAACGGGATCTTAAAAAATTTTTTTTCTATTTTTTATTGAACAAGATTTTAAGCTTTTTTAGGAACCCTAATTAAAATTTTATAAAATAGGCTTGTTGGAATTTAAAAAAAATTACATCTGTTTATATATTTTTATTGACTAATTTGATTAATTTAGAAGGAACCTGCGTCCCCAAAAATCTGGAATTTATTTTTCATGCCAGCACGTTCCAAGTATACAAATATTTGCTAAAATAAATTTTATTCTTCAATACTCTTAAAAATTTGTTAATTTTTGAGGGCATTAAAACTTTCAATGCTGATCTAATTTATGCGTCCAGTGAACTTTTACGCGTCCAATCAACAAAAAATTAGATTTTTAATAGTATTGCAAAGATGGACTATGGTTCCAAAACATTACTTCATGTTCGGGACCTACGCCCACTGGGTCGGACCATTCCTTACCCTATCCCTCAAAATTTCTGAAAGTTAAAATCGTTTTCTGAAATTTTTAAAAATTGACTATGACTTCAAGTTGGTAGGATAATAAGAGGGAGTCTGTCTAAACGAAATCCTCTATCTAAACTTTACTATTAAATAAAATTTTTTCACCCCAAGTTGGTATTTAATTGAGGTTCGACTGTTCAAAAATACACCCCTATATATAATTAGAATAAAAGATAAGATAAGTAATTATTAATAAAAAATTATAAATTATAAGGTATATTTTAAAGATTTTTTTTTATTTAGTATGTATTTAAAATTCATGGCATGTGTTACTAAAATATTTTTTGTTATTTAAATATTTATTAGCTCAAATAAAAAAATGGCATGTCTTTAAGGTAGAAACGGGCAAAATTATTTTTCTATAATTCATAGCATGGTGTTTCAAGGCAATAAAAATCTTTAACCTCAAAAGAATATTAAAGTAAAAATATTTTTAAAGAACGGGCTTTCAAATAAGCTCAAAATGAAAATTTTAAACAAACTATAAGGGGTCGAAAAAATTTTTTGAAGTTGAAAAACCGTGTTTTACGTTGATTTTCAGGGTATCGAGATCTCGACACTGGAATGAGATATGGGCCTAATTTTTTTTATTTTCTATAATATCGATAGAGATGTTTACTGTATTTTTTTGTAGAATTTTACAACAAGTAGAAATTAAATTTTTACAAGGGTGCTTATACTTTTGTGACAGAGTGTAGACTAAAAAATAAAATTTTGTAACAAAATTAATTTTTAAAATTGTGGAAATTAATGACTAGGGTGTCTATTAAAATATTTAAATTAATAAACAAATTGCCTAGCTTTTGAAGTAATAAAAAATATTTTTTAAATGCTTATTTAACTAGAAAATTTTAATAAGAATTGAATACAATTAAAACGGAGGTTGGCTGGCACGGACAAATGACTGGCTTTTCTTTACGAGCTTTCCCATAAATTAAATTAATTTTAGTGTTACGACAATTTATTATTCTTAAAACTCATTAGTTGACGAAATAAAACGAAAAAAAGTAAATAGAAAAATTTTTTTAAATTTAATAACAATGGTACATGAAAGAACGAAATTGTACTATTTTCTGAGAAATAATGTGAATTAATACGAGGTGTGTTGACTTAGCCTTATAATTCTTTTTGAATTTTATTCTGACAGGATTATATTTAATCAGCAATAGAAAGGACAGATATAAAAAAGTAAAAATTGTATAAAGATTAAAAATGATAACGCCAGAAGCCGATTTTTGATCAAAACGATGATAAACCGTATACAACTATGGTGTATTTTAATATCCGTCATTTGGCAGAATTCTGGCAGCAATACGTCATTTTCGGCAAAACTGTTTTAATTAATACATAATTGGTTTGCCATCTGGCATAATTTTTCATGCAAACTACATATAGACAAAATTCGGCAAAGGCAAAAGTCGTATATTAAAAGAACTCTTGAAATCTCTATAAATCAAATTTCTAAAAATCAACAAAACCGACTCAATTCAGAGGAATTCTGGGCTGATTATAGCAAAAACTATCAACTTTTTAAAAATTTTCACATGCCAAAAGACACGAACAAAAAAATTTTATGCAAAAAATCAAGCAAAGTTCACAAATAACTATCAATTTCAAAATTATTTTGAATTCCATTGTTTTTTAAGTTCTTTAAAATATAACGGTCCTGTCTGATCCAGCGGACTTATTTTTAAAATTTTTCTGCGTTGGATTCTTTTTAGAAAACAAATGTAGATGAACAGGGTTATGAATGAGTGGAGTAATGGCAACTAAAAAATTAAATTAGGTACTTTAAAAATTGAAGTAAACCCTCACTTCACTATCAGATACACCTTGGGGTTGGAAAAAAAACCTTTTAATGAGATGTTTATTAAATAGGGGATATTAGTTGAGATATCTCAAACCTAATCAGAGATGGCATAGGTCATAGTTGGATGGATTGTAGGGTGGATAGGCTGGACTTGTTCGACTTATGATGGACTTGTTGAACTTATGATGGACTTATGACATTGATGGACTTATGACTTGATATAGGATGGACTTGTCGGATTTTTTGATCCAGTTTCGAAATTCATCCGAAAAAAGAGTTTCGGGGTCCAGGTAAGGCGTCCCATGTTTACGTTCAATAACCAAACAAAAATTTGAAAAACTTATCCTAAATTGAGGTGTACCTAGTATTGGATGTATTTTCAGAGCTCAGACTGCATTTAAGAATAAAACCCTCACCGTAGTAGCTAAGCAGTAAAAACTAATGTAATTTACATCACCTATCGTATCTCTATAAATTCTAAGCACAGCAACACTAATTAAATAAAGTCCAAAAAATAGAGCATAAGAAGCATCGAGCGGCAAAATGAAACGCATCGAAAGTAAATTTTCGTTTAGTTGATAATTAGCACTAAGAGAATAGGTGAAGCTTGTTTTGTTTCTTTAAAGAATAAATTTTGAAATGTTATAAAATTTAACGTTGTAACTTGGGTTTGGCATTCATGGTTCAAAGCTGTGTTTAAATGGAGGTCTATGTGGGCTACGTATCCCTGGGGAAGACAATAGACATCTGTGCGTTACATTCACCGGGGTCACAAAGCTCTAAGGAAGGATGCCGTAAGGCTCAATGAATTTCTGTCACCGGGGACAGGGTCTAACTCAAGAGGCAAACCAATCTCTAGGGAATTTAGTTCACTTCTATTTCACTCCCGGTAGGTAGCACGCAATGGGGGGGGGGAGTGGAGAGGGGTGTGAGAGGGCAACAGTAGAAAGTGGATAACAAAAGTCAATTGTAATACCGAATCTTGAACGTCTTGTTGGTTTTATAGATAACAAAATCACAAATTGTAGTCATTGTAGCAATAAAAAGAATTAAATAATAAGTATAAAGAAGAATTGTTGCATTATATTTGGATGTTAAATAAAGAACACCCATTGGTTGACCAAATGTATCAGTATCAGCTAGTGCAGATAAGATGACATAGATTGTGTAAGCAATGGACAATGACCACTAATAAATTAAAAAATAATTTTAATTTCAGTCTAAGGAAATTTATAAGGCTAATAGGAAAAGCTTAAATTATTAGGGACAGACGGAACAAGCAACTAAATCAAGGCAATTAAAAAATAATTAAAATCCTGCCCATGGAACGACGAATCAGTCGAGTGGATTTTTAATGTCGCAGACTCTATTCTTGAGTAATACATGATTTGCTCCCCCGACCCTTATTGAGAATCTTAGTTTGTATATTAAGATAGTATTTTTAACATTTAAGTCCTTCAGGAAATGGAAAGAGGAATAGCAGAAGATAACTTAGACCATCATCCTGATCTCCGTTAATTTGACTTGAGATTTCCATAAAAATACTTACAACAACTATAGTTCCACGAATTGCACATATCTTTCCCTTAGTTTCATATTGCCAAATACAAACAGTTGCTCTAACACGTTCCAACATTATAAGAAAATGAACGCCAGTATTTGCAATTAAATAAAAATAATTTGGTGAAACAGAAAAAATTACAAGCCAAATGGGTGTTAATAATTCACAATTATCTTTATAAGTAAACCCGAGATACTTAAATTGGGAATTAATATTTGGTAATAAAATGTTAAATCATTATGAAAGGATCTTTTACTGAAAGGTAAGGGAAGCCTAGACTATGCTAGTCAAGTCCATGAACTTTGGTTTTCTGATGCTCTAGCTTGGTTCGACACAACTCGGCGAGTGAATCTAACGATACTAGAGCTTCGTGGATTCTAGATTTTACTTTGATTTATAGATTATTGAAAGAGAGGGATCACTGCTTATCGAGACGTATCTCTTAAAGTATACTTCTGAGGCTGAAAAATTGTATTATCGAGGTTTAAAAGTTCCAGAGTAGCGCTTATTTGTTAGTCACCAGCCCAGTGATTAGGCAAATTATTTTCTAGAGATACTTCACTAGTGATACGTGAGCGACTTTTCGAGCGATACTTCACCTTTGTTTTAGGACCAAGCGATATCACTCTCTTTAAACTAGAGTGCGTCCGAGTACGAGTAATTTGGAAAAACCCGAGTACGAGTAAAGCCGAGTATGAAAAGTCCGGGTACGAGTACGAGTTTCAATTTTTAGGCCGAGTACGAGTACGAGTAAAACGGGTAAAACGAGTAATTTTTATGAAACAGTATCTAAAATAATTTTTACAAAAACAATACTTTTACTCATTATCGGTGCTGGGTATTGGGCATTTGTTGACAGTGATGCAGGGGATCATCATACAAATCCAAGTTATTTTCGTTAATCCTACGATATCCCTCTTAATCCGCCGAAATTCCATGATATCATCCAAGATTCATGTTGTCTCCGGGCTTCGGGTGGATAATATAATTTCGGGATTAATGGATAATATAATAGAAAGGAAAAAAGAAAGGGGGGGATATCGTCTGACCTTCCCTTGAAATGTCCGGTTATCACTAAAATCCACCCAAGTCCATTGAAATCTTCCGATATACACATGTCTTCCTTTTCAGCGCCGCAGGCGAAAATTTTGAGAATTTTCGAAGGCCAAGCAGCAAACTTTCTTCCCTTTTCAGCGCCGCAGGCAAAAATTTTGAGAAATTTGGAAGATCTTTAAGCCAAAAATCTTCCTTATTGCGCCGCAGATATTGGCATAAAAATACCCGAGTAATCCGAGTATGAAGTTTTCGAGTACGAGTAATGCCGAGTACTAAGACCTCGAGTATCGAGTACGAGTAAAGTCGTAAAAAAGCCGAGAGATCGAGTCGGGTATACTCGTACTCGACCCGACTCGGACGTACTCTACTTTAAACACCTCATTATAAGGCACAATGTTTTCAACCCAAATAGGTCTCCTATAGTCTCTATAGTCATCTCCTCTCTCCAAATAGGTCTCCTCCCTCTTTCCTAATATTTCTACAAAAAATTTAAAAAATTATTTCACCTTATAACGTAAAAGAATTAGAAGAGTAGGAATTGAATAAATGAGATAATAAACGACAGCATTAGCTATTAATATCTATAAGTTAATAAAATATAAATTTAATTTTAAAAATTCAAATTTACGATTAAATTACAATGCAAGGATATTTTGGATTTTGAATATTCCCGAAATAAAATAAAGATTAATAAAAGAATGAATAAAATAATAAAAATATTAAACCAGCAAGCAACACTATAAACTGTATCTTTTATCATTTGTTCTACCAATAAACAATTTAAGTTTATATTTGACATCTGTAAAATAATTAAATTAATTAATTAAGAAAGAAAGAACATTAATAAATTATTTAAATTAAGATAAATTGAATGGCACCCAAAAGCGTGACGAAAATGGTTATGTGTATCATCAATTCCTTTGGTTAACAAAAACGCGCTAAAAAATCGTCAAAATTTAAGCGCCGGAAACGGAAAATTTTAAGAAATATGGACGGCTAAGAAGCTGGCGGAAATCGGCCTCTTGGAGTAGATGGGGAAAATCAAGGGATTTGAAGGGATATCGGGTGATTAGTTGTTTTCCCCTCCAAATCCACAGTTAAATTTTATAAAATTATTTTGGCAAATAACAGAAATGCTACACAAAAGAAAAATTTTCGATGTACTTGATCATTAAAAAATAAAGAAGATTCTTGCCCCAAAAACCTTTTCGAGTTAATGAGATTATTTAGTTTTACATTAATTACAAATGACTCAATTATAGTATACTGTAAAATATTTTAAACGAAATTTTAGAAAAATATTTATTATAAAATTAAAAAGTGTACGAAAAACAGAGTTTTCAGTAGTATAAACAAAATATAAAATTTCCACGAACACAAATCAAATATTAAAATTTTTAATTAAATTATTAAATATTTATATGTATCCTTCTGAGAAATTTTCATTAAATACGAATGAATTTTAAATTAAAAAATTTTTTTAATTTAAATAAATTATGAAAATGTCTAAGAAAGTACAAAAAGGATTGTTTTTGTTTTTAATTTTTGATTTTCTATTTTTTTTTTTAAATTTTTTCTTACGAAAAACATAATTTAAAAATATTATTCTTGTTCATTTATTTTCATTTTTATTAAATAATTAGTCATGAAAATAAAAAAAATTAAAATAAACAAATATATTTTGTATCTTCCCAGACAATTAATTTAAATTTTATTTTTTTTGTCTGAAATTTTGCCCTGAAATGAATCGTAGCCTTTCCTGAGGGGAAAAAATTTTCAACGGAATTTTGAGATTAGCTTGTGGAAAGAGGGCCTAGTTCCAACTAAAGCCGTCGAGACTCATTTACTAACAAAGGGAATCCTTTTGATCTACCGTAGCGGACCGAACTAACAAAGGAACAAAGGAAATCCTTTTAGCCTACAGTGGACCAATCTGGCTTCTTTGAAAGCTTGTAGCTATAGTTGGCGGTCGGAAACAAACTCGACAACCGAGGATTTTTCTTTAGGCTTGGCTTCGGATATCCAAAAATTTTCCAGGAATCTACAACCCTACTTGGAGCTTTCGATAGGTTTCCATTGCAATTTTTTCTACCAGGCTACTATTTCTCATTCAATTAAGTTTTTAAAGTTGCCTTATTTATTGAAAAATATTATGTTGAAAAATATTTTATTAAAAATATTATTTAATATTTAATTATAAATAATTAAAATTATAACTTATTATAATATTGCAAATCTAAAATGTATAATTTTGTGCAAATGTAAATTTTAGGTACGGCAATTTATATAATTTACGCAACTAAAATTTACAAAACAATATAATTTAAAATTAAGCAAAATAAAATATAACAATGCATAATTTTCACAAAATAAGAACTATTTTATTTTCCCAATTTTGTGTCAAATTGTTACTTGAGAAACTTAACTTTGAGTTCTATTTTTGAATCATTTAGGAAACGTGATTGTAGATACATTATAGATAAAAAATTATACTATTTCTGATTCTCTACGTAGAGGATTTTTCCTCACGATAATTTTTTTGAGATTTTCCGGCTTGCTTTTTGTTGAAATTCCTGAATTTTTGATATGTTTCCGGAAACCTTTTGTTGCATATTTCTTAGTTAAATGTTAAAAATTATTAAATATACGGTCGAATATCGAAGTATCAACCCGAGGAGACCTAAGAAAATGTTAGTTATATCGGGCGGTTTGATAAATCGTTAGCGTTTTTATAATGTTTGTGCTCAGAACTGTTCGAAATTTTAAGTTCGAAATTTTAAGTTAGAATTCAAAAATTTTAAAATTATTTTCGATTTGGATATTTTTGAACCAAAACCAGGAAAAACCGCTGCCACCATCCACCCCGATGATGGGGTTTTTATTCACCCATATTCTTCCTATGTGGATTCAACAATTTTAAGGAGAAATCTTAGTCATAGTGTAGTAAAAAGTTCTTATCATCGAGAATTACGTTAATTAAAGGGTTGCTATCTCAACCTACGCCCTTAAAAATTTTTTTTAAATTTTATTATAAATTAATACAAAGGTTATTAAATAAAATAAAAAAATAATATTAATTAATTATCAAGTTCATTTGCGTAGTTAAAAAATTTTCTTATTGTTTTTCACAATTAATACAAAATATTAAAAAAATATTTTTCGTAAATAAAACACATGTTGTCAAGGTTTTTTACGTCAAGCGGAATAAATTAATTTTGAATAAAAAATAATTTGAAATAATTAGGGGTATTCTAGAGACATTGAAATTAATTTTAAAAAATTTAAAAAGACATAGCATTCAATTATTTAAATTAAAAAAAAATTAAATTATTGGTTATATAAAAAATAATTCAAAAAATTTAAAGGAAGGAATTAGCATTTATTTAAATAAAAATTTAAAAGCAAAAATTATTTTAAAAATTATATGTTTACTTTAAAATTATTTTAATTATAAAGTCGCAACAAAGGAGTCACATGCGAATAAAAATAAGGGTTGAATTTTTAAAATTTTTAGATGTGACATCCCTGACCTCACTATAAGATAATATTTTGTCTGATAATTTAAAAAAATATTTATCTTAAATAAAAAAACCTCAAGATAAAGTGTCACCTCAAAAAGATGTCACCTCAAATCAACGGTTTACTATGAATTTACTTAAATTGAGAGGTATCGCTCAAGGGTGGCTGTTAAGACCAAAACGGCCCGAATTGAAGACTCAATGATTTGGTTTCGATTTGGATCAGTATATCCGAAAACCTTCCTAGAACCGACAATGATATTATTAATCAGCCCCTTAACTCAGCGGCCAGCTAAAATAAAAAAAACCGTCAATATAGGTCTATCTTAAAGTGAGGTTGCCGACTTGAATTTGATTAAAAGTTCATGACTAGAATGATTATATTTCAATTTAAAGAGAAAAGTATTAAGAAAATTCAAATTCTTGGGGGTATCCATTTAGGTTTGTAAGGCTTCTTCTCAGAACCTTCCTCAGCTTTGGTTTTAAGTTTTGAATTTTCATTTTCCTTTTTATTCTTAGAATCTTCATTTTCTTTCGCTTTTTCGTTTCTACTTTTATTTAATTCAGAGAGAATTAAATAAGAACCTACGCCAGAACCTACAGCTGTGCAGGCTGAAAGCATCAAACCTGCAGCTGCACAAGCGGTTTTTACACGATTCATTCGTTTATCTCTAACAAGTAGATTATTTCCTGTTTATTAAAATTTAAAAATAAAAATTTGATAAAATTTTTCTGACTTTACTTTAAAATACAATCAATAACACAGACTTCCGAAAAATCCTCCTCCGATTTTTTTTCGATAGAACTCAGACCCTGAAAGTCTCAAACCCGACGCAGACTCCTAGACATTTCAGGTTCAACCTCTACTAAAGATTTACAAAAATTAAAAAATCTTTGGTTGGCCACCGCATGATGGTTGTTGGGGACGGTGGTCATAGGTGTATCTTTATCTCTATTTAAGAAAACCTCATAGTCAATTTTTATCTCCAAGGTTATCGTTTACATCGAGGTCTGAAGTATTTTTTGTCTTAAACTATTATTAATTTCCGGGATAAAGTCTCGTGCAATAAGTCTAACAAACACGAATCTCTATCAAGCTATATCAAATAGATAATTAAATAAAAATTTTAAAAATAGATTAAAAACTAATTTTTTTAATAAAAATTACCCATAATTTTAGCATCTACAAAAGCATAATTAAATAAAATATTAAATAAAATAAAATTTAAAATAAATTTTTTGGAATAATTTTGAAGCATTATTAATTAAATTAACAAAAAATTAAATTTTAATAATTCTTGTCAAATTTTCAGAATTTAAATATAAATATTTTTTGCGATTTAGTAAGCCTGACGTAATCAAAAAAATAATTATTATTTAATTATTACATCAGAATTATTAATTTATTTATTAAATCAGAATTATGCAATTAATTAAAGAAAGCACTTTAATAATTGTTAATGGACGCAAAAATTGTTTTATAATATTAATAATAAATTCTAGAAAATTTGGATAATGACATCTAAATGTCAATAAAATGGATAATGACATCTAAACGAAATTGTTAAAATTAATTTAAATAAAATCCGGATAAATTTTTCAATAAAATTTCCAGAAAGATCCAATGCATCCTTGTTTATTTAACGATAATTTACTGCGTTTACCAAATATGAAAGTACAGGACAGGTGTGAGTCTTGAAGGCGTGTCTTGTTTCCTTCGTCGTTCACCAGGATAACGCCATTTTCGATCTGAATTCTAGCGCCCCTGATACAGGGCGAAGTTCAAATTTTGCTATGGGTTACTCCTATATATAAATAAAAAAAATACGACAATGACGTCTAAAATTCAAAAATTCCCGTCTACGGCACTTAAAAAAGCAACACTTAAGGTCAGACCGTTTAGGAAGCCTTTAGGAACCGGAAACGTGGAACACTTTGATTTTTATGAACAGAACACCACATTCATTGGATATCTTAATCTTTTACTAAACAATTAACAATAATCTCGTTATTTCAATAATTTAATTTTATTTTTAAATATTAATTACTAATATTCGTTCTTTATTAAAAAATATTTATTTGTAATAATTTTCTCATTATTATTTTTATTTTTAATAAACAAAAACAAATTTGTCAAAACAAAAACAACCATAAAAATATTTTTAAAAATCACAAGAAACTCTAAAATTTATTTTAAAAATAGGAAAGGTAAATTTATTTATTAAACAAAAATAAAATTATTAGTAAACAAACAATATTTTCAAAATAAATTTAAAAGTTTATTAAATAAAAATTAAACTAAAAATAATAATTAATTATTAAAAATTATAATGAAGTAGAAATGCTCCTATATAAAGTCCAAAATTCTATTATTAATTTAATATCATTTAAATTACCCAAATTTTTTTACAAAATATACTTGCCAAGGTGTTCCTCAAATTCTAATTTTAATATTAATAATACAAGGATACTGTCGAATCTCGATATACAGATCCTCTCGATTTTTGCTTCGAGACTTTGTATGTCAGATCAAGGGGCCGTTATATATTGGACTTTTAGATGGATATCTTTTACCAGTCGAAAAGTATACATAAGATACCATTTGTATCTTCTAGTAGAGACAGGGCATTCATTTTCATAGATCTCTCAGGAATGTATGAGGTATTGAATAGAGCCAGTCCTTTTATCAGCAATTTGCCGGTAAACTATTGTTAAATTAATCACAAGATTATAGACAGCCATATTTGAATCATAAAAAATATTTTGAAAAATTTTCAAATTAAAAATGGAATCTTTAAAAATTATTTTTCTACTTGCTTTTGTTTTAATGATTGGAGGACTTGTTTTTGCACAAATGGAAACACAACTTGAAGGAGGAAGCGGAGAACGAAGTTCAAATTTCTATAAAAATTTAAAATAATTTTTAGTTAAACGCTTCGGATATTGGAGTGGAGGCGGTGGAGGTCGCGGAGGAGGACATGGAATACATGGAGGTGGAGGAGGAGGGCATCACGGATGGCATTAAATATGCGGAACATTTAAATATAAAAAATTGTTTTATAAACAAATTTAATACATACTACCTGAAATTTAATTTTTATTAGATTAATAAAATTTCTATAAATTAAATAAAAATCTTATAATTTTATTAGTAGCTTATTTAAGAGATTAATAAAAAATATTAATATAATATAAAATTATTTCATCAAATAATGGACCTCACTTTAAGATACACTCAATTTAATATATTTTTTTGAAATTTTATTGAACACTTGGGAGCTGCCTAGGAAAAAACAACCCTCCTTTTAAGAATTTAATATTAGCCTCTATTTAAGATACAACTCATTATAATATATAATTTTTAGTGCACGGATGTAGCTTATAGTGAGATTCAACTAAGGTTAATAAAACTTTTTAGATAATAATTCTAAACACAATTAATTCATATCCACTTTAGATTAAATCTCAACGTCGTCCAAATCCCCATCCACAACCCATTCCGCCAAGTGGAAAACCGCCAAAGACCGGGCCACCGAAAAAGAGGTGATGTCGGCGAGCTAAAACATTTTATTAAAGAAAAAATTAAAATCTAAAAATAATGCCTCTATCATTTTGCGGATCATCCACCGCATTTGCATTAAAAATAAGAATAATATTGAAAATAAAAAATAAAATAAAAATTAAAAATAATTTCAAGACCATTTTTAATTAATTTTTAGGAATTATTTTTGTATAAATAAAATATTTTAAAATGATGTAGACTATTTTTTTGGAAAAAATGATCAAATAAAAATAACAAAGGTTTTATTTTTCAGATCATAAGAAACTTTAAAACAAAAATTTTATAAATAAATAAAGTTTCAAAATATTTATAGAAATTACGATTTTAAAATTAGTAAACAATTCGTATAAGATCTTTAAATTTATTTTTTTTTCGAGAATGAACAGACTGAGACAAGGAATACAATCTAGGCATAAGGACAAGTCTTGGAGGGGGATACAAGGATAAGTCTGGGATTTTTAAACAATGGATCAAGATCAACTCTACATTAAAATATAATTCTCTAATTTAGAGGTAGTTTGGAGAGTAGAGAGATATGTTGAATAGAATATTCGTTGGAATAATTTTTAATATCTCGAAGTTGATGTTCTATTTGAACTTCTGCCGACCTTTATTGTCCTTAACAGAATAATTTTCAAATATAATTTCCATCACCGCGCCCTTCAATACTACATTTGAGGTCTTGATAATCACAGATCATAAGTTTGAGAATCTATATTACAAAGATTTTTGCGAGATAGTAACACTGAATCTTGCTCCTAAAGTTCAAACACTAGTTTTAAGTCAAACTTCGACCAAATGCTAATTACCTATAAACAAGACAGCAAAAAAATTTATTTAAACTTATAGCTTTTAATCATAATTTTAAAAAAGTCATAATATTATTTATTTATTATATAGGTAATACATGCATTCGTCAATTAAAAATTAAATATAATAAATTTTTGAAAATCTTTTTCACGTTTCTTTTTCCTTGAAATATTTTTCATAAAAAAATTATTTTTAACGGCGCCCGTAATATCCATATCCATAATTATTTCCCCATCCCCAACCATTCCAAGGCCACCACCAGCCTCCTCCTCCACCATAGCCTCCCCAGCCATAACCACCATATCCATGATGGTGGTGATGTCGGCGTACTATAAATTAAATATATAAATCTTTATATAATATAATAATGTTGAACATTACTATATGATAGGCTAAATAAAGACACTCAAATTGTTATTTGTAAGTAGGGTTCTTGGTACGGAACCAGCTAGTAAAAAGAGGATTTTTCTGTCGGTCCTTCGGTTCTGATCCGAAGATTTTTCGGGAACAGACAACTCTAGATAAGAGCTTTGTTTTGAAAGAGATTTATTTAAGATATAACTCTGTGAAGTATAATTTTTCCAGATACAAGTTGTATCCCTATTAGAGACGAGCTGGGTCTGGACCAAGGCCTAGGTGTTTCCTCTACCCATATTCCAGGCCCAGGCATTTTTTGAACTTCCTGGGGTTTTCCTGGGTCTGGGTTTTCCTGAACTATAGGCCCATGATCCGGCCCTGGTCAATAAATCGAACCCAGAACCCAGGAACAGGCCCAGGCTTTTCAAAATCTCGATCTTTAATCCCTATAATATGTTCGACTGTATTTTATTTTTAAAAAATAATAAAGGCCCAGGCTCTTATTAAAAAAATTTTTTTTAATAAAAACTATGCCTCTCTCATTTTCAGAATTTTCAGAATTTTCTAGCGAGTTTACATTCACAAATATCAAATTAAATAATAAAATAGAAAATAAAAATAAAATAAAATTTAATTTAAACATCATTTTTGAATAATTTTAGTTAATTTAAACACAAAAAATAATTTAAGGTAATACTAATTTATTTTATTTATATTTAAGTTGGATAGGTAGAAATTGATTAAAGACCATTTTTGGAGAGAATTAATCATTCACATCCTTTTTAGATTTTTTCATGTGATTTTTTCAGTTAATTTAACATTTTAAATTATTTGGTACTTGTTTCCACATACCTAATTAATTTATTTCCAGACTATAAAATACAAAGAATATTTTTAGTTGTGTTAATCAACTCAAGAATTACATAGAATTTATTTTTAAAACATTTATTTGACGAATAATAAAGTTAAAAAAAATTTTAAGAAGATAGATAATTTTAAAATTAATGAGAATGTCAATACAAATTTATTTAAAATATTTTCCAAAATTTGGTAATAAGAAAGAATTCAATTGCAAAAATGTGAAAAATAAATTTTTTTTTAATTTTAAAATAAAAAAAATTTTTTCTTGAGAGTTGATTTAATAACCTTGACGATTTTAGAGAATTCGAGAAAAAAAATTGGGGCAGCAAAAATGAATTTTTTGGGAGTTATTGGGGTTAAGACTTGTCAGTGTTTCTGGATCGGGATTGGTTCTCTATACATATTAATACAGTCGGACTTAGCTTATGTGTACCCCACATTAATACATAGACCCTCAATTTAGTGTACTTTCTTTTAAAAATTAGTTTTGCCATTGGGGGGGGGGGGGGGGGGGGGGAAGAGTTTTTGGAGTTTTTTAGAGTCTTTTGTGTTGCCCCGGAATTTCCGGTTCCGGTAGGCCGGCAGTTCCGTGATTTTTTGGTTCTCTCAGTTCCGGTTCGCGGTTACTACTGTCTATGCAATACTCCCATTTTAGAATATCGTTATAGAGCAAAATTTCTCTGTCACAAAGGCATTCAGCTAAGTAAGGTCCGACTGTATCCGATTTTTTAAATAATTAGGAAAAGATTACATAATTTTCATAACAAAAAAATTTAAAAAACATAATTAAAGATTAAAATAATAAAAACAAAAATAATAATCATTTCACCATTAAATCGTCTAAAAGATTTTCCTCCACCGTTTTGATGCCGAATTAAATTTTGTGAAGTCATAGACTGCTCTGGTTGAGGGGGAAGTTGAGGAGCAGGAGGAGGTGCAGGAGGGAAATTGCCTGTTCCATAAATTCCTTCCGTTGGGATACACGGATTTGGAGGTGGACGGCACTTGTAAGTGACAACTTAAAATTGAAATACAATCGGACCTTACCATGAAATCTGGGGCTAAAGAACATATTTTATAATGATGGGTATTTTATTATATGGGCTAAGCTTTGCCTAGGGTTAAGTTTTGCCCTTAAATTAAATTTACCTGGAGCTGTTCTGTAAGGCTGAAAATGAGGCTGCGGTGGAGGGGGTGGCGGTGCTGGTGGTGAAGGTGGAGGTGGAGGTGGAGGCCTAGTGAAAGGAGTTGTACTTGTTGTTGTTGTGAGTTCTAAAAAATCACAAATTAGATGATACTAATTATATAAAAAATTACTAGTTGTTGGAGGAGTATTGTATGGCTGTGGTGGTGGCCATAAAGGCACGGGATACTGATCATCTATAAATTATAATTTATACAATTTAATTAGAATATAGTATTCAACCATTCCATGGGGCTATATTTTTCAATCATCCCTCCTGTTGATTGGGAGAGGGAGGAGGTATTAATGAGGGGGTACTGATTCAGAGTGAGACCCTATTTTTCAACAGTCTTCCAAAGGGGAGGCAGTCTTCCATAAGGCTATATTTTTCAACTACCCTCAAGGGATTAGGAAAGGGAAGAGGTATTAATAATGAGGTACTTAAGAAGGAGACCCTTTCAGAAGGAGACCCTATTTTTCAAGAGTCTTACAATGGGGCTTTATTAAAGAGGCGCTCTAATTCAGATGGGGGCTTTATTATAAGTAATACGATACAAATTATATTAAAAATAAAAATTAAATATAAAATTAACTACCAGAATTAGCTATACAATAAAAAATTTCTAAAAACAAAATTCTAATAATCAACAAAAATAACAGCATTTTTAGTTCAATTTTACAATTTATAATTTGTATTTATTTAAAAATTAAAAAAATTTTTATTTAAAACAAAATTCTAACAAATAACAAAAATAACACCATTTCTAGTTTAATTTTACAATTTATAAATTTGTATTTATTTAAAAATTGAAATTTTTATTTAATAAAAAATATTTTTAAATTTCCTAGCATTTTTATATAAAAATTCTTTTATTATTAATAATTTTTTTCTTTTATTAAAATCAAAAATAAATTTGTTAAGGAACAATGAAAGAAATAAATTTATTTTTAATTTATTTTTCCTTTATTATTTTTCTTTAAATCAAAATTAAAAACTCAAAAAAATTTTTTAATAAAATAATTTTTCTAATTTCTTTTTTTGATTAAAAGATTAGTAATATGAATCAAGCGAGAAAGGAAAGCAAAATTTCAAAAATAAATTGAAGAATAATGATTTTTTTGAAATTATGGAAATTATTTTTGGAAATAGATTGGATAATGTTAAAACTGAGAGTTCTCACTTTCTTACTCAGTCTCTCTTTCTAGCTTAGAAAAATTATTAATCAAGCTTAAAAATTATTAGTGAAGCTTAACAATCAGTCAAACTCTCGAATATTGAGATTAGGTTTTTTCTATATGAAAAATACAAAAACTTTTTGAACTAGTTCAATACAAAAAAATTTACTGAATAATAATAATTTTTTTGAAGTAAGGAAAATGTTTTTGGAAATAAATTGGATAATGTTAAAATTGAGAGTTCTTACTCTCTTACTCAGTCTCGTTTTCTAGATCAGAAAAATTATTAGTGAAGCTTAACAATCAGTCAAACTCTCGGATATTGAGATTAGGATTTTTCTATATGAAAAATACAAAAACTTTTTCGAACTAGTTCCTAGATCAGGCTCTTTGGAAACCTTATCTTTTTAAAGTCGATGAGTTCCTGATTATTCATAATAATTTTGAGAAACCTTATCTCTCGATCCCTTAGTTAACAATACGATGGATGTAGGTGTTCAAAGCTATGGTTAACTTTTACTGAACATTTCCGTGGAAAATAAAATTTCAAAATCATAGATCTTAAAATTTTTGTTTTCATAATGTATTTCCAAACATTCTTGTTTACTTGCACTTTATGTTTACCCAATATAGCATTTCCTATTATCGAATTCTAATACGTGGATTTTTTAGATTTCTCAATCACTAAATAGAGTGGTTGTTGAATTGCCCTCTCCCCCCTCTCTCCCCCCTCTTCCCTTCCCTCCAATCCCCCCCTCCCCTCCCCTCCCCCATCTCCCCTCCTCTCTCCATTTTCAAAATTTTATTTTATTCACTCACTCATTGTAAATTATTGAATAGCCCTTTTTTATTAAGAAAAATGTTTTTAAATTTAAAATTATTTTTATTTCTTTTTCTTGTTTTAACAAAAAATACATATCAATCTGGAGATGATAAAGCAAAATGGGCTATGTCGGATGCGGAAGAATATTCCTCCTCGGAATGTAAACCATTTCTTTTTAATTAAATTTGTTTTGAAATAGTTTATTTTTTCTTATTTTAAATACGGATAGGGGATATGCTTGGATATTGCAGGAGGGTCTTCTTTTTTTAGCTCCGCAAGAGAAAATTCTGAGAATTTTGGAAAAAAGATGTCAAATTTTTTTCAATGTTTGGCACAGACGGGAGAAATTTTAGGAGGAAGGCCAGAACAAATTTTTTCAATAATAATTGCCGACATCTGTATTTTTGGTGGAAGAGGAAGCGGAAGGGACAAAAAAAGACGGAACCCATCCCTTGCGAGGATACAGAGTCGATGCGTTAGGAAAAATTTTGGGCAGAAGTTCCCACCAACTTAGGTGTGATTTTCTCAGATTCCCGTACGAGTGATTACCGAAGCGACTATAAACCCTTAGGTGTCTTGTCACAATTGTAAAATAATTCCCTAATCTTCATCTAAAATTATCATCTAAATTAAGCTTCAAATGAAAATTGGATACATTTACAAACAGACCATTTATTTTCATCAATATACTCCCGTCCTTCAAGTAGCTATTCACCTCAAATTCCCCAAATTGATCCAAGATTCATCTTTCCACACTTGCCAATACCTCAAACAATCATAAAAGATTGCGAAAATGAAATAAAAAAAGAAAATTTGACAGAAGAACAAATTCAGATAAATGAGAAAAATGAAAGAAAAAACTTTTCAGGATTGGTTAAGGAGCATTTTATTAAATTTGGTTGGCCTGAAGAAGAAAAATTCCAAAATGGAAAGGTAATTAGGGATATTAACAATGAAAAAATTTACAAACGGATAATTTATTTATCTTAATAATAGTGTCTTGATTTAAAGTAATGACTACAAGTCAATGGAAACCTCAAGAAAATTCGAACTTATGAGCAGATTAATTAGAATTTATCAGTCCTGGGTATTGGGAATTTATTTGGTCTCTTGGCTCCGACTCCGGGCATTTCAAATTTCTGAGCCCGGCTCCGGAGCAAGCTCCTAGAGCCATACCCAGCACTGGAAACTTTATACCTAGATAATATATTAAAGCGGTTGCAGTATCTCAGTGCCTCGATGTGATTTATAATGTTATAAGCTGTGTTGCGCATGCTTAGATCATTCCTGAACTCCGCAGTGAGCGTGTTACACGTAGAGAAATATAGGATAACGTATGAGATACATGTCCCTATTAGACAAGATGGACTGTCCTCATGGGACGCTTGATAAAT
This sequence comes from Meloidogyne enterolobii, assembly GCA_963681835.1. NCBI lineage: Eukaryota > Metazoa > Nematoda > Chromadorea > Rhabditida > Meloidogynidae > Meloidogyne > Meloidogyne enterolobii. The sequence goes on along the minus strand of CAVMJV010000013.1, from coordinate 169,750 downwards.
GAAGATGTGATATGGAGGTATGGTCACATTAGTAAAGTATCAAATTCTAATAGTTGGAAATAATTTATAATTTTTCCTTATCCAGGATTATCTGCTAAGCAAAAATATCCTAACAAAAATTGATAATTGGCTTCTAGCAGTAATTGAACCAAATAATAAAGCATTTGAGCAAACATATAAATCGAAAGAACCTGATTTTGGCCATACCAGGGATAAAGTAATGAAAATAGTACTTGATGCAGTAAATGAATATTCGAGGTTTTATTAGTTAAGTTAATTTATAATCCAATTTTTTTGATAGTTGTGTAATCAGATCAAACCAAACAAAGATTATTATGATAACTGGGCCCTTGTCACTGAATAAAATGAACGAAAAATGGGAAAAGGACTTTACGTTCAACGGTTTAGTTAATGAATATAAGGTATTTTGAAATTTATTGTAATATAGACGAATAATGAATAGGCTCAGTAATTAGTAAGCCCTATTTACCTCTCCAATAAATTTGGACATAAAATATTATTATTTATTTTCGTGGCTAAATAATATATCTAGGCTGTGCAAATTATAGTTTGTTGTGTCCAAAAGGATAGAAATAAATAAGCCCAAATAATATACAGCTTTACCTCAATTTTACATAATCCCAAACTAACTAATTCTCAATTTGGATACTTTTTTCAAGTTGGTGAGTAAGTTAGAGCTGCCTAAGCGATACCCACAATTTAAAACACTCATTATCAAGGCTTAAATTATAAGACACTCATAATTTAAGATGATTAAAGTGAAAAAATTTATTAGATGGGAGATTATGGAACCAACAAGGAATGAGTTAAGACCTAAGTATAATCGTACGACCACCGTCCTACCATTGAATCTTTTATTTTAATTCATCTATATTTTTTCTGCGAGTATGGACAACTGTAGCTATAGGCTTTACAATATTTTAATAATAAAATTCAATTATTCAACTTTAAAAAAATTTATTCAGTTCGATGATTCAATAAAGCATTCAAAAACAACGCATTTTTTCAAAATTTTATTAATTGAAATTGAAAAAGAAAAATACTGTGTTGATATACTTATAATCAGAGCTACTAGACATGAATTAAAAAGAATTTTATCTAAAGGAAAAAATCCTAAGGATTGTGGGAAGGAAAAATTGAATGAATTTGGAGACGATTGGAAGATCCAGCTTGAATTTATTGAATGGTATTTGGGTATAGATTTGGATGAATTTATGGAAGCAGTTGGAAATGGATATCATAAGGATATTAAAAGTAACAAAATTTAAGTATAAGATGATGGGATGATGGTGGGGAGGCTCCGGGAGCCGGCTCGGGAGCAAACTCCGTAGCCGGTGTCAAGATACATCAAATATCCAGCATCTTCTATCCACAGCTTAGAAATCCAATATCCACACCACAATTTAAGACACACTGCTGGTGTGGTTGATGGGGGAAAGGGGCCTACAAACAATAACATTAACGGGACAATAACCACCTAAACAATCCATGTCTTATCTCATAGTGAGGTCCGATTCAGCCTACGAATTACGATTTTCCGGAGCTGGCTCCCGAAAATCTTCGATTACGACGCAACTCTGGTCCGATTGTATTTTTAATTATAAATAAATTTAGTTTGTCACAATCACCATTTAACTGGGAAATATAAGCAAATTAAATCAAATAAAATTATTTCAAATACCATGATAGAGCCAACATTTAAACACAAATTTAATAAAATTTGTCAAAAAGAATCGGATAAGCAAAACATAAGAATTTATAAGGTAAAGATAAATTTTAGTTACAAAAAGGGCAATTATTAGGTTGTATATTTAGCCTAAGTCCTCGGCGAGGTTATTGGCGAGGATTGAGACCGAGGTTCCAAGGCCCGAGGCCGATCAATCCGAGAGAGAGAGAGAGCAAAATGGGCGAGGACCTCAGCCTCGGCGAGGTCTTGCCCTCGTGATACTTTACTATTTATATACAAGCAATAAGATCTATTTTGCTTTTGTTTTCGGACTACTACCTTTTTGGCCATTCAATCTTCCATTTTTATTTTCCCTTTTTCCCCGCTTCTCCTTTTAAAAATGCGGAGGGGTCCGACGACTCCGTTTAAGATTTATCAATTATTAAAATATCATACTATTATGAAAGTAAAATAATATTTTAAGGATTTTTTGGTCAGCTTTGATAGAAAAAGAAAAATACCAAAATGGACATTAGAGTTACTAGATCCTCTAATTATAAATAAAATACAAAGAGGTGGTCGTTGTCTTAGATGGGATCTAGATCCAAAATATAAAGTAGAGTTTCAACCAACATTTCATGATTATGATGATGGAAAGGTTCATTATCAGATTAGTTTTGTGATCACACTTAAACATATTTTTAGAGACACGAGTTGGAACATGGACATAATGTTCCTGCTTATAATCATCCAACAAATGTTAAACAAACATTTTACTATACAAATTCGGCTCCTCAAAATAAGCATATGAATGGAGGACATTGGCGGATTATTGAAGAATATATATTGTAAAAGTTTTAATTTGATTATTTATTGTAGGTTGTTTAGCCCATCAGACTATTTTGCATACAAACTCCATTAAATTTAGAAATTTATTCACATTTTCTGAAATTTAAATTAATTTGTCGAAAATAGAAGCTGAAGTAGTTTCTTCCAATATTCGACCAATGAGCAGGTCTAACCACACACAATTGAAAAGTCTAAAGCAAAGAAAAATGCAGGCTAAACTAAAATTTAGGGTTTGATATATTCTAGACTAGGCGTCACCAGTTTCAAAGAATTTAATTCAGTAAAATAAACAAATATTTACCATACGAATAAAATTATTAAGTGAAGAAAAGTTTTAAGCGAAGAAAGTATGAGTTATAACGTTAGTGTTAGCCTTTTTATTGTTCGGATTTCCTTCCCTTTTTTCAGTTAATGGTCACATTACCCATCAAATATTCCTTTTATACGGTGTTCGAGTACCGATTATTTATCTAATCAAATAAATATTAATTAAAGTTGTATGGCAAAAAGTGGACAAACAAGTGTTTATACAGGCCCATTATTCCTTCCTAAAGAGCAAATAATAAAATTTATGCTTATCGGGAAAAACGAATTAGCAGTACCCACAAATTTTTTTAAGATAGCTATTGTGGAGTATTTGAATGATATTGGAGAGATAAATTATTGGATTGAAGCATTTGTTCTTCCAAATGAATTTAATGAATTAATGAGTAAAAAAATTGAAGAAGAAATGCCTTTATATAAATTAAAAGAAAAATTGCCAGAATTTGTATTTAATTGCCGAAATGCCGGTTATAAAATCACTCAAAAAGAAAACTCGAAAAGGATTAATATCCACAATTTGATAGCTAATTATAGCGAATCTGTCGACTTTATTGAACAAAATTCTGAATTTAGAATTTTGACTAAAATCAAAAAAACAATTCGAAATTTGAAAGGAGGGCATAAATTCCATAAAGATAAAGCTGGGGAATTTCAAATTATTAAAGAAAAAGTTGTGGTAGAAAAATATTTGAAGAAAGAATTAATAAATGTAGAGGATGAACATGTAGAAGATGAAGTTTTAGAGGATGCTTCGATTAAAGAAAAATTAAATCTAGAAAATGAAGATAAATTAATTAAGAAAAATAATCAGAAAAAGAAGGAAGATAAGCGTCAGAAAAGAGTTAGTTTGATTTCGATATCATCGTCCTGAAATACCCTAATCTCCTAGATAATCCAATCATATGAAGGTCTAATATCCTTCTTATTGTTAGTCGATCAGTTGATTGTTCAGATAAGGCCTGTTAGTTATAAGGAAAAGTCCTAAGAAAAATAATTCTACGTAGTCACTAAAGACTAAGGTATGTGCGATATTAGGTTTTAGGACATTGACAAAAGAGAGTCTCTAATAGAATGATCACAAATGATCACACCGTTGATCACCACATTTCTATCTTATTGTTAGAAAGATGATAGCAAAATAGATTTTAATTTTAGAATTTTAAATTTTAGAATTATAAAGAATTTTATTATAATTTCAGATTAAAGCACAAAAGGCTAAAAGAACAAATAAAATAGCTTCAACTAGCAATTTATCCGAACCAGAAAAAAATATTCCACAATTGGAAGATTCAACACCAAGTCGATTAGCTGAATGTTCAGACAATTCAAATAACAATGAAAATGAGCAAGTTATTGAAGCTGAAGCAGAAGAAAGTAATAGAGTAATTTGGCTTAAGAAAATATGGAAATATTTATTTTCTTCTTAAAGCTGATTAAATATCTTTAAAATTTATTAAATAATCAAAATCCAAGGATAAATTTTTATTATAAAATTTAAAATAAAATTAAAATCAATTAATATTTTGTTAAAATATTTTTAATAATTTTTGAATTTTCAAAAAATATAAAATTATTAGGGCTGGAAAAATATGTAAATGGAAAAATATGCAAATTAAATGCCCAGATTACCCGAAAAAAGTATAAAATATCCAAAATTATGCAGAAATATTTTACTATTAATATGTATTAAGAGTTCTGCATGAGTCTAAATATCGGGCATGAATCAAACATCGAACTCGCTTTATCTAATAGGCGATCACGCCTTATGGATCTTTTAACCCCCGCCTATGCTTTTTAAATCCTTTAATAAATTCTTACATGAAAAATACAAAATATAAAATGAAATTTTGATTTTGCTAACTTAAATCCTCGATATATCTAGGCGGCTTTTAAACAAAATATATATGTTTGGCAAATTTCTTTGTCAGCTTTAATGGCATATTTTTCTCAAGCATATTTTTGGCAGCTCTAATACTTTAATTAATTTAAATTAATTTTTTAAACAAATACAGTTAGCAAGCATGAAGATGATAATGGACATAAAATTGAGGAAAAAGATTTACCAAAATTTATTGAAACTGAAGATAAAACAAAAGTGATTGAACAAAATTTAAAAAATACAGAAAATGAAATATTAGAAGATCAACTTGAAATTAATGAAGATTTTAATGAAATTGAAGAAGGAGAGATAATTGAAAATGAAGAGAATAATAATAGAAATACGGCCGAAGAAGATGAAATTAAATTTTTAAATGAACTTAAAAGAAGAATAAAAATGGGAGAAGATAATGCTGGAGATCATAGTAACGATACAACTGATTTGTCAGTTACAACTCGAAAAGGTAACCAAAAAAGAAATTTTTTAAGCTCATATCTTTGGAGAGACTCATATCTAACTTAAATCTTTACACAAATTCGCGGGCTAACTTTCAGATTGCCCATACTTCATGCCACCACAGGTGATGAGAAAGTTCCGGCTCTGGAACTGGAACTCAATAAATTCAAAAAGCACCTTTTCCAGAGAAATTTTTAGACCTTTCCCATCACTGGCAACCACTGATAACGACTCGTCTTAGCATAGTCTTATTTAGTTGCCCGAACTCGTATCTTGTATCACTCCTACTTTGGCTTTGTAACTCTTACTTGTTCATTTTAACTGTTCTACTTTGTAAAATTGCGAGTTACGAGTATGAATTCTGGTACGAGCTTCAAGCATAACGGCAAGACTGAAGCACAAAAGCTCTACTTTATAGTCCTTAGCTCCCCAAGGGTGTATTTTTTATGGTCAAACAAAAATTTTCGAATTTAATAATTAAAGAAAACCATCAACAAAAAATTACTGGGGAAGATCCAGTTGAAATAGATGCAAAAATATTACTTGAATTGGATAGATTATTCGTTGCAGGAAAACAACTAAATACACCATATTCTATAAATTTTGAAGACGTTTATGAATTTGCTCAGAAATATAAGGAAATGAGAGATAGAATTGAAAATTTTGTAAAAATCATAGAATATATCTATGAAGAAATATATGCTAATAAATTTGAACTATTATTCGAAGAAAATGACAAAATAAACTTATCAACAAAATTAAAATATATTTCTGTAAAATTTAAAGAGCATAAGAAAAAATTTGAAGAATTAAACTCAACTATAATCAATTTAAAAAAAATTAAAAATGAAAATCAGAAATGGGGAATGACATCTGAATTCGGAATGAGATTATTTGAAGATTATATCGCTACACTTTTTTGCAAAAATAATCACATATCACATTTGATTTTGAACGCCCCGTGTCATGCTACTATTAAAATACCTTTGGACGATCGTATATGTAAGCAAAATTGTTTTTATGAAGATATACATTTGGGGACTTTATACATTCAGGGACTTGAGATAGAAAAATTTATGTAAAATTGAATCAGGGCGGGTAACAACACTAATAGGGTTACCGTTTTCGAGTCGGGCCGACGGTCGAGGCATTTTTTACCGGGCCTGTTTTTATCGAGTCGGGTCGTTACGAGTCACTTTCGGGCCTAACTTTATCGAGTCGGGCCGTTACGAGTCTTTTTCGGGCCCAACTTTATCGAGTCGGGCCGGTACGAGACTTTTTCGGGCCAAACATCTAGGCCTGACTCGATCTTTCGGTCCGAGTCGGTCCATTTTGGCAACCCTAAACACTAACTTAAGATAGAGCTCCGTCTTTATTTTATTTTAAATTTAATAATATTTTTCTTGGAACGTTGAGCATAGCATATTATAATGATAGTCCAAGACCTAAGGCACCGTCCCGAATGGAAGACCTGGAGCTCAACACAGTCCGCTTACCTACCCAGAATATCTTTAGTTTCAAAATCAAAATAATGTTTTGGATTTAGGCCTTAGATTTCAGAATTTTAAAGCAATTTATCAGTTAATTTAAGCAAATATTCATTTGAACAAAGAACTGAAGAATATTGTTAATTGGATATACAAAATGAAAGAAGATGGCAACCTTTCTGAAGAAGATTTTTCGCCGTTTAAAAATTTAGGGATGATTGTTCGTTCATGGAGATTGGTTGAGATTATGCTTGTTAAGGGTCATGATTTGATTTCACAGGGTGATAGTCGAAATGGAATTTTAGTAAAATATGCTGCTTATACTTTTTATTTAAAGAGGTAATCAAATTTTAATTTTATAAAATCAGCATTAGTTTTACTTACGCCTAACAGTCAGATACACGCCCTAAATTTGTATACTACAATTTTGTATAGGATTTTTTCACTAGATGATAAATTATTTAATTTAATCCTCATCCTTTCTATAGTCCGACATTTTATGTTACGACAGTAGTAATGGAACCCCCCAAGTCGGCAACAATGGGGGTTCCATTACTACTTACGACCTATTTTTTATAACGTTGTAATTTATATAAAGCTCAAAAAATACTTACTATTTGGCACGGTACCGTGTTCATATTGACATCGGCCTGGGGCTGGACCAAGGTCTGGGTTTTTCATGTACCCAGAGTCCAGGCCCAGGCATTTTTTGACCTTCCTGGGTTTTTCCTAGGCCCGGGTTTTTCCTGGACTACAGGCCCGGTATCCTGCTCGGGTTAATAAATCAAACCCGGAACCTAGGAACAAGCAATGGCTTTTCAAAAATTCCGATCTATATTCCTACATAGGACCTATCTGAGCCTAAAAACCTATTTCAGCCATTTTGAGCCTATAATAATTAAAAATCTAATTAGAAAACTATTTCTCAATTTTTTGACCTAAAATATCCATCTATAATCATGAGCTACAGTATTTTAAATCCCAAAGGTGTATATAAATTTGAGTTAATAGAAAAATTTGCAGATTGATAATACATGTCATGTCACCAGATCGTAATATCTCAATTACTTTTGATAATGATAAAAACATGATAATATATTCTGAAGGTTCTATTTTACGTTTAATGACCGACAAGTTACGTGAAATTGCTACAAGATTTAAGGAATTTAAAGAATTTAAAAAAGAATGTTTATGTTTAATTAGATGGTTTGAAGTGATTTTTACAGAACTTGAATATATAAAAGTTTTAAAAAATTGTATAGAAGATGTAAAAAAATATTTGGAATTATTATAAAAATATACAGCCAAATCTCGTTATAGTACACATACTACTTCAGGGATGAGCCCTGTCTTATTTTAAAAGCGTTAGGCGGAATAGAACGGGTAAAGAAGACGGAACATATCAGAACCGAAAGAGATCCCTCCCTCCTATAGCTGGTTGGGCAAATATGTCCAAGTGATACCTCCAGATCTCTCACTAAACTAAATCTTTTCCACTCCAAGGAAGTGCACTATAACGAGATTCGACTAGTTATATTAACTTTTGGTAACGACAATTTTTATTTTGTAAAGTTGTATTTACTATCATAAAATTTTGTAAAGTATTCGCTTAGTTTTACGACTATAATGTTTCCCTATTGTAAGGGGTTTATTGAATTCAATAAAATATTTCTATAAAAATCCAATTTAATTATTAGGAAAGTGTTAGCATGAATATATCTTTACGATCATTTAGGTTTTGTGGATCATTTTTGAGATTTCGATTTTTAACGTGCGATTTTCAAGGAGCCAACATGAAGTGCTGGGTATCTATCGTTATAGACCTAAATTAATTTAGTATATCTGCTTTTTCAAATATATGAAAAAGGAAGAGAAAAACAATGGAATGGTGGGAGATAACTTAATAGATACCAATGAAAAAAATATCTCAAATTTTTTATAGCTTACTCGAGAGATTTACTCGAGATGTCTTCCAGTAAATAAAAAATTTTTCCATTAAAATTATTTTTTTAATCAATAAGATTTTTTTCCAATTAATTTTAAAATTTGAATAAATTATAAACGTGGATTTAAAAAAATTATTTCCTTAATTTAACTAAAAATTTAACTTAATTACATACGTTAATGGGAAATTTTAAAATAAAATTTATTAGTCAAAATTAATTTTTTTAAATTTTAAACGTGTTTTTGAGATAACATGTAATAAGCAAACAAAGGTTTTATAGTTTACTTTTATACTTTATAGTTTACTTATACATAGTATAATAAAAAAAATCTTGGCTTACAGATTTTTGTAAGCCAAAAATTTATCTTGGCCTTCAGAAGTCGGAGATTGTATTGAGGACCCCAAGATTCCTTACATTAAGAGTAGGGAGTGTCGGGAATCGAAGTTAGTCGGTGAGGACATGTCGGAATTCTGGGTCGTGAAGATGTAAAAATTCTTCAATCAAAATTTCGACATTAAGCGAAAAGTTAGTGATTTATTGGTATAATAAATTTCAGAAAGGCCATGTTTGAAGTTTCTTCCAAATTTCTTTGACTTAAAAAAATTTATTCTTACAAAATGTTTAAAGCCATAAATCCTTCTTTTTAATAACGGCAGGCTCCTCTGAGTGAGGATTTCTTCCCAATTTTTTTGACTTAATAAAAATTTATTCTTAAAAAATGTTTCAAAAACAATATTAGAAAATCCAAAAAAAATTTCTTTCTAAGTTGTGGCATCATAAATTAACGTGTATTTCATTGGACATTAATAAGCTATATTTAATTATTAAGCTAAACAAATGCAAAAAATTTATTTTAAGAAATTTTAAAAATTAAAAAAAATTTTTAATGCGTCATTAATAAATAGAAATTGCTATTTTATAAATAGAAAAATTATTTTTAAAAATTTCCAAAATTAATTCTAAAGCATAAAGCTAAATTTAATTAATTAATTAATGCAAAATTTTTATTTTTTAATATATTTTATTATTTTATTATTTATATTTGCCAAAGTTAATTTTGCCCAATCTCAAAATAATCCCGATGAAATAACTGATAAATTGCCAGGACTTGATTTTAAATTAAATTTTAAACATTATTCAGGTCTTAATATTATTTTGAAAATTTTAAATTAATATCGAATCTCATTTTAAATAACCCTTTTGGGAATGGAATGAGAGTGTACCATAAAAGAGAGTGTTTCCAAGATTGATGTTATAAATCGAGGTTATCTAATCCAAAAATTTCTCCGTCAAGGATCTTCGCTAAGCTCCGTCGATAGATATTTCGTTAAAGCATTATCTAAAATTGAGAGTCAAATTACGAATAGTGAATTAGATATATTGGAAAAATCGTAATCGTAAACAGAATTTAAATGATCGTATCTAAAGGATGAGGTATCCAAATTTAGTGTATCTTGAACACGAGATATAACTGAAATAAAAAATTTATTTTAAGGTTATCTACAAATTTCAAAAACCAAATTTCTGCATTATATGTTGACAAATTCAAAAAATAATCCTGAAAAAGACCCAGTGGTATAATTTTTCTTAAATCAGGCCTCACTATAAGATACAACCTTAAGACTATTAAATTATTTATTATTATGAGGGCTTAACCAGTTGAGCATCTCGCTTATGCATCTCGATAAAAGTATCTCGATAAAAACGCAAAACTCCGGAGACAAGACGGAGGCGTAAGACGCCGTTTATCTCCGTATCTTAAGCATAGCATTAGGCAGCTACTACTACCTTGTAATATACAGGCCTTAAAATAGTATGTAAATTATCTTGGGGGTATTGAAGTTATTTTATAGTGAGGCCCGACGTAAATTTATTTGGTAATTATAAATATTTATTTAAAGATTTTTTGGTATAATGGTGGTCCTGGTTGTTCTTCTCTATTAGGATTATTTACAGAATTAGGCCCTTACCTTTTAAATAAAGATGGGTCTAAATTAATTGAAAATCCTCATTCTTGGAATAACAATGCTTCTGTGGTTTTTATTGAATCACCTGCTGGTGTTGGATTTTCTTATGCAACGGATGGAAATGTTGCCACAAATGATAATATTGTATGATTATTTAAATAATTAAATTAAACATCCTATTACAAGTCTTGACCGTTCATTATTCAAAGGATCACTTAGTGGGATTTGTGTCGGGGCAGGGGGAGTGGTAAATAGACTGAAATTAAGTAATAATTCTATTCATAACTTGAATTATGGCATAAACTTCGATCCCATTCCGCGATCCTACTAGTCTTAAATGCAACCTGAAGTACTCGGTTGTATCGAGGACTACCAAACATTGCCAAATTTCTCCCAACCTTATTTAAGAAATACCCCAATGGATGGATCGTTCAGTTTGTAATAAAATTTTTTAGGCTGCTGATGATAATTATCTAGCAATCAAGCAATTTTTCAAAAAATATCCAAAATTTCTAAAGAATGATGTTTATATTACCGGAGAGTCATATGCCGGTATTTACTTGCCAATGCTTACATCTTTAATTGTTAAAGGAATGAGTAAATTTAAAATAAATTTAAAGGTAGAAATAGTATAGGTAGTTTAAAAAATTAAAAAAAATTTAAATTTCAGGGTCTAGCTATAGGCAACCCTTATTTAAATAAAAAGTTGGATTATGAATCAACACTTATTTATGCATATGGCCATGGTATAGTAGACGAGGAGCTTTGGCAGTCAGTTAAAAAGGATTGTTGTAGAGGCTGTATAGGTACTGTTATTATTTTAATGAGTAGTATTACGGTCCTAGCGAGGGACGTTCGGAAAAATATCGTGTTTTGTTTCGTAACGGGTTTTCAAAAACCCTTCGGTGTTCGGATCGGGAAAAGCACTGGCACGGATTTCGGATGTCATGACCCATTCCTCTCTTATGTGTCATCCCTCCACCATCCCTCCTCTTCGCTCAGCATCATTCTAAAAGTTTAATTTTTAACTTTAGAAGGATGTGATATTGCAAATCTGACCGGAATATGTTCTACTAGTGTAACTTTATTATACTATATTATTTAATAAAACAAAAATTATTTTAGTCAACACAAATTTACAATGCATTTTCCAGCGGCAATTTAAATGCTTATGATATTTATAGAATCTGTGGTAAATAGAAAATAATACGAGCGTAAAAACTTAAAATAAATTAGATAATTCGCCAAATGCCTCTTCCTACCAAAAATATGATATGTTCTCTAGAGCAGCTTTTCGGCTGAAAAATATGGCCAAATTAGCCAAGAAAGCAAAGATGAATATTGTATAATTTTAAATATTAAAATTAATTTAGAGAAATTTTTTAAGATGGAAGAAGATACTAGAAGAGTAAAAAGAGACGACGGAAGTTCGTTTGATCCTTCACCTGTTCCTTGTTTAGCCGGTAAAATAATTAACGAATACTAATTTTTATTTTGATAATAATAGCAAATATCGACTTAAGAATGAGTTAAATTTAAAAAAAATATTGTATTATCGCTAAAAATTTTTATAAAGGATTTACCTTGGTCTTCATAGCTGTTGTCCCCAACCCTCCTAATTGGGAATTATCCTGAACTTGAAATCCCATTCCAATTTCATAGCAAAGTTAAACTAAGAGAGAAAATATGCCCTTGGAATGATCTAAGCATGGATTAAGAATAATAATTAAAATATTGTACCAAAAATTATTTTCTAATCAAGAATAAATATATTTTTTTACTTAAAGATGATACCATGAATACTTATATGAATAAAAAAGAAGGTAATTTGTTATTAGTTTGCTGACTTGATCCGTAGGAGATCCCACACCTTTATAATTTCGTATTACATCGGTTCGATAGTAGACGTATAGCTTTGTTCGAACTTGCTTTTTTGTACGTACTTTTGATAAGCCATCGCCGCGATAGCCTCATTCAATACGGCTCTATTCCATGTACCATCTAATGAATTATCCCATACCAGGGATATAATAATACCAGAATCTTATAGAGTTTTTAAGTCCGTGGATCGATCTGCTCTAACAATTAATATATATACCAAATCTTTTAAACTTTTAAAAACATTTTTAGTTATGAAAGCATTGCATATCAGCCGAAATATAAGATGGAGTTTGTGTAGTGATAGTGTTTCTTCTGAAAATAATTACCAAATAATTCAGCGTAAATAATGTTTAATTTATATTTTATTAGCTTTTGGGTTATCACTTTTCTAACTTCTGTGACCCAGTTTTGCCTTAACATGGACCCGAGTTAAGTATCCAAGGCTAAACCCTTAAACTTTCCAAAAACCCTGATTTTCTTCTAAATGTCAAAGCTGTCAATTGTTGGTCAAAATTTTATATTTAATTAAATTCTGATTAAGCTAAGAATAAATTTTCTGATTAAACTAACAAAAAAATTTTCTAAACAATTTTGTTCAGGAAAATAATTAAATAAAATCTTTCCAGATGACATGACCCCATTTTTCAAAATTATTTTAAACGCTACAGTGCCAACTTTGCTTTATTATGGAGATACAGATTCTGTCTGCAATTTTATTATGGGTCAAAAATTTTCGGAACAACTTGGGCTTAAAGTAAAATTTTTTTGAATTTTTATCTAAAATTTTTTTTTAGCTTAAAAAACCAAAACAAGCCTGGATGTTTAATAAACAAATAGGAGGATTTAAAACAGAATATTTTGGTGGATTAACGTTTCTGACTGGCAAGTTTATATTTACTTGAATTATTTTAATAATTTAAAATTTACAGTTCGAGGCGTTGGTCATATGGTGAAAATTAATTTTTAAAATTAATTTAAAAAAATTAAAAATTTTTTAAGGTCCCCCAGTGGGCCCCTGCTAGAGCTGAATATATTATAAAACAATTTATGAATAACCTTCCTATATAAATTGGGTGGATTTAAATGGATGAAAGAATGTTTCGAAGAAGATAATTTTTGAATTAAAGAGATAATGATAATTTTTTTGAAGTAAATTTTAAAAATTGGGATGGATTTTATGTGATTTTATTATTATAATTAATTACGGGGTTTAATATTTCTTTGCTTTTAATTGCCTCTAATTAATTACAAATTTAATTAAAATTTTAATTGAAAGTAAAGTAAAGTTCTAGGGTGAAATGTTGATTTTTTGCTAAAATTATAGAAACGCTAGACAGTTTTTCATAATATTAGAGTTTTGGGGGAATATTGTCGGAGGGTAATGAACTTCATCACAAAGTTCTAGACATGACATTTTTGGGGAAATTATTTTTAGGGAAATTATTTTTAGGGAAATTTTAATGGAGTAAATTTAAACGCCTTTTGGATTATGATTTTTTTTTAATTCATTGTTTTCCTAAATTTGCCTCTTTTGAAATTTTCTGGAAATTACCTAAAATTTTGGTTTATTTCATGGGAATTTTCCCTACTTTTTAGTGCTATTTAAAAAGGTACCAAATTAAAAAATAAATTATTACATCAAAAATTACATTCAATTCCTTTAATTTTTATACGAAAATTTCCTTCTGATCTCGACTAATAAATTTTACTATTTATTTATTATTTTCTCGATTGATCAATAAATTTATTTAACCGTCTGTTTAATAGTTTGCACACCAGTCACTATCTTTTTTTATAATAAAATAATAATAATATAATTATATGTATACTTTAATTAATAATAAAATTTATAAAATTATCGTTATTATTAGGGTTGTTCACTAACGGATATTAACCGGTACCCCAAGTATATTAACCGGTACCTCCAAATTATAAAAACCCGGTTTACAGTTTTGAGTTTTAGACAAATATCGGAGCACTACTGAAGATGAATGTGCTCGGTGCCTTTTTTGGCAAATATGTAAAAAATGGTCAGTCTATCAAAGGTTCTTGTTCAATCACGTTGATTTTGGTGTCATTCGATAACCTTTGATAGACTGACCATTTTTTACATATTTACCAAAAAAAGACTCCAGGCACCCTCATTTTCAATAGTGACTCGTCGAGCTGTGTCGAATGACACCAAGATCAACGTGATTCCGACTAATGTCATAACTTTGTCAGTTTACGGTTTTGTGTTTTTTTGAATTTTTTAATTTCGAAGAGTTTTATAATTTTTGATAGACTGACCATTTTTTACATGTTTACCGAAAAAAGGCACCAGGCATCCTCATCTTCTGTAGTGCCATACCGGTTTTATTTTGTGGGAATTTTTAATAAAATCATTCATTTTTAGAAATTTTCGATTTTTAAATTTTGTAAAAACGGTTAATTTTTGGCAAAAATATCAAACTTTTCGGTTTTAAAACCAGTCGTGAACAACCCTAGTTATTATTTTTAAAATAAATTATGGAGACTGCTAAAGCATCTATTCTATCTCATATAAATGTCATTGACTTTTCTCGAGTTGTGGCAGCACCTTTTGCTTCAATGATACTGGGCGATTTAGGGGCGAAAATTTGGAAAATTGAGAGGCCTAGTAAGCTGAGATATTTAAATTTGATTTTAAAAATATTTAAGAAATTGGAGATGAATCTCGTTCATTTTATCCACCAATGATTAATGGACAGAGTTGCTATACTCTTTCATTAAATAGAAACAAAAAGAGTGTGGCGATTAATTTGGCAAATTCGGAAGGGCGAGAATTGGTATAATTTATATTTAAGAATAAGAAGTAGCTATCTAAATAGCTCAGGTTTTATTGTTAATATAGAATTTCCCAGAATTCCCAAATTTCCAATTTTATTGTTAATATAGAATTAAGGTGAGATTTAAACTACAGCTAAATGATGACTTTATTTAATCAAAAATGTCTAAAAATTTTGATAAAGGTTCGATTACTCGAATAAGAGAACCTTCCAAATTTCGAAGTACTTCCTAATTTCAGGTACTCGTGCCTCTTCTTTTAGATAAATAACTCCGGAGTCCTCCCTTGAACCTTAACCGTGAAGCCAAAGAATTTATGGTTCAAAATTTTCTCCCAGGAACTTTCCATATTTCTCCAACTTTTTCCATATTTCTCCAATCAGAGTTATTTTTTGATGAAATAAAATTATACGTTTTTTAGATGATTAGTCTAGGTATTATTAAATAATAATTTATATTAAATAATAAATTAGTATATTAAGTAATAATTCATATTAATAATAATTTAATAAAAATAATTATTTTTAATTATTAAATTTACTTTAAAAAATAAAAAATAACAGGCAAGAAAACTTTCAATGCGAGCAGACGTTTTGATTGAGAATTTTAAAACGGGTTATATGAAGAAATTCGGGTTGGATTACGATAATCTCAAAAGAACCAATTCTCGATTAATCTACTGTTCAATATCTGGTTTGACTAAAATATTTTAAAGTTATCAGGAATATTTAAAATTAAAGGTTACGGCCCAGACGGTCCATATTCTGAGGATCCAGGCTATGATGTAATTGCTGCAGCTATAGGAGGTTTGCTAAGCATAACAGGACCACGGACAGCTAATTCTGGTGAATATATTTTAATTTTATTATTAGGGTTGGTCAAGTCGGGCATCGAATTCTTGCCAGAAAAAGACTCGGTCGGACCGGCCCGATAAAAAAGAGGCCAGAAAAAATGAGAAAAAAATGCGGCCCGACTCGAAAACCCCAAACCGATTTATTATCAGGCAACGGGGTGCTTGTTTTCGAGGGAAAGAAGGTTGCGGGGAAAGTTTTTCCAACAACGAGGAAAGTTGTTCCAACAACCGGAAAAAGAAAATTCCTGCAGTCCTTAGGCGGTGCTACCTTGGTCCTTCTTATACATATTGACAACCCCATGAATTGACTAAACTGAAGAACTCTTCAGAGATTAACCTAAAATATGGGTAGAATCAGATGAGGGCTTGAGATAAAAATTCCCAGATAAATAACAATAAAATGTTTAGAACCTTGCAAACCAGGGGTTGCAGTCACAGATTTAATGACTGGCCTTTATGCTCATGGTGCTATACTTGCTGCATTACTTCATAGAGATAAAACGGGAAAAGGACAGCAAATTCAATGTAATCTATTATCTACCCAATTAGCTACTTTAATTAATATTGGAAGTAACTATATAAATGCGGGGATTGAAGGTATTTTAATTAATAAATAATTAAATATGAAATTAAAATAATAAATTTTTTAAGTTGATAAGGAAGTTATTTTAACCATTAATTAATAACATATAAGGAAGAGTAGTAATCTTGAAGAAATTAAATGATAAACGGGTCTTGAAGTCTTCCATATTTAATTAATTGGAATTATCATAACGTATTTTTTTGAATATATAGCTGGAGAAGGAGGAGGAGAAGGAGGGGGTTCCAGTTAAAAATCGGTTCCAGATCCTTGCCGGTTCCAGTTCCAAACTGGTTCCAGGCCTTTACCCGTTCCACGATTTCAGTTCCGAAACTGAAACCCACCGGTTCCGGAACTGCAACCCCAACATCACTGACTATGACAGCATTTGAGTACCTAGCCCGTCGTACATTGTTTTGAGATATTTGATTCGATTTAGACTGATAATATATCTTAATCATGTCGATAATAAAAATAATTAATCTGTTTTCAGGTAAACCATGGGGAACTGAACACGAAAGTATCGTTCCATATCAAGCATTTCGAACAAAGGATGGACGTTATTATGTAGTTGGTGCTGGGAATGATCAAGCATTTATCGAGGCTTTTAAATTTAACAAAAATATTTTTAAATTGCCCTTTAAAGCTTTGTACAAAAATGGAAATGCCAGAATTAGCAAATAATCCAGAATATGCGACAAACAGTGATCGAGTAAAAAATCGAGAAAAATTATTGAAAAAATTTAAAGAAAAGTATTTTAAATTTTTAAAATTAAAATAAATATTTTTTAAAAGATTTTTGACAAAAAATTTGGAATTTTGGAAAAATAAATTAAAAAGCAAAAGTTTCCCGTCTGGGCCAGTAAATACAATTAAAGAAGCTTTTGAACATGAACAAACAAAGCATTTGGATTTGGTTAAAATTATGGAGCATCCTAAATATGGGAATGTAAAAGTTGTTGGTTAGTCTGTTTCAAATAAAATTTAATTTTGGCACAGAACCCAAGTATCTTTTAAATAAAAGTAGCGCCGTTTAGTCTCATTCTATCAAATAAAGCAAGAAATAAAACGATTAAACGATAGTGGGTTTGATCAACGATTAACCAATTTGCTTATGTCATCTCTCAGAATCAATCCCCTCCAATCTTTTGGCATTTTTTCGATAGGGCTTCCGTGTACTTGACAAAGCTCGAAATTTTTAGACCAAAGTCTTGCTTTGTCTGATAGCCGGTTAAGGGGTATATTATCTTTTTAGGGCGCAGAACGCTAACTCGGGTAAACCAGGATACGTATCATAATTGTATTCATAAACTGCGAACTTGCTTGCAGTAAAATATTTTTACTTTAAGGCCCTCCAGTGAAATACAGTAATACAGAAAATCAAGTTAGAACAGCACCTCCATTGCTAGGTGAACATACTTGCGAAGTACTTTCTCAGGAATTAAATATTTCAAATAAAGAATTAGAAAGATTAAAAAACATTGGAGCTATAGATTTTTAATTTTATTTTTTATAATTTATTAGTAGGGTTGTTCTTCAAGTTAGCAATTGTCAGAAGGAGCGCCTAAGGGGGAAATGCTTCTATTGTATCTTTGGGTGATATTGAAGGGTAACCAATGTACCGCAGAGTTATAACCAAAATTGTCGAATCCGGAACGCCCTGATGCATCAAACTATATGCATAGAACCATGCCAAGGCGTCCCGGATTCGACTACCTGCTCCCGTTGTTTAAAGATTTATTTTGATTTTTTGAGAATGCTAAGCATTTTAGAGATTAGTAGAGATCGGGCCGAGACGAAATATCGAAAAGATCTGGGTTATCTAGATATATTTTTCGAAATATCAAACTTTTTCTCATATCCCAGTCTGGTTTCAAGAGATATTCACAGATAATGGGAATCCATAAAGGAAAGAAGCAGGAATCCATAAAGGAAAAGCTTCCATAAAGGAAAGAAGCAGGGGTTTCGAGACCTGTTACAAAACGCCGAATTTTAATTCTAAACATGAACTGTCTTTTTTCACAACCCGACCCATCCCTTGAAAGGAGTACAACCAGATTAGTCATCGGCACTTTTTAATTTAAGAAAATCAATTTTTTAAATTATTAAAATTAAAAAATCTCGAGATAAAAAATAAATTTATTTATTCAGCTTTAGCTTATCTCGTCAATTGAATTTTGAAATTCAATAGAAAGGCAAGAAAGCCTTTTAATTCTATTTCAGGCAAATTTTTTTGCCTTTCAATTTTAAATAAAAATTCAAAACAAAAAAGGGCAGATGAACAAATTTTAAATAAAAAAGAAAGAATTTTTTTCCAAATTTTCTTTACGATTAGTGAGAGAAAATCATTTAAAAAATTAATTTCTAAAAAAGTAAAAATTTAATTAAATTAAAAAAATATTTTTAATGAATTTATTTTCTATTTTTTTATTTTTATTTCCAATCGGATTTATTTGGGCTGAATGTAGCGGAGATTGTTCTTTAGAGAACCAATATAATTGTATTTTTTTGATTTAAAGCAGGGATGGTAACTGTTACGGGTTTCAATGCTCGTAACTGTGACGATTTCAGTTATACTCTCTAGAGATCGGCCTGGGTCTGGACCAAGGCCTGGGGTTTTCCTGTACCCAGAGTCCAGGCCCAGGCATTTTTTGACCTTTCTGTGTTTTTCCTGGACTACAGGTCAGGATCCGGTCCAGGTCAATAAATAAAATCTAGAGTCCAGGAACAGGTCTAGGCTGTTCAAAATTTCCGATCTCTAATACTCTCCCCAGTGAATATCAACAGCATGAGCGGACCGACATAAATAATAAACTCTCGATTTTGTGAAATGTGTCGGTAGTTCAATTACCGAGTCGTTTTTCTCAATATTTTGAACATTCATGATTTTTCGTAATTCATATGGATATGGGCAGCCATATCGAAATCAGCCTATATCCATAGATATCAAGATATCATTCGTTTCATACCTGAGTTGTTTAATTATCCATGCTTAATTTAATCATGTAGATAAATGTGAGGATAGAAGCGAATTTTGTGAAGAATGGGGAAAATACTGCGAGAATGTTTTTCTTCACAAATGTGTAAGAAAGGCTTGTCCAAAGAAATGTAAAGGTAAATAAATGAAAAAAATTTGGAAGAAAATTCCTATTAGTTTGTCATAGTTCTGGTGAAGAACCTAAACCCCAACCTACAACTATAACAACGGCATCAACAATAACAAAACCATTACCAACAACCCCTCAAAACTCAACTGGTATTGCGTCAGCCTCAACAAATGCTACTCCATCAAAAACTTATTCAACCGAGGTATACGAGTTCAGTAATAGTTTATGCGTCCAATCTAATGGATATGTATCGAATACTAGAGATCGGACCGTACCGTACTACGGCCGTATTTTTCGATATTTATCGGTTTCCGTATCGGTAGTATAGTACGGAATATAGGTAGTACCGTACGGTTTATTATTAAAGAGTTATAGGTATACAACATTGTTCATATCGCAAATCAGTGATATAACATAAGTTAATATTTTCGAACTCCTGATGCCTTGGTAAGGTTCATTGCATGATGCAATGCACTGTATCTACTATGGTCATGGATTCGAATATTCAAACCTAAGTTTGAGGTTGGAGCCTAATTTTTCAGTGGATGGGGACATACCCAATATATAATGGAGTTGAAATTATAAATTTTAGACAGCAACTGAATGTGCCAACACAACTACAACGGAATATGAAGAAACTACTGAGGAATATAAAACTACAGAAGAATATGAAGTAACAACCCCTATAATTACAACCACCAATCCGACAACTTATTTATTAATGACTACAATAGTCGAAGGTTAAAAGACAAGGAAATTATTTATTTTAAAATTGAATTTAGAAATTAGTGACGACGAATTCAAAGACGCAAAGAAGATGAAATGTAAATCGTGTAATGCAAAAAGGAAGAAATTGGCTGAAATTTATGACAAATATTATCCGAAAATTAAGATTATTGCTAAATTGTAAATTAAGGATGGAAAATGTTTTGAATTGTGAAAATAAAAATTTAAATTAAACATGCCCTAATTATTTATTATTTTTTGAAAAATAAAGTGAGAATTAAATTTTTAAAATATGTAGAGATTAGAGACCGGACTGGAAGGATCGTATGAGATATCTCAAAAAATCTCGATCACTATAAACGAAGTTTTCGTTCGAGATCTCATCTAGATCCGCTTTCTAGTAGAGATACTTTTAGATCTATAGATACTCGATTACAGACCAGGACTTTGCGTAGAGGTCGGAATTTTGAAAAAACCGGGTTCAGGAACCGGGAAACGGGTTCAGAAGGTTGACTGGGAGGGACTCGGACCGTGAAAACCAAGAATTTCATTCAGGTTGCTTCAAAAAACGAGAAAAGGGACCCGAAAACCGGGTGTGCGGGTCCGTTCCGATCTCTAACTGTGCGACAAAATTATTGCGCGGAACGCCAAACTCGAATTTTTCAAACTTTTAAACAGACCAAAATGGTCAAATTGACCAAAAATCATCATCGTCCATACATCATCATAGTTTGGAAATTTAAAAAACCGGAAAAAGGTTTTCTTACTCCTTTTTGTCAAAAATATTTATTTAATTTTTATTTTTTTAAATTTTTTTAATCGATTCAAGATAAATTTATTGGCTAGCGACAAGCTCTCTCTTTGCCCCTCGAATCTCCCCTCTCAAATTTTTTTATTAAAATTATACGTGTCTGTTAAGCATTAAGCGACTGCGTCTGTTAAGCATTGTGATTTCCCCTCCTCAATTTTCCCTCCTCTATTTTACTCGCAAAATTGATTTTCAATTGTAAAATTTAAAAAAATTGGTTAAGAAAATTATTTAAAAAATTATTTAAGAAAATTAATTAAATTAATTTAATTAACCTATTAATTTAATAAAAAATATTAGAAAATATAGGGATTATTCCAGTAAAAATTAAGGTTATTCCCCATCGATGGAAGTGACTCAGGAAAAATTTCTGGGGAGACAGAGGGGTACTGTATCTACCTTTTGAGTGAGATAGAAAACTTTTTTCTATCTCCTCTGTGGAGGAGGGACGGGAAACTTTAAAGGCAACCAATTCCTTGACTCTAAAGGGGAAGAGGAGGAGGGGGGAAAAAGCCCAATATGTAAAGTGCATTATTTTATATTAGACATTTTTATAATTATTTTTTATTTAAATTTTAAACAATAATTTTAAATATTATTGCAGTAAAAATGAATGTTATATTTTTACAAATTTTTATTTTATTATTTTACAATGTTCTCACTAAAAATGGTAATTAATTATCATTATAATACACCATAATAAAGTTAAAAAATTTTCAACAAAAAAACTTTCCAGAAAAATTTTGTGGGTAATACTTTGGAAGTTACCCTCCTTTTTGGTTCTATTATCATTCGAAAGAGCTGATCGAGTTGAATGAGATTAAATCAAACGAAATCTGACTTGATTGGACAGAGGACAGGACCATTTTGGGAACTATCATGCCCTATTTTTAATAAAGAAAAATCCTTCTTAATTGATAAGGATTATATCACTGAAAACTGAGATATCGCGGAATCGAGGACTAATTAGTAGCTATATTTAATTCACAAAGACCCTTAATTATAGCGCCTTTAATAAAAAGGCACCAAATCGTATTCACTGAAACTGAGTAATCGCGGAATTGATAGCTAATCCGCAGCTAAACTTAAATTCACAAAGACACCTTAATTACGGCGCCTTTAATAAAAAGGCACCAGATCATATATACACAACATGTAAAGGGTCAAAAAATAAATTGAAATCTTATAAAAATTTTTTTTTCAAATACAATAATATTAAGATGAAACATTCCAAATGGAGCAACTTTACACAAAAATTTTTAACCTATCCAAGGAAAGTGATAAACGAATATTTTATATTCAACAAGTTAACGTTTTGGCGATTAAAAACGAATTTAAACAAGAATTTGAAAGAGTAATTGATGAAAATTTTGAGGAATTTTTAAAGAAACAAATTGGAGAGTCCATCCGAGGCTTTCCCTTTCAAGATAGGATGGGCAAAAAGACAGAAGAAGAACTTGATAAATATTTGTGTAAATGTTGGAAATTATTTAGAAAATTTAGGTTGGAAACTTTTTAGATTTTGTAAAGTTTTAGATCAGGCTTTTTGAGATGTCCGAATCTTAAGAATTTTATAAAATTGTGTTACAGGGCTGGAGAATTTTGAATTTTAGAAAGCGCAAGACGAAAGCGGAAGAAAATCCAGCACTGTTGTTTAACGGTTTTAGGATTAAGAGACATTCAAATGAGGTTTAGTTAATTGGTTAAAAATAACCTTTTGGATGATTATAATAAGAGATGTTTCGTTAATTAGTGGTGTGATCAAGGCTGCATGTAATTACGGATTGCGAGTTGTGGATTGAGTCAGTCCTGGGTGTTATCATCCTTGACCATGCCTATTTTTTGTCCATGCCTACTTAATCTCAGACATTCTGATTTTTTGTAGGAGTTAAATTTTAAATTTTTTCTAAGTTAATTTCAATAAAAACGTTAAAAAATAATTAATTTTTAAAATTTCAATAAAAACGTTAAAAAATAATTAATTCTTATTAAATTATTAGAGAGATAAAAGATGATAATGAATTACTATCTAAATTTACAAAAGAAAATTTTTCAAAAGAAATTTCCATTTCACTTTCAACAGACGAGCGAGTTGAAATAGGTTGGGATACCGTTCTTGCACATTTTTATCATCTTGAAAATGGCATTTTATCAAATAACAACGAAAATGAGTTGTGTAACTTCGCACTTAGAGTTGATCAAATAATTGATAATCTAATGAAGGTTGATACGGATTTTAATGTTGAAGATCTTTTTGATTCTAAAAGCTGTAAGTATTTAATTTAACTTATAGAGACTCCGAGAATAAAAATTTTCAAAGGCTCGTGAAAGGCACACACCCTAGACCAAAGAGATAAAAAAGATCAAAACATAAGGCTTCCAATCTGAACTTGACTATCCAATGTTAACTAAGGTTGTTCCTAAAATTAGTCCTGAAACTCCAAACCTAACATTTCACCTACTCGGTCCTATGCATAGAAGAGATGGTTAACCAATACCCGAAAATAAAAGATATGATGGGATCTGATTCTGAGAGTTTTTAGATCCAATGTTGTTAACTAGAGAGCGAGATTTTCCAAAAACATTGATCCTTGACATTGATTACGGTTGGGTATCTTGACCAGATTCTTGAACTTGAGTCAAGGAAAAAACAAGGAACTCTGAAAAATGCCTTGATCTGGACTCTGGTTCCAGGAAAAATCAAGGTCTGGATCCAGATCCAGCTCGCTCTCTATTGTCAACCGATCACCGACTGATCCTTTCATTATTGCTTTATTTGCCAGAATGAGAGGAGACTTTCCTACCTTTAAGCACCTAGTTCAAAATTTAACTTTAAAAAATTTTTTAAAAATTCAAGGGAATATAAATCAACAAAATTCTAAAATAGATTACTTGGTTCTTTTTGCCGAAAAATATGGTAAAGGACAGACAGTTTGGGCTGAATCCTTAATTACAATCCCCATATTACTCGAAGCAATTGATCAAGAATTAAAAAAAGAAAATAAATATTTCTACTACCAATTCAAAATTTTGTCAAATATTGGGGGAGTATATGTCATAAATGATCTTATAGCCGAAAAAGATGATATGAAAGGGATAACAATTGTTTTTGAACTTTACGAAATTTATCAGACAGTTAAAAAGAGAGAAGATAAAATTGATATAAAAAATAAAAATTTAAAGGATTTGGATGAAGGGATAAAATTTTTGAAAGAATTGAGAAAATTATTTATTTCCAAACATGAAGAAAATATTAATTCTTACACAATTAAAAGTGAAGATGAAAATAGTTTTTCAAGCCAGATCAGACAGGGTTGGGGAATGAAGAATAGATTAAATGAATTTTTCTTTGGATTGGAAAATGATAAACAAAATCATACAAAACTCCTTCATAATTTTTATGATTGCAGTAAATTTTTTTTAAATTAAATAGGAGAATTTGTGATTAGAATTGATACGAGTGAAAAAGGTTAACTGATGACCGTCTCGGTTTCGGGTATCTGGAACCAAGAACTCTAATGCTAATACATATACCACAATTCCACTAAGATAGCTCCAGTTTATTGAAAAGAAATTTTTTAGAGAAGAAGGGTGAAGGGTCTAATTCTTCAATTATCCTCTAGAGGTCATCCATACGGTAAAGGTAAACTAGTTTGTTCCGTAATCCCATTAAGAACCCTAGGTTTATATAAGAGAATGATCATAAGGAATGAAAACAAGAGTAGTAGAAGTCACTCCTTGATCATTACATTTTTAACCCCGAAAAAGTGACATTCAATTAGAAAGACATAGAAGGATAGAGTGGGATATAGAAGGATAGAGTGGGCATTTTCATATCGAATAGTGTTGGAATGGGGTGGGGGCGTACTCCGACCAGAACCCCGAAGGGAATATTCCGACAAACCCCAATCCCCAATGATTACAACCCCAAAGGCACGGGGAGCTACCCTAATGAAAATGATCAAAAAAGAATTTATTTTAATCAATTTTAAGCAGCCTTTAGTAATCTTAAAATTAATTTTCTCAATTAAGCTTCTGCTGAAATTTCTAATTTGACGCATAGAATTTATAAAGAATTTTATGAAAAAAATTCTAGAGGAATATTAGATGATGATTCTTCTTTAAATATTGAATTAGCTTTAAATATTCTTTCATATATTTATAACATAGACGATAATTTAATTATAAATCAAACAACTGAATGGAACAAAATAAAGTATGAATTCATGATTTTTGTGGATTCACTTAGTGATTTTAATAAAAATAATATAGAAAAATTAAAAATGGAAGGGTTTTACTATCAGAATAAAATTTATCTGATCTGGGAAAAATGCAAAATCACCAAAATTATTGAAACAAAATTTATTTGCGATTTTTCATTTGATCTTTTAAACAAATTTGATGATAAAGCAAAAAAAGTTTTAATAAAATTTTAATAATTATTTTAAGTATTATCATATTTAATAATTATTATAAGAAATTAGAATATGTCGAGTACCGAGTAATTGGGGGAAAACCGAGTTCGAGTAATGTCGAGTAAAGACAAAAATCTGTTCGAGTCGAGTATCGCTACGTACTCTAATTGAAATTAAAATCCAATATTACCGTATACACTTGAATGATTACCCTCTCTCAAATAATTGCCACTCTCGATTAACAAGAATACACACTTGCATCAAAAGTAAAATCAATTTAGTCCTGAGGGTGTGAGCCTGATACTGTTCGAGCCTAATTTGTGAACTCATATGCTTAATTCGGTTTAGAGACTAAGGTTGTAGGTCCCGGGTATCCAAAATCGAAAAAACCTTGAATATCTGGAAATTTTCGATTCGGATATGGTTCCGGTTCCGGATATCCGGAGATTTACCAGGAACCGCCTTCCTTACTAGAGACATAGAAAATTGTGATATCGCTCAACAAGTAGTTATTCCTTTAATCTCGAATAGAGAGGGTTGAGAGGGTGTGTATCAAGGGTGGGCACTTTAAAAATCGGGAGGTTGTTAAAAATCGGGAAGTTTAAAAATCGGGAGGTTTTTAAGATTAACGAAAATTCAGCCTTAAAACTCTTTAAAAATTATTTTTAAATTAAAGTCATCCGAAGAAGGCAAATTAATTGATGAACTACAACAATTAGATAATATTAAAAAATTTCATGAAATTGATAGAGAGATGCTTATTGCTGTAGCTTCTAAAGATGCTATACTAAATAAAAAAGTAAAGTTGCTTAAACATAATGGCAAATTAAGAACATACACGAAGGGATCAATGGTGGAAAATCCGGATCAACTACAAGGAGTGACTATTTTTATTGAGAAATTAAAGGATGATATTGAATTTATTGAATTATCAGAAAAAATGAATGAGAAAAATTCGGTATAATATTTATACCGTAAATGACAATAGAAGCCTCACTCCAATAGAAGCCCATGCCCTAATACAGGCCCACTTAATGAGGGTATAACTATTAAAGGCCCAAGCTTATTAGAAGCCCACTTAATGAGCACATTGAAAAATAGAGCCTTATATACATAATTCCCCCCCCCCCCTTATACATAATTCCCCCCTCTAGAGGAAGATCGGAAAAATAGTCACCGAGGAACATTATCAATTCTCATCTCATTTGGAGAGGAGATCAAAAGTAATTAATCCTTCAAAATTATTTTTTTAAATCATTCCTTCAAGCAATTATTCCCTTTAACTAAGCTGTATGAGTAACTCAGCCAGAATATTCGAACCCTGATCTTGAGGAACTAATCGAACTTTACTCTGTCGGGATTTACAGGATTCAAAAAAGTTTTTTAACCAGGTTATAGAAGATGGTATTGGTATAAGTATAGTAATTGATCAGAGTCTGAAGAAGACTCACAGTCACGCTTAGCTTAAGAACTCTAGTATAATATAGCTACTATAATAGCTACTATAGTATAATAAAAAATTTCTTATTAAAACCAGATAAATAATGAAGAACCAACAGATCAACTAACTATTGAATTAATTGATAATTATAAAAATTATTTGACTGATAATTTGCCATTTCTCGCCGAAAAAGGAAAAAATGAACAAATAAATGATTTACACGAAAATTTAATTTTATCAGTAATTATTTGGAATTACAAAGATTTTTTAAACAAATTTACTATATTTAATGAAAAATCGAAAGAAGTTGATTCAGTATTTTATCATTTTATAAAGACTGTTTCAACATATGGGTTTAAAAGAATAATGAAAAGATATCAACTTGGATGGACAGAACCATATGAAAAAGTCTATAACAGCTTTATATTGGATGGAAAAGACGTAAACAAAAAAGAAAATCAAAATTTAGATAATAAACATAAGCTTTGTTTATTACACGAATTTGTGGATAAATGGATAAATAATGAAGAATTTATGAAAAATGATTATCTGCAAATTCTTATTAAAGGAAGATTTGGCATAATGGTATTAATTAAAATATTTTAGAATGCATATTTAAAAATATTATGCTTGTTATTTCGGGTTGGGCTCCGATCCGGCCCTGTCCGAAAGATCGAGTCGGGCATTAAATTTTGGCCCTAAAAAGACTCGACCGGTCCGGCCTGATAAAAATGAGGCCCAAAAATGACTCGAACGTCGGTCTGACTTCAAAACCCCAGCCCTATTGTTATTGATATCTCAAGAAAATAAATTGAGTTAGTTATGACGCGAAATCATGAAATTGTGGAGCATCCACTATCTAGTGATCGGAATTTTTAATGATACCATTCATTTACGAGCACCCTTTAAGATTCAATTTACTTGACAGTGGATTTAATACTATAGAGCTAAAAGATAATACCCATTTAATATCAGAGTTAAAAAATTTGGATATAGGTTAGAAAAATCCGTATATCGGAACATTTAAAAGAGATTTTCCTGGATCCGTAAACTCAGCGCTGAATTACTTTCTTCGAAAACCTCAATATATCACGGTTCTTTAGTCTGATCCTCGGTTCTCTAGTCCTATAATTATAAATTTTTATTCACTTGTTAATTAAAAACTTTAAATTTATTTTAGAGAGTATTTCCAAAAACTGTTGTAAAACAAGCAAAACAAATTTGTTCAATCCCGGCAAATCTCAACAAAATTTTTGAGAGTTATTTTGACGGGACTCGTGATGATCAAATTTTGGAAATACACAGAACAAACATTAAACTTTTAATTAAAAGATCAAATTCTTTCAGAAACTTTATAGGGGAAATCGAAAGTAAAACAAAACTTTTTGATTTACTGGGCGCAAAGAATTTTGGGAAACTTGAGGATGAATTTCCTGAACTTTTGAAAATTTGTAAATACATATTAGATAATTTTTTAAAAATTAAAATAAGTACCTAGCGCTACATAACTATACTTCCACCCCTATTTTCGTGTTTTTTCCTGTTCGACCCCAAAATTTTATTAGATTATCGTTTAAATATTTATTGTCCCCAAGTAACTAAAAGACTAATAAAAAATTAATATTTAAATTCGGCTTAAAATTACTAGAGTTCTAATATTTTGTTGGAAAACAACTCCACATAACTATACTTTCACTTCCCAAAAATTATTTCCAACGTTAGGAAAAATCTACAAAAAAAATTTTTATTTTAAGCGGAGATGGAAGAGAATTATCAAAAATACCTTTATGATCAAGCTTTGGCATTAAATACAAAAGAAAATCAGGAAAATACTAACAATATTACTATATATTCTAATTTGAGGATAACAATAGCAATATTAATGAAAATGTATCTTGAGCACGAAAATAAAATTAAAAATCAAATTAAAAATTGTCAAGGGGACGAAGTCAACGGACTTGAAAACGAGTTAAAAAATGTAGGACGAGAAATTTACAAGTCTATATCAAAAAATGTAATTTGTCTGATGGAAATTGAGAGTGAAATAATAATTAATGCCTACACTAGATGTATTCTTCACAAAATAATTGAATTATTTGATGAAGAATTTGAAGAGTTAAACGAGGATAATTTAGCTACCAAGGCAAATTTATTGAAAAAAACAATGGATAAGGCCAAAGTTGTTTGTGACCCTAAAAGTATTAAAGAAGATGACATCAACACTGAATTACAAAATATTGTTAATGAAAAGCATTATAACTATATAATGGAAAGAATGGAGAATGAACCTGGATTTAAGGAAAAAATAAGAAATGGTTTAGGCATAAAAGTAAAAATTGCAAATCTGATCGGTATTGAGTTATATGGACAAATTGAAGATGAAGTGACTGATTATAATTGTAGGTTATAAACAAGAAATTAAAGTTATAAACAAAAATTAAAATGAGTATAATTAGCTATAAACTTAAGGATATCATTAATTTAATGTTTATTTGAAGTGTAATAAAACATAAGATCCCTAATACATATTAGAGATTTTCACATCTATTTTAGAGAAAAAATCGGATTTGAGTGTTAATAATAGATACTGAAGACTAAATTATTTTAGATTAATAAAATGATAAGTGTGAATATTCACTGCGAATAATAATAGATATAATAATAATAAATATAATAATAATCGATATAATAATAATAATAGTTATAATAATAATAAACCCTTAATAATAAACCCTTAATAATAGTTAATGGTTTATAATAACCCTTAATAATATAACCATTAATAATATAACCCATGATAATATAATATAACCCTTAATAATATAATATAACCCTTAATAGTATAATATATTATAACCCTTAATAATAACACTTAACCATAATAACCCTTAATAACCCTTAAGTTATAACCCTTAATAATACATCTATACCCCTTAATAAATAAACACTTAATAATAATAGACTTATACTGTAATTTATCATAAATTCGGGCAATTATTTTTGTTCAACGATGTACGTTAGCCCTCTTACGAGGAATTTGTTTTTAAATAAACAACTAAAATATTTGGCCAGTGTTTCCCAGCTCTAGGACCCTCGTCTTATGTCCTTACAAAATTATTATTTTTTTAGTATTTTTCAATAATGGACAGTTAATCAAACATTATATAAACTCAATGAAGGATGAGAATAATATAGTTAATCAAATAGCGAATGAATTAGCTTCCCATGTTTTTGTTTCGTATGCTTGGATGGAAAATACAATAAATTCAGAGTGTGGTCAAAAGAAAGGAAAGAAGAATAAAAAAGTATGGAAAAGTTGCTCTGCTCGAGACTGGACAATGGGTGCTTGGAATTATAGCAAAGCACAGTTTTATCACGTTTATGACGTTATTTTTGTAAAAAAAAGTCAGGAAGACTTGAAGAAAATAGGAAAAAAATTTATGAGGCGGACTATAGCACTAAAAGCATTCTTGGAACAAAAAATGAAAGAAGAGGAGCAACCAGATTATGAAGTTGATTACTTGGATGAAATGCCTGCTAAAGAAAGATATAAGGAATGGATGGACATATATAATAATGTCAATGATGAAGTGGATCAAGCTCAAGAAAATGAGGAAGACCAAAATGAAACGGGAAAAAATTTGTCGAACATGCTAGTTAAATATAGTGATGAAATTAATCAAGCAAATTCTTACGGAAAATGGCTTTCAAATTTGCATTATAATAAATTTAACGAGATATTCAAAATGAAGCAAAAGATTGGGGAAATTAATTTTTTGAGAGAGCTAGCATTGAGTGAGTTTATTGTTAATTAACTAGAGGGCTGTAGTGTAGTGTACTGGAGGTTAAAGTTCAGGACGTGACATATGTCATTCGATTCGTCTCGACGAACTACCTACTTCACGAAATGAATCTGAACCGAGTTATAGGTCCCGAAAAATTGAAAAACCATAGGGGGAGTAAGCTCTATTTTGGGTTAAAAAATTTGAATATCCCCGCGAGGCGCGTGCCGAGCCAATCACACAAATAAGTACTCATGACATATATTTTTATGATCCAACCCAAAAAAACTGTATACCCGCGTTCTTGCTCCATATTAGGAGATGGAAACTGTTTGGAATTTAATTATAATTACCTAATTAATTTAAAAAATTAAAAGTTATGAACAAATGTGGGAAGAATGAAATGAAGATAAAAATGGAAATGTTTCTCCCCAACGATAAAATTGATGAAATTATTGAGAAAATAAATAAAGAGAATGAAATAATTAAAAAAGAAACGGAAGAAAAAGAAAAAAATGATTTAGCTAATCTTTTAAAGGAATTTAAAGAAAGTCCTAAACAGGCTAAAAAAGGAAAAACAAATTCTAAAAAATCAAACAAAAAGAAAAACAAAAATGTTGATCAAGAAAGTATAAATCAAGAAAGTATAGATCAAGGAAGCATAGCGCAACAAGAAAATATAGACCACGAAATTATGGAACAAAAAAATATAAGGGAAGAAAGTTTAGATTCTACTTCAGAGCTATCTAGTAATAACGAAGGTTTTTTAACTAATATAAAGGGAGAGGGTCACATTGAAGAAAGTATAGAAAAAATAACTAAAAATAAAAAGAAAAAGCCTAAGAAATCTAAAAACGAGAAAAAAGAACCTAAAATTGAAGAATTAATTTTTAAGGATAAACTTGAAAAGTTTACAGTAGATAAATATTTAGTTGAATTTTATAAACAATTTATTGAGGTAAGTAAATAGAATGAAATATAAGCAATTAGTTTTATGAGAAATATCGTGGTTGATCAGATAATACCTTTCATTTTCTCCTCACTAAATATAAAAACATCTGTATATATTATCTATTTTTTCACATTGTGATTGATTGAGTATTACGTCCATTCTCTTCTCTAGTTGTATATGAAGAAGCATATTTCTTTCTATATATGGCTAAAATTAAATATTAGGTGATTTATGTAAAGACAACATCTAAAATTACCTCAACTTTTCTCACTTCCTATACTTTTTCTTGCTATTACTCTTGTTCTAAGCTTTTTCCATCATTTTGATGTCGGTTGCTTAACATAAAAGCTTGACCACATAGTACACTCTGTCACAAAAGTATAAGCACCCCTAAAATTTTTGTGAAAACACATGATCCCTTCATATTATTTGTTTTATTTTTTTCGTACATTAGCAGCGATCCAAACCGTCAATAAAAATAAAGTTTCAGAAAAATTTATTGGTTTAAAACTTTTAAAATTGGATTTTCTCAAAAATCATGTGTCACAAAAGTATAAGCACCCCTGTAAAAATTTTATTTCTACTTATTGTAAAATTCTACAAAAAATACAGTAAACATCTCTATCGATATTATAAAAAATAAAAAAAGAATTAGGCCCATATCTCATTCCAGAGTCGAGATCTCGATACCCTGAAAATCAACGTAAAACAGAGTTTTTAACTTTAAAAAAATTTTTCGACCCCTTATGGTTTGTTTTAAATTTTCAATTTGAGCTCATTCGAAAGCCCTTTAAATTTGCTTCAAGATAGCATAAGTTTTATTTTTCAGAAAAATTATTTCCGCAAGTTATTAAGTTTTAAATTTCTAAAGCACAAAAAACATCCAAATGCCCCATAAAATTAGCTGGTGAAGATTAACGTCCTGTATATCTCTAATGAATTTTTTCTGAGATATTTGAATATCGCTATCTTGTAGCAAATTTAAAGGGCTTTCGAATGAGCTCAAATTGAAAATTTAAAACAAACCATAAGGGGTCGAAAAATTTTTTTAAATTAAAAACCCTGTTTTACGTTGATTTTCAGGGTATCGAGATCTCGACTCTGGAATGAGATATGGGCCTAATTCTTTTTTTATTTTTTATAATATCGATAGAGATGTTTACTGTATTTTTTGTAGAATTTTACAATAAGTAGAAATAAAATTTTTACAGGGGTGCTTATACTTTTGTGACACATGATTTTTGAGAAAATCCAATTTTAAAAGTTTTAAACCAATAAATTTTTCTGAAACTTTATTTTTATTGACGGTTTGGATCGCTGCTAATGTACGAAAAAAATAAAACAAATAATATGAAGGGATCATGTGTTTTCACAAAAATTTTAGGGGTGCTTATACTTTTGTGACAGAGTGTATATAGCAGTAATGCACCAGCAGATAAACATTGAAATAGACCAGTTGCCGATGAATAAGAATAAGTTGTCGTTTATTGATTAGACTAAGACGGGGAATGACTAAAAACTATCGCTTTTATACTAAACCAGAAATTATTGAATAAAATAATAAATTAACCTAAAAAAATTTAAGGACCCATCAAATGAGATGCGTAAACAATTAAATATAGCCGTTTATATTTATGAAATCTCAAATCGTTTTAAATGGTTAGAGGAAGTAAAAAATAAATGGCCTATAATATATGAAGCAATGTTTTTATTAAAAGGAGAAAATAAAGAAAATAAAGCTTTGAACAAATTAATGGAAAAATTAAATAAATTTAAAGAAAGTGTGCTTTCCTTAAATTTAATAGAAAATTTAAATGAATTTGAGATTAATTTACACAAATTACTAAAAGAATTAATTTATGTTGTAGAAGGTATTTGGGATGGAAGGCATAATGGACGTGTTGATTTTGAGGAAATTAAAATTGTTAGAAAACAATTAAATTATAAAATGATCATGAAAATATTTTATGAGAAAAATGAAGGCATTGAAGAAGATAGGAACAATTCTGGTGGGAACGGAAACAGTAAAATTGTTCAGTTAATTTTTGGAGCTGAAACATATGCAGAAATATTTAATTATAATACAGAATTTGAAGCATTTTCTGTGGATTGGAATAAATTTAAAGAACAGAGATTTATAGGTTTATTATTTTTAAAAAATATTAAGTTAATATATTATAATATTTTTTTGTGCTGTGGGATCTAATAAGTGTGGTAATTAACCAAGGGAAAACTTAGCTATGGCGTAATGTTGTCGGATCAGGATCCAAAAAAGTCCGGATACCGAAATTTTCGGATATCTGATCCGCATATCCGAAGATTCCCAACTATCCGACAACCTTACTATAGTTGAAATTATGGGAGGGGTAGAGGAGGCGTTCATATAACTAAGATTTTTCTTATTAGTAAATTTTGTTTGTTTCGGCAAAGCAAACAGAAAAAGCTAATATAATGCTAATAAATTTATGGTTCTTTTCGGTTATGAGCTCAATACTAAAAGAAAATAGTATTGACTTTTAGATTCAAATATTTATATACATATATTTAGATCCAAATATTTATTAATCATACTTCTAATAAATTTAAGATTCTCATGTAATCGTTGAAAAATTCGAGGTGCCCAATTATATTCCACCTGAACATTTCCAACAAATTGAATTTACAAATAAAATAGAAAATTCTACTAGTTTGGAGGTTAATAATTTTTATTTAAATTTATAACTACCTATTTAATTAAAGCTTGAAGAAATATTAATTAAAAATTTACGAGATGAGGCTCCAGTCAATAAGAAAATAAATACAATTAAAAAAACAATAAGAGAATGGATAAATAAAAATAATTCTGATAGAACGTGCAAAATATTAATTAGTGGTTCTTACATGTTAGGAATTAATACAATTGGATCAGATATAGATTTGATTTTAATTGTTGAGGAATACGAACGAAATACTAAACAGCAGTTTGATATAATGAGTGAATTTTTTGGGGATGAAGAAAAGGCTTTGTACTATCATCTTTTGAAAGTATAATATTATAAAATTTATAATATTTTTTAAATTTTTTTGGTTACATACCGAGATTAAATATGCACAAAAAGCGTAGGATATGCTGATCGTTCTGAAATTATTAATAGTCTTTCTGGCTTTTGATAACTAGTGCGCAATTGACTAACCTCGACGGATTAGTTACTGTAGTATTCCGAAGTTTAAATATTAATTAGCACTAGTATTGTATTAATATACTAAAAGGATTTATTTATTAAATAAATCTAATAACAAAAAATTTATTTATTTAAAATAAACAAATTTGAAATTTGAAAATGAATAATGTGAACATAAAATCGGTTAAACAATTTTCTTATATATTGAACGGCGGCTTTGGGTTGGGCAGTCATATTCTTTCTTCCGTCTAATAGTTTGGGAAGGGTACATAGCTTGGTTTTGTTGGCGATCGTTATTTTCCTAGCCTGCGAAATAATTAGATTAAAAGTGGTAAAAATGATGATAAAAATAAAAAGATAAAAAATGACTAAATTAGTGTAAAAAACATATATTTAATATTGTATCGGTAAGAAACTCGCGACAGCCAAAGAGAGATTTTCGCGAGCGAATATTGTATGTACTTTGTCTCAATGTGCGGTCGCGGCAACTGGTTATTCCAATTTAGAGTTTATTTGGGGATTTGCAGTGCTATAAAAAATATTTTTAAATCTAATTCAAAAATTTATTTAGTTGGATAATGTAAAGAATATTCAAAAAGTCAATACAAGAATTCCATTAATTGAATTAAATTATTCAAACATTGACTTTGATATTGTGTTGATATTACTGCCTTCAGAAATTCCAAATACTCCAAATTGGATTGAAAAAGTTTTGGAAAATGAAAAGAATTTAGCTATTGGAGACAGAAAAATATTACCTTTAGCTAGTTATAAAGCAAATGAATTTATTTTGGAAAAAATTCCAAAAGAAGATTTAAGGACTAAAAATTTCCGTTTTGCAATTATTGCTATGAAAAAATGGGCAAAAAGTAAAAGATATTTTTTTCTGAATTTTTAATCGAAAAATTTTTTAGACAGTTCAATTTATGGAAATAAATTTGGTTTGCTAAGTGGATCAATTCTCACAATTTTTATTCAAAAAATTTATTTATTATATCCAAATGCGAATTTACATAGCCTTTTACAAAGAATTTTTTTGACATTTTTAACGTGGTTGGGAAATTTTATAAAGACTATTTATAAAAATATTTTTAAGGAATTGGCCAGCAATATTTCATTTAAATGAAATTAAATTAAAAGAACCCGGATGGACACCAATAAAAGAACGCGTAGATCGTTCAGACTTTTACAATAAATTGATAAATATTGAAAGTAAAGATTGGTTAGATTTAAATACTAATAGATTAACTGAACACTTTAACCTTAAAATCCCAATAATATCAAGTTCATTTCCTGAACAATCTGTTGGTTTTAATATAAATAATTCTACAAAACAAATAATTATGGAAACGATGACTTTAGGTTAATTTATATAAAAATTAATATCCCTTCAGAATGTGGGCGTTTACAGGAAACCTATTATCCTTAGTAGACAGGGAAATCAAGTCTGTACAGGGAAATCAAGTTTGGATACATATGTATATGATAACTTATTTGCCAACTCTGGACATTATACCTTCCACTGCTGTCTTGAGAAGTGGTTAAAAATGAGTGACCCCTAATTTATGCGCACTAATTCATAATAATTATGAGTCAAATAAATTCTTTCGCACGATGCTTAATATAAACCCGATTTTTTATTTCGAAAATCGAATTCTAATTTCGCTATTAAATCTTGATGAAAAATGTTATTACATATTGCTACCTTGTGGCAAATTTCAATGGCTTTAAAATAATTCCTAACTGAATATTCTGAGACTAAATAATACATAGGACTATGTAGTAATTAATATAATAATTCTTAGACTATTACATAATAATGTGACAGAAATATTTTTTTAAAAACTTTTGTATTTTAGGATTGAAAATGCTTAGGCAGGTACATAATGCATCAAAATCAAATTTGAAAAGTGAATGGGAAAAATGGTTAAAAGGAGTAGATTTTCACAAACAGGTTCCTTACCAAAAATTTCTAAGTTTTAATAAAAAAATATTTTAAGTATAACCATTTTATTTTAATTGAATGTATTGGAATAGATAAACAAATAGGGGAAGATTTTTGTATCAAAGTTGAAAACAGACTTAGAATACAATTAATTACTACAATAGAGGAAGACCCTAAACTAGTTGAATACTCACATATTGGACATTATTGGGACAAAGAAAAATGTAGACCAAAGCAAAACTTGCTTGGAAAAAAGCTCAAAAATACGGATAATGTATTTTGCAAGTATTGGTCTGTCGGATTAAAATTGCCGCACGGAAAAAAGGATTTTGAGAAAGCAGAAATTAATTTATTAGAAGAACGTTTTATAAAGTTTGGAGAAAGAATAATGGAAGGAATTAAAAAGAAAAATAAAATTGAAGAGGATTGTGTTGGGTTAAATTTGATTTATGAGAAGGGGCGAGACGAGAACAATCGAGAATAAAAATAGTACACGTCTAGTTTTGAGATACGACTTCGAAAAATTTTTTTTAATTTCTTTCCAAAATTATTATTCTCACAAAAACCTCAAATTTAATGTAACAATATTTTTTATTATTGCACAATAGTAGACATTATGATTTAGCCAACCAAACGTAAGCACGCATCCTGCTTCCTCCGGTTAACCACACGTATTATAAAATATTGGCAACAATTTTAAGTCATTATTTTATTTCAGTAAGGGTGTGTTCTTAAATTAGTGACACACCTATTATCAAGAACTCATTTCCGCATTTGACACTTTAAAAACGTTTTAATGTATAGGGAGCATAAAAGATACGTGACACATTTCATTTCATCATAATTTTTTAATATTCATATTTTTTAATATTTATTTTATTTATACTCATTTTGTATCTTGAATATTTATTTTACATTTTTTATTTATCACACATATTCCATATTTACAGAATTTTCATTGTTAATTTTTTATTTAGATTTATGTACATTTTTCGTGAGAAATTCTCAAATTTAGAAAATTTTCTCAAATTTTCTCGACACCCTAATTTTATTTATTTTCATTTAATGTTTTTATTTTAGTTTTATTTTCTCATATCTATAAAATATTTTTTAAGCCAATTTTAAGAAAATATTACAAATCCGTTTATTTATTAAGGCTAAATTCTCTAAGCAATTTTTTGAAATTTTCTAGAATATTAACCTCATAGCAACATAAACATCAAATTCATGTTTCAAAGGTGTACATAATACACGATATATTTCGTGACAAGATAACAAATTAGTTTTAATGAAACAATAAAATCGAAAGCAAAAAAGCTTTACACTTTTTTATAAAAGATTTTTGGTTTGGTATTTACAGACATTTTATTAGCAAACTTGATTAATAATTCTTTATTCTAGTCACGCTTATAAACTTTTGGTTTAAGCCAAAGTCTGCTTATTGGCTCATTCTGGCTCGGAATAACCGCGAATTGAAATTATTAGTTTGAAATTAAACATTTACACACATTAAATACGCAGTTTTAATAACGAGGATTTTGTTCGAGATCCTGTCTCGGTCCGAGCTCAATTAAAAACTGCTAATAAATTATATGCCTTTATAATATTAGGGTGTTACAAAAGTTAAGTCGTGTGTCTCTTCATGGATATACATGTTCTACTTTATTTTTTCGATTAATTCCCCTCCCTCGAATAATTCCTCTTCTCGATTAATTCCCCATGCTGAAGTTGAGTTGAAGCAATAATTCCCCACCCTCAAATACACTACTGCACGTTCAAATGCCATAACTCGAATAACTCCCCTCCCTCTAATAATTCACCTTCCCACGTATATATACATATGTTGTAATATTAATTTTCTAGGTGAATTAATCGAGAAAATACGGTATCTTGTAATACAAGTTTCAGCGTTTTTTTTAATTTAAAAATTTCTTAATTTAATCCCCTAGAAATGTCTTCATCTCTTACCAACTCTACACAATTAACAACACTTTTACCCCCAGAAATTTTATTTTTTGGGTATTTTATGGGTGTTATAGAATTAATTACACATCCAATAATTATTTGTATTTCGTTAATTAACCTTTCAATTTTAATTACCTCAAATATATTACACCCAAATTTATGGCTTTTACTCATTTTTCAATCTTCAATTATTTCGACTTTTGAAATTCAGCGTTGGACTATGGTTTTGTTGAAATTTACAGGGGGAGACATTTTCCGACCTGGAGATCAGATTTTGCAAGTAATTAAATTTTATTTTGAGTAAATTTTGAAGAGAACGGAGACCTAAATTTTGTAAAGAATCTAATGTGCTTGCTATTGAGACTAAAATTAAATTTCTGAAAAGACACTACTCAGAGAAAATAATTTTTTAAATTGACCCATCCCTACTCTCCTTTGATTTATACCTCAAGATCTCGAACAAATTATTTTAAATAGGTGGTAGATCTGGTTTTAAGCTTAATCTTTATCAGTTCAATATACATAAGGTATCAAGCTAACATAAAAATAAAATCATTTATCGGGGATAGGATTCCAAAAAAAGCTCATAACGTACGCGAAATGTGGAAAAACGGGGGGCACTTCATAGTATTACCAAAAACTTCAATAATTTTGGTGCATTATGACTTCTGTAGATATCTCTCTAGGAATAAATAATTTAACAGGATATTTCTTTGTTCACAAACACAGCCCGTAACATTATTGGACATATCCTTTTGATTGAAAGGATGTTGGCTAACTTTATGGCTAGAAAATATGAAAATTGGCGTAAGCCGTACTTCAGTTGTATTTCACTTTTAATTTTGGTAATTTTATTATTTTTCATATTCAAACTGAATTACTTAAAGTATAATACCTAAAATTACGCATACTCTCATATTAAAATACTTTTTTTTAATTCTGGTTGGTACTGGGTTGGAGTGACCTTTACAAGAGACAGCCCGCATTAGAGTGCGACAAGGGACGGATCTAGTATTGGATCATACGGGATCACGTCCTAGGATCTCGTATGGATCTCGTCCCCTATTGTAATTAATTTAAAAAAGTATTTTCATAAAATTAATTTTCTACAGTTTATATTTTCCTCACTAAACGTTCTTACAAATGGAAAATCCTGGAATACAACATTAATTAATTTAGTTTCAAATTCATTTCTTCTATTCTGTTCATCTTTTGAATTTTTAGTAAATTTTTATGATTTTACAAAGCTATTTATTTAATTCATTTCAAAGATTATTGGTTCTATTGGTGTTAAGAATTTAAAGAAATATAAAAAATTATTGCCTAATACAGAAGGCTATTCTTTGAGTGAAAAATATCAGGTAGCACCTTTTTATGTGCATGTTAACAAATCTGCTTTCAAATTAAATTTAAGTTTTGGTTATATAGTAAGAGCGAGGTAAAAGTTTTATCCTGGGTAGGCTTCGATCCTGCGCCCTCCTGGTAGTTATTGCTAGGCGCTCTACCGACTGAGCTGCCGGGACGCTGCATTCACCTTTTCTTTTAATTAGATCATAAACCCCCGCCTAATGAGCGTTTTAAATGATAGCCAGCTGGATCTTTCTCTTCCTTACAATATTTAAATTATTAGCTAAATAACTAATAATAATAATAATAATAATAATAATAATAATAATAATAATGTTGTTACAACGTGCGTTGTAACAACACCCTACCTTGATGTATTCCGACTTATATAACCCAACTAATTTAAAGTAGCTTAACAAGTTCCCTGTATCATTCGATAGAGAATTAAATTAGCTACAAAATGAAGTATGGCGAAGATTTTTCACTAACCTAAGGAAAAAGTTATTGCCGAAAAACACCCTTATAATTAAATTTAAAAATGAATAAAAAAATAAAATTTAACCAAATTAAAAATTTTATTTTAAAAAGCTGACAGAAAATATTCGTACAAGTAGACAATTAGCTCCAGTCTTCATCTGTCATTTAATAAATAATTTGTTTTATACAATTCTTACTTATTTTATTTATTTTAATATTGTTACAAAACCACCTTATACCCTGAGTTTATGCTATGCTGTTCTGTTCGTTTTTACTTCGATGATAGAGGGGCTGATTGAAATAACTGTTTTAACGTGAGAATTTTATTTTTTAAAGAAAATTTAAGAAAAAATTTGAATTAAAAAAATTTTCTTGAATAATAACCCTACTCTCATAACCCGAAATTATCATTACTCAATTTAAGATGAAATTTTAAAACTAAGTTGGCTCTTGATAGGGTGAAACACTTGGTATTGGGAATCACATGCCCGAAACTCTTCGTATCGTTGTCAGTTTCGTTGGGGAAATCTTAAATTGTGTGATAGATCCATAAGCTTAACGTCCTCCCAGTTAAAAAACCCTCATTATAAGATAAAATTTTTTCCAATCCGTTTGTATCTAAATAATTTCAGACTTTAATTTATTTCATTATTTATTTCAGGCATCATCCAGCACTAAGAAGAACGTTACTTTCGCGTATTAAACGTTTAACATCATTTAAACTCGCAAAGATTCGTCCATCTACATCAACAAATACTAAAAATTCCCACATTCTCAATTCTGTAAAAAATATTCAAGGCGAACAACTTATAAGTAAAACAAATATTGACGAACATTTTAGAATGTTAGTAGAAAGTTGGAATTAATTTTAAGCTGAATTTATCTTTAAAAATAATTATTTCGTAAACAGATTCCTAAAAATCTATGATAAAGGTTTTGTTATAAGGTTTCAGCAACTTCGATCATCATTCTATTCGGCGGTACGACAATTGAGGATACGCACTTGAGGATATGACAAATGAGGACGACATTTGAGGATTTGACAAATGAGGATAAAAATGGATGATAAAAAAGACTTGAAAGATCCATAAAACTCGGAAGACTCCCACTTGGAAGACCAATAATGAAGAATTCTTCTCTTTTCAGCTCCGCAGGTGAACATTTTTGAATTTCAAAAGGTCAAGGATCACCGTTTTTTATTATTATTTTAATCCTCAATTGTCGTCCTCATTTGCCATATCCATATGTCGTCCTTATTTGTCGTCCTCATATGTCAGATCTTCAATTGTCGTCCTCATTTGTCATATCCTCAAGTGCGTATCCTCAATTGTCGCAACACCTTGTATTCCTCCTCTCAATCTATATCAATTATAAGTTCATTTTATGATTAAATTTGTTACATGTAATACTATTTGTTCCAATTATAAGTTTCATTTCTTACACGAATATTCTAATCTCATTATTAATACATTCTCGATAATGATATTTATGCACTAATAAGCAGTTTTTAAATTGGGATTGAAAAGGGTAGGAAGCACGTACT
Source organism: Meloidogyne enterolobii (assembly GCA_963681835.1). Taxonomy (NCBI): domain Eukaryota; kingdom Metazoa; phylum Nematoda; class Chromadorea; order Rhabditida; family Meloidogynidae; genus Meloidogyne; species Meloidogyne enterolobii. The sequence goes on along the minus strand of CAVMJV010000013.1, from coordinate 127,367 downwards.
CGCATACATTCAAATCTACAGACCATTACCCTAATATGCCAAGTACGTAAACTATAAAGTTTGCGTATACTGCAGATTTTTAAGACTAATTTCATGTGAAATTTAGCATTCATGTAGACAAATATATTTATAAAAAAGTATAATTTATAAAATTCAGTGCTAATATTTACGTCAAATTATCGCAAAGTTATGATACAATTAAAATTTCAAAATCTAATAAATTTTAAAAATCTAAGACAATAATAATACAATATGGAGAATAAAATTATTAATTTAGTTTATAATTTTTAATCAAGAGTTGAAAATTAATTTCTATGTTTGTCACTTTCATTCTAAACTACAATAATATTTATATTATAAAATTAAAATGGCACGGATACAAACCATCAAAAAGTACATCAGTTTTGTATCCTAAAATTTTTTAAATTTTTAGTAAATATTTATAGTTAGAACTCAATTTTCAAGAGGGTTGCCAAAATGAACCAAATTACCCTTATTATTAGATCACCTTGAGTTTAGTCTTGATAGGCCACCAAGACTAAAATCAACTTGGTAGGCCACCCGACGGAGGAGTTACTTAAATCGTCACAATAATGGCCGATATCTAGTAGATTGCTAATTTTTCAACCACAAGGGTCAACTAAGGATTACTTCAGATTAGCGTTGTTCCCCGACGGACGGGGCACGGAGATAAATCTTCGGGGTGTAAGCGCCACGGTGCGGGGCGTGGACGGGGAAACTGGGAACAACCCTACTTCAGACTATTAAATCCAAACCATTTATTCAATCCTTCTCTCTTCACATAAAATAAATTTAAAGCTAATTGTTTTAAATTCATCTTTTTAATATTATTTGCTTTCAATATCCTTGAAGTAAAAATTTCCATCCTTTTTTGTATTAATTCTGTAAATTCCTTTTCAGAAACTTTCTGATGATTATTATTAAAAAGTTTTAGACCAACTAACCAATATTTACAATATTGAAGCTTGAGATTTCTTAAAATTTATAAATATTTTTAATTTGATTTAAATAAAAATTTAAGTTTAACACACAAAAATTCACTTAAAGGGAGACACACTGAAAAACACAGAACACCCTAACAGGGTGGTTAGGCGAGTCCACCCCTGAAGACCTACACACTGAAGACCTATTGATCTTGAAGATCTACATCCTCAATGCGAATTACCCTGAAGACCAACAACTTTTTGTCAACACAGATTTTTTATTTCTTTTCAATCTTAATCGGATGATTAAGAAGGACAAAGAGTGACCTGGAAGGATTAAGTGCGATATCGGTGGATTTGGTTGGATTAAATGGGATAAAGGGATTAGGAAGACATGCCATCCTATATTTCAACATTTTACGATTTATTAAATCTTCTTTACTTTGTATTTTTCCTTTTGCAATCTTGAGTAGTCCAAGAATGCCCTATATGAGAATAATTAATTAATTGAGGCTCTTCTTCAATTGTAGTAATTAATTGTATCCGTAATCTACTCTCAACATTATTACAAAATTTATCCCCAACATTTTTATGAATTGCTGCACATTCAATTATAATAAAATGTTCATACTTAAATAAAATTTAATTTCAATTTGATTAATTAATAATTACATTCAATTTGAAATCAATCCCCGAAAGCCACTTTTCCCAATATCCTTTGATCGCCTTTCTTTTTTGTCCTGCATTGTATATATCTCTAAGCTGTTTTAGGCCTAAATTTTTATTTTTTAAATTAGATTACTTGGTTTCGTAATAAATGTATAATTTAGTGATCACTCATTTTTAACCTCTCACCAAGAAAGTAATGGTGAGATAAGACCCAGTGTTAGCAAATCCAGTTAATATATAAGTTTAGACAATGTGAATACACAAAGGCCAGGATGTATAACAGGGATCTAGGCCTCCCGATTCCCAAAAATCGGGAATTAAATTTTTGTTGGCTAGACCATTGATATATACGGAGGATAATGGGATCCTTGTGTACTCCTTCACACTATGAAGGAGCTTTGTGCATAGTCATTTTTTTAATATCTAACATTAACTTTCAATAATTAAATTAACCTAAAGTCATTGTTTTCATGATTATTTGTTTTGTAGAATTATTTATATTGAAACCAACAGATTGTTCAGGAAAAGCACTTGATATTATTGGAATAACAAGGTTCATGTGTTTAGTTAATCTATTAGCATTCAACCCTAACCACTCTTTACTTTCAATATCTATCAATTTATTGTAAAAGTCTGAACGATCTACTCGTTCTTTTATTGGTATCCATCCGGGTTCTTTTAAGTTAATTTTATTTAAATGAAATATTGCTGGCCAATTCCTTAAAATTATTCTTTTAAATTGTAATTTTGGCTCTTGACAAGTTACACATCCAACGATTACGCATCCAATCAAGTATGCATCCAATAAACGGTTTATACCAGGGATATCATGTGTCACCCGAAGCCCGGACTTTTTTCTACCACAAACCCAATCTGAAGGAAGTTCTACATGTTACTATAACTCTATTGATAGAGCTGTCTATTCCCATAGATCTTATATTACTAGAGTGCAGAATCGTGTACAGACCGCCTTTGATTCGACGCATAAAAATTTGTTTGTGATTTTCATGTGCGTATAAAGGTTAATTGGATGTAGTGCGAATGGACCCATAATCTGCACTTTTTTATAAAATAATTTGTAAAATTTCCCAACCACGTTAAAAATGTCAGAAAAATTCTTTGTAAAAGAACATGTAAATTCGCATTTGGATATAATAAATAAATTTTTGAAATAAAAATTGAGAGAATTGATCCACTTAGAAAACCAAATTTATTTCCATAAATTGAACTGTCTAAAAATTTTTTTAATTAAAAATTCATAAAAAAATTATTTTTTTTTACTTTTTGCCCATATTTTCATAGCAATAATTGCAAAACGAAAATTTTTAGTCCTCAAATCTTCTTTTGGAATTTTTTCCAAAATAAATTCATTTGCTTTATAACTAGCTAAAGGTAATATTTTTCTGTCTCCAATAGCTAAATTCTTTTCATCTTCCAAAACTTTTTCAATCCAATTTGGAGTATTTGGAATTTCTGAAGGCAGTAATATCAACACAATATCAAAGTCAATGTTTGAATAATTTAATTCAATTAATGGAATTCTTGTATTGACTTTTTGAATATTCTTTACATTATCCAACTAAATAAATATTTTTAAAATTAAATTTAAATTATTATTAATTTATCTAATCCATTATAATCCCATCATTAATATCTATATTCTACAAGTTTGGAGTAAAATTAGGTCAAATTTAATCAAATATGTAGTACACTCTGTAACAAAATGATAGGACCCCCTAGTTTTTTATCGATATCCTACCAAATATTGAATGGATTTGTTTTAAATTTTGGTAGAATACAGGTAAGGATATTATGTATCAATATTGAAAAGAAAAAGTTAAAAGCAATTTTTAAAAAAATTTTATGATAATAAATTTGATTTTGAAGTGTAACAAAATGATAGGACCCCATTTAGTTTTCGACCTTAGGGGTGGTCCGAAAAATCTACAAAATTTCCTGCAAACATATCTATTGATATCTATAGTAAATACAAAAGAAACGAAGTTCCAATATGATTCCTTCATTGAGATCTGAAAACCCGAAAATCAACGGAAAACCGGGGGGTGAATAAAGGTGAATTTTTTCCGGAAAATAAAATTGATGCTATCTTGTAGCAAATTTCAAGGGCTTTCAAATAAGCCTAAAATAAAATTTTTATTTCACCTGTAAGGTGCCGAAAATATTTTTTAAAGACGTCTACCCCCGGTTTTCCGTTGATTTTCGGGTTTTCAGATCTCAATGAAGGAATTATATTGGAACTTCGTTTCTTTTGTATTTACTATAGATATCAATAGATATGTTTGCAGGAAATTTTGTAGATTTTTCGGACCACCCCTAAGGTCGAAAACTAAATGGGGTCCTATCATTTTGTTACACTTCAAAATCAAATTTATTATCATAAAATTTTTTTAAAAATTGCTTTTAACTTTTTCTTTTCAATATTGATACATAATATCCTTACCTGTATTCTACCAAAATTTAAAACAAATCCATTCAATATTTGATAGGATATCGATAAAAAACTAGGGAGTCCTATCATTTTGTTACAGAGTGTACTTTAGAATAATGAGATCCGATAAATTCCTAGCAGGTTACTAGCCTATGTTAAATGCTATTCAGAAATGGCCTTTTGATAGGGCACTATTTGAGCTCCGAAATTTGTGTATGGCTATTGGAACTAGCTCATAGGCGCGAACCGAAGCTAGCCACAAAACGCCCAATTTTCAATCCAGTCACCCAATATTTTTAAATATACTACCTTGCATAATAAGCAATATAAAGATTGATCAGGGCATTTTTTATCTTTACAAATGGATTTTTCTGTTCCAATAAATTTCATCATTCCATCAAAATCATTTTCATTTAAAACAATCAGTAGATCTACATCTGCATCGATAGTATCAATTCCAAACATATAAGAACCCCCAACTAATAATTTTATTTTTCTTTGAATATTTCTTGCCCATTCAAAAATAGTTGATCTGATGGATGTTAAACAATTTTTAACCAATTCTGGATCTCTAAGTTGGGTTTCCAATAAATATTCCAACTAAAATTTAATAAATAAATTATTTAAAAAAAATTTATTTGAACCTCTTCACTTGTGATATCTTCACTTTTGTCATCAAAATTAATTTGTTGGAAAGGTTCTGGTTGGATATACTTTGGGATTTCAAAATCAAGAATATTTTTATTATCTAAATATTTCAATTAATATTATCACTTTATTTTCTCTATTTATGAGCTTATGTTGTAATATTAATACATATTATGTATATACTAGTACACTAGTATATACATATTATGTATATACTAGTGTACTCTCCACGCTCTAACCTATGTCAATCCAACGATTTTGCAATAATCTGGGCCTATACTACAATAAAGAACCACAAAGTCATGTTTAACATTACAGCTGCCCTATAGTACATGAAACTCTTACACATGATACTGGCCGAGGATAACTCAAAGTAGTATACTGATGAGCACTAATTTAAGCCCTAATAAATGCATGGTCACTCTGTATATTATTTTAGCAAATTAATTTATTTGGTCAGCTAAAAGCTTGCTAATAAAAATTGTTATTCCCTTCAGTCTAGATGGGTTTGATATTGTTGCTATAGATTTGCTTACATATCTTTTATTTAAGCTGAATAAACAGCTAAAACATAGCCCTAATTTACTAATAAATAAAATTATTATTCAATAAAAGCTAACCAATAAATCTCTGATTTTTCATCATTTTCCAATCACTCAAATATTTATTAACATTTTCAATTATTTTATTTTGCTCCAAAATTAACCCTTTATCGAAAAGTATGCCAACAATTTTATTTTTCTGCTCCCTTCCAATACCTTCCCAAATCGAATAATATTCATCATTTACTTGATCATAATCTTGATCAGCACTTTCCACAAGCATTTTATAATTTAATTGTTTTCTAACAATTTTAATTTCCTCCAAATCAACACGTCCATTATGCCTTCCATCCCAAATACCTTCTACAACATAAATTAATTCTTTTAATAATTTGTGTAAATTAATCTCAAATTCATTTAAATTTTCTATTAAATTTAAGGAAAGCACACTTTCTTTAAATTTATTTAATTTTTCCATTAATTTATTCAAAGCTTTATTTTCTTTATTTTCTCCTTTTAATAAAAACATTGCTTCATATATTATTGGCCATTCATTTTTTACGTCCTCTAACCATTTAGAACGATTTGTGATTTCATAAATATAAACGGCTATGCTTAATTGTTTACGCATCTCATCTGTTGGTGCCTTAAAAGTTTAAGGGTTAAAGCCGATTTGATCAAATTATTTTTTGTCATATTATTAAGGCGCCAGATTTAGTTATTTCTCGTGCTGGAAAGAGCTAGTTTAGTGATACATAGACTTAAGAGGTGATAAGATAATGTGGGAAAAAACGATGTGGTATTGTGATGATATCGCTTGATCCTATACCACTTTATTTTTGCGTTATATATGGATATATACAACAGAGCGGATAATGGACGCAATATTAATTCACAAATTATCAATCGAAAAACATGCAGAACATGGCAGGTCGAAAATGATTTTGAATTATAAAATTAACTTGGATCTCAATAATTTAGCAAAAATCAGTTAAAATTCTCCACCTCTATAAATTCGCCGTACAATTTTATCAAATTTCTTTTTTCCGCATAACTTTCCAAATTTTCTTTTAACACCAAACTTTCATTTTTACTTTTATTTTCTCTTCTAGCTTTTTGATTTATTCTTTTTTGTAAATTTCTCTTTGATTTTTTGATATTTTGGCTGTTATTTTCACTAATTTGTGATTGTTCGGATTCTTCAGATTCTTCTTGATCTTGGCTATTTTTTAACTCCAAAATTTGATTTTCTGGCTTTCTGTCTAATTTTTCTCTCTCATTTTGTTGATTATCAAGCTCACTTTCTTTCTGATCACTTTCAATTAATTTAATTGAATTATCGTCCCGATTATCTACATCCGGGTTGTTCACTTCTACCTTCGTTTTTGCCCCCTTCTTTTTACCTTTTTTATTAATTTTAGCTTTTTTGGCTACCACTTCATCCTTTTTATCCCACATTTTATCGTTTAACACATTTTCCCATTTTTTATCATTTTTATTTGTGGCAATAGGCATCTCCTTTTTGATTAATTCCAAAATTTCAAATATAGCATCTTGAGGGATAAATATGGATAGATCATCATACAGTCGAGATTCACCGACTAGTTCCATTTCTAAAATAATATAGTGTATTTCCTTTGATGACCCCCTCCACTTAGATGCCCCTTCGGAAGGTGGTTGTCCCTTTGGAAGGTCTTTGCTGAAATTATATTTCAGGGCGTTCAATTAGAGGAAATACTGAAATAGTCTTTTATTGTAGATTTTTTAATGTAAAGATATATTTCCACTTTCAAAAATAAAATAAAATAGGTATTTAATGTATATGGGGCTCTATTTTCAGCTATCCTCCAAAGTGGGGCTTTAATTCAGTTTGGAGCTCTATTATTGGAAAATTTACTTTTTGCCAATCTTTTCCGAAAATCAGCATAGGCGTCCTTCTTCATAAACTCTTTTATCTGTATTAAATGTTGAATCTTTAACCATTTTATAAATTCTTCAGTGTTTGCTTCGGTATCCCTTGCTTTCCAACCTCCAAATTCGATTATATTCACGAATTCTATGACAAATTGCTTTGGATCAGTTATTTTTTCATTCAATAGTTTCTAGATAAAGTAATAAAAAATTTTATCTTTTACAAAATATAGTACGGCTAGAACATCGAATTCTGACAGAGTCTGTCGTCGAATTCTGACAGCAGGCATTCTTAATCTTAGCCTTATCCGCCTCCTATAGTTAACTAGTAGACTGTAGGATATTGACTAGATATGTTGAATTTCTTTATAGTCATCTCTAGGAAACGGCCAAGAAGGTCACAATGACTCTCGACATATTTTTAATTCTTTCTTAATACACCGAGTGATCAGTTGAGAGATCCGTTAAATTATCTCCGTTTACCTAAAGTTAAAGGTTTACCTAGAGTTAAGCTTTAATACATTTGCATACCTTCTGACCAGGATCTACACTTTCTGACATTTTTAACTCCAATAAATATTTTTGAGCTTCGAACCACCCTAAAAATATATGGATCCCATCAGCTAATTCAAAAGTATTATCAATGTAAAATATTGTGTCATATCGTCTATGAATTTTAAGTTTAGAACTTTCCCATGCCGTCTTTATTTGATTTCTAATTTTACAACATCCCCATGTTTGATTCTTTCCACGTTTATTGCAGCATTTTTCATGAATTTTATTATCCATCCATGTATACCACACAAATAAATGTGCAGATAACTGATTTTTTCCTTTTATCATACGATTTCTTGTGCCCAATGAGGCTTGATAGTGGTTTGCTAATTGTTCTTTACTTCGATAAACTTAATTAGTTTAAAATTAGAATTGTAATAAAACGGTTAGAGGGGTTAAATATGCATGTGTAACACAGATTTATCTGACCCGATTCCTGAAGATCGCGAATTCTCGATTTCAGAAAATGTCTACTGGATCCCTGATGTGTATCAGGGGTGATCGGAATTTCAATTTCCGACGTTTTTTCATCCCGATTTCGAGTTCAGACTTTTGAGCCACTTCCGATTTCCGACAGTTCCGATTTTCGGCACCTTCATCAGTTCTGATTCACCTCTGATGTGTATGCATACATTATCTAGATTATGTATGGAGGACTCGTAAAATAGAGAATTCTAAATTGAGTCAATGATTATAAGCTTTCATAATCGAGTTGCTTAGCTTTCTGTACTCTCGGACAGCAATAACAATAACTGATAATCTCGAATTAGAACATACTTTTGTAGTCAATAAGTCCATACTTATCACAAAGTTTTCTATATTCTTTATCATCATCTAACAAATAAGATATCCTGATTTTATGGCCAAGCTCATTCGTTAATCTTTTTCTCAATTCCGGATCCTTTTCAATTTTATCAGATAAATATCTAACATGTTCTTCTCTAAGAATTTCTCTATATTGTCTTATCCTTGCTTTAAGCTCATCCTCATCATTTACTTTCATTGTTATACTATTTCCTAATAAAGCTAAAATTTCATCCCAATCTCCTTTTACGACCAAATCAAAAATTTTGTTTTTAAACAAGTTTATGGCTTCAATCAAAATATTTAGGGAGCATAAATGAGGCAATGTCATATAAATATAATATTTAATATTCCCAATTAATTGTAGTATTATTTTTAATACATCATTATTAGCGTGACGCAAAGTTAATATCAAGGTTTCCTCGTATGTAACCAATTTGTTAAATAAAAGTGATTTTGCCAGTCTAATTTCGAGATTAATATCTTGATCGTTGCTTCTTGTTTTTATTTCTTTATTTTCCCCATTTTCCAGATCATCATTAATAATCTCATAATTGAGACCAATTAATTCTTTATATAAATACCAACGATAATTCTCCTCCATATTCCCTATAATTAGTTTGCTTAAGTTGCCCTCCTTCGAATAATTGCCCCCTCCTCCTCTACATAATAATTTCCCCGCCCCTTTAATTAACTCCTTTGGCTAACGATAGAATAACAGGGCCGGGCCCGGACCGGGTGTAAACAACCGGATTTTTGGGGCTTTAGCCCGGAAAACCTGGCCCCTGTCTATTGGAAGGAAAAACCCAGATACCGGGCCCGGCAAATTGAAAATGTCTAACTCTAGTTTCTATAAAACTTGGTTTAAGGAAAAATCTTGTTTCCCAAGAACCTAAAAATTATCATCATATGTAGAAGAAACTCCCTCACAAGGATTGTTTAAGTTTCCTGTAGAACAAGGTGTTTTACCATCACTAGGGTGTGATTAATAACGAAGGATGGCTGACTGAAAGGCTACCAACCTTTACACTATTCTTACAAAGTATGAGAGTACCTCCCTCTAATTAGTCAACTCAATTACTAAATCTTTAAATTCCCTTACATATTTCCAAAATTTCTGCAAATTCTGTCTCAAATTCCCCAAAATTTCTTGGCCCAAGTAAATGAAAAAGTTTAGTTTTTGATAAACTTTCACGCAAAAATTCAACAAATGAGCCTGACACCCCAATTAATTCTTCTATATTTTTTCTGTGTATTTCTTGTATTTGTTCAAGACGGTCATCTCCATTAATATAGAGTTCGGCTATCTTTTTTACTTGTTTTTTATTTGAGCAATTAATTTCAAATGGTTGTAATTGGTGAAAAATTGAAGAATCGGTTTCCTTAAAAAAACAGAAAAATAGAAAAATTTTATTTATACATGGATTCAGTCAGATCCCTTTTCTAAGATGGACATTAATGTGTGAGTGAGTATGTACGAGGTAACGAACATTAGAGGGCATTGGACATTTTGCGCACCCCTCTACGACTTTTTTTCAAAACTGGACTCCGGCTCTGGCTTATGGTTTATAGCGGAGCAATACTCAGTACTGGAGCCATACCAGCACAATTATGGTCCGACCGTAACTCAATTACAGATAATATCAGTGCTGAATATCGTTTCGATTTATTTCCGAAAATCAGTTTAAAAAATCATCTCTTCCCCTACGAATCCGTTTTTGTATCGGTGTGATTCCTACATATAGTAAGACGTAAATAAGAATTTTCTTCTCTTAGGCTAAAATCAAGAAACTGGACAGATTCTCCCCAACATCCGAACTCTCTGAACATATAAATTCTCAGATAAAAACCTACAATAATTGGCAATCCCAACGTCGTATTCATAATTGAACTCCACATTAAACTCTCATTCAAGATTGAATCATTTGCCCATTTAATAACAAAAGAGTGGACTAAACAAAGTCTTTTACGTAAATTCTCTTCCTTCAGCTCCTTCATATTTAACAATTTTTGGCCGTTCAGTAAAAATTCCTTATATCTTTCAGCTATTTCATCGGTTATCTTAATTTCTCCTCGATAACCCGAAGTATTTAATAATTCACCAAAATGTTCTATAACGTCATTATTTGTTAAAACCTCATCTCCCCCAACCGTAAAATCTTCTATAAAGCTTCTATAACGCCAAAAAACTGCTTCCAATATAAACGAATTATTATATTTAATTTCAAAATTTAATTCATTTTCTTCTGTTATTTCGCTTTCTGATGAAGTTGGCTTTTCCAGTTCATGTTGATATAAATGAATTAAATTGAGTGTATGTTTATCGGTTGGTTCTTCACACATGTCGGCAGTATTTATCTTTAAATTTTTCAAATTTAAATGTGATTTTTGACTTCTCTTTGATTCTTCATTAGGTAAAATGTCTAAGGAAGCATTACTTGAACAGACAATCATCTTAGACAATTATCAATTATGAATACTAAGATAATTGTCTGTTGAAGTAATGATTGATGATGGTCTTCTGGTGTAATTACATTACACCTCGTAGCTTTATGAATCTTAAATCCTTTTCTTTTAAATACCGTATATTCTCGAATAGTTACCCTCTCAAAAAATTACCCTTACTCTTTTAATTAATTTTTCTAGCAAGAGGGCGAAACTATAATCATTCATTGGTAATTATTTAAGCATAAAGATTAGGTAATGCATAATGTCATGAATCATAGTAAAGGATTATAGAATATAGGTCTTATATCAAGCCTGAATATATTTTAATAATGTGGTATTCGTATAAAAGATATTAAGTCTTTGATTTTTTACTCAATGATATATCAATCTCAATATTGTTTAATTACCTTAATAAAGTTCTCAGTATTTTTTTCAAAGTATTCACTAAGATCCTTATTTTCTTTACTTATTTCTTTCAACTCATTATCAACTTCATTCAAATCTTTATTAGTATTCTATAAAACAAAATAATATTTTGCATAATTTAAAACTAAAATTTTGCTTAAAAATTTCTTGTTATTAGTTTTCAAAATTTAGAAGTAATAATATTCTAATAGACCCTCTAGAAAAAATTTATTTGGAATGATCCATTTTGATCTAGCCACTAAACAATGTCAGATTGCAAGTCATAGGTTTGGGGATTCCATGTACCTCCTTCCCGTTATAAATTTGCTTTTCTAGTATTTAATGTATTTTTTATTACCTGCATTTTTTCGATATCTTCAAATATGTTGAAGAATCTTGCATTATGTTTAGTCAAAGGAATATCATATTCATCTAATTTTTTACGTAGCATCTTAAGAAAATTATAACCCCCAAGGAATGTTGATGCTTCTAAGGTTTCTTTTTTAATTACTTTTCCTGCTAAAATATTTAAAATAATTTTTTTACTATGATATTTTATTCAAATTTGACCTAGACTCAGTACTCGATATTGTTTTTGAACGAATTTTTCAGAAAATTTTAAAAATATTCGAAAATTTTCTGAATCAGGACTTCTGTTATGCCTAAGAAAATTTCCTATAATTTACTGAGGACCACTTACGTTAGTGGGATTGAAAAGGAAAAAATCGAAAAGCGAAATGACAGAGATGGCATGAACAAATGTTTAGATCTGATTTTACATAAAAAGTACATATACCTACTTAAAGTTGACGGATCTGGATATTCGGATCCGAAAAAATACAAAATTCTGAATTGGTTTGGATATTGGTTCCGTAGAAAAAATTTGCAAAAGTTTAGTCACTGGGCAGGATTCGAACTTGCGACCTTCTGAAAATTTTCGTTCACCAATACAGGATTTCCATGTACCACTGAGCGTCGATGCCTTCTCTTTTATTCTTTTTAGATTGATCAACCCCCGCCTACGCGTTTTAAATGCTCTAGGTGAATCATCCTTACACCGAATAGACTAGGATTTTCCAGGATCCGCCAACCCTATTTACTAACCATCATTCTCATCCACATAATCGCCAAGAATGTGGACATTCATATTCTCGATGTATTCAAAATATAATTTTGAAAATTTTTCTTTTTCTTCTTTGTTAATTTTAATAATTTTTTCTTCTTCAAAATTACATATCTTTCTTTCTATACAATTTATATAAACTTTAGCCACACCTATTTGCTTCGCCGACATATTTAAATTTCCTACATCCTTTGTAGAATCCGCAAAAATTAAATTCCGAATTTTAAAATTTCTCCATTCAACGTTTCCTTTTAGTCCTCCTTGCAATTCTAATGAATACAGAAAATTCAAAATGCTTATTGAATTTGCTGTAACATCATAATCTTTGGCCGTATTCCACTCATTGTAAAAATAGTATATCTGATCTTTAAGTTCATCAACATCTTAAAATTTTATTTTTTAATTGAGCTTTTGTCCAGCTTATGTCTCCCCCATCTTATGTCTCCCTTTTATAAACACCAGATTTTATATTTTCTCGACCAATTAGCCCCTCGAGTAATTAACCATTCGAGAATGGAATTATAACATCTTCAATTTGATCGTCATGTGAATGATCTACCTAATTAGGAAAAATAGTAGAGGAGATAGACACCCACGTAGGGTGTCAATACAACGGCTTTCGGAATAATTCAAGAATTCATTTTGATCATTGTTAACCCTTAACAGTTCGTTGTCCAATAAAATAGGGATGTTTCACTATTTTTAAGTCAACTAAATCTTCTGTGGATTATAACTCTTGAAGGAGCTTTAAACTAATTATGAGATCTTAAACAAACTTACTAAAATCAAAAATTCCTAACAATTCCTTATAATTAATCTCCACATTTTCCAATCCAAGAAAAAATTCCACAAGTCTATGTTTAGCCCCCCACTGCTTCAGCAACTTTAAATGCACTCTTCTCTCATAATTCAAAATTTCTTTCAAATGTTCTGACAAAATTAACATTCTGGCTTCAATTAATTTATCAGTTTGACTTAAATTTATACCAATTTCATTCCCATTAATTATTTGAATTAATTCGTATAATTCACAAATAATTTCAAAAAGCTCGTTATTTGACCATTTTTTATCCTCATTTATTTTATTAAATATATATTTTTCTCCAATATTTATTAATATTTTAAACTGATTTTTAAAATTATTATTTCCCATAACTTCTAATATTTGATCAACTATTTTTAATAATATTGGGTAGGTTAAATTAAATTCGGCTAATATAGTTTCGCCTTCTTTATATTTATTGTTTAATAGTTTGATGTAGTAGGGTAGTGGTTTGATTAGTTGATCTGAATTAAATAAATGATCAAATAATAGAGGTTTTTAAGTTTAGCTTAGACATCTCGAAGTTATTATCCCATTGAAATGTCTGTTTAAGATCCCAAGGCAAAGACAGAAAAGATATAGAATTTTGGATTCTTCCACCTCTTCGACTGTATAGGACCTGTAGAGTTATTTATTAGGGTTGGGGTTTTCGAGTCGGGCCGACGCTTGAGTCATCCATGGTCCCACGTTCGAGCCATCGAACGTCGTCAGACCGTTCGACGTTCGGGAGGGGGGGGGGGGTTCGAATAGTTCAGGGGGGAGGCGACGTTCGTGTCATTTATTTTTATCGGACCAGACTGACCAAGTCTTTTTGGGCTAAAATTTGATGCCCTACTCATCTTTCGGACCTGGCTCCAAACCCTATTACTTAAGTTCCGAATAAATGACTCTCGTGCTGCTCAGAATTTTCCACTGCTATACATTTAACAATAAAATTAACATTAAAACTCGTAATCCGGTTTCAATTTTCAAAAAAATATCGTTTAATATTCTTACATTTTTGTTCATCTGCAGATTTAAAAATTGTACTTGAATCAAAAATGTGTTTCTCATTTAATTGTTTTTCCAATTCTCGTTCAATTCTTGTTCCAAATTTACTAATCCCTCCCCCATTATTTTTATTCAAAATCCCTTTTTTAATTAAATTAAAGTGTCCAATAATTATATCATATTCTTGTTGAGAAGCATTTGGATAGCCCATTACAAAATTCATATTGTGAATTTTTGTTTTACCTTTTTCGATTCCTTTTTTAATCTGCCTATAAAATATACATTTAATGCATTTTTGTGAGTTTTTTGTGAATTTTTAAATCATAGCTATTCGGGTTTGAACGATTTTAGTTAACCCAAATTGTCACAAAATAACCAAAAATGGGTAGAGACTTATATGGATTAAAAATTTATTCTAAAGATCATGACCAGGGCTGGACGCAATTGCGAATTGCGTAGAATTGCCTGTTTATTTGATTAGGACTAATTAGGGTATTTGATCAGGACTGATCAAGACTAATCTCTGATCAGGACTAACTATGGATGGATCTGCCGTATTTTAAAAATCGTAATACAGAAGATTGGAAGTCGAAGAGAATTTCGAAATCTAGAACAAAATTAAGACAACGAAGAGTTGTTGTTGTCTTAAGCCCAAAGACTGATCGTCAAGACCCACTCATAGAGGACTAATGTGAATTTCTGCGATCTAATAATTTTTGAGATAAATCTGGCCATCGATATTATTGTAAAATATTTATCGAAAAAGTCCATTGAGAATTATTGGATTATGAGAATTTTTCATACCATAAATTATACTACCTAAATGTATTAAATAATTTCCAGTCTAAATCAACACTTTCTTTATTATTATTTATAACGGCCCCATCCATTGCTCTCACTGCGCTCATTGCACTTTCCCAATGTCCATCTTCATTCAAATTTATTTTCTTTTCCTGAGATATTTTCTCTATTTCAGAAATTTCATTGCCAATTTCAGTTTTTAATATCAAGTGATTAGCTTTACAAATATGTGAAGTTAGTTTTTGAGGATCGTTATTGTCTTCCGATGAAAATATTTTGGTATAAACATCGTTGATTTGTGTTGAATAATCTTCTAAAATAATTTTTAAATAAATTTAAACAAATTGTAAAGGCTATTGTTGTCTAAAATTGGAGTAGGTATACTGAAAGGTTATAAGAATAGGCACAGTTAGGTTGCTGATTAGAGTTGCCTTACAACTTTGAAATTGATATTAGGATAGAGACGTGGGCCTAATCCGGAGATGTGGGCCTAACCGTCCTTCAAAGCTTCCTGATCATTCTTGAGCCTGAACAACGCATCATTCCGTCCAAAAAGGATAGAAAACAAAAAAGGGTAGATGATCGTATTAATTAAATTCGATCCAAATCATAGATTTGCGTGTAATGGGGCCAACAATTTTTAGTTTTTCTGTGAGCGTCTCAACACATTCCTGATCCTGGGATTAGAGTGATGGGGACGTTTTTAATTTAAAATTAACATTTATTTTATCTTTAGCTAAAATTTATTTTATTATATACCATACCATTAGTTATAGCATTTTCAGCAAATTTAATCAAAAATAAATTTAGAAATAAAAGTTTAAAAAATATTTTCATATTTTTCAATATTTTTTATTTTTAATTAATTTTCTATAAAAATATTTAAAAATTAATTAAAAATATTTTATAATAAATTTAATTTTAAAAATAATGAGGACTTGTATAATTTATTATTAATTTTTAAATAAATAATAAAAATTGAGACGATAATTTTTTTTATCATTTCTTAATGAAATTGCCCTTTTATTTTAATTATTTCTTAATGTTTATATGCTTTAATGTTTCCGATGCTTTTAATTAGTCTAGCATTTTTGTCGGTATTTTTTAAATTTTATAAGTTGCACTTTAAGACTTTTAATTGCGCAATTAAGATTCCGTTTTAAACTATATGATACAATGATAAACTATTTTCCAGGTCTGGCAAAGGATACGGATGATATCCGGATACCCGTCGATATATCCGGACAAGGACACCAAAATTCATTCCATTGCCAAGCCTGCTATTCTGAAGCTACAATCAGATCAAATTATAAGATACATCCAATAATATATGCATCTCTATTATGCACATTCTTGTTAGCGTGATTAAGCACTTGGTCTACAGACAGCATCTACTAAGGTTGTCGGATCTGGATCCGAAAAGAGCGGCCGGATATCCGGAAATTTTTTAAGAGATTTATCAGGATTAAAAAATTTCATCTAAAAACTAGGGTATTTTTTCAAGACTAACACCTGAACAGTCTAACTAGGATACCGGATCAGGATATCCAAGATTTCCAACTATCCGACAACCTTAACATCTAACCAATCTATTTGAGATACAGTTGTTTCTTATTATAACACCAAATTTAATATACTTTTAGAAATTTGGGTAGTTTCTCAGTGTGGAGCTGCTCAAGCGAAATGCCCTTATTTAGGCTACAGTCATTAAAAGGTACAACTTTTGACCTCGAGAGTGTTTCAAAAATTAAATCCAGCTTTATTAAAGTTAAATAATTTCCCTTAATTTAAATTATTATTAAGCAAAATCAGCTTAATGTATTTATCAATTAAAATAAAAATTTATATGAAAAAATAATTCTAAAAATTTAAAAATTAATTAAACTTTACTATTAAATTTTCCAAGTTTTTTGAGGTCAAAAAATATTATCGAAAATTTAATTAAAAAATCTTGTTTCAATCACTTCCACATCTGTCCAAGCATTTCAAAATGCAAATCTTGTTCTTTTGTTCGTAAATTTTGTAATGAATTAGTAACTACAGTTTGTCCTTCAACATTTATTCTATTAGAGTTTCCACATTTTACAAAAAAACCCAAGTTTAAGTTTAAGTTATAAGTTAAAAGTTAATAACTTATGGAAATCGACAATTCATCTAACATGTCAACACCGCTAACTATTAATGGTATTAACAACAAAAAACTGAAATTACATCAATTATCTAAAAAATTGACTAATTTCTCTGAGCAATTTTCAAAAGATATGCCACCATGGGCGGCAGCAATGCTAGAAATTTGTAATTCAGTAATGGAATTATGTAAGGATATTCTTACAAGTGAACAAGAACAACAACAATCAGAAACGAATCCTAAATCTTTATTTGGAGACCCTTTCTCTGCTAGCAAAAAACATCAAAATTCCTCTTTTAATGATCAATCATATTTTGCCAACATATTAAACAACGCTATTCTTGATGCTGACGAAATTAAATCTAAATCTAAAAGAGTGGTTATTGAACGTGCTCCAGACAACACAGACATCATTAATATAGCTAAAAAAATTGCAGCTGATTGTGGAGTGGCAGAAGATTTGTTGGAAAACGAAATTCATCGTCATCCACGTGAGTCTAAAGATGTTATAAATAAAAAACCAAGAATCGTTAAAATTCCATTCACCAACAAAAAATCTAGGGATAACTTTTTATACAATTTTCGTAAATGTCTTAAGAAAAATCCAGCTTTTCCGCAGTTCATAACTGCAAGACGTGATATGACTCGTAATGAACTAAATATATTGTATAACTTGCGAAAGCAAGCATTTTCTATGAATCAGGCCGAGAACATGTTTAAGTACATAGTTGTCGACCTGTCAATAATTACACTCAAAAATCCACAACCGCTCAGGGCAACCAAAAATAAATAGGGACACGCAGGCAAACCGCAGACAAAAGTAAATAACGGAAATTTTCAATCATATAAATGTTTGTTATTTAATTCTAGATCCCTAGCTAATAAAATACCGGATTTAAATCAATTAATCGAAAATTCTAATCCACAAATTATATTAATCAATGAAACATGGCTCACAACAGAAAATACAATAAACTCCGAACTATCACATAGGGGCAATTATGAGATTATATTAGCTAATAGAATAGGAAAAAGAGGTGGAGGATCGGCAATTTTATTAAAAAATGACATACCATTTAAAATAATTTTTAATGGCTCTAAATTCCAATCAGAGATAATACATATAAAATTATTTCTCAAAAAAGAAATTAACATTATAAACATTTACCGCCCACCAAATAGTTCAATTATTAATACAAAAAAATTATTTAAGTTTCTTTTAAATCTAACTGATCAAAAAACAATATTATGCGGAGATTTTAATATTAGACACATAAATTGGGATTCTAAAGAATTAACCGACAACTATGACAAGATCGCGAATATGTTTTTAGAGTTTATAGGTCAAAATCAATTAAATCAACTTGTTACTGAACCTACTAGAGAAAATTCAATCCTGGACCTGGTACTCACACCTGCTTCCAATTTAGTCAGAAATGTTTATGTTAGGGAGAATTTTTCAACTTCCGATCACAAAATGATAGAGTTTGAGTTATATGATCAGATCAAAGTCTTTAGAAAACCAAAAATTTATGTCAGAGATATAAGTAAATCCAATTTTAATAAATTGAATCAAGTTATTTTTAAGAATAATTTAGATCTAGGTATATTAACTAAGTTCACTGTAGAAGATAAATATGATTTTCTGACGAAAGAATTGTTATATCTTTATAACAAATATATACCAATGAGAACTTTGAATAAGATAATAAGGAAAACATACCCTAAACGGATTAAGGAATTACACAAAGAAAAACTTAGATTATTCAGAGTCCTTAAAGAAAGAAAACATGATCACGAGTTGAAACTTGAGTATAAAATCGTTTCAAGAAACTTGAAAAAACAATTAAAAATTCACCATAATACTAAGGAAGAAAAAATAATAAATAAAGGTGGAAATTCGATACATAAGTTTATTAGAAACAGACTTACCCAAGATAATAACATACCCTGTTTAATTGATAAAGAAAATAAATTTTACTTTAGTAATGAAGAAAAATGTAATGTTTTAGGAAAAGAATTTCAAAAAAACTTCCAAAATAAAAATATTAATCTATCGAATTATAACAGAAATATAATTCCGAAAACAAAATTTTTAGACATAGATTTAAGTACTAGCACTGTGTGGGATGTCCTCAGATCACTTCCTAATCGTAATTCAACTTCTCCAGATAACATTCCTTATATATTATTAAAATATTGCGCTGACACACTTACAAAGCTAATCACAGATATCTTTAGATGTATTATTGATAATGGGCAAATTCCATCAATTTGGAAATCATCATTTATTATTCCATTGTATAAAAAGGGAGAAAAATCAGATCCAAAAAATTATCGTCCAATATCGCTAACATGCACCTTATGTAGGGTTCTTGAAAGAATTATTGCACAGCAATTAACAAAATTCTTAGAAGATAATAAGTTCTTTAATAAAAATCAATTTGGATTTCTTAAATCAAGATCCACAACCACACAGTTATTATCTACCATGGATGATTTCTATAATGCAATACAAGATGGATATAGCATAGATATTATTTATATAGACTTTGCTAAGGCATTTGACACTGTACCAATAAATATTCTTTTAGATAAATTAGAAAAGGCAGGCATAAGTGGAAAAGTTTATACTTTTCTTAAAAACTTCATATCGGATAGGAATTTCAAGATTAAGATAGGTGACCAATTATCCCAAAACTATGAAACATTATCGGGTGTACCTCAAGGAAGTGTCTTAGGGCCACTTTTATTCCTTATTTTTATAAATGATCTTCCTAATGAAATCCCTGAAAATGTTGGAGTAAAACTATATGCAGACGATGTAAAATTATATATAGCTCATAAAAACGGCATAGAAAGAGATCAACTTAATAAAGCTTTATTTAAACTTGAAAAATGGACAGAAGATAATGGTTTAGAAATATCCCCAAATAAATGCTATGTTTTATATTTAGGTAAAAATAACATGAAAAAAGAGTATAGCATTCATGGATTAAAAGTACAAGAAACAGAATGTATTCGTGATCTTGGAGTATTAATTGATTCAAAAATATCATTTAATAACCATATAAATATGATTATAAAAAACGCATATCTAAAGAGCTTCCAAATAATAAGAATAATTAAATCTAGAGATTTAAATCTCCTCGTTAATATATATAAAACATATATAAGATCCCAACTAGAATATGCAACTGAAGTATGGAATCCACAAATGAAATATCAAATAGATAAAATCGAAAAAATCCAAAAACTATTCACTAAAAATATTTACAAAAAATGCGGCTTAGTTAAGGTCCCATATGAAGAAAGATTAATTACCTGTAAACTCGAAAAGTTAATAGATAGAAGAAAGGTTGCCGATCTATCCACCGCCTTTAAAATTATAAAAGGCTTTACATCTCTTAATTCCCAAAAATATTTTAATTTATCAAATAGATCTCTTCGCAGGCCTCTACTTCTTAGGACAAAAAAATATATAAATAGAACAAAAAATAATTTTTTTCACAGAGTAGTAAATAACTGGAATAATCTTCCAAATGAGTCATTTAAATTAACTGATCCGAAAAAATTTAGAAGTTTTATTAAACAGTATTTTAATGATAAAGTAAAATACTAAAGACATAAAACCCTAGCGTGTGTGTTTTTTAGAGTGTTTTTTTACTATTTTCTTATACATATTTTTTTAATTTTTTTTTAAATTTATTCATGTTTTTGTTTGCTGTTTTTTCACATATTTTTTCAATTTGTATATTTTTTTATGCACCACTTTAATGTATTTTAAAATACCTGTGGTTTGCTGATAAATAAATAAATAAATAATTTTGTAATTATTTTATTTAAATTTTTGTTCAAAACTGGGTGGAAACTAGAAAAAAGTTTTTTGTTAAAATAAATAATGGCACTAATGTTCTACCCTCTTAAGAGTCCTATCTCAACAGATTCACTGTATTCCCACAAGATCTTCAATCGGAGAGCTCTACTTATCCAGATTTATGAACAATTGTCTTAACTAGAGGCTGGATTGAGATATATCGATCAAAAAATTTCGATAATCGAGATCAATGAGACCTTTCTAGATATCTCGCAAGATTTTCGTAAACCCGCCTAGTCTGTTTTCTCCTCCTAGTCCGGTCACTATTTCTAACCCTTAGAGCTTGATTTATGATGATAGAACAGTATACTTGCCATAATAAGATAATTAAAATAAATTCTACTTACGTTATTACAGTTATTTCAATGCTCAGCTTACAAATTGAATGTATTATTAGGACAAAACTAATAATGTTATAAAGCGTTTCATCTGGTAATTTAAAGTAGATTGTAATTACAATTACAATATTTGTACACAAAATATTAATAAAATGGAAGAAAAACGATGGTGCCAATTGTTTTCCGGTGTAAACATTTTCTAATTGCTTAAATTATTAGCATTAAAAAAATTTTGGCACACTAGTGTGTGAGATGGGGGATTACTTGATAATAGTGACAATTCGTTAGAAAAGCGCTGTAAGAACAATGTTGCTTTTAAGATTATGTTAAGGAAATCAGAGCCTCGAGGTTCAACCAAGATCAGGAATGCCACAAGGGTATGATATTATCAGAATTCTAATGAATGCTTTTTAATATCAATCCAAATTAGTACGCCCGCGGTACTCCCAAAAATACTGGTCGGTATTTTCCGGTACTCCCGATACCGAAACTATCCAAATCACACGATATCCCTTATATAGATCAAATCCAAAGTGATCCTTCCGAATCTAACTATAATCGCTGATAATCTCACAATATCCTTCTGATCCACTGGCTAGATTAATATTACTCCTGAACATTTCCCTTCGGTATTTTTCGGTATCGGGTATCCACATTCGATATTTCGGTATCCGCTTTCGCCCTTTTGGTTTTTTTATTTTTAATTTATTTACAAGAATTGTTTATCAGGTGCTTATTTAATTTCTATTTTAGTCAAAAGAATTGTTTATCAAAAATGATATCAAGATTAAATTTTATAAAGTCAACCCCAACCTGATAACGTTCATTTAATTTATAATTATGCACACCCTTACGTTTGCAATTTAAAAATTGTTTATAAATTTTTTTATTGAATGCTGTCAGCCTATAAAATGCCTGAAATTTTTAATTAAAAATATTTCTTAAACATTTTTTAAACATACAATTAATTCTAATATGCTTAGCAACAGCGAAATGTTTACCAAAATAATACTAGCTAAATTTAAATTGTTGACACCAGTATTATTTGTAGGTATTAATCTTTCAAGTATTGTTAAAAATAGCTGAAAAAATGATAGTGTTATACAGGAAAGCTATAATCCCAATAGCTATTAAAGGACATGTTTACATGACCCTTTCTTAGTAAAAAAGTGGGGGTAGGGGGAGGGATCCAGAGACCAGGAACCGATCCAAAGGGTGAAAATGTTCAGGTCAGGTTTTTTTAAATTACAATAATCTTCTGATTACAGGGATACAAAAAAACAATGTTAAAAGAAAAATTTTTTTCTGGAACTTTAAAATTTTTTGCTAAATCTCCTATTATCATATTATACTATCAAGCAAATGTTTCCTACCAAAATCAAAATACAACAAATTCCAAATTTAGGAACTTTAGTTTGACCATAATTTTTAGTGCATAAAGTCGCTATTGTTCTCTCCATTATTAACACATGCCCAATTAAATTACCAAAGTTTATACAGGCAAACAAGATATTTGAGGTCGAAGCAAATAATGAATTGAATAGATTAGTTTGTTTAAAGGTGATTAGGAAGAGCCTTTAAAAATTTTTTACATTTACATATGTCGTAGAGATATTTACGGGTTGCCCGTCAAGGTAACTCAGTTGCCGGTTATGAAGATACAAGAAAAAAACAGGAAGAGATTGAACTTGAGAGTAGAAACAAGAACGATGGTATTGAGAGATTGATTCCAGATTTAAATCCCAGAGGCTTAGATGAAACCTTACATTAACTTATCATCTATCATAGCCTCAATGTCCAAAATAGGCACCCAGCTAATTACTAACAAAATTCACGAAATTCCCAAAAATCGAGAATTCCCCATGTATTTGAAGCGGATTCCGACCCCTGATAATTTGGGAATTTAATTTTAGGCTACGAAGATCCCTGATACATATTTAATCATTGCCAACTTACACAAAAACACGTGTTGTTGAATATATAAAAATAGCTATGCTTTGTGAAATGAGAATAATTTTCGAATTATTGTGTAAAACACTACTTTTCCATAATAAAAATAAATTTAAAAGAGAACAGGGAATTAAAATTGTTATTGGTACTAGTTCAAAAATACCAGTCGTGTAAATTAATGGAGTTATTTCCATATTTAATTCTACAATAAATTTCTTATAAATTAATTTTTAGTTGATGACGGATATAGACAACTCTTGGATGATAAGTATGCATTAGCCTATCATCTTTCTTAGCCTCAATGTCCAACATTGACACCCAGTTAAGGACTAACAAAAAAACTAGCAAAGCTCTATCCTCTATATCCGAGCTTAGATCTTTAAATTAATTTTAATTTACAAGGGAAAAACTGAACTCAACGTGATTCGGACGATTAATTAGTTAAACTTTGGGGACTGCTTCTTAATAAAACTTTACAAAAATTTTTTTGTCTATGTTTTTGAGGTCAGCTTGGATTGAAATATTTATCAGACCTCTCCCTGGAGGGTTTAATTAATCGAGAGAGGGCAATTAATTGAGAGAAGGCATACAAGTTAGCTGTAACTAGTTAATAGACTTAAGTTTGAAAAAAATAAAAGTAAAATCATAATTGAAGCATTGTACTCTATCAGGTTTCTAAGAAAAAATTTTTTAATGTTTCTAGTTATTCTCACGAGCTAAAAATTTTCTCATATAAAAATTTTTTGTTAAAAAAATCAAATTATAAATGTAAACAACTGAATAATAAAATTTTATAAATTTTTTTCTCACATTTTTAATAAACTTTTAAAAATTAAAAAGTTTCCACAGTTATCCTCGGTCCTCGTTCTCGGGTCCAAATTAGCCCCTCGATCTAGGCTTTCCAAGCCTCGGTGATCCTTGGCCTAGCTTTTTCAGAAACCTCAAACTCGCGCAACTCTAATTTAAATTATTGTTATTTATAATTAGATTTATGTATCTATTAATCAAAATAAATTTTATAAATTAATTAATCTTTAATAATAAATTTTTAAGTATTTTTATTTAAAAAAATATTATTTAAAATTTAATTAAAAAAATATTTTGATCATCTTATGTAATAATTCCAGAATTTAGATAATTATCATTAATAAAAATTTCTTTTTTTTCAATCACTTCCACATCTGTCCAAGCATTTCAAAATGCAAATCTTGTTCTTTTGTTTGTAAATTGTGTAATGAAGTAGTAACTACATTTTGTCTTTCAACATTTATTCTATTAGAGTGTCCACATTTTACAAAATTAAATAATTTTGTAATTATTTTATTTAAATTTTTGTTCAAAACTGGGTGGAAACTAGAAAAAAATTTTATTTTTTGTTAGAATAAATTATGTAAATTGTACACCTCCCACCCTACACCTGCCAAAAAGGGATACAAAATTATATTAGCAATAGAGAGCTCATCCAAAGATCTTCTAACCATGATATACACTCAATACCGGGTCATAGATCTACAACTCATGACTGGGTACTTATCACATTTTGTATGGAAATGGTTGGGCTCTGCCACATTTTAAAAGATTGAGGGCGTAAGAGAGCGTAACATAATAAGGCGGAAGTGCCGAAAAAAGGGAATTCTACGCAAGGCGGAATAGACCATCCCTAAAGAGCACCCATGTGGGGGAAACAGCACAATTCCATAAATAATTTCTAGATAAACTCTACTTACGTTATCACAGTTATTTCAATGCCTAGCTTACAAATTGAATGTATTATTAAAATAAAACTACTAATATCAATAAAAATATCAGTTGGTAATTGGATGTAGGTTAACATTGCAACTAAAATATTTGCGCACAAAATATTAATAAAATGGAAGAAAAATGAGGGTGCCAATTGTTTTCCGGTGTAAACATTTTCTAATTGCTTAAATTTCATTATAATTAAATTTTTTCTTGTGTTAGTACAAGGCTAGGGACTAATGCCGTAAAATATGAAAAAACCTCAAAATCATATTGGCCGCATTCCTACCTTACTCATTGAAGAAAAACGGTAAATACAAAATATCTAGAGTAGTAATTAGAGGTCGGAATTTTTGAAAAGCCTGAGCCTGTTCTTGGTTTCCGTGGTTTATTTATTGACCTGGGCCGGATCCTAGGCCTGTAGTACCGTATTCTCTCTAATTGAGCGGCGGCCTCTACCTAGTTGAATGGCGGTCTCCAATAGAGTGGCACTTAAGAGGGGATTGAAGGATAGAGTCAGTTCTCTCAATCTCTCTAAATTCCTTTTTAGTTCCATTTTTCATCTAACTGACTCGGTTTCAAACTTATATGTAGCTTTGCTTATTGACAACAAATAATACAAGGATCTTCTCATAATTCGAAAATTAATTAAATACTTAATGTAAGGATTAGGCGAGGATTAAACGATCATAAAGAAAAAGAAAGATTCGAATCTTGCCAGGTGTCGGTGCTTTCGATAAACTTTTAACTTTAGAGAAGGGTCTTAAAACTTTAAAACAGAACCAGATCGGATCTTGACTAAGAATAGGGTTAATACGAGGTATTAGCATGGGCAAATCAGTAATATCCAAGCACTGCTTGGAATTGGAACACAAAAAAATTTTGTGGAAAATCTTTTGTTATTGTATTAATCGAGAAAAATATTACCTACCAAAATCACAATACAACAAATTCCAAATAAAGGAACTCTAGTTTGTCCATATTTTGTACCATATAAAGTGGCTATTGTTCTTTCCATTATTAACACATGCTCGATTAAGTTGCCAAAATTTATACTGGCAAACATAATACCCGCAAGCAAAAGAAATAATGAATTATATAAATTATATTGTTTAGTGATTATTAGAAAAAGCCTTAAAATTTTATAATTTTATCTCTTATTGTTAGCTATGATTAACTTACTCAAATTCACGTGTTGTTGAATATAAAAATAACAATGCTTTGCGAAATGAGAATAATTTTTGAATTATTGTGTAAAACACTGCTTTTCCATAATAAAAATAAATTTAAAAGAGAACAGGGAATCAAAATTGTTAGAGGTATTAGTTCAAAACAACCAGCCAGGTAAGATATTGGAGTTATTTCCATATTTAATTCTACAAGAAATTTTTTATAAATTAATTTTTAGTTGTCATATAAAATTTTATGATACTCTAAATTAAAAAATTATAAGGATGTTCAGAAAAAGTTTATTTGACAGATATATATTTTTGTTATACAACTCTATCGAATATACGCGACCTTAGAGCTATAAAGTCATATTAATTTTCAAGGGAAACCCTGAACTCAACGAAATTCAAACGATAATTGATGCTCTCTCCGTAATAATATATACAACAAAAATTTTTTTGTATGTCTATGTTTTTGAGGTCCGCCTGGATTGAAATTTTTAATCAGACATCCCCCTTAGTAGTTACCCCCCCCCACAAGGTTGCACTGCGTGCAACCTTATGGAGGAGGAAGTCGGCAAATCAAAGGAAACCAAAAGGTAAAGACACATTTCATATTCCTAACCACCCTTTTTTTACCACCCCTTGGTTGCAGGGCAGTAGTTAACTAGTACCCTTTCGCTCCACAACCCAAATCGCTCTTCTACCCAAATAGCTCTTCCTTTTTTCAAGGTAGCTACCCAAATCGCTCACTCCTTCATCAATAAAACCTAAGCCTATAGGGGGTATTTTTTGATATTTGCCACAAACACCTTTCTTTGGGAAGTGTTTAGGGGTAATTAATCACGATTAATTAGGGTAATTAATCATTCCATTATTAATTTCCCTTTGGCTGATACTTTGTGGGGAATGAAAAAATAATTTTTGTGACGTTTCATGGTGAGACACATTTTGTTAAAAAATTTGACAATATGAAATTTGACATTTTGAAATATTTTTAGTTTTGATAGAAAAATTTAAAAGGGACTTTCTAATTTAAAAATAAATTTAAAAAATTAAATAAAAATAGTTTTAATTAAATAAAAATGATAAAAAATAAAATTTACAAAATTTTGCATAAAATATAAAATGATTTTAAAAAATGACCGGAAGTACAAATGTAAGGGGTTTATTTCAAAATGCCAAATTTAAAAATTGGCGGGCATTTCAAAATTTAAAAAATTTCCAAAAAAATTTAAAATGTCAAAAAATAATAAAAATAAATTATAAAATTTAATAAATAATTATAAATTAAAAAATGAGGGAAAAAATTTGACAAAATTCTAGAAAAAAATTAAAATGATTTTAAAAAATGAACGGAAGTCAAATGTAAGGGGCGGAGCTAATTATTTCGAAATACCAACATTAAAAATGTCAAACGATAAAATGCCAATTTTCAAAATGTCAAACGACAAAATGCAAACTTTATAAATGTCACCGACAGATTGATGATTTTAGAGCGAATAGATTTTACTAGTATCATCATTTGTCCTTGACATAAAATATTTCGTAATCGACTATCCGTCTGAAACGAAGAGTATAAAAGGCAAAGTTTTTAACATTCTTAACCATTCAACTCAAAACCAAAAATACTTTCTACAATTTAAAATTAAAAACTTTAAAATGGCATTTAATAACGATCAAACTGCACCCTCTGCCAATAAGCGCGCAAGATTTCTCATCCGTGATCTTCTTCCACATTTATTCATTGACACACAAACCGGTGCAGGCGCATTAAATTTGCAAAACTATTATCGACAAATAGACTACGATACATCATTTAATCGTAAATTTAAAATAATGGGGACAACAGGCAAGTTTATTATTGAAAAGCTACCCGAGAATCCGGAGGAACTACTGAGAAAAATAATTCACGATTGTATGGATCAAACCATCGAAGCCTCAAGAAGGCAATCAATTGAACCTGACCGATTAGGAGCTATAATATCTTCACAATTATTAGACAACGACATATGGATCCCAATTAGAAAAATTGAAAATGATACTATCGATAACATTCTCAATAGATTCCAGCTTGTTTCTCAATCTAAGATAGAAAAAGGTTCTCTTCTTGGCCAACCATTCACAGTTAAAATCCAGACACTTGGTATTTCATCATTGCCAAAGAATCAATCAATTAGAGGACGCGCACCCCAAGAAAATTCTGCAATAATTACACATATAAATATTGATCGATTAATAAAAATTTCAAACCCAAACAATTTATGTTTATTCTATGCGCTGGAAATAACAAGAAAATATTTTGCTAAAGAATTGGGCGCTAAATGGAACTTTTCAAGATATTTAAAAAATGGTGACAGACAAATGGATGATGTTTTCAACCTCCTAAAATCAGTAAAAATCCCTCATGATCTTCCTGAATATGATGCTGTGGAATATGTACCAGTTGTTGTCGATTTTTGGAATAATAAATACAAGGATGCAGGCTATAAATTTAAAGTATTTATTTTTGGAAGTATCAGTGAGAAACCTATATTCAAATATGGGAACGATAATTTTAACATGCCTATTTCAATTTTTCACAAAGATAACCATTTTGATGGAATAAGATTTGTTGGAGGTATGTTTGGGTTGAAACACAAATACTGCTTTACCTGTGAAAAAAAGTTTCGAAAGTCAAAGGAACATGATTTGAAATGTAAATCTCTCTGCAGATTATGTGGACGCGTTGGAAGTGAACGACCTTGTGTGGCAACAGGAGACTTTTACAAGAAATGTGATGAATGTGGGAAAATATATTTGAATGGAGAATGCTTCAACCATCACAAAAAGAGTAGCAATTGCCGCCAAACAAAACAGTGTGATAAATGTGGAGTAATCTGGTCAATGAAAAATTACAAGAGAGAGGCTGAAAAGAAACATGTTTGTGGTCAAAAGTGGTGTCAAATTTGTCGACAGTTTCACAACGTGGATAGAGGATGTTTTATTCGCCCCTTGGAACTGAAAAAAGGAGTTGATTATCGTCTGGTTACTTTCGATTTTGAGGCCACACAAAATGAAGTGATAAAAAATGATAATGAAGAAAGACGGCTACACAACGTAAACTTTATCGCAGCAACAGTAACTTGTACAAAATGCATGGAAAATGAACAATTATGGCGCTCACCTCTAAGGCAAAAAGGAAATAGTTGTACAATCTGCGGGAACAATCGATCCATAACATTTTCACACCGTCCATTCAATCAAACAAAAGTTGATAAGCAAATCGTCACACAAAACCCGCTTAAATTCTTCATCCAATGGGTTCTTTTTGAACTTAACCCTCAATATACAACAATGGCATTTTCACACAATGGAGGGCGTTATGATATGATTATGGTGTTCAAAGAAATATATGTAAATGGTGTTGTTCCCTCAATAATTCGTCGTGGTAATAAACTTTATGAATTGAAAATTCCCCGCAACAATAAATGCAATGAGGTTATATTCCGGGACTCGTATAACCTTTGTCCAGTCGCTCTGGGGAAGCTAATTGGTGCATTTGGGCTACAAGTAACTGAAAAACAATTTTTCCCGCATTTGGCAAACATCTCTGAAAATTATGGTAGAACTCTACAACAATTACCCCCGAAATCTGATTACTTATATGGAGGAATGCCCCCTCAAAAGCAAAACGAATTTGATAAATGGTATGAAGTAGAAAAAAATAATCAATTTTGTTTGGATGAGGCTTTGGCTGAATATTGCACAAACGATGTACAAATACTTACAGAAGCATTGATCGCCTTTAGAAAAAAATTTTCGGAGATCAGCAAAAAGAAAACTACACGACCTGGAGCAGTAGTTGAAGGAATCGATATTTTGAAGGATGCAATGACAATCGCATCGGCATGCATGAAACATTTCCGACTCAATCATCTGCAGCCTGAACATTTGGCAATTGTTCCCGAAAAGGGATATGAAAATATTGATAATCAAAGTGAGCTTGCCCTGAAATATTTACAATGGTATGAAGAAACAAAAGGAGTGGAAATACAAAGTGCACATTCGGAAGGTGGCGAACATGTAGTAGATGGAAAATATAAAGTAGATGGATATATAGCGGCAGAAGATAGGGCAATTGAAGTAAATGGCTGTGTTTGGCATGCATGCCAAAAATGCTTTGGAGATGATTTGAACAAAATATTGCCCAATGGAAAAACTGTGGGAGAGACACGTGAAGATGATGGGAAAAGGATGGAAATAGTTAGAAAATATATAAAGAATGTTGATATTATATGGGAATGTGAAATTCATCAGATGCTTCGTCGCAATCAGAAAATGAGGAAAGCTTTTTCAAATTACCACAACAAAGGACCAATCAATATTAGAGACTGCTATTTTGGCGGGAGGACTGGACCACTACACATGCATTTTGACGCAGAAAAAGAACAACACAAAATTGCCTACTTAGACTTTAATTCACTTTACCCCTCAACAATTGCTACAACATCATTTCCGGTTGGGCATCCGAAAGTGCATGTTGTACCATTGGCTGAACAAAAAGTTTATTGGACAAGAAGTGAGCAGATTCCGTTCAAAGGAATTTTAAAAGTATTTTTGCTACCACCGCCTCAACTGGATGTTCCTGTAATTCCAGTTAAGTTTGACGAAAGACTTCTATTCCCACTATGTAGAAAATGTGCACTCATGTACCCAAATGGCGCGAATATCAAAGATTACCATTGCCCGCACAATGATGAGGAGAGAGGTTGGGTCTCTACATGTACATCACTTGAATTGGAAGAGGCATTAAAAGTTGGATACACAGTTACAAGATTTTATAGAGCTTTACATTATGAGAAATGGGATGAAAATTTATTTAAAAATTATGTGGCCGAATTTATGGCAATGAAAATACACGCAAGCGGGTTCCCTGAAGGAATAGAAGGAAAAGAAAATGAGGAAAATTTTATAAAAGAATGTAAAGAAAAATTTGGAATTGAACTTCAAAGAGAAAAAATGGTTCCGGATCAGGCAATGCGCTACATTTCAAAATTAATGCTTAATTCGTTATGGGGAAGGTTCAGTTTACGGAATGGTCTGTCAAAGAGTTTAATCATCAACTCCCCCAATGAACTACGTGAGTTTGACAACAATAAATCAATTGAAATACAATCTGCTGATGATCTAACTGAAGATACTGTTCTATTGACCTATAAGCCAAGAGAAGAATTTATAATAGAACATGACACTTCAAATATTGTGATTTCCTTATGGACAACGTCGGCAGCAAGAATTAGATTATTAAAAGCAATGCAAACTGTAGCAGGAAAACTTGACTGCAATCTTCTCTATGGGGATACCGACAGTATATTATTCTCTTACCCAAAGGACATGGAATGTCCGCTCCAAACCGGTCCCCATCTTGGTGATTTGGCACGAGAGTACGCAGGATTTGAAATAAAAGAATATGTTGGAGGGGCATGCAAGGCTTATGCACTGAGAATGGAAAACAACAAAAATGCAAAAACAAATAGTGTTCTGAAAGTACGTGGTATCACTTTAACAGCAGATGTCTGTAAAATTTTGCACTTTGACACTTTCAAAGAAAGCGTACTTAAATATGCAAATGGGGGAAACGAAGATGAGGAAGATTATGAATTGGATAGAGGAGAAATTATGATTGAAAATCAAAATTTTATACGGCGGAATGTGAAAGATGGTATAGTTTACTCAACTAAGATGAGAAAAATATATAGACCAATGATACAAAAGGGGATAATTTCAAAAAATCTCAAAATTGTAAATTTTGGACAAAAATAATTTTTCAATTGTATTGTAATATTTCACAATATTTTTTCAATTGAATCTTTAAATTTTCATAATGTTTTTAAACAGTACATTGTTATTTCAAAATTTTTTAAATTGTATTTAAATTTGTTGATAAAATTGTTATATTAATAAATTTTTAATTTAATTTTAGGGTTAAAAGATAAGGTTATGAAAAAAGTTAAGGATTATAAGATAAAACTGATTTAAAGTTAAGGATTAAGAGATACAATTGTTGTAATCTTAAGAGTTAGAAGATACAATTGATGAAAAGTTAGCAATGGAAGTTTAAGCCGAAGGATGTAACCTTATATTGCAATCGCCCAAACGGAAAAAAGAAGTGACGTTTGATCAATATATGAAATTCCTCAACATTGTGTTTTTCGTATGAGGTCAGAAGGGATGAATTTCAATATTTTACACAAAAACAAGTCTGTAATGCAAAACAGTTCATCAACGGCAATTAACAGATGAGTGACAAGGAATTTTTGTCAAAGTTTTCACAGAAGGCTCAAGTAGACGATAATTAAACGATAATAATTATATATATTAAAAGATAATTCAATTACCTCTCTTAATCATTAATCATTTCTATTTATATTTTTAATTCTCAACAAATAATTTAAACATGAACTATCAGATATTTTCAAATAAAGATTTAAAATTAAAACTTCCATTCGGTTGTATTATTAGCGGCCCAAGTTCAACTGGGAAAAGTACATTTGTCCGAAAATTAATTTCTAATTCTCATCAACTTATTGAACCTATTCCAAAATCCATTCTTTACTGCTATGGGGAATATAATTCTCTTGTACCCGAGCTACAGCGAGCTGGAGTCTCAGTCTATTCCGGAGTTCCCCCTGAGGATCTTATTAAGAAACAAGAACAACCTTCACTAGTCATTCTTGACGACCTAATGTACTCAATTGACGAAAAATATTTATCCGAACTTTTTACAAAGAAATCTCATCATCTTAATTTTGGCATAATATTCATCACTCAAAATCTCTTCGAGAAAAAGCTTAGGGTTGCACGACAAAATTCTATGTATATTGTATTAACTCGCGCACCGAACAGTGCATTGGCCGTTCGAAATCTAGGAGTACAATTATTCCCAGGAAGATTAAACTATTTTCTAGACGCATATCGACAAGCTACAAGTAGCAGTAATTATTCATATCTATTTATTGATTTACACCCAGCATCAGATCCAACACTTAGACTAAGAACAAATATATTTAAAGACAAAGAAACAGAAGACAATTATTATTCATTCCCTATTATAT
Source organism: Meloidogyne enterolobii (assembly GCA_963681835.1). Taxonomy (NCBI): domain Eukaryota; kingdom Metazoa; phylum Nematoda; class Chromadorea; order Rhabditida; family Meloidogynidae; genus Meloidogyne; species Meloidogyne enterolobii. The sequence goes on along the minus strand of CAVMJV010000013.1, from coordinate 93,956 downwards.
TTTTACCCAAAAATTCCTCAAATTAAATCATGTCAACAAATATTGGTCAAATTGTTAAAGACAATTTTCAATTTCTCAAACAACTCGCACAAACACGCTCATTAATTAAAAGAAGAAAACTTTTAAAAAAAGCTTCAACAGATCAGTTACTCTCCCTTACTGAAATTTGTTTTAATATAGTACGCGATCAATTTAAACTAAATAAAAGGCAAAAATCTCGTCTTCTACCATTCGCTGATTTTGTTCGCCGTGTGAGCAGATTAAAAACAGAAAAAGGCGCCCGGCGTACGGTAATACAACAAGGTAGCGGTTTACCAATTGGTTTATTTCCTGCCCTCCTAACCCCAATTATTATTGAATTGACAAAGACATTGACAAACAATTTATAAAAATGGCAAATAAATTTATATTAATTCCTGAGGATATATATCGCGGACTACTTACTCAACCTACACCAGAAACTGGAAATATCAATTTGGATTTTACTCGAGAAAATTTGGAAACTATTAAAAGACAAAATGCCAACACAGAATTAAAAAATATAAATTATAATCAGGAATTGAGACGGTATTTACACATGTTGAAGGAACAAAATGATAGACCAATGAATGTTTCAATAGGACAAATGCAAGACCCAGCCCTGGAGCAAATTAAAAAATTACTTCCCCTACTACAAACAAGCTCCAATGAAAACCGTACAGTAACCGAAAGCCCCCAAAAGACTTTTAGGCAAAATATTACCACACCAAAATTGACCCCGTTAGAAGAAGTTACTGAATTAAATGAGGATGATCTTAGTATGCACACGGCAGAGGAGGAATCTCCTGATTCCAATGAAAAGAGTGAGCCAAAAAAGACAACAATAAAGGAAAAAACAAAGGAGATTTTTGAAAATATGAAACAGGAAAATCTAGATAAATATGACGTAAGCACAGATGGAAAGATTTTAAGTAAGAAGGGAGGAAAAGAAATACAGGGAAGCAATGCTCAAAAATCTATAGAGTGCATTCTTCGAACTGGAATAAGTGGGAAATTGAGATGGGGTGAATTGACACCACCTGGAACATCTGTTTTAGAAAATAAATTAAAAAGTGATAATAAAATTTGGCCGTTGATAGAGAAGGCTAGGGAGCATTGTACACCAAAAAGAACTTATTCAAAACAAAAAAGAAAAATACCCGAATCCAAGGAAATAGCTGAATCAAAATGGAGACTTCCCGCAGAGTGGAAATGATTTTAGATAAGCTTTACAATGATCCATCAAATCCGGCAGGATTTGCTGGTGTAAACCAACTATGGACAGAGGCTAGGAAAAAAGATGCGATTATTAAAAAGAAGGATGTTCAGCAATATTTAGAAGGTCATAGAACATATACAATTCACCGTCCTAGACGCATACACTTTAAAAGATCAATAACATATCCTTCTGGATATATGACAGATGTTCAGTGCGACTTGGCAGATTTTCAAAAGTTATCGCGGCAAAATAATGGAAACAAATATGCACTTGTTGCAATAGATGTTTTAAGTAAAAGAGTTTTCGCTGAACCTGTGCGCACTAAAAAATCAAATGATATGATTGATGCATTTGAAAAAATTTTGGCAAGAATGGAAATGCACCCCCACCGAATTTTTAGCGATAATGGAACAGAATTTTGCAGCAAAGAAATTATGGACTTTTTTAGAAAAAAAGATATTGAAAAATACACGGCAACTTTCTCAGAAGTCAAAGCATCTCTAGCTGAAAGATGTATTCGGAACATTAAACAGAGATTGTACAGGTTTATGAGTGAGAAGCATACATTAAAATGGGCAGAAGCATTACCGAAAATAGTTGACGCAATAAATCATTCAAAGTGTAGGGTTTTAGGAGGATTAAGACCGGTTGATGTAAGCTTTAACAATGCAAAGGAAATCAGAGAAATGGTATTTGGTCCTATTGGCAAAAATAAACCTCGAAAAAATCCAAGATTCAAGGAAAATGATTATGTGCGTATGAGCAGAAGTAAAAATATATTTTCAAAAGGTTATCTCCCAAATTATAGTGATGAAATTCTTCAAATAGATCTTGTTAAAAAGAAAGCTAATCCAAATAGATACCGCGTCCGTGACGATAATGGAGAATTGTTTAAAGGATATTTCTACCCTGAGGAACTGACAAAAGTAAGAAAAGATGAGAATACTAGTTACAGAATTGAGAAGATTATTAAGAGCAGAAAGAAAAAAGATGGAGGAAAAGAATATCTTGTAAAATTTTTTGATTATCCCCAACCCCATTGGATAGATGAAAATCAATTTGTATAAAAGGCCAATTTTTCATTCCCCATAAATCATTTTTACATTTTTTAATTTAATTTTCATTTTATTGTTCATAATTATTATTAAAATAAATAATGGCTAATACATTCTTTGTTGTTCTTCCTAGTAATGTTAGTGATTACCCAGATAATAAACCCAATAAATACAGAGTGCATCTCCCTAAGCCAATAGAATTTCAAGGTGGAAACTGGGTATGTGGGCTCTACAGTATCCAATACCCCCAGTCATGGGCTGCAACCATTGGCACCGATGTTAAACAATGGATCGAAATTAATTACAAAAGCAAAAAACCGATTAGAACAGGAATTCCCAAAACAACACAGTTAACACCCAACGGACTCAGCTTCTTTTTAAAACTTGTATTATCCAATAAGGAAAAGTCTAGGAAAAGACGTGATGTATCAATCGATACTTTAGAGGATGAAATTATTATTAGGCCAGAAATTAATTTAATTGAAGATCCAATTAGGAAACGAAGAAAGAGAGAGGCAGATAGAGATACCGTACCATTATGGGTAAAGGAATTTTTTAATACGTATCCACACAATTATTGGGAAGCCATACGAGATTATGAACAAGAATTAGAACAACATAAAGTCAAAGTAGAGGAAAAAACAAAACAAGTTATTAATGAAGAGGATTATATACAGAAGGAAGAATTTCAGCAAGAACTTGAACACCTACATTCCCTTTCAGAAGGCAAAAAGAAGGAAATTCGTCTTTTAACTGACGAAGCTAATAAGCGAGATAGACTTGATGATCGACTTATAGCAAATCAGTTTCTAGAACAGCACCCAGATGATTATCACGAGCAAGTAATAAAAATGGAAATAAATATAATAGTAAGATACATTGAACTAGAAGATAAAATTAAAGCGAGCAGGGATGAGGGCGGTAAAAATGTTCGCTCTGGTGAAGAAATTCAAAGGTTTATTAATTCGATAAAACGTATGCGAAAAAACTTGGAAGCACTCGAATCTGCAATAATTGAAAGAGAGTTGAAAATTAATAGAGATGAGTTTAATCAGCAAAATTCAAATACTCACTCAGAATTTGTCCAAAAATTTTTTGACGACCACCCTGAAGATCATTGGGCAGCTTTGAAGAAAAATTTAGGGGATCTGCAGGAATTACACAGACAAATTCGAGAAAAAAGAGATTTACATTCTCAAGAACAAGATGAAGAAGAAAAGAATAAATTAAATAAGGAGATTGACAATTTAAATAAATTGGCTTCATACAGACGAAATAGATTTACAGCGATACATCATGCGGCCTATAAGAAATGGAAAAATTTTGAGCTGCCAATTCCACCAACTAAAAATGAAATTAAGGAAATGCAAAAAATTGAAGAGAAAACTCATCCAGAATATTTAGAGAATGTCCTAAATGTAGAACCAGTACCAATTCCTGCTCCCGTAATTACAGATGAAATGCTTGAAGTTGTCAAGGACAGACATGGATATGAGCAGAACAAGGTCAAAGAGTCAGAAGAAAATGAAAGAAAGGATAAAGAACTGAAAGAAAGTAAGGAGAAATTGAAGCATGCAAGAAGAATAGATAAGCATGGCGATCCTATACCTCCTGACTCGCAAAGTGTTGAAGAGGAAGATTTAGCTGAGGAAGAAAGTTTCGAAAAAGAGGAAGAAGGTTGGGAGGAAATAAACAGAAAAAGTCCAGTTTTAGATTTGGATTCAAAAGAAGAAATTATACCAACAGATGAAATATTTGATGAGCAAAAAGATGAGAAAAATACTGATGATCTAATTAAAGAAAAGACAGTTAAAATGATTGATGAAAAGGAATCTCACTTAAAAGATTTACATTCGGACATTGAATTTGAATATTTGGACAGCATTGATCGCTTTAGAGTAATTTTCAATGATCCTGAGATTAGAAACATCACAATATCTTCACAATTATGTTATGTTCTCGGCTTTCCCATGGGCCCTTTGGTAAACGGACAAATTGGAAAATATGGCATTGATCTTAAAGGAGGATTCACAAGTTTTGCTGTCTATTCAAAGGGGTTAACGGGAACTGTAATTATGGGAAATTCTGTCAGTTCATTACTTAGAATTGTAGCCGTCGAGAATAGGTCTGGCGGAGTTGTTGAAAGAGTGTATGATCAACCAATGTTCATACCAGTGCTGCCTAGAGAGATTAATGAGATTGAGATTGAACTAAGATGGATGAATGGAAGTCTTGTGAAATTTGATCACGGAACTGTAATTATTACTCTAATGTTTAACAGAATGATTAAATTTTAATAAAAATTTTGAAAATTTATTATATATTTTTTATCATTTTAATAATAAAAGTAAAAACAAATTCGTCTGGCTTTGAATAATTTAATAATAAGGATAGGAATTTTTTATAAGTGTATCCAGAAGAAATAAAATAAATGAAGGTGATACAATGTTGACCACAAGTAGGTAAAAGAGGGTTTTGAAGGGGAACATTATTCATTACACGTTTTGGAAATTTGGAAATAAAATTTTTTATTGAAATTGGTGGGTTGGGGAGTAATAATGAATCAAAAATAAGTATCTTCTCAGGGTTCATTATGAAAAATGCAATCCAATGTGATCCATTTTGAGAAGCCCTTTCTAGGTTGACGACCATTGAACAAGGATATTTTTGAATTTCTTGTGGAATTTTGTCTGCTGCAAAGCATCCAATAAAATATCTCTTAGTTATACTGTTGTGTAATAAAATTTTCTCGATTTGTAACGTGTCCATTTTAATTGAGGAAGGAGATGTTTATATCTCTCTTTATATTTCTTCAAGTTCAACGTCCTTGCTGTCGTTTTTATTCTTTATTAATTTTCTTAGTTGATATGTTAAAGCTATAGCTAACAATAAAAGCCAGAGTATAATCAATAAAACGCAGTAAATAGTTTGAGCGATTGATGTTCCTGATGATGGAAATTCCTTGCAAAGTGAAGGAAATTGTACATTGTTCACATGTTCCATTGATGAAAAATCCAAAATATTAATATTGGTTTTAGGATTAGAATTAGAGACTAGTCTAGTGTTATTTTGAACTCTTTCAGGAATTATTGGGTAATTTTTTGAAAACGAATTGATAAGTTCGATTGATTTAGGAGGTATTGTATTTGCATAATAGCCTATACGTTCTCTTAATTTTTCTCTGTATTCAAGATTATCCTTTTCATTAATCATCGAATATTGTAGTGATAATTTATACAGAAAGAAAAATAAAATAATACAAACAAAGCTAAATTCAATTTTAATAGTAATATGAAACATTTTTGAATGAAATTGAGAAAAAATGAAAAAAATTACGAGAATTTATACTGAAATATCTGTGGAAATTGTTCTGTTTCTATCTAACATTAGCAGTGAATCGATTTCACCCATAGCTACTAGCACAATCCCACCATTTGGAACCGGTTCATTGAAGGTCATTTTTATACTAGTTGTACCATTCTTTATTAAATCAAACATCTCCGGTCCATTATCTTCCTGGCTATTAGTAAGATTAAATACTAGCAGACAAAACCCCCCATTTGAAAAACGTTGCATTGAAATTCCATTACTTTCTAAGGCCCCCGCGTATCCTATAGCCTCCTGCATATCATGATATATTCGCACATATTTTCCATTTGGAAAATCAAGAGAATACGGGGCAGCTGGAAAAGTAACTCCCCCAGCAGTTATGGAAATATCTCGTAAATTAAAATGTTGAAAATTAAAAGGATGCGTCTTTTGAGATCCAACAAAATCGGCATTTTTAACCATTCCAAAGACCACTCTCCTCGGTACTTGATCCATCCATAGATTAGCATTAAATTCTGTCCTGTTCTCGCTTATGAATAATGATTTTAACGAAGTTTTTCTCATTGGATATCGTGCTGGTTTCAATTCTAATTTCTTTGCTATATCGAAGGCAAGACTATCCATTAGCTCAATTTTTTTGATAAATAATTTGCATGCAAGTACTTCTAAATGATAATTATGATTAGTGGCTCCTGGAGCAACAATAAGAAAATTTGATTCATTGGGCAAAAGCTCAATATCTACTTCACACTGATTAATTAGATACCGAGGTTGATTGCAAATGTCTACGTCTAATTTTGCCATGAATTGAGCGGATTTTTGTATACCATCAGCTGATGGTGCAAATAAGATTCTTCTATTCTCAAACCCAACACCATTAAGCCCCATATCACCATCATCGTAATATCCTGCGGCGGATAAGTATGAATTTTTTACTGTCTGTGGATACGTAAGTTCATAGTCGAAAATACTTTTATATGCCATAAGTGAATTTCCTTCAAAGATTTGGGTTCCATTTATACTGATACGGCAATTTTTCCAAATTGTATGTCCAATAAGTTGGCAACAGGAAACATTGTTGTCTGCAGCCTCCAAATTGGTTAGACGTCCATGTTCATCTTCTTTCCGAATTCTTAACTCGGTAAAAATATAGCACTTTGATAGGTCAATATAATTTGTGCTTGCGTGGATTTTGAAATGAAAAGGAGTTATATTTACAGGGTTAAGTGTGAGTAATTCGATAAATGATGAGTTGCTAATACTAACATTTGTATGAGGAGTTTCGAAAAATGATAAAGCATTTGTTATCGCGTTGCCAGAATCACGATCAATTTTCTGATGAGTAGACATTTTTATTTAATAAAGACCGAAAGTATCTATTTTTTGACGTTTCTTTTTTGAACTATGAGACGGTTTACCAATAATGATTTGATGACTTTTTTCTTTTGAAAATGATGAATGGGGTTTACGCTTTCTTTTGAGTCCTTTTATACTATCACTCTCTTGCAATCCGGTTCCAAACTGCTTTGGCATTCCACCCTTCTCAAGTAATCTATCTAATCCACGTCTTCCTTCACTAATTACTGTTTGTTTAAAATTTGGTTTAAATGCTTCCTGATCATATTCTGGGTTTCCCACACTTTCTAAAATTCTTCCTCCAGTATCCAATGCTTCTTTTGCTACAGCTGTTCCCGCGCGTTTTGCATAAGGTAAAAGGAAACGCCAAAAATTTCTAAGTACATCTCCAACTCCACCACCCATTTGTCTTCCGTATCCACGTTGATAAGGATTAAGTCCGCGAAAATAATAATAATTTTCACCAGTCCTTCCTCCTATTTGACTGAAAGCCGTATGATGATCATCATATCCGATAGTACGCGGATCAAAGGGGATATGAACCATATTTAGTTTAAGTTTATTTAGTGAAAATACGAAATTAATCTGCGTCAATTTGACGAACAAAATTTTAAATAGAAAAATTTGGGATAAATTGTAAAATAGAATAATTCGAATTAATTAATGGTGTTCAAGTTTTGATTAACAATCATATTTTATTAGTTTAATAATAATAATAAGTTTTAATTAATGGAAGACAAGACACCTAAATTGATATTTCAAAGTTTGCATTGCGTCGCTTGACATTTTGAAAATTGGCATTTTATCGTTTGACATTTTTAATGTTGGTATTTCGAAATAATTAGCTCCGCCCCTTACATTTGACTTCCGTTCATTTTTTAAAATCATTTTAATTTTTTTCTAGAATTTTGTCAAATTTTTTCCCTCATTTTTTAATTTATAATTATTTATTAAATTTTATAATTTATTTTTATTATTTTTTGACATTTTAAATTTTTTTGGAAATTTTTTAAATTTTGAAATGCCCGCCAATTTTTAAATTTGGCATTTTGAAATAAACCCCTTACATTTGTACTTCCGGTCATTTTTTAAAATCATTTTATATTTTATGCAAAATTTTGTAAATTTTATTTTTTATCATTTTTATTTAATTAAAACTATTTTTATTTAATTTTTTAAATTTATTTTTAAATTAGAAAGTCCCTTTTAAATTTTTCTATCAAAACTAAAAATATTTCAAAATGTCAAATTTCATATTGTCAAATTTTTTAACAAAATGTGTCTCACCATGAAACGTCACAAAAATTATTTTTTCATTCCCCACAAAGTATCAGCCAAAGGGAAATTAATAATGGAATGATTAATTACCCTAATTAATCGTGATTAATTACCCCTAAACACTTCCCAAAGAAAGGTGTTTGTGGCAAATATCAAAAAATACCCCCTATAGGCTTAGGTTTTATTGATGAAGGAGTGAGCGATTTGGGTAGCTACCTTGAAAAAAGGAAGAGCTATTTGGGTAGAAGAGCGATTTGGGTTGTGGAGCGAAAGGGGACTAGTTAACTACTGCCCTGCAACCAAGGGGTGGTAAAAAAAGGGTGGTTAGGAATATGAAATGTGTCTTTACCTTTTGGTTTCCTTTGATTTGCCGACTTCCTCCTCCATAAGGTTGCACGCAGTGCAACCTTGTGGGGGGGGGTAACTACTCCCCTTGAGGGATTAATTAATCGAGAGAGGGCAACTGTTTGAGTAAAAGTAATTATTCAAGATTATAATATCTCTAACTAGATTGAAGCATATAGCTATTTAATTCATAAAGTCTGTGCAGTTAACGGATAACACATCCGTCCGGTCTATTGAAGATGTGGTTCGCTCACAGCCGCCGAAATCTCATATAAATTTGCACTAGCTAAAGGAGAGAAATAGCTATAGACCAGCTAAATTAAATTGTCTTGACTTAATTTTGAAAAAATAAAAGTAAAAATATTTATAATTGAAAAAGTGCACTCTATCAGTTTCTAAGAAAAATTATTTAAAAATTCAAGATATTCTCACAAACTCAAAATTTTCTCATAAAAAATTTTAAGTTAAAAAAATACAAATTTTAAATGTAAACAACTTTATAAAAAAATTTTTATTAAATTTTTTTCTCACATTTTTAATTATTTTTAAAATTAAAAGGTCATGTAAAAGATTTTATTTTTTGTTTATTACAGCCAAAAATTTTTTTTTCAATTATTCCCACAGTTTTCCAAGCATTTCAAAGTGTACTTGTTGTTGTTTTGTTGCCATACTTGCCAAAATGTTCAAGTCATTTCCTTTATCCGCACATACTTTTGAGCTTCTTAAGCATTTAAAATGGATAAATATTGAAGAGAAAAGTTTGGTTAGGTTGCGATTTAAGACTGGATGAAAGCTGAAAAAATTATTTTTCTTACAAAATAAATTAAATTTACTTACGTTATCACGGTCACTTCAATGAATAATTTACAAAATGCATGGATCAGAAGGAAAAAACAAATTGTATCAATAAATAATTCTACAGGTATTACATAATAATTTGTAACAGTTACAAGAATATTTGAACACAAAATATTAATAAAATGTAAGAAAAATGAGGGTGCCAATTGTTTTCCGGTGTAAATATTTTCCAATTGCTTAAATTTTAATTATGAATAAGTAAAAAAATTTTTTGGCATAGGAGAATTAGCATTACGCTTTAACGCAAGAAACAAATGTTAATGAAGCTGGAATAAGAAAATCATGTCATGTCTACTGGTACAAAAGTAATATATCTAGAAAGAGAAGCCACCGGGCACAGTTTAGCCACCTGCGACCACCTGCTAGTTGCTAGGCGTTTTCGCTCACCATATACAGGAGAGCTCTACCACTGAGATGCAGGGGCATCGACTATGCTTTCTCTTTTTTCTTTTTAGATCGTTTAACTCCCGCCTAAGCTTTTTAAATGCTGCTATGATACTCATTTTTACAATATATTTTATTGGCATATGAAACAGGGCTGAGCATCATGGCGTTTAGATCCCTTTCTGGCTTATTTTTTGCGTTTTACGTTTGGCGTGTTTTTAAAATTTGAAAAATTGGTGTGGATATCGACGGATTTGGGAGGATTTTGGGATTAAGAGGGATATCCACTAATTTTGAGGGATTCTTGGATTAAGAGTGATATAGGGGATTTGAGATGAATCTCAAAAATATTATTGTAAAAAACCAGCCTGATATCGTTCATTTAATTTATAATTTTGGACATGCTCAGATTTTTTACTTAAAAATTGTTTATAAAGTTTTTTATTAAATGATGACAGCTTAGAAAATGCCTAGAAATTAAATATTTTTTAATTGAAAAAATATTAAAAAAGATAAAACATACAATTAGTTCTAATATACTTAATACTAGCGACAAATGAACTGAAATAACAGCAAATAAGCTATACTTTTCAGAATTATTGAATAATTGTGCCAGTGTTACTAAACACAGCTATAAAATGAAATTTTTTAAAATTGACGTATTATCTCTAATAGAATCGCCGGCCACTTTATTTTCAATCACAATCCAGGGGGCTATTCTATTAGAGATAATACGAGATAATATTAATAATATAAATATTATTATTATTAATATAATTATTATTATTATATTATTATTAATATTATAATATTATTATTATTTAATAATATTATTATTCTAGAATATTGTTAATATATAATATTAATATAGTATATAATAATAATATTATTATTATGATACTTATTATTATTATATATATTATTATAATATTATTAATATTATAGTAATATTATTATTCTATAATATTGTTATTTTATAATATTATTATAGTATACATCAGGGTTGCCGCGGGTAGAAAAAATCTTCGGGTACGGGTTTCGGGTATCGGGTTGGAGCGTTTTCATTTCGGGTCACGGGTTTCGGGTTGGAAAAAATATCGGGTACGGGTTTCGGGTTGGAAAATTTTCATTTCGGGTATCGGGTTTCGGGTACAAAAAAAGGCCGGGTTTCGGGTTTCGGGCGGCAACCCTGGTATACATATAATCATAATATTATTATTATTATATTTATTATTATTATTATATATGTTATTATTATATTATTATAATATTATTAATATTATTATATAATATAATAATAATATTATTCAATACGAGATAATTTTAGATATTATTTAATTTTAAAAATATTCCATACCAAACTTAAAATACAACAAATTCCAAATATAGGAACTTTAGTTTGTCCATATTTTGTAGAAAATAAAGTAGCTATTGTTCTCTCCAATATTAACACATGCCCAATTAAGTTACCAAAATATATACAGACAAGCATAAGACTATTAACATAAGGTGATAATATATTTAAGAATTCTTGTTTACAGTTAATTAGAAAAATCCTTGAATTTATTCTATATTTTAATTAATTTAATTATAGACTTACAAAAACACACGTGTTGATGAATATATAATAATAACTATACTTTGTGAAATGAGAATAATTTTTGAATTATTGTGTAAAACACTACTTTTCCATAATAAAAATAAATTCAAAAGAGAACAGGGAATTAAAATTGTTATAGGAATTATTTCAATATACTGGAAAATTAATGATAATGTAGGGAATTCCATTTACCTAAATTTTAAAAGTTAAAGTGTTTGAAAATGACAGAAAAAAGTTGGAAGAATTTTAAATATGCGTAGAATGGGGGGGAGGGGGGGGATCACTTAGTTTAATCCCTCAAACTCAACTTTGAAAAAATCTCTACGTATAATAGAGCGTGTAAGTAAACTTGAATGTAATCTGTATGTATCATTATTCACGAACTATTTTGTCCCAACAATATCAGAATCCCGAAATCTATCAGAATAATGTGTTGTTGTAGATTATTAACGGGATAATTAAGGTTCTGCCCGACGAAGGAAAAATGTCTCTGAAGTGGAAGCACAAGAAGAGCAGGAACCGAGTGAACGAGAGAGGAGGGATACACGAAGGTAAAAGAGTATTAAGAGGTATTATTGGACTGAATTTATGTTGGCTATAAAGCAAAATTTTATGCTTTTTTATAAGTTAACAAAGCTCAATTTTATAAAATTAAAATATAAATAAATTTCCAAATTGAAGTTAATATTCTTTTAAACAGATGTTTTAAGCATTTTAAGAACGCAAATATATTTACTTTCCAATAAACGGTAAAATTCACCTGTTTTTATGGCCCTTAGAATTAAAGATTACTAAAATGTGTCTTTAATAATTTTAAAATTAAAAATGGAAAGACATTTATGTATAGGAAATTAACTGATTCTGAGAATCAAAATTTATTTTGATCTAACTCTATGCTAGTTTGAAGCAACAAATTCCTTCTATTTGATTATTTGAAATGCTGGGTAATAATATCTGGGTAACGAGATCGAGTCTTTATCTAACTTGCGATCATGGGAAACTCATTAAGCTTCCGATCTTACATTGAATAATTTCAATAAACTATACTCTTTACTTTTCTGTTCAATAAAATAAACTAAAAAATATTTATAAATTAAAGTGTAAATATTTTTTTTAATATTTTTATAATAATTTTTTTATAATATTTTTATAATAATTTTTTATCTACAGTTTATTGAAAATTTTTTTAATACTTGTATAATTATAAAAAAATTTTCCAATTATTCCCAAAGTTTTCCGAGCATTTCAAAGTGTACTTGTTGTTGTTTTGTTGCCATACTTGCTAAAATGTTCAAGTCATTTCCTTTATCCGCACATACTTTTGAGGATCTTAAGCATTTAAAATGGATAAATATTGAAGGGAAAAGTTTGTTTAGGTTGCGATTTAAGACTGGATGGAATCTGAAAAAATTTTTGAAAAATTTTTTTTGACAAAATAATTTAATTTTTTACGTTATCACGGTCACTTCAATAAATAATTTACAAAATGCGTGTATCACAAAAATAAAATAAAGTATATTAACAGATAATTCTACAGGTATTACATAATAATTTGTAATAATTACAAGAATATTTGAACACAAAATATTGATAAAATGGAGGAAAAATGAGGGTGCCAATTGTTTTCCGGTGTAAACATTTTCTAATTGCTTAAATTTTAATTATGTATAAGTAAGAAAATTTTTTGGCATGGGAGGATTAGCATTACGCTTTCATGCAAGAAACAAAATCTACTGGTAAAGAAGTATAGAAAGAATTTGCAAAAGTTTAGCCACCGAGCAAAGCTTAGCCACCTGCGACCACCTGCTAGTTGTTGCTAGGCGTTTTTGCTCACCATATACAGGAGAGCTCTACCACTGAGCTACCGGGACATCGACTAATGCTTTCTCTTTTCTCCTTTTTAGATCGTTTATCCCCCGCCAAAGCGTTTTAAATGCTGCTAGGTGAATCATTCTGACAATATATTTTATTGGCATATGAAACAGGACTGAGCATCATGGCGTTTAGATCCCTTTTTGGCTAATTTTTGGCGTTTTAATTTGGCGTGATTTTAAAATTTGAAAAATTGGTGTGAATATCGACGGATTTGGGAGGATTTTGGGATTAAGACGGATATAGGGGATTTGAGATGGAATCTCCAAAAATATTATTGTAAAAAACCAGCCTGATATCGTTCGTTTAATTTATAATTTTGGACATGCTCAGATTTTTTACTTAAAAATTGTTTATAAATTTTTTTATTGAATGATGACAGCTTAGAAAATGCCTAGAAAAAAATAATTTTTTATTTAAAAAATATTTAAAAAATAAAACATACAATTAGTTCTAATATACTTAATAATAACGACAAATGAACTGTAATAACAGCAAATAAGCTATACTTTTCAGAATTATTGAATAATTGTGCCAGTGTTACTAAACACAGCTATAAAATGGAAATTTTTTAAAGTTAACGTATTATCTCTAATAGAATTGCCGGCCACTCTATTTTCAATCACCCTCCAGGGGGCCATTCTATTAGAGATAATACGAGATAATATTAATAATATTAATAATAATATATTATTATTATATTATTATTAATATTATAATATTATTATTATAATACATATTATTATTCTATAATATATTATATAATATTATTATAGTATATAATCATAATATTATTATTATGATATTTATTATTATTATATATGTATATTATTATTATATCATTATAATATTATTAATATTATTATATAATATAGTAATAGTATTATTCTATACGAGATAATATTAGATATTATTTAATTTTAAAAATTCCCTACCAAAATCAAAATACAACAAATTCCAAATATAGGAACTCTAGTTTGTCCATATTTTTTAGCAAATAAAGTTGCTATTGTTCTCTCCAATATTAACACATGCCCAATTAAGTTACCAAAATATATACAGACAAGCATAAGACTATTAACATAAGGTGATAATATATTTAAGAATTCTTGTTTACAGTTAATTAGAAAAATCCTTAAAATTGAATTTTAAATTTTTATATTTTTCATTAGACTTACAAAAACACACGTGTTGTTGAATAAATAATAATAACAATGCTTTGTGAAATGAGAATAATTTTCGAATTATTGTGTAAAACACTACTTTTCCATAATAAAAATAAATTTAGAAGAGAACAGGGAATTAAAATTGTTATTGGAATTATTTCAATATACTGGAAAATTAATGATAATGTAGGGAATTCCATTTACCTGAATTTTAAAAATTAAAAAGTGTTTGAAAATGACAGAAAAAAGTTGGAAGAATTTGAAATATGCTAGAATCGGGGGGGGGGGGGGTATCACTCAGTTTAGTCCCTCAATAGGGGGAAGTTAAGTCCCTCAAGGGGGGGGGTTAAATTTTTAAATCTCAACTTTGAAAAATGTCTATGTATAATAGAGCATGTACGTAAACATGAATGTCATACTGGATGTACAGCCGACTCGATTCATGAAATCAACATTCTCAAACCGTTTTGTGCCTACGATATCAGAATCCTTAAAACGATCAGAATAATGAGCTGTAGTAGTATTAACGAGATAATTAAGGTTCTGCCCGTCGAGGGAATAAATGCCCCTGAAGTGGAAGCCCAAGAAAAGCAGGTAAGAGTGAGCGTGATAGGAGGGATACATGAAGGTAAAAGAGTGTATTAAGTGTAGGAAACTTTCCGGAACCGAAACCGTAACTTCCGGTGAAAAACTAAAAGGTATCATTGGACTGAATTTGTGTTGGCCATTAAAGCAAAATTTTTGCTTTATATAAATTAACAAAGCTCAATTTTATAAAATTATAAATATGAAATAAATTTAGAATAAATTTCTAAATTGAAGTTAACATTCTTTTAAACAGATGTTTTAAGCATTTTAAGAGCGTAAATATATTTACTTTCCAATAAATGGTAAAATTCACCTGTTTTGATGGCCCTTAGAATTAAAGATTACTAAAATGTGTCTTTAATAATTTTAAAATTAAAAATGGAAAGACATTTATGAATAGGAAATTAACTGATTCTGAGAATTGAAATTGATTTTGATCCAACTCTATGCTAGCTTGGAGCATAAAAATTCCTTCTATTTGATTATTTGAAATGCTGGGTAATAATATCTGGGTAACGAGATCGAGTCTTTATCTAACTTCCGATCATGGGAAACTCATTAAGCTTCCGATCTTATACATTGTATAATTTCAACGAACTATACTTTTTACTTTTCAGTTCAATAAAATGAACTAAAAAATATTTATAACTTAAAGTGTAAATATTTTCATAATAATTTTTTTATAATTTTTTATAATAATTTTTTATCTACAGTTTGTAGAAATTTTTTTAAATACATGTATAATTATAAAAAATTTTTCAATTATTCCCAAAGTTTTCCGAGCATTTCAAAGTGTACTTGCTGTTGTTTAGTTGCCATACTTGCTAAAATGTTTAAGTCATTTCCTTTATCCGCACATACTTTTGGGGATCTTAAACATTTAAAATGGATAAATATTGAAGAGAAAAGTTTGTTTAGGTTGCGATTTAAGACTGGATGGAATCTAAAAAAATTTTTAAAAATTTTTTTGACAAAATAAATTCATTATTTACGTTATCACAGTCACTTCAATAAATAATTTACAAAATGCGTGGATCACAAAGATAAAATAAAGTATATTAACAGATAATTCTATTGGTATTACAAAATAATTTATAATAATTACAAGTATATTTGAACATAAAATATTAATAAAATGGAAGAAAAATGAGGGTGCCAATTGTTTTCCAGTGTAAATATTTTCTAGTTGCTTAAAAATTTAATTTAACAGTGTTAAAAATTTTAAAGCATGCGCATGGTGAAGCATGAAGGTAATGCTGTTCTGTTTTCATTGTCAAAACAAAAGTCGATTGAGATGGGAAAAAAGATAATTATATCGTGTCTAGGATTGACGGATCCCGAAGAAATAAAAATAAGGCGCCAAAAGCCATCGGTTCCAGACACTGAGCATAGATCATTACCCAACTCCTCTACTCTTGTAAGCCTTTTCTCTCTCAGATATCCGGAGATTTGACAGTATTCGCTAACCCTATCAATACGAGCCCATTAATTCACTGGATCTCCTAATGTCCAAAAATATTAATCAAAAACCCCAACCTGATATCGTTCGTTTAATTTATAATTATTAGCTTGCCCAGCTTGGCTATTTAAAAATTTTTTATAAATTTTTTTATTGAATGATGTCAGTCTAGAAAATGCCTAGAAAAAAATTTTTAACTAAAATATTTCTCAAATAAGCCATACAATTAATTCTATTATGCTGAATAATAGAGACAAATGAACGGCAATAAAAACAATTAAGCTCAAACTTTGACTACTACTATTGAATAATTGTGTCAATATCACAAAACATATCTAAAATTTTTTGGATTATCTATAATATTTAATATGAAAAATATTCATGATAAGATTTAAATACAAAATTCCAAATATTAAACATTTATTAGGTGCGGACTAAGGTTGTGCCGAAAGAGAAAAAGAAACACCAAAAAAGACGAAAATTCGGCACGACAAGAGGACCCCTTTGGCATATATGGCACAACCTTGGTAAGGTTGTCGGATAGTTGGAACTCTCGGATATCCGGATCCGACAACCTTAAATCCCGGTTGTGCCATTTGGTGGCCGTCAATTAATTTGACTTATTACGATTGTGTTAGGATTGTGTTTTTGTATTTTATTGGATTTGTTTTTAACGGTACCGTTTCCCAATAGATTTTCACGATTATTTAGGCGTGGGTTTAAGATCTATTGAAAGAGAAGGTGAAAGCATCGTCTTGGTAGCTCAATCGGTAGAGTACCTGTACGTTGTAGCAATAACTGCCAGGAAGTCGCAGGATCTGGGCCTGCCCGGGATCATACTTTTACCTTGCTCTTAAAATATCTTACAAAAGCTCATCAAAATCTCTATCAGTGGATTCTCTATTTAAATATATTAATACAAGTAAAATATTCCCTACCAAAATCAGAATACAAAAAATTCCAAATATAGGAACTTTAGTTTGACCATATTTTTTATCAAATAAAGTGGCTATTGTTCTCTCCATTATTAACACATGCCCAATTAAATTACCAAAATTTATACAGGCTAATCCAAGACTCGTTAAATAAAATAATAAATTATTTAATAAATTTTCTTGTTTAAAGCTAATCAGAAAAATCCTTAAAATTAAAATTGAAGTTTTATAATTTTTCTGTAGACTTACATAAATAACCGGTTTGATGAATATATAAAAATAACTATGCTTTGTGAAATGAGAATAATTTTCGAATTATTGTGTAAAACACTACTTTTCCATAATAAAAATAAATTTAAAAGACAACAGGGAATTAAAATTGTTAGAGGTATTAGTTCAATATATTGGAAAATTAATGATAATGGAGTAAATTCCATTTATCTAAATTTAATAATTTGTTAGAAAAATGTAAGAAGAATGTTAGATATCCGTAGAATTGAATGCATCACATAGGCTTTAATTATAGAAATCTAAAGATGTACGAGCAAGGTTCTAGCCGACTAGGTTCCCGAAAATCATCAATTTCCGACGTTTTTTAATTGGAAAAAATATTCATATTACCCACATATGACTCCCAAATATTCATATGACCCACAATATTCATATGACCATTATATAAAAAGATTATTAAAGCTCTGCTCGTCGAGGAAATATTAAATGCTCCTTGAATACAAAACATGGAAGAGGTTGAACGAGGAAGAGGTTAGCACTCCGTCACTCGAAACTCCGACACGACCCCGACGATTTTCTTGGCAAAAAACCCGACCCCAAACAACCGACCCAAAGGTCCAGGACCTTGACATACCCTCCCCGGCAAACTCCGATTCCCGGCAAACCCGCCCCCGAAGGCTCGGGTGCTACCCTATATTTAAATACCGAAGAGAAACACAAGAAGGAAAAGTAATGATATTGAGAGATATATTATTGTACTGAATTTGTGTTGCTTATTAAAATTATTTTTAATATTTTATTAGATAAATTTATAAATATCAGTTTTATAAAATTGTTGATATAAAATAAATATTTAAAATAATTTTTTACTTTTAAACAGATGTTTTCTAACATTTTTAAGAAAATTAATTTTAATTTTTACTTTGTGTCACAATAAAATTCACCTGTTTTTAGTTACGATGTGACTTTTAAAATTAATAATTGTTACAATGTGTCTTTAATAATTTTAAATTAAAAAAAGGGAAACACATTTATGAATAGCAAATGATCTGATATTGAGAAAATTGACTTGATTTTGATCCAACCTTTTACTATATTGGAAGATACACACAAAAACTTAGTTTTATTACATAAATTATTCAAACTTATTTCAGAAAATAGTAAAGTGACTTATAGTTAAGTGACTTAATTCGATATCTCTCCACTTTAACGGTGTTGAAAAATTAACCCCGATCCATCTTAAAAAATAACAAAAGATTTGATTGGTGATGACTTGATACTGAGATAATTATAATTAATTATTATTAATAATAATTAATAATTACATCTTGATAATTCAATTAAAAATACTTAAAAATGGGGCCAAAATTCCAAAAAATAAAAACATTCAGTTTGTGATGGGTGGCTGATCGTTAAACTACCCAGCTCTCAAAAGAGCCAAGAGGGAGCTTGTTTAATTATTATTAATTAAATTATTATTATTAATAATTATCAATTCTGAAGCTATCTCAGAGAATACCAAATTATTAAAGCGGCTTCTTGAGGGCTCTTGGAACAAGCACCCTCTTGGCTGTTTTGAGAGCAGAGTTGTTTAACGATCAACCACCCATTATCAAATGATTGTTTTTATATGATGGAACCTTGGCCCTATTTTTAAGTATTCTTAATTGAAATTAAATATAACGAATGTCAAAAGTTAATCAAAATCTATTCAAAAATAAATTATTTTAAACAAAAATAAATATATGTAAAATACCCCAAAAATAAAGAGCAAACAATAAATCACGCAAAAATTTATTTTTTATTTGAATAATTTATTATTTATTTTTTTTCAAAAATAAATTTTTATTTTTTCTGAAAATAGAAATAAAAAGCTTTGACTTAAACTTTATCAAAATTTATAAAAAAAATTTTATATTTACTTTTTAAATATTAAGTATAAGCAAGCATTTTATTAAGCAAACATTTTTAAAAAGTCAACATTTTTATTTTAAAAAAAGATTAAATTAAAATTATATATAAAAGTAACTGCAAGTTAAATAAATAATAGTTGCTTTATACTTTTATTATTAAAAAAAATTTTTTTTAATACAGCTGGACCTCAATATAAAATAGGGACGTCAATTTAAGACACGTATTTTTTAATTTATGTTTATAATATAAGAGGGAGCTGCTTAAGCAAAACCCTCGATTTAATTTACACCTTATTATAAGAAAAGTGTTTGGGTTTTAAAGAGGTAACTTATGGAGCAGAGGTGTCGGAATTCCGATTTCCGACACCTCTGAACTGATCGGACCTAACTCTCTGCACACACGAAATAAAAAGTCAGTTTCGAGAATGTGGAGCTTTGGCTTCCTGAATCCTGAAATCCCGATTTTATTTTAAAGTCCTATTCTTCATTTCAGGAAGTGGGAATCTGATGGGTAGTTCCCTGGTATCAACAGAATATTATTTTTATTTTTGTATGAAAATTTTGTTAAAAAATTTTTTAAATTTGTTAATAAAAAGGCCCGTTCCAACTATCACTAAAATTTTTGTTAATGAATTGTTTAAAAAATAATTTGATATGCAAAATCTTTATAAAATAGTATCTATTTTTGTGTTTTGTATTGGAAATAACATAGTAAAAAATATTTTTTTAAAGTTTCTTTCCCTAACTTTTTAACACTTTTCATGCGTTCGGGTGCTTAATTCTCTCGACCTTTCTAAAATAGTCCCTTCCTAATCATTCCCTAATATACAAGCTCAACGGAGATCCAAGAGAGTTTTTAAGCTATAAAAATGAAAATAGAAAAGAGGCTCAATAGAAAAATGATTACCCAATAGCTTAGCATCAACATTACGTGGGTTAATGTTTGCTAACCTTGAAATAAAAAAAGAAAATTGAATAAAAAAAATTTTTTCCTTAAAATGTTTATTCAATTTATTCTATTTTTATTAAATTTTTTTAATAATAAAATTAGTATTCTTTTCCTGGCTTAACTTTCAAGCCAGATTTATTTAAAATAGAAGGGTTGTCATATTTTTTATTGCTGGCAATAAGCTTTGATCTCTGCTTTTTGTTAGATTTCGTATTAACATGTGAGGCTTTATAGCTAAAAATGGAGGGTTTATTCTTTTAATTTTTGCTTCGATTTTTGCTTTTTCTTAAATATTTTATTAGCCGTTAATTTAATATACCCCAAGAATTAAGGTAAAATCCCTTACATAAATATCCCTAGAATATTGGAGAGATTCTTCATTCTTATACCTTTCTTTACTCCTTCTAACCCTCTCAAAATGAATTTAAATATTTTTAAATTTACCTGCTCCCTCGTTTTACTATTTTTGGTTTATTTACCTGAAAAATCATTGGGAGATGGAGTGGATTCGATGAATGGAGAGAAGGATGAAATTACTGATAAACTACCTTTAATTAATTTTGATATAAATTTTAAGCATTATTCAGGTATCTTTATTATTGAATTAAAATAGAAAGAAAGATGGGGGAGAGGAATTGGAAACCGTAAGAAGAATTAACAGGAGGGTATTGATAAACAAAATATAATGAAGAGCTCTCTGAAGGGGGGGGAGGGAGAGTGAGAGGGAAGAATATGGGAAGAGCTCTCTCATGGGAAGAGCTTAAAAGCCGGGAAGAATAAATGGAAAGCAGAGCAATCGGAAAGCTTTGTTACATAATCACTCGATTCTCGTTCTAAATTAATTTTCCATTAATAATTTTTATTATTTAATAGAGGAGTTATTAGAATAAATAACTAATTCTGAAAAATTATTTAATAAATTTAAGGTTATCTTCAAGTAAAACAGAATTATATGCTTCACTATTGGCTAGTAAAGTCCCAATCGAATCCAGCAACTGATCCACTAGTCTAAACCACTTTAAAAATTATAAACTAAAATATAAATCTTTTGCAGCTCTTCTGGTTTAACGGAGGTCCAGGATGTTCATCACTTAATGGATTATTGGAAGGAATGGGTCCATATATTTTAAGCCCTGATAAAAAAACTCTAATCAAAAATGAAAATAATTGGAATAAAAATGCTTCAATAGTTTATATAGAGGCTCCAATAGGTGTTGGGTATTCATATGCTCTTAATGGGAATATTACGATAAATGATGATCAAGTAAGTAAACTAAACTAATTTCTTGAGATGTCTCCTGTAAGGGAGGAGAATTACGTTTAATTACGTCTAAACTCAGATTATCCCTTGACTAACCAGCACCTCTTTCAACTACTTTCAAATTAAAAATTATTTTAAGACTGCTGATGCCAACTATGAAGCAATTAAATTATTCCTAGCAAAATTTCCAATGTTCCGAAAAAGCAAGCTATACGTAGCTGGAGAATCTTATGCAGGTGTTTATGCCCCAATGGTTGTTGATCGAATTATTAAAGGACAAAAAGTTTTTCCCATTAATTTAAAGGTGATAAAAATTTAAATTAAACATTTTAATCTTAAAAAATAAAGGGATTAGCAATAGGAAATGGATTAATGAATTGGAATATGAGTATTGATACAACCTTACAGTTTGCCTATGGCCATGGTATTTTGGACGAAGAAACATGGCAATTGTTTTCGAAACAATGCTGCAAAGGATGTGTTGGCAAGTCCCTTTATTTAAAAAAATTCTAAAAAAGGGGACTGGAATGTGAGGGTGGTAAAGCACCAGGGACATTCCCGGCTTTCGGGAATCTGGATTCCAGAGAAAACCATGATTTCCGATTTTCGGGAATCGGGATTACGGACCCAAAAAACGTCGGGAACTTCCGATTTTCGGGAATTTGTTCGGCTATATCACTGGCAAAGATATGACTGTGAGGGTTGTGTGAGTGAGAGTCATTTCAAGATCATCATCATGATCACGTATCGATATCCTTCTACTCTTTAGTTGTTATATCTCTTGAAAATTATTTTTATCCCTCTAAACATAATTATCACTTTAATAATTCGTCAAGAATTTAAAATTTAGATGGCTGCAACATCGACTCATTAAACGATACTTGTGCACAAATGGTTCCAACTTTTACTAAAATAAAATAGTTGAAATATTTAAGGTTTCTGATATGTTAAATATAGCTTGGAATAGTCAACGGCTTAATCCTTATGATTATTACAGAGATTGTGGTAATTAATAAATAAATTCCCAATTTTTAAATTTATTATAGAGACGCCAAAGCGTTCTTCTATTCTTAGATGGATGTTTAAACATCGTTTCCCTAAAGCTCAAAATTTAAATCTTGGACAACCAATGTCTTGCGCACCAGAAACGTGTACCTCGTTACCTTGCATTGATGGTTAGAAATTTAGTTTTAATATATAGGAGTTTGCTGAATCCATACCTATATTAGAGCTCAGAATAACAGAATATGAGGGAATACTTATTAATTAATGTTGTTAGTCCGGCCAGACAATATTCACCGCTCACTTGTTAAAAGTAGAGTTGCACCCCGACCCCGTACCCCGAACCCCGACCCCCGTTCCCGAAAGATTTTTCCAAAATTTCCCCGACCCGAACCCCGCCCCGAAAAAAATGAAAACCCCGTCCCCCGACCCGAAAAAGTTTCGGAGTTTTCGGGGTATACACCCCTAAAAACGCCATTTTTAAGGAGAATTTAAAGAGAAAAATTTTAGAAACTTCCTCCCAATTTGCTTTGCCTTTATTATTTTTGTAAGAAAATTGAATGAAATATCAATATTGTATTTCCATATTAACTAACCGACTTGTGGTTGAGTGGTTTAGTCGTTGGCTTTGTCTATATTTCTATTCATATAGGTTAGGGTTCGGATCCAAATAAGGAGAACCCGTTTGTTTTCTTATTTTTCTTTACAAAAACAAGCGTTAAATTTTAATTTTAAAAGTTTAATTCTATTTTTAAATATTATCAACCATAAATTTTTAGTTTAGTCTAAAAATTCTAAAATTTTCATCTTTGGCTCTAAAAAGGAAGATTCTATCCCTTGAACCACCCTTAATCCTTCGAAGCCCTTATATCAGCAGATATGTCAGTTAATCTCTTCAAATCTTCCATAATCCGCCCAAATTTATTTATTATCCCAGATAATTATCTCCCCAGATTAAAAACTAATAAGGGATCCGTAATACTTCAATATAATTCTAAATCAATGATATTCCTTGAGACCAACAAAGATCACTCCAGATCCTCTTGCATCTCTAGATATACCATTTAATCCCTAAAATCCCGCTTAATCCCTCTATATCCGCTTATATCCCCAGATAAACTCTTTAATCCCTTCAAATCCAATTTAATGTCTCAATATCCTACTTAATTTTTGAAAAAATTAACGAAAATATGCTAAAATCTAATTATTTTTAACATTTTTTTCTCTAAAATTTTTTTACAAAAACCCCGTACCCCGACCCGAACCCCGACCATATTTTGGTCCCCCGACCCGTACCCCGCCCCGAAACAATTCGAAAACCCCGTACCCCGACATACCCGCCCCCGAGCGTTCGGGGTGCAACCCTAGTTAAAAGTTATTAAACGACAACGACTAATTCCTCCGATTGTACAATAAATATTCCTATTTCCGCCTTACAATTTAAAGTTTTGGTTCTGGTCATAGCTTTTCGTGAGAGAAAAGTGGTTCTAATGAGAGATAGGATACTTTCGAATACCTCCATTCGAATTCGATATTATCTGTAAAATTCGAATAATTTTTGAATTTAAATTATTCATTTGAAACTCGAAGTTGCATTTTGCCTATCTCTACTGTTGGCTTACATTTCGTGTCCGTCAATAGGGGATTAATTGAATATAAAATAAACGATATTTTTTGCATTCAATTAGAATCAGAATAAGAGTTTTCCTATATCCCCAAAGCAAATCTTTGGAAACCGTTAAAGCTATAGCCCCAAATACTTTTTAGCTAAAATAAACATTATTAATCTATCAATTTATCAAAATTTTCAGACACTGGAATAAATAATTACATGAATAGACCCGATGGTATTTTAAATATAATCAAGCTAAATTTAAAAAACAAAAATTTATTTTAAAGTCAGAAAAGCTTTACATATCCCTACTAATCATACCTTTACTTGGAAGTCTTGTAGTGATGATGTTTTCAAAAATTATATTAAACAATATGGTTTAAAATTTATTTAAAATAAAAAAAAATTTTTTTCAAGATGATATGAGTATATTTATTAAGAATATTCTGGCTGCAAAAATTCCAATTACCTTTTTTTATGGAGATACTGATGCCGTTTGTAATTATTTACTTGGTCAAAAATTTGTGGAGGGGCTTGGACTGAAGGTAAATCTCTGGCAGATATTAAAAATTTTATTTCTAATCCTTGTAGACAAAAATATGTACTATATTTCTAATAAAAAACCCATTGTTAAAAAGTCCACGTATAATTAGGGACAGAACTTGAGGCCTAGAGAAAAACCAAGACCAAAAAATAAAACCAAGACAAGACCAAGAGTCTCGGAGATCTCTATTGAGGCCCATTCTCTAACAATTTTGCTTGCATCCCGAGAGCTAGGACGATATATCGTCTGTTTCTTGCGAGAATTTAGACTTGAATTTAAAATTCTGTCAAATAAGTACTACCTATTTGAATCATATTTCTCCTAATTTTACATCCTCATATCAATCCCTCATTTTCAATTTGGAATCGAGCGAAACCGACGATTTTTCGGGTTGTTTCCCCGTTTAGGTTTAGGATACCAGAGATTTTTTAGGATAACCAAATAATTCCTTAAAAACATCAATCCGAATAATATTAACTTAAAATTATTCTCTCTAAATTTTGGGCCGAAAAAAGGGGAATTCTCTGAGATCCCTATTCTATTCAAAAATATAATTTATTTAACAGTTAATAACACCCAAAGAAGCCTGGATTTTAAATGGCCAAATTGGAGGATTTGAAACAATTTATAATAATCTTAAATTCTTAACGGGTTAGTTGATACTTTAAAAAATTATTTAAAAAATTTTTTTTTAAATTTTAGTTAAAGGTGTTGGACATATGGTAATTTAATAAAAACTAAATCCATTAAAATAATTTAATTTTAAGTTATTGAGTTGGGCACCAGTTCAGGCTGAATATGTCCTTAATCAATTTTTAAATAATTCGAATTGAGGATAGAATGGATGGAAAAATACGAAGAATAAGCTAAATTTTATTAAATCTATCTTTAATTTATTTTTATGGGTCTTTATTTTTATGGGTCTTTATTATTCCAAACTCAACTATAAGATACACACTAATGATGTTCGGGTATCCCGACTTCTGACTCGGGAAAATTTCCCAAGTTTTTAACCTCCCGAGGACATCTCCCGACCCGACTCCCGTTTCCCGGGTTTTTTCTTCTCCCAAGCATCACTAATATACACACTTGTAACCGAAAAATCTTATGTTTTAATGCGGGGAGTAGTTTAAATTTTGATACTCGAACATGTTTAACTATCAAATAAATTTCCCATTAATATTTATTTTTAACAATTTTTATCCTTTGCTTTATCTTCTAAATATCTTTTAAATCAGCAATTCTAGTAAAATTTTTTTTTAAATTTTTTAAAAATTATTTAAAATTAAAATTAATACATTTGAAAAAAGAAAATTTTCTTCTGCACCCAGATAGCCAAATATTTCTTATGATCCGTCAAATTATTTGAGATCAATTACTTGGTCAAATGAGAGTAGTAATTTAAATAGGGGGTATTTAGTTAATTGCACCCCCACCTTAGAACGAACACAATTTATAAAAAGTATCTTAAATTGTGAAGTATCTAGAGATGTTTGAGTATCTTATATTGATACGAACCCTGTTTCATAGTGAACCTCGACCTTATTTAAATATCAAATCACTTTCCCGTTAATATTTATTTTATTTAATATTTATTTTTAACACATTTAATTTTTCATTATCTTTCATTTTAAATTTTTTTTATTTCCCATCTTCCTCATTTTCTCACCAATCTCCTCCACATCCGTTGCACTTGCAACCTTTGCATTGCTATTAAAAAATTTAATTTTACAAACATATTTAATTAAAAATTTCCAACATAATATCCGCATTTACACCAGTTGTTGCACTTGCCACATTTTTTTGGAGCTGGGTCGTTTTCTATATCTTCTGTTGTAGCATTGATAGCTTGAGTTGTTGTTTCATGTTTCGGCTTCTTGGTTTTCGTGCCGCGAGTAGAGACTAAGATAAATTCTGTAGCCAAAAGGAGAACGAGGAGAACGGGAAGAAACTGAAATATTGTAGTTACTCAAATAATTACCCCCCCCCCACCCTTCAAATAATTAACCCCACTCCCCCCCCCCCCCCCAAATAATATCCCCATTATTTTTAATAACCCTCCTAAATGATAATCCCCTCTCTAAATAATATCTTCATCCTTCTAATCCCTGATGAATATTTACCCCCTACTTATTAGTAGCCCCCTCCCATGCACAGTTGAGAAAACAAAATTATTTAAGGTTTTGTGGATTAAGTAGATATCGGCTGATTAAAAAGGATTTAAATGGGATATCTATGAATCTTCCTGATATACGCCCTATACCTCCGATATCTCACCAAATCTTAGAGGAATATAAGGGGATTTAAGCGGGATATAGAGAGACATAGAGGGATTAGGTCAAATTTATGGGAGATATCTAAAAATTTATCACCACTAAATCCTCTGATAACTCCTTACTCATTTTATGTGGACTTTATATTTTTCCTAATTTTTTATTTAATAATAAATATCAACCTTTTGCATGTTGATCAGTAAATTTATATTAATATTTTTTAATTTTAAACTGTTTGAATTGAATGTTGATAAGCTAATTTTGGGGTACTTTTATATTCACAATTTTTTATTTATTCATTGTTCGTTATTTATTCAATACCAAATAATTTTAAACTTTTTTAAAAAACATTTCCTACCAAAAAATATTTAATAGGTCGCTTAGTAAGAATTTTTAAAGTTTCAGCCTTAGGAAATGCTATTTTTAATGTTAAACTTTTTAGTTGTTAAAGCATTTTTGACTTTAAAAATAAATAAACTTTCAAAAAATATTATTTTAAAGTAAATAAAAATTAAGGAGCGATCTAGATTAGTGAGTGATCTAGGGCTATTTTGAATGAGATCTCTTCTGAGACCAATATTTATTTTAGATCGAGTCTAGAATTAATATAATGTAGATGTAATCACTAGTGACAGGCACTGGACCGGACTCCGGGTCCCAAATCCGGGTTTTCTTAGATTTCCGGACTAAAACCGGACCGGATTAATCCTGAGTGTGAACCCGGCATGAGTGTGAAATCCAAAATCCGGTTTCCGGGCCCGGAAAAATAATTTTGCCGGTAATCAAAGCTTTATGAACATAAAATTTTCTCTCAACGATAATAATCAAAAAATATTTTCATTTTACTAACATTAATCTACTTGTTTAAAATCAGTCCACAGACATTTTGGGGATATTCAATTCTTTTTTAGATACAAAATTAATTTTAAAATAATTTTCAATTTTATAGTAAATTAAAATTGGATTGGATAACAATAGAATATCTAAAGTAAAAATATAATTTAAATAATTCAAATAAATTCAAAACAATAAATAAAATCATAATTTTAATTAAAAACATACAAAAATTACTAAAATTTAAAAAAATTAATAAATCAAAATTCTCAAGTTACAAATTAAAAGAAAATTTTAAAATTCAAATTACAAATCCCAAGTATTAAATAAATTAGTTGAATAAAATTTTTGTTTAGAAATTTTCGTAAATATGGAGGTTTTATGATACAAGATACTACTTATAATAGATATGAAATTGGATCTTGACCGTGTCATTTCCTCTGATTTACCGTAAATGCTCTAATTAAAGCCTGGCTCTATTAGAAACTCATATCTAATAAATATGTAGTACAAGCCCACCCAAGTAGGCCTATTAAAAAATAAACGCCCATTC
This sequence comes from Meloidogyne enterolobii, assembly GCA_963681835.1. Classification (NCBI taxonomy): domain Eukaryota; kingdom Metazoa; phylum Nematoda; class Chromadorea; order Rhabditida; family Meloidogynidae; genus Meloidogyne; species Meloidogyne enterolobii. The sequence continues at coordinate 65,321 of CAVMJV010000013.1, read as the reverse complement.
CTTAATACATAGAAGCCCATATCTAATATAAGCCCACCCAAGGAGATCCATTGAAAATATACGCCCAGGGCTTTAATTATAGACTAGAGAACAGGGCGAGACGAAATCTTATTTAAAACTTAAAGGTTGTTCGATCTTTTTCTAGACATCGACAACCTAGATCTATTCTCAACTCCGGTCTCTAATTAATTTTGAAAATTTCATAGGTCTTCTTCCACACCCTAAATCAGGATTTCCTTATTGATCATTGATCTCCTCATTGATCCCCTCATTGATCTCCACTTTGTAAACTTCAATTGTTTGTATTTTACTCAAAGCATAACAAAATTCTTTATTCTTCATTTCTAATATTCCAGCCTCTTCCATTGATATAATCTGACCACGTAAAAACGTTTTATTCAACTCCTTCCCTTGGTCATTTTTAAAAAAATTATTGAAATTGCCAAATTCGAAGAAATACTTAAGTTAATATTTAATTTTTCATAATTATTACCCACTTTAAATTTTCAATTTTTTCAATTTTATTCGGTGAATTCTTCCTTTATTTTCATTCGAGGGATCTGCCAAGTTACGCTACGGAATAATTATATCATATAATGAGGCTAATTTTATTAATGAGTGCTAGGCATTGATCGCTGTATATAGATCGTCTGTGGGGTTTGTGGTAAGGATTTCCGAATTTTTGGCTAATATTCTAGGCATTTTATAATTCTGGTTTTGGCTCCGGCCCATGATTATCTTCTTAACTAGTTCCCAAAGTCATACTCATCACAGGCTTCTACCAGTTTGAAAAAGTTTTTTTCTTATATTAACATTTAAAATATTACCTCAAACTCATAACTTTTATCAGAGAAGACGGGATCTTCAATATAAACAACAATTTCAGTACTTCCCTTTTCATCTTCACAATCTTCCACAACATTTTTACCTTTATCCCTATTCATTGCTTTAATTTTATTTTTTTGCTCGATCTCTCTTATTTCATCTTTTTCATCATCTGTAGTATCCAAATCACAAAACAAACATTCATCGTTATTTTCTCTTAATATAGCAGTATTACGGCATACGGGACATGAAGGAGTTGTTGCATTTCTTGATATCCTTGGAATTGTTGAATATTTAAATTTAATATTTAAAGATCATTATTTGAAGCTTGGATATCTCTCCTGCTTAGTTCCAGGCTAGGACAAGTAGCTCCACTGATCATAGAAAAATAGCTAGCTGGTATTATATATAAATTAATTTGAAGCTTCTATAGCTTAGCTTTATTAGCCTCAAGATAACATTTACTGGCTTTACTTTGGCCTTGGATTCAAATAGAGTGTCTTTTGTACTATACATGGTTTAACATTAAGAGTTAGATAATTAGGGTTCAAACCCGAACGCTACGGTAGTCAATTCCAAATTGGGTGAAGGGCATTGTTCAGAGAAAGGGTGAGAATTTTAGGACATGATAAAAATATGAATGATATGTACCATTTATTAAGACATGTTTGATGGAATTCATGCTAAAATTAAAAAAATTCTTTGCTTTATAAGCTCCGTAAAAATCCAACCCCGCAGTCTCCATATTTTTTGGTTTCTAAATACATATTGTCTTGACAAATTGGGCATTGTTCCATTTTGCCTTCACAATTATAATTTGGCAATTTTATTTTAAATTCAAAATATTTTTGTTCAAATTCATTTTTGTTAATTTTTAATTCTTTTCTAAAAATGGAAACATTATTAAAGGTATTCAATTTAATGCCGATAACCTCTCTATAGGATTAATACCGATATAGGTTAATACCGATATAGGCCACGCCACACACACTAATGATGTAACAAATTAATATCGTCGAATCCGTAAAAAGGCCGGATATCCGGAAATTTTATGTTCGTATATCAAATCTGGATATCCGAAAATTTCCAACTATCTGACACCCTTAGTGGCAAAATCTAATGGTGTGATAAGTCCGGGTTGTTCATAGGGAACAAGTGTTTTATGCCTAGCTCATGTCTCCACAAAATACGTTTAAGTTAATTAAAATATTGTTACTTTAAGACCCAATAATCCTCTCCCTCTAACTTTTCCTCATCTTCTTTATCTTTAGCGTTTCTCAAGAGCGCTTCAAATTGTTTTTTGCATTGAAAAATATTTTGGGAATTGATCGTGAATTCCTGAGAAAATTTTATTTGCACTCTCTTCGGGATTGGGTAAGACTGGATTTTTAATTCATAAATTAAATAAAAATAAAATTACTCTTTTACTAAATCCAGTTGTCCTTATATTCACAAGAATTCCAGGTAATTCTTCATTTTGAGTTAATTTTTCTTGTATAATTTCCAAATTTACATTAAATCTACTTTTAACCAAATAAGGAAGAGAACAAAATTTATCATCCGCAAATATATAATTTTCATATAAACATTTAACTCGAATCTAAAAATTTTTAGAACTAGAAATTGTTATATTTTATCAAAAGAAGGACAATTTATAAAACCCAATTCTAAAAGTCATAAAAACAAAAATTGAGGGACGGGTCGAGCTTTAAGAAAAAAGAAGGATCGGGGTTTAAGAAACTTCTCGAACCTGGTTTAGAGTCATAAAAAAGTTGGGGGGTTTGTGTGACTCGTCACACCCGCAGGTACTATATTATACTTCAAGAACCTGAATAGCAAGGAACCGAAACCTTATAGCCGAGGGATGTCGTTTTCTGGACCAAACCGAATTGAACCAAAAAACCGAGGATCTTTCGTTTGGTTCATGATGTCCAAAGATTTCCAAAAACAGACAAATTGTAGCCTTACGATCAATTAGTTATCTTAAATGATAAATTTATAGATACCTCATAATACTCCTCATTTATGATTTCCGTCTCCTCATTTATAATTTCTGGCATAATCCTTCCAGAAAACATAACATTTTTTATTGTAAAATTATTAACATTTTTAGAATTACTTTTTAAATTATCTCTCAAATCCTTTGCAAAATTAATTATTTTCGGCTTAATTTCTTTAAATTTTTCATTTAATTTTTCTCTTTCATAGAGTAATGTGGCTTTATTCAATGATATTTTGTCTGTTATTTTTCTAATAAACTTTTTGAAACCAGCTCCAGTTGAGCGGTGAAAATATAGAAAAAATAAAATAATTACAGGGATGAGGAGTTGATTTGATTTTATAAACATTTAAATTTCTGAAATAAATAAAGTCGACTCTCGATGTATAACAAAACTTTTAGAGTGTCCCAGACAAAGTCCCAGACCCTTTTCGGGTGTCCAAACTCTTTTTTATTGTCCCAGGCAAGATCGTGACTAGCTCACGATATAATAATATATAACAAACTATATTTTTGGTCACTTCAAGTTCGTTATATCGAGAGCCGACTGGATGCATAAAAAATTTTATATAAAACCTAGAAGTGCACTTATAGTGGCCAGTTAAAACAAAAACAGTTTTTGAACAATAAAAAAGCGAGAAAATAAAAAATTTTTTTATTCGGGATTTTCTCTGAACTTGTGCATGGAAATTTAAAAGTTTAATTAATTTTGAATAACAATTAAATTTAAATAAAAGAATAGAAATTTTGACTTTTACCTTACCTAGGGTAATTTCAAAAACCTCAAAAAGTAGAGAGAGACTGGGACCAAGAATGGATAATGCCACAAGAAAAGGTTTGAGTCAAGATTAAAGACCAAGAGGATTGGACAGCTCTATAAAAAGCTCTATAGTTAACCAATAAAATTTTATATTATTTTTTTTATTTAATTTATAATTTTAATTAAATAGCAAATTTAAATAAAAATTTCAAAAAAATTAATGCAAATTTAAAAACAAAAATGGAGAGGGAATATACAAATTAATTTAAATGGCAATAAATTAAATCAATTATAATAGCTAAAAATAAAATTAAAAAAAATTAATAGAGAAAAAATTTAATAAAAAAATTTTTTAGATAGACAAGGGTTGTAAAAGGGCAGTCAAAATACGCGGAAGCACTCGGCATCTTTTTTAAGTTGCCCTTTCTATCAGACATTTAATTGACGTTTTTATTTGCACTTTGGAAAATTTGTTTTTAATTTTGTTTTATTTTTAAAAATTTATTTAGAATTACGTTTTGGAAGTACTTTTAAAACTTTGTTTTATTTTTAAAAATTTATTTAGGATTACGCAATTTAGTTGGCTAGTCAATGTTTTGTCTAAAACAAGAAGACAACTAAGGACGTTTGGCATTTTAAATTCAAAAATCCGTTGTCCTTAAATTAGATGATTCACAGAACTCCGACATCATTCTTGTTGGGTATTGAGCTAATTTATAAGCCCGTCTACATATTATTTTGTCTGTGTCTCTGAGTTAATATTTGAATATTCTAGGGATCGAACTGGGAGTGTCGTACGAGAATCGAGCTCTCGATAACCGAGAATCTCTATATATTCTATATTCTTTTATTCTCTTCTGTCTTGAATAAACTAGCCTGGCTCAGAGGGACTGAACTCTGAACTGAACTGAACTCCGATTTCTATCCTTTTTCGTCTGATTTCCGCATAATTTTTGAAGCATTGTTTCGACTGAAGATTTTGTCTAAATTTCCAAAATTTTCACCTGTTGCGTTGAAAAAAGATTCTCAAATTTTAAGCTAAGTCGCTAATAAGAAGCTCTGTCTAGATAACATTAAATTTGAATTTTGGATCTTGGATTTTGAAAAAACTTAGTCATATTTCTATTGTACATGTTTATTGTTATAATGCTAGTTCGGCATACCTTCACAAAAGATTGTGATGAAATCCTAGTTGATAATAAAATAAATTTTGCAAAAAATTATTTTTTTATTAATTTAATTTTGCAAAAATTTATCTTGTGTTTCAAACTCCATATTTTATAAAAATATATTTAAAATAAAAATATAATTAAAACACAAAAAATAATAATAAATATTAATTTAAAAATAAAAACATGTGAATTAATGATGCTGAAGCATAACACAAATTAAATTTTTAGAAGATATTTTTAGAGAAATTCAGAAGAAAATTTTTAGAGAAATTCTTTGGGATAGTCGGATGATTTTTAAATAATTACTTATTAAGTTTTATTATATCCCAAAAATACCTTCTAAAAAATACCCAAGAAAAGTTGTGTAAACAAAAATAAAAATATGGCCAAAAAATTGAGTAAATCCCTTCTAATAATTTATTAAATATTGCCAAATTAAATTATAATTTTTATTTAATAAATTTCTCAATTTTATTAAAAAGACTAAAAAAATATTTTTTTTAATTCTAAAAAATGATTTTATTATTTAAATTTATTTTTTTATTTTCTTTAATTATTTTAAAATTAAATGCGCAAACGGCCGATATGGATAAAATTGGCGATTTACTTCCAGGGTTATCATTCAAGCCTAACTTTGAGCATTACTCCGGTATATAATTATTAAAAATTGGAAGTGCTTTAAAATAAAAAATAAGTATTGTAAGATATGTAAAAGACTAGCATCGGACAGGCACGGATTTTACAAAAATTTTAATTATTTTATCTCTAATAATTCAAGCTAGTAGCTTTCACTCAACACTTAAAGTTGAGCGACAGGCGACTGTCTACGACTCCCAACTTGAATATCTTGACTTTCTTACCTTCCCTATTAATAAATCCTAAACCCTCGCCTTGTTTTTAAACCCTAACCATTTGGATATCCCTTAGGATTCTCTCTCTTCGTTTTAAATTTACCCAACAGGATCACATTTCTTTCTTACATTATTCACAAAATACAGAAATTTTTATTTAAATTTTTATTTTAAATTTACTAAAATTCAAGGTTACCTGCCAGCATCAGAAAATGATATGTTGCATTATTGGTTTGTTACTTCACAAAATAAATCAGATAAATTGGTTATTTTTCATTTTTTACTTTGAGATTAAACCTCCAATCCTTTTATTCTTAGATTTTTTGGTTTAATGGCGGTCCAGGCTGTTCGTCTCTATTAGGGTTACTTGATGGAATGGGTCCTTATCTTATCAACAAAGATGGAAAATCGCTTCGTAAGAATGTGTATTCTTGGAATAAATACGCCTCAGTTGTCTATATTGAATCCCCCGTTGGTGTGGGATATTCGTATTCGCTTAATGGAAAGATAGAAAACAGTGACGATTATGTAATAATTTTTTGTTTTAATTTTTTAAAAGATATCTACACCTAAGTTTAGATATAACGAATACTTTCTCTTAAGAATCTCTTAAATAATTACCCTCACTAGTAATTGCCATATTTTCTACATAAAATCGAAATCGTTATCGAAAATTATATCAATTTTAATTTATCGAACACTAAGTATTTGTAATCAATGCATTGTGATCCATCCGATATACTGATCCCCTTCTCTATCAACCGCCTCCAGGAGAAAATTAAAAATTATTACCCAGGATAATTACTTGATCATATACCGGAAGCTTTTTAAATTTAGTACTAGATGGGATCACTACTAGATGGGATAACTACAAACGATACCATCTATTCAAGATAACTTGATTATAAAATAAAATTTTTTATTTCCTAAGGTGTAGCTCATAGGTAGTCCCTCTCTCTAAAATAAAATTTATTTTTAGACGGCAAAAATGAATTACGAGGCAGTTAAACAATTCCTTCAGATACATAATTCATATCGAAATTATTCAGTTTACATTACAGGAGAATCCTATGCAGGAGTATATATACCGATGCTTGCTTCTAAAATAATTGATGGACAAAAAAACTTTCGAATAAATTTAAAAGCAATTTAATTAATTTTTTAAATAAATTTTAAAAATATATTTGAAGGGGATCGCTATAGGAAACGCAGATTTAAGTGATATTTTGAATTTTAACACAGCTCCAATTTACGCCTACAACCATGGAATAATTGATGAAGAATTTTGGAATTTATATGGTCACAGATGTTGTAATGGGTGCGTGGGTAAGTTTTTTAAGTTCAAAAAATTTTTGGGGGTATCTTAACGCTAGGTCATGGGGTATATCCTGTTATAATGATAAAATGTAATGGAAGTGATCTAATAAGCTTGTCAAAAGCTGTTATATTCTTTATTGCACACGGTCAATCATATAACAGTAAGCAAAAATATCGGGTAAGGTAGCGGGTCTGCTTTTCGAAAGTTTCTTGGGTCAGGCGTTGATGTCTGGATTTCTGATCAAACTCCCCATCATTGAATAAATCCGACCGATGTTTCCCAGCCGTTAAAGTCATATACCATTATCAAACAGCCTGATCTAGCAGATTTAATAATTCTTTATAAATCTTCTAAAATCGCCTTTGATATTTTAACAAAAATTAAATATATAAATTAAGATGATTGCAATATTTACGAGTTTTTTATCAAAAATAATACAGAATGTAAAAGATATGTAAGTACATTCAGAATTTATTTTTTAGTTAATTAAATTAACTAAATTAAGACTAATAGAATTTTTGATGCTATGTATAATGGAAGACTTAATCCTTACGATTTATATCGAAAATGCGGTACACAAATATATTATTTTAAATTTAATACAATCGAATCTCACAATAAAACTCTCGAAGCTCACTTACACCCTCCATTCAGAAATAATCGTATTTTATAATAAAGTTGGTATAGAACTAGTATAGAACTACCCAAACTATGTAGTGTTGGCCTGAAAATCACTTTATATTTGGAGATATCTGCAAACGATATACGAAACTAACTTCCCTGGCATCCGGAATTTCTTTGGTTTGGTTCCCAAAGTAAAAACCGCAACCCTATATTAAATATCACGTCTTGGGTTATTTTTTAATGAGATCCTACATATTTTTACTTTCCTTTAAAATTTTTAATTTAATAATCTTCAGACAAAACTGATCAGAACGATTCAAAACAAAACAGTAATAAAAGATTTTATCCACTGCTTCATAATTTGATACTGTCAAGAATGGCATCAAAAAATTTATTATTAGAAAACAATTTAAAAACTGAAAGAATTTCCTATGGTTATTCATCTCCTTGCATTGATGGTTTACCCAGATTTTTAATTTTTTAATTAGTTTGTATTATAGATACACCTATAAATACTTATATGCAAAGCTCTGAAGGTTCAGAAAAATTTAAATAAAAATTTTAATATAACTAGGGTCATACTAAAAAATTTTTTTGTAGTTCAACTCTCTCTACATATACCGCAGAATCAAAAATTTGAATGGCAAGAATGCAACTTAAATGTTTCTAATTCTTATGACCTTCAATATGGTTAATAAAGCTAACTTTAGTTATACGATACACCTTTGGAGCTAAATATTTTAAATTTGAATTAAATCTATTTGAAATAGGAACACATAACATTTTAGGACAACCCGTAAATTGAGACGAAATTGAGTACTAATTATAGAGAAATAAGAAGTGATGAAAAGTGAGAGAATAAGTCATCACTCTCACTCATCCCTATGAAAGTAATAAGTAAGGTGTTCACGGTCGGTTAACCGAATCGAAACAGAGTGTCGTAAACCGGTCAAAACCGAAAACCGGGCGAACCGGTTAATAATCGGTATTGGACAACCCAGTAATAAGTCATTAATTGAAGTATTTAGGTTCAGATAGAATATGTATGAGATGGTGAGTGATGGGGAATTAGAGAATGTCTGTCCTCACTATCACTGATTCCTAATCGACACTTAATACACTCAATCGAGATATATCTCAAATTGAGGTCAATCCACTTTTGAGTGTATCTTATAGCTAAGTCCTAGTATCATTTAAATAAATAACCTTTTATCCAATCAAAGATGACATGACACCTTTTGTCAAAAAAATTTTAAAATCAAATATAAAGACAATGTTTTATTATGGCGATACGGACACTGTTTGTAATTTTCTTATAGGTCAAAAATTTTCGGAACAACTTGGATATAAGGCATATTTTTATTGAAAATATACAGCCTTAACTTAATTTTAAGGTAAAAACTCCAAAGCGTCCATGGCTTTTAGATGGACAAATTGGTGGATGGGTGACTGAATATTATGGGGATTTGACTTTCTTGACTGGTAAATATTTTATTTTATTTTAAATTTAATTTTAAAATAAATATTTATTTTTATTTTTACAGTTAAAGGAGTCGGACATATGGTAAAATAACGAGAAAAAAATTTATTTAAAAAAATTATTTCAAATAAAAATTATTTAGGTAACTAAATGGGCTCCAGCTCGAGCTGAATATATTATTAAGCAATTCTTGATGGACAAAGAAATATAATTTGGAAAATTTATTCATGTTTAAATATATTTTTAATGATCGGCAGGCTTGCTAAAATATTTAAAAATTAAAAAAAGGCTTATGGGTCCTATAAAATTTCAGTTGGTAAATTTCCGTTAGAGTTTGTGCTTTCCTTGGAAGAGTTATCTATTATCAGGAATCATTTAATCTAATTTCTAATACAAAAACTCTAGGTTGGTGCCCTCCCCCTTCTTTAGTGAGGTATCTTTGTTTAATGATAAGTGCTGCCTGAAGAACCTGCTTGAAAACCCTGCTTCGGCATGAAAAACCCCCAAAGGAAAAATTCCCCAGAAGCCGTTAATCTCATATAAGCACAAGCTCTACACCCTACGAGTAATTAACAAATAGAAGCACATTTGGTTCTATTTTAAAATTTATATTATCATTAAACTAACGATAACTAAATTTAAAATTGTTTATTAAATCATTTAAACAAGAATTTTCAACAATAAATTTTTCATTTTTAATAATTAATAAATTAATTTTATTAAATATTTTTAAATTTTCCCAATCGATGTACATTAAAGCATTAAGCGGAAAATATTTCTCAATTTATTATTTTTTTCTCGAGAGATTCCGCCATTAATTTAGATTTATTTTTATAAATAAAAATTAAAAAAAATTTAAAATTAATATTATATAGAAAGTTTAAATAAAATTTAAAAAATTATTTTATTTTCAAATTGTGAAGAGAGTGTCTTTGATAAATTATGTTTCAGCTTCATCCCTTGTTAATGAGACAATACTGTTTTATGATAGGAGGATCCCTGCTTCGACAGGAGGGAACCCCTTAGAAAAAATTATTTTAGGTTATTTGCCACATCTTGGGGAGGGAGGCTAGGCTGGCTAAACTGAAGCTCCTATTACTTAGCCTTCCGTTTTAGGTTCCGTTTTTTATAGAAAAACGGATAATATTAAATTAATTAAAATTAATTTATAAAATTAATTAAATTAATATAAATTTCTAATTAGTAATAATCTGAAAAAATTCTGATAACTCCCCTAGAGGTTTGAAGATAATTTTTTGGATAATTGTTGAATTAAAAAATTTTTTACAATTTACTAATCTTTTTTTACATTTTATTTTATTAAATAAATTAAATATTTAAATTAATGCTTCAATTATTATTATTCAAAAATTCTTTTAATATTTTATTTTTTATTTTATTTTTTGGTAATTTTATTATTTTAATTTTAATTTTTAAAAACCTCAAAAATTTATTTCCAAGTTTTTACATTCTCCCTCAAAAATGTTGAAAGTAAAAATAATAATGGAATATTTGCCAATTTAATTATTCAAACAAGTTTTTTCTCGAATATTCGGAAACACGATTTGCCCATAAATAAAATTAACAAAATTTTTGCTGATGAAGAATTATGGGAAAATTTTGAAGTTGCTGAGGCTAAATATGAGGAATCAAAAAAGTTTACTTCGATTCAGTTATCTCATTTTTCAATTCAAGAACTTGCTAAAAAGATAATAGGTCTACAATTATTTAATTTTAATCTTTAGTAAGATATAAGCGCGAGTGATTTTGTTAAAGTGATTGTTGTTTTGTTAAAGATTACGGTAAAAGTCCTAAGCAAAATATGAAGGTTGAAGAGTTAATAAATAACATAAAGTCAAGTAAACTTCTTCTGGAAGGCTGTTGAACGTAGATAGGGATAGGGGACCAAGATAAGGCATAGGAGTTATAGTGCTATACGTCCAATATCGGACCATCAGACAGTTCCTGCATTTAGAATAATAAAAAATTTTATTATACGTTGACATAATTCATTTTTCAAAAAATATTGAAACACAACCAAAAATCTTCAGGTTTTGGATAAGGGTATTTTTGAAATAGAAACTCCAAATAAGTACTTATAATTTCTCTTAAAAAGTTAATCTGTAAAAAATTATTTTTTATTAATCTAGGCCCAGATTTTCTGAGTTATGTTGCCGCCAAAAACATGTTAATAGCATTCAACGATCTATCAAACAAACTTTTATCTATTCCAAATTCTGAAGGAAATAAAAAAGAATTATTTAAGCAAAACAATTTTGATAATTGGAATATATTTAAAGAATTGTTTAAAACAGAATTTGAAAGTTTAATACCTTCAATTTCAAAAGATTTTAACGAAAATGATGCTGAATACTTGATGAAAAAATTCCACAATTTAATGTGGCATCTTGATGAAAATATTAAAAAAATGGAAAAATTATTTAAAATGATTTTTAAAAATTGTTAGTTATTTTATAAATAAAAATTTGAAATTATGTTTTAAACAGGCCATAGTAGACTGGTTAAACCTTTACTGAAAATTAATGATTAAATTTAATGTTTTTGTGTTTTAAGAGAAATATGACCCTTGCGTTACGTCCATATTAGTGTTACCAAACTGAGGGGTTCTTCTGTTCAGTTCCTAACCTAACCCATATCCATTGAAGTATGTACACCGAATACCCTGGACCCCGAATACCCCTAATAACCCTGGACCCTGAATACCACCTTCCCTTACTAAGGAACCATTTTGGATGTTCTCCATTTTGGGATTGATCTGATCTCTAGATAAGTCCCTTTGCTATCAAACTTTTATAAAATAAAACATACTACAATACTAGGTTTGATTTGATCAAAAAATCAGATCAAACCACCTCAATTCCCCAAAATGATTTTTGTTAGGATAAACTTTTAACAAAAAATTTTGATAAAATAAATAATAAAAAATCATTTTTCAGCTTATAAAGATTTACAGAACATTTCTCTTTTAATCTTTATTCATCATTTGTATTATATTGCATTGACTGAGATTAAAATCGAAATGGCAACTTCCCACAGTTTTAAATTTTATAGTCAATACAAGTGGTTAATGGCCACATTGGCCACAATTGGAAGTTCTATTCGCGATGAACTTAAAAGAGAAGGAAATTTTGGAATAATTAGTTTAATTCCAAATCCAATTCTTAAACCTATTTTTAAAATGGATAATCGTCCAGTTCCTCCTACACCTGCTCAATCACCTAATAGTTCAGTTTAAAGGATTATTTTAAGGAAGGATATTTAAAAATGATGTTTCAAGGAAGCTAAATGAGAGAAAAATGATGAGAGATTATTTATAAAATAGATAATTCTTGGATCAAAATTAATTTTAAAAATAAAGTTGTAGCATAAAATTTTAATTTAGTTTAAATTTAGTTGAAAAATAAAGTTAAATCTTTCCTCTATATTAAATACAAATCATTCACTGTGACTAGGAGAGCCAAATCCTCATATACGATTCTGAAAAACGCTGCCATATCAGGAACTTTTCGGTTCGGATAGGACCCTTATACCCGATCCTGATATTAAAGGATTTTTGATGATCAGCTAACCCTACCTGACAAAAAAGAGTCTTACATTTTACAATGGTAAATTTAGAAAATTGCTTTTTTTTATAAATTTAAAAATTCCAAACTTTTTGAATGACTATTTACTAATTTTAAAATATATTTGAAATGTCATAAAAATTTATTAAAACTTATTTAACGTTATTTAAACTTTATAAATATTAAAACGTGGGTGTAAATAATATTAATCATACAGAAATATTTTAATTTTTAACTTAAAGTTTATTTCTTTAAGGCTTTATATAAATTAGTAATTTAATAAAATAAATATATTATTTTTAAATTATAATAAATTTTTTAAATTAAAAATTCTTTTCTTATTTTTATAAATTATTATAATGCAAAAGGTATTTAATTATTATCAAATAATCTTAGGAACGAATAAATTCTTTAGACCCTATTATTATAGTAACCTGTCCCGGTTCAAGAATGATCTTTGAAAGAAATCGAGTAACCCCGGGTACCCCAAGATCAACTTCCTATCTCATATGGGGTACGACTGCGCATTATTGTCCCTTAAATCAGATCCGAGAGCTCTCGAATTAAGCTAGTTTATAGAGAAACACGGACTTGAAGTTAGAATTTTATCTCAATATTCAGATTTTCTTGCTAATCATCCTTTTTGGATTGGTCACCTTGTTAACCGCTAATAACTACGAAAATGGATACAATAAACCAACTCCAGCTCCCCCATCCAATAATTATTATGGATATCAAGGTCCCCCATCTGGTAGAAAACTTGCGCCACCAAAGGAAATTGAATCTACTACTGAAGAGCCAACAGAAGCACCAACGGAAGAGCCTGGAAATGAAGGTGGTGAGAACATTGACGAGGGTGGGGAGGGAGAAGGTACAGAAGAAGGGACTGGAGAAGGAGGAGGTACAGATGAAGGAACAGGAGGGGGTACAGAAGAAGGAACAGGAGGAGGTAAAGAAGAAGGGACAGATGAAGGTCAGGATGAGAGTCCAAAGGAAGGACCAGATGCAGGACAAGAAGAGGACGGTGGTGAGAAAGACGATGAAGATGATGTAGAGAATGATCCAGCCCCAGCACTTGGATGTTGGAATTGCAAGGATGGATGGTCCTGTTGGAAAGGTACTTGCTATGAAAATTGTGCCGGAAAATGGGGAGGTTGTGGTAAAGGATGGAAATGCTATCATAATTCTTGCTATAAAAAATGTGGAAAAAAATGGGGAGGATGCAGCAGTGGATACGTTTGTTATAAGATAATTAAGAAATATATCCTGATATTTTAGAATTGCCGCGGTAATACTTGCCAGGATTGGTGAAAATTATTTTAAGAAGGCCTGAACTTAAGGAAATGGCATAATGACTAACAAATATATTTCTTAATTTAAAATACGAATAAATTTATTTTTAATAATTGGTAAAGTACAATAAATTAAAAGTTCAAATAATTAATAATGGAAAAAAATTTAATTAATTTAATAAACAAATAAAAATATTGGTGAGGTTTCATAATTAAATAATTTTTTTGAAAAAACCACGAAAACGGATTTAGAAATAAAGGCGAGAGAGTCCCAATCTCGGTTCAATCTCTATTCAAGATCGGGGTTTAAAAATCGCGGAGAAATGAGAAGTAGAATAAAATGGAAGAGTGAGGAGGAGAATAAGGAAGGAAGAGTGAAAGGAGAATAATAAGAAAAATGGGAGTCTTTGACTTGAGGAAAAAAGATTCTGAAAGGTGAGCGAATGAAACAAACTGCTAGATAAGAAACCATCCCGTATTTCCAGAAGTCTGGACCTACAGTCCAGACCGCGCGATTAGAAGTCAAGTCCCGGCCCAGGTCTTCTTTACAAATTTCGACACATTTCATAATTTTTCCCCATAAAAAGGAGATTAAAAAAAGCCGCAAGTGCATCCACGAGAATAATATTTGTTATTGCCTATTTTAGAAAGGGCAAGTCTGTTTACTCAGACATTATTTTTTATGTCGGTAATTTGTTTTTAATGAAGCCGACAAAAACATAAAAATAAATTTTCTCTTGCACTCTTAAACAATTTTAAAGGAAAAACAATTTAAATAAAATTTGTAAATAATATTATACATTAATTTTAATTAAATAATTTTAAAATTTTATTAATAAAAGCAAGAGAAGTTAAAAATCTTAGAAAATGGCTATTTTTTCATTTAATCCCTTAGAATTGAGTACCGCTTTTTAATAGATAACAGATCATTCAGATTACAAGTTACTGATAAGAGTATCTTCTCTTCCACTTTTTTATCGTTTTGCAGAAAAATTATTAAAGATCAAGGACTCATAATGGTCAGATTATGTGCTAGAGATCTATATCCTCACTAGATCCTTGCACTTGATCAGGATCCAGTCTGGATTTTCCCTGGATCTAGAGTCCAGATCCAGTCTTGGATTTTTTCTGGATCTGGACTTTTCCTGGATCTACATCCAGACACCTGTCCAGGTAACTAACCCAAACCAGATCCAGAATCCAGATCCAGGATTTTTGAAAATACCGGTTTCTAGTCCTGACACACTGTGTGCCTTTTACCATTATCAGGGCCTTTACCCTTCTAATTTTTCACTCTTCAATAAACCCGTAATTATAAGACCTACATCATTCATATAGAGAGATCTGACAATATTTCAAAAAAATTTTTAGAAATGAGGACAATCTTCATTTTATTATTATTTTCTTTGTTGCCAACAAAAAATGAGTCAACAATAAATAAAAATAAAAATGGATATTCATCAAAAGTGATGTTAAAACACGAAATTAATTCATTTTTAAATTCATTCCAACAAAAATACAACTCATTTTTGGAGGTTAAAGAGGAAAATAAAATAATTTGGGATAAAATAATAGAAAAAAATTATTTTTTAAAAATGTGCCTGATTAGCGAGAATTTAAATTTGGAAAGTAAAATTAAAGAAATTAAATCTGACATATCCCTTTTTCTTTCGAACGGGTATCACGAGAATATCCCTTATATTAACACTCCAAGCAGATTAAAAATGGCAACGTTGGGGTTGAATGAATTGGAATTATTTGATCATATGATGGAACTTATGCGAAAATATTTGGATTTATATGAGGGAAATAATTTAAGCGAGGAGGAGAAAAATTCCAATTTTTCGAGAAAAAAATGGGACTTGCCGAAGAGGTTTAATGATTTGAAAATAAATTCTTTGGAAAATAAAAAAGATTGGGATAAATCTGATGATGAGGAAGTTATTAAGGAAGTTGTTATTGAAACTAAAATAGAAGGGAAACCTGTAGAGGAGGAAGAAGATGGAATTTTAAATATTGAAGATTCTGAAGCTCCTCGGGCATCATCTTCAGGTTTCTATTTTTTATGAAGAATAAAAATATAGTGGGGATTACTGAAGAAATGGAGTAATTTTTACGGATTTCTATACACTATACCACATCCAAATAATCTGTATCTGTATAAATAAAAACAAATATATGGAAGGAGCGTCAAGGTAATCTGAGAAAATAACAAAAGATCCGATGGGGCTTGATCATAATAGCTCTCCGATTTTATTTCTTGCTTTGTTTGCAAAGCTGTCTGACCAAGAATTTATTCGCTGGCCATAATAATTATAACGAAAAAATTACCCAAAATAAATATTCTCCAAAAATCTTCTAAGAATAATATTTATAAATTAAAAGAAACGGCATACAGAACTCATTCTCATTCAAATTCAAAAAACAAGGGAAAAGGTATCGCTGTATCCCCTCAGTACCTAATTGGCACACTCTACCATCTTCGCCGCGAAATGAACGAATTCACAATGAAAACAAAAACAAATTTGTGGGCAAGTCAAAGCCCAGAATCACTTGAAAAGTTTAAAATAAATATTGAAAAAGATTTGGAAGAAATAAAAATAATTAAGGAAAATACTTTAATTAATATTGAAAGGGAAGGGAAAATTGAAGGAATTATTAAAGAATTTATGAATATTAAAAAAATTAATTCTTTTAAAGAAATAATCAGATCTAAGGATGATCAAAATTATTTAATTAAAATTATTAATGCTATTGTTCCTGAAGTAAATTCATGCAAGGATGATATTTTGGTATTAAAATTTTTGAATAATTTTTAATTATAATACAGTCTACTCAACATATAATGAGTAATATTTCTCTCTAAATTGATTCTAGATTTAATACACAGCTCGATATAACACCTCGATATAATCTCGGTATAACTAGAGATCGAACCGCGACTAGGTATTGGTTCTCGTAAGAATATCGGTTCTCGTAAGAGATTAAGTTCTGACGTGCTCTGATGCTGGTAGAAACAATGCTAACTATGCAGATAAATCGCTAGCTCAAATAAATCTGTAGCAACAATGTTAAATTCGTAGCACTGTCTGCAGCTAAAGTCCAAAATTATCGGTAGCTTAGCTGCAGATATCCATCAATCGTCTAACTGAAAGTATTTTTAACAAATATTTCAAGATCAAAGGTAGATTAAATAAATTTTATTTTTCAGAAACTCGAAAGTATTCGTTATTATGAATTATTAAGCAAAACGATGATCGAAATAAATAATAATTTACATAGCGGAATAAATAGCAATACACCTTTTGATAGATTAAACGAATCTGATCTGGATAGTTATTTAATTAATATTTATTTTTTCACCAAATTATTGAAGGAATATTTGGAAAAAGAGCTGAATAGGGATAAATCAGTTATGGTAAAAATAGCAATTTATTTGAACAACCCGCTCTTTGAAAATTTTAATGAAATCGTTTCTGTAATTAAAAAATTACCGGATATGCCAAAAAATTTATTTCCGGGCGAAAAAATAATTGGAGAATCGAGGGTTGAGGAAATTTATGAGGCTAGAACGGAGAACAAAATTAAAGAAAGTATAATCAAAAATGCAGTAAATATACTTTATATTTACTGGCAAATTAACAAAAATGATTTTTTGGGTGAAAATGTGAAGCAATTTGCGATAAAGAATTTTAGAAATGAGGTAGCTTTGGTTTACTGTAGATATATAGATTAGATTATACATCAGGGATGGTCTCATGGATATTTTTAAGAAGTGGAAACCGGAAGTAAATAAGCGGAGGCAAAAAACCTCTTCCTCTCTTCGGGAAGCGGAAGAGGTCGTTGGAAGCTAGACACTTTTTAAAATTCCCCGTCCTCCTCGAAAATCTCCCGGAAGATCTATCCCAAAATTCAACCCAAAATCCTAGTTGAGTAGCAAAATCTTACCAGGAGTTCTAGATTAAAGAGAAAATTTATTTTTTTTAATTTAGCTGTTTGAGGAATGGATGAAGTCACAAGAACAGGAAGCTCGTGGAAAGATTGGGCATAATAAAATAATGAAACCAATTGAATTAATTTTATTTGAACGTTATAAACAAAAATTTGAAGAGACTCATCCCTCCACACATTTTTTCTATTCATCCTCCCCAAATACATCAAAATCCACAAATCAATCCTTAAATGAAATTCAAAGTTTGGACGATCCATCTATGCAAGATTCAGCTTCTACCGATTATTTATTAAATCATAATAAAAAGAAAAGGAGAAGTTTGAGTTTTGGGGGCCTATTTTGTGTTGGTTCTACTAGCAAAAATAATGAGGAATCGAGGGATATATCTAAGGTATACTGTAGTTAATTAAGGTTTTAGGAGGGATATACAGATAATACTGGATTAGGTAAGATCTTTTTTATATCATGAACTAGGTGTAGAAAAATTAAGAGTAATACGAAAGAGCCTCGCTATAATGTACACACCGGGGATCACGCCGACCCGATACACACTTCCCGAAAATCGTGAATTTGGCTTATTCCACGATATTCTCGTACACACTTATGGCATCCTCCCCGAGCATACCATGTGGAATCTTTTCCAAATAAGAGATTGGAAGTGATTGAGTTTTTTTAGTTCTCAATAAGGTTCATGTTGATATCACGGATTAGATAGGAAAAATAAAAACTAGCATCTGAGTAGGAGCTAATCCCATCTCCAAAGATTAAAAATTAATTTCAGAATTCCAAGAAACGCGGGAAAGGAAAGATATTAGCAAATAAATGTAAAAAGAATTTATTGAAATTTTGGAATGCCAGGAAAATTAATAATAAACGTGGGAGGAAATCTTATAAACAAATAATGAGTATTAATTTGAATGCTCCTCATAATACTCCGGAAAGTGGATCGCCTGTAACGAATGAAAATAATGATTCTTCTGATAGTGATGAAAATATTTGTTTAATCACTCGATAGAGATTTTTCTGAGATAATTTTATGTCGTTAGATACTATTAACTCTCATTGTAAGTGCACAGCAAGGAACTTACGTTCCAGAATTGACTCTCTTCTAGGGAAGTGTCTTTATGTTAAAATCCGATTCAGGTTTAAATTATGAGCCAGTGACAGTTATGAGGTTAATAATTTATGAGTACAACGGTGGGTGTATCTCTGGGGGAAGTATCTCTACGGGGAGTATCTCTAAGGAAACATGGGAGTATTTCGAAGGAAAATTTAGTTCACAGGCAAGAAATCGGCCTTGTCTAATTCAAGAGTGGACTGAAAAATCTCTCTCTCTCTGCAATGATTTATCGATATAACGATCTTGAATCTTGAAATCCTCAAGCCCGTCTCTCTCGTCCTTCGATTCATAAGCCTTCTTTGGGTTCATAAACCATTGTTTGTACTGATAACGATTCATTTAGACTATAAGCTGGGCAAAAGCCTAAACCTGTCTATTGGAGATTAACACGTATCCCTGTGCTTTTAAATGAGAGCCGTCCACCTCTAATCTATCAAAAGTATCTTTTTTTCCGAAATTCGTTCTTTATTCTATATTTTTATTAAAATTATTTCGTCAAAACATTTTCGAATAATACTTTTTTCCATAAAATTTTCAATCATTTGTTTTTTAATCGTCCTGTGCTGCCACTTTTGGAGCGCTCCATGCATATGGGTCTTCTGGCTAAAAAATTTTTCATGATACTCCAAGATACTTCAAAAATTAGCTCACTTTAGGTGCACGATTTACTTTGTGGGCAGTAATCATCTGGTAGTCTCCAGCGTCCTTAGGTCCAGAAGGTATCGAGTCAATGTCACGTGCTACTGCACTACAAGAATTTTAAAAAATATTTCAACTAATCTTTATTTTTTACATATTTAAAGCTCCAGGCATAAATTCGGGTGTATACGAGTATGTTAGGGTCTTTCTGGCTCGTAATGGCTGGTAGCCGTGGTAGATACCGTCTTTCAATTCTTGATAGCGGTTGTCGCCTTCACCCTTGTCGACCATTTTGAATTATTTTCTAAATTTAGAAAATTAATTAAGATTAAAGAAATTTTTTTATTTTTATAATTAAGACTGAATAACAAAAAATCACTGAGTAGACAAGATTAATAGAATATATTAAATTTAAAAGAGGATTTTTTAAAGTTATTTAACCAATAACTCAAGTCCAAAGACTTCCTTGTTCTAAAAATTCTAACAGTTCAGCTCCTATTTTAAAACGTATTTTTAGAACGTATTTTTAGAAGTTTTACGATTCCATAAACATGGAGAAATAGATTCCCCTAAGTTAGGGTAGATACGGTAACTAATAATTTTAAAATTATATCCCAAATGTTTTGTGATCTACTATAAGTAATAGAAAATTTTTAAGACTTATTTGAGACGTCCTACACTCGATTTTAATGGATGGAAAATTTTCGGTTCTAAACGTCTCTGAAAATATTAAAACGGATAGCTCTCAATAATAAAGTTCCTAAGTCTGAATTTACAAGGGAGTTGATTGGGAAGGTTTTAAAATTTAAAATAATTTTAAAATTAAAAAAAATAAAAATCTATGTATGTATTCTTTAATTTTTAAAATAAAGTAAGCATTTTATATTAAAAATATTTTAACAAAAAATTTTCAAATAAACTAGATATTTGTTAAAACGTCTGACATTTTATTGTTCTTATTTATAAAGAACATATGCCATTTATTTTTCGCTTCCTTCCTTCAACCGTTTAACGTCAAATGGCTTAAAAATTAAAAATCCCCCAAAATCAATTCTCTTTCAGATTTTTTTAATATTTGTTGAGAGATGAGTAGAACATCGGTCTTTTTTTCTTCCGATTTTTTCTCTTCAAAGCTTGTGGATATATTTATTTTTATGTTTATGGCATATAACAGGTGTGATCCCAAAACCTTGTGGGCTAAAAGTTTTTTGACTTGAATTCATGCGAACTTTAAAGTTTGGAATTGGCCAAAGTTTTTTTTGTGAAAATGGATTTAAAAAATTTTTTAATGAATGAATAGGTCTGGTAAAAAATATTTTGGAAATGCATATTAAAACGGGATGGCAAAGAGCTCGTTATTGAAATGCATGTTTTCTTGCTAACTATCTCGACATCTCGAACAATACACATATCCTGCCTCAGTTGGACATAATTATAAAATGATTCAAAATTCGAGTTAGGTGAATGGCATATGAATAATTAATTATTGAATTAATATATTAATTATCAAATTAATACAGCTGCTTGATTTTTGTAAATTTTAAAGGAAATTGGTGGAGCTTGTTTTCTGGATATCAGTCTTCCTGAAATTATCTCAATAATTTTGTTAGATTCTTCGTTTATCCGTCCCGTTTCTCGTGCCTGGTAGAGTAAATGATTATCGAAACGGCCTCTCAGATGTACCACAATAATCTACGGAATAATCACAGAGGATCAGAGAAATGATCGTTCGTATTTTTTTCAAAAATATGTACATATATTAGGGTTCGAATATCAACTCGATCAGAATCTCTTCGCATTCTAAATAAATTTTATTTATTATTTAATTTATTTACACCGTTCAATGTTTTCCTTTAATTTTATTTATTAAAATATTTGTGTGGTTGGTCTTTCTAATAAAAGAAATATTAGGGGGAAATATAATTATTACCAAAAAGTTTTGAGTAAAAAACCGGTTCCAATTACCCTCCTAAAATGTAAAAATAACGCGCATTCCTTTAAAGAATTATTTTTATTTGTTTTTGTTTTATTTCCTGTGGGGGCGTCCAAATTCCTTTTATTTTATTAAAAAATATTTTTTTATTTTTTAATTATCTAAATCATAAAAATTAAAAATTGAAGTCAAACTGATTTATATTTCTAATTTT
Organism: Meloidogyne enterolobii; assembly: GCA_963681835.1. NCBI lineage: Eukaryota > Metazoa > Nematoda > Chromadorea > Rhabditida > Meloidogynidae > Meloidogyne > Meloidogyne enterolobii. Next base: position 43,558 of record CAVMJV010000013.1, on the reverse strand, counting down.
TTAATTATTTATTTTATAATTTATTTTAAATTTTTTATTAATTCAATTTATGTATAATTTTAAGTAAATCTATCTTCCTAAAATATTTTTATAGCTAATTAAAAATTTCTAATTCTTAAATTTTGAAAACCTGATTTCTGAATATGAGATAATCAGATGTCATGCCTAGGTTGAAGTCAGTTGGTCCAGGTTCGATGCCTAGAGGCACGTGGCGACTGCATTATTTTAAGCCCTGAGTAGTCATAATCAAGTGTTGTCCCTTTTTTATTACTTAATCATGATCATCTTAAAAAGTTAGGTATACTATCCGAATTGAAAATTATGGACAGAGATCCCTCTTTAGATATATCTTTTGATCAATTCGTTTCCACATTATTGAATTAAATTCAAATATGTAAATATTATTTACTGCTTAATTAGGATTGAAATTAATTAAGAATAAATTTAATAAATGCTAAAAGCAACACATAATTTGCTTGTTCCTAATTGGAAAGAAGACGTAGTTTACTTGATTATATTTCCAAGAACTCATTCAATTCCTTCCTCATCCCCTGCATCATTAAAATTAGAAACATGGCTTAGAATGAATAATATTAAATATCAGGCAAATAAATTTATTTTTTATTTATATATTGTGGTTAGAAACAAGAAAAATATTTATGAGATAGGTACAAATTTAAGTGATTCTTCTATGTAGATCTTTATCAAAATCCAAGGGCATTAGAAGAAAAGTTTATAAGACCTTTTCAAACTAATTAAAAATTTAGATAATGGATACCCTTCTTCCTTAAGATCAAAATATTTCGTTAAAACTTCAATCTGCATTGTATTTGGATAGGAACCTTTTTTAATTAGGTATTAGACCAACTCAAAGTCATAAAAATTAATTAGCTCAATTTTCTCCATCAGCTTAAATTGTTAAATTTTTGATTTCTCAAATTTAGTTTAAATTCATTTTAAGAATGTGAGTAACCAATTTAAACATGCTTCTGTGAAGGGCCAAGTCCCGTTTATCGAATTAAATGGCCGTCAACATGCTGACAGCAATTTTATCATTGAACATTTACGTTCACACTTTAAGTTGCCTATCGACGGAAATCTTAATAGTTCTGAACGTGCTAATCTACGAGCTTTTAGTTTGCTTATTGAAGAATCCTTCTTTAGGTAGAAAAATAATTTTTTAATTCCATAATTTTTTGGTTATTGTGATTTGAAGACCTATAGGATTACATTATAGTAGTCCCACAAGAACTCTAAAATTTTCGGAAATTTTTTGTGTTAAGTTCAATTAAAATCTACGTACTAGTGTGCTGCTCTAGCCAACTAAGGCCTCAATATTATTAACATTATTAGATTATTCAAAGATAATTCATAAAAATTTTTCAACAGTAATCTTCGAGTTATCTGTTAAAGCTTTACTAGAAAACCCCAAATACGTTACAGATTAAATTTGAATTTAAAAATATTTCCGAAATACTTTTCTATATACAAAGGATTCAAAAAATCATTATTTAATTAAAAAATATAACAATTTAAAACAGGTGCCTCCAGTATGATTTTAGCATTAACGCCTCATGGATTGGAACAGATTCAGGCTATTTACCTTATTTTACTGGCGCCAAAAAATTTATCGCAAAAAATTTAATACCCAAAAAATTTCAATATACGGTAAGTTAAAGAATTCCAAAAATAATTTTAAATTTAAATTAAAGACAAAGAAAACGCTTAATGCGCAAGGCTATGGGCGACATTCAGCTAATGAAATTGAGGATATCGCCAAAAAAGATTTGATGGCCCTATCAACATTTCTTGGGGAAAAGCCCTACTTTTTTGGAAACCAACCTTCAACGGTGTGTTGAAATTTTTTTGTTTTTTTTCAAATCTCTCGCTTATATTTTTGCTTTTTCCATACGTGCTAATGAGACAGACGATCGCTCAAAATCTCTCGTGATACCCACACAAACATCATTTAAATTATATATTTTTTTCGAGCTAAATAACCTTAAATTATGAGTCCTAAATGGATTTATGGTCTAAGAAGATATCAATAAATTTTTTGTTTAATATGTAGCAGTGTTGTCGCGGGTACAAAAAATCTTCGGGTACGGGTTTCGGGTTGGAAAATTTTCTTTTTGGGCATAGGGTTTCGGGCGGCAACCCTGATATGCAATAAAGCCTTTCAATTTTTTAATTCAATTTTATAAGCTTATTAAAGATTTTAATTTAGCTAGATGCCACAGCATTTGGATTTTTAGCAACTTCACTTTATGTGCCCCGGAATTTAAAAGAGATAAATCAATTTATAGAAAAAAGTACCCCAAATCTCATGGAATTTGTGAAACGGATGAAAGAACAGTTTTGGCCAGACTGGAGCGAAATTTGTGAACAATTGGCATTAAACACAGAGGATATAAAGAAATGAGAATATCGGGAAATATCCTGAATATACTTGAGAATATAAAATAAAAATATATTTAATTTTTAAATATCTATGAGTAATATTATGTACATAATTTTCAAATAAAAATACTAAATAAATTATATAAAAATATAAAATATAACCAAAAAAATTTACTAAAAAATAAAAAAAAATTTTTTTAACGTCATGTACCGCAGTTCCTCGATTACTTACCCTAGTTTACATATACCTGGGTAGATAATTACCCTAGTTTATACCTGGGTAGATAATTGCCCTAGTTTATACCTGGGTAGATAATTATTACCTAGTATTACCTAGTATTACTAAAATTAGTAATTTATCTACAAGATTGACACACCTAGATATTTATCTAAATTAATAGACCGAAGGTAATTAATCGAGAGAATACAGTATCCTCAACTTCGCCCTTTTCTCGAATTCTTATTTTTTGTTTTTGAATATTTTTCTTTTTTATTTTTGGTAGCTTTACCTTTTTCCTGAAAATAAAAAATTATTTAATAATTTAAAATAAATCACCAAATCTTTCTGTTTTGGCAAAAATACAAAATTGCCGTTAAGGTAATTATCACAACTATTTGGAGGTATAAGCTTGTTATGATCCAGTGGGTTTTCTTTTCGCAAATTTTGGGTAGGTCCATAATATAATTGTGAATATTGTCTGTATAGTTGTTTATTTTCATTTTTTATTTGGAATTTATTAGTATCATCAATTGTAGTTTTATCATAAATAAATGAGGATATTCTTTAAATTAAAAAAATTTTTTAAATTTATTTTTTGTTTTAATAAGGAATAAGGTAATGAATCCAGCTTTAATACTTTGTTTATTTAGTTAAGCCTCCTCCTTAGTTAAGCCTCGTTAGTCCCACTAAAAATCTTTGGATATCCTTGGAAATCTTCGGATCCGATATCGGCCCAAAATTTTTAGATATCCGGACCGAAAATCGGATCCGGATATCCTGATCTGCCAACCTTATTCCCTATTAAGTCCCGAGAAAATAATAATCGAAATCCCAGTTTATAGATAATGTTTTATATTTTAAGCTTTTATTAGCCATATTATTAGACTTATAGAATAAAGAATATGCTAACATTAAAAATTAAAATTTAGAATTTATTAACTAACTTTTGATCAATTTTTGATTCACTCACAAAAAATGAAAATACGATTACTGATCCTTTATTTAAATTTTTTGTATAATAATTAAGCATTTCAATGCTCTCTTTGGCAAAGTTTATAACTTCATTTTCAGCATCATTAATTAGTTTAATGCCAACAATCCAAGTTGTACATGGTCCATATAATCTGTTTTTAAATTTAGTTATTTCAGTCAAACCAAGCAACATTCAATGGGAATATTGTTAATGTAGTGTCAATACTTGTGGAAATATAATTAGATATATTGAAAATGTTGGCCAAATCTATCGTGCTCTTGAATCACCCTTACATTCAAATTCAATATTACGAGAAATTTTTATATTAACACAATAAACTATTAACACAATTATTCTTAGTTATCATTAAACTATTTCGAAAACCAAGATTATTGTTGAAATATCCTTCCGGTCTTGTTTCTGTTTATTATTGTTGTACATATAGCTATTTAATTCCTAAGTTTGTGAGTCCGATCTACATAAGACCAAGCTTAAGACCGGACTGACTGACCGGACCTTTTGCACTAGCTGATGCTTTAAATGCCTAATTTGGATTAACATTATATGTAATCTTTTGAGCTCCCAGTTGAATTCCAGAAAATATTTATGAACATACCCTTCAATAAAACAACTTTCTTCTTTTCTTTGAAAACTACTGATCACATGATAATGCTCAATTTGATCTTTTATCCTGGCCAAATCCGCCCACTTAAATAACGTTCTTCTTAATTTTGCTTTTACAGAAATACAATTATTATCTTTTTGTATTTCCGTCTCCAAACACGTAATTAAAATAAAATAATTGTAATATTTTTTATGATCAAAATTTTCAAAGAGTTTTAAATAATTATTGTGTCCTTCATTTTGAACTAAATTGGAAGCTTAAAAATAAATTTCAAAAATATTTTTTTGAAAATTTTTCAAAAAACCTTCTTTCATGATTTTTGTAATTAATTTTCTTGTATTCAAATTAACATTATATGCTGTATTCTGTTCGGGATATAAAGGAGAGATTACAGGCATCTGATCGCCTTCATGCCCATTATATTTGTCAATATCTGTAATCTCCCAGGGTCTTAAATCTATGTCTTCTTTTGAATTAAATTGTTGGTTTGTGTTTAATGGTTCTACAAGTACGGGCATTGGCCAATCCCTGTAATTATAAAGTCTAATTATTAAGAGATTGCTAAATAATTGTCAGCATGTTTCAATCTAAATTTTAATTGTTTCCTATGTTCTGGGTTACTATTTTCCAAAATATCAGAAATCCTTTCGATTAAATCCAATATAGGTTTAAAAGCTGGGTTGTCCGCTATCGTGATGATACCCCAAAGGTTCTGATAGATACCAGAAAAAAACTATAAGGCATGAGATAGAGATTCTGAAATGTCGATATGGTCAGATACTGATATTTGTCAACCATATTTTAAAAAAAACAAACCAATTTGCAAATGTCAAAAAGAATTTTTTAATTAAAAATAATAAATTTTCTGATGTATAAATTAAAATAATTTTTGAGCACATAATTGTTAATATAGTTCCACTTAAATATCCAAACATATTTGAATAAATTTCATTTTCTTAATTTAAAATTTAAAAAATATTTTATTAAAAATTACTTTTTGCCCATAATTTAATAGTTCGAAGTAAATTTGTAAAAATTGGCCTTCTTCCATCATCAATGAGAAAATATTTTAATCTGTAGGCGATTCGATATCCTTTAAATTTTTATTAAAAATAAATGAAGTAGAATGAGCACCAGAGCCGGGCGCAATTTGAAAAAATTTTTTCGCATCCGCAATTGAACCCAGCCCTGATGAGCACACTTAAAAGATACAATCATAAGGGATTGAAAGAAAAAATTAATTAAATAATCAGGTTAGTTTAATTAGGGTGTATCGTTCAGGCAGCTTCCACTCCCAACGAATGGTCAACCATATTTAAAAACCATAGGTATCTTTAATCGAGGTGTATCACTTATTACGTGTGTAGCTCATAGTAATTAGGAAAATTCTAAGTCATTTTTGAATGTCTATGATAATTAACCTGCCAAAATTATGACACTTTTAGTTAATACTTTTTTCTCATCTGCATTAACCATCTCTTCAATAATCCCATCAATCTTTCTCAAATTATCCAAAATTATTTTTCTACTTGTATAATTAGTTAAATCTCCATATGGTGTATTTATCTTAGGAGCATCAATTGCAAACATTATATCAATTTCTATATTTTTATATTGTATTTCAATTAGTGGTACTCTTCCATAAGGTATTGAGTTGACCTGATAATTTACTATATTTATTTGTTTTAGTAGAATTTTGCTAATTATTATATGTCCAATAAATATTTATAAATATTCCTTCCCTGAAACACTCGTGTTTTTCAGGTTGTGGAACGAGTTTTCATTTTTTCGAGTGGGGTTCCGGTTGTGGATAATTGTGTGAATAAACTTTCGTTTCATTCTTGACATTAATAAACAAAATTTTTATTTAAAACCTTTAAATCCTCTCTATCATTTTCAAGTAATTTCATTGTTGAATTAAACGTATCCACTCCATCACCAAATAGAAAATCATGTTCTTGGCAAAAACGCCCAGAATTAAAATTCAATTTGCATTCATTACATTCTTTAACAACATTTGGAATAAGACAGCGATTTGGAAGTAAAAATATAATATCCAAATCGGAATCTGATGTTGCTGTTTCTAATAAGGATGAACCACCAACGATCATTGAATAATCCGCTTTAATATTTAATAATAATTTATTTAAGATTTATTGGGTAGATGATAGATGATAATACTTATGGGGATAAAAAATATGAATAGTGATAAGAATTATTTAATATTATTTATGAAGTTATTATTTTTTTAGTTATTGTTATTATTTTATTTTTAGTTATTATAATTTTTTAGTTATTTTAGTTTTTTTTAGTTATTATGTAGTTATTATTATACAAATTAAGAATCTGATCATAGACTAACGATAGCCATCACATCGTTTTTACCTCAACATTCATAGCAGACTTGGTAATATACATATACGGCAGATACAGATGGATATCCGAATACATTTTAAAATTATTTGTATGTATCTATATCCGTATCCATTACCAAGTCTGCTTCATAGAATGAAAGTAAAATTAATAAAAGTAATAAAAACGTATAGGTATATTAAATCGCATATACCTATATTTTATAAAGTACCTTTATATTTAATACCAACAGAACTACATTGTTTATTCAGCCACATTTCTACTTGTTTTTCTATCCATTGAATAGCTTCCTTCCTTTTAGCTTTTACATCATCGTCCAAATGATAAATTTTATCCAAATATTTCCTCAACTTAAAAATATAATAATTTTTATGATGTAATAATTATTAAATATAAATCACCTTTCCATCATCCTTTCCATGATCCTTCCCTTCATCAATTTTTATAATTTTTTTCTTCTCACCATTTCTATTATTTTCATTTGCCCTTTCAACTCCTTCAAATTCAATGTAAAACTGATTTAATATTTCATATAAATTGGAATTTTTCCATTTATCATTCAAAACTTTGGTTATCAATTTATTTTCCGAATTAAATCTATCCATCTCACTTCTCAATGTATTATCTAAAAATTTTAGTAAATTTCCAAATTTTAACAAATTCCAAAAATTACCCATAAATTGTTGATCAAGCATTATACGTGTTCTCTTCAATCTAATTTCAAATTCTCCTATAAATTTATTTATCAATTTATCCTGCTCATTAACCGATAGATCCTTTTCTGATGTATCAATTATAGGGTAAAGATTCGCAAAGAATTCAAATTTTATTTGCCCATTTTCCTCGAGACATTTATCACCAAAATATTTTTGAAAATATTCACGATCAATTAAGACTTGATCTTCTGTATTATTACAAGCATTCTTAGCGAACATATTTGATAAAAATGTTAAGCGAAGATGTGAAATTATAAGGGGCATTTTTGAATAGTTAATTAATGTTTTCCTTAAATATTATTGAATTAAATAACTTTGAAGAATTTATTAAACATGAACTCCTAAACCATAATCTCCTATTAAGTTTAAACTAAAGTATAGAAAGCTAAGTAAATTAAAGTTTTTATACTTAAGAAGTTGAGTTTAGATTTAAGATGAGTTTAGATAAAATTGGTAGTCTTAAGGTTTATTTAAAGTTTTAAGCTTAAAAGTAAGTTTCTTTAAAGTTGGCTATTATAAGTTGAATTAAAAAAGTTGGTAAACTTAAAGTTTATTTATAGTTGGTAAGTTTAAGTTAAGTTTATTTATATTTGATAAGCTTAAAAATAAGTTTATTTAAAGTTGATAATTTTAAGTTAAGTTTATATAAAGTTTGTGAACTTAAAGTTTATTTAAAGTTTGTAAGCTTAATATTAAGTTGATTTAAGGTTGGTAAGTTTAAGCCAAGTTTATATAAAGTTTGTAAACTTAAAGTCTATTTAAAGTTGGTAAGCTTAATATTAAGTTGATTTAAGTTGGTAAGTTTAAGTTTATTTAAAGTTCGTAAACTTAAAGTTTATTTAAAGTTGGTGAGCTTAAAACTTGCTTTATTTAAGGTTGTTGAGCTTAAGTTTATTTAAAGTTCGTAAACTTAAAATTTGTTTAAAGTTGGTAAGCTTAAAATTAAGTTCATTTAAGTTTGTAAGTTTAAGTCAAGTTTATATAAAGTTCGTAAACTTAAAGTTTATTTAAAGTTGGTAAGCTTGAAATTAAGTTCATTTAAGTTTGTAAGTTTAAGTTAAGTTTATATGAAGTTCGTAAACTTTAAGTTTATTTAAAGTTGGTAAGCTTAAAACTAAGTTTATTTAAGGGTAATAAGTTTAAGATAAGTTTATATAAAGTTCGTAAACTTTAAGTTTATTTAAAGTTGGAAAGCTTAAAACTAAGTTTATTTATGGTTGATAGATTTAAGTTAAGTTTATATAAAGTTTGTAAACTTTAAATTTATTTAAAATGGTAACTAAGGTTTACTATATATAAAGTTCGTAAACTTAAGTTATTTAAAGTTGGTAAGTTTAGATAAAGTTGGTAAACTTAAAGTTTATTGGAAGTTGGTAAGCTTAAAATTAATTTCTTTAAAGTTGGCTAGTTTAAGTTGAGATTAAATAAAGTTGGTAAACTTAAAATTTATTTAAAGTTAGTAAGTTTGAGTAAGTTTATTTAAGTTTGGTAAGCTGAAAAATAAGTTTATTTTCGGGTCTAAGATAATAGTGTTTCACGTATCGGGTTTTAGGTACCTGACCCTTCCCTAAAGTGAACAAACCTTTTTGTCCATTCATTTGACAAATTTCCCCAATTTTTACTGTTATACAAAAAGCGATAAACTAATTTTAGAATATAATTTAATCTTTTTTCTTCCACATCTATACCGATTTCTTCATTTTTGGTCATATTTAAAATTTTCTCTTTAAATTCTAACCATAGATCATTGGCAAATTTTAAATTTTGAATATTATCTCCAAAAAATATTTCGAGTTTCAGTCCTTCCTCGATTGTTTTTACTATTATAGCAATATTTAGGTAAATTAAAAAATGTTTTTGAAAAATCAAAACATCAATATGATCATTTGTTTCAATTAAAAGCGAAAACATTTGTAGTAAATAATCTTCCGATATTTCTTTTTTATTTGTCATTTTAGCAAATAAGTCTTTAATAAATTAAAAAATTTTTTTTTTTATTTTTGAAATTTATTAATTACCCTCAAAATTAATAAAAGCTTTCATTTCATAATCCAAATGCTGCAGAAATGAAGGCGAATTTGAAGGTATACTTACTGAGGTACCTACTTCTGAGGTACTAATATCTTGTAAGAATATAGAGAAATTATCATCTGTTGTCGTATTAGTATCTAAAACTTCTTCAATTTCATTTCCATTATCTCGATAATTTAAAATTGAAGTGTCAGTTGAAAGACTTTCAAGGCTTTGACCATTTTTTGGGACTGAACTAGATTCACTTATTTCACTAATAGATTCAGAAACAGTCTGTAAATTATTAAGATTATTTTGTGAGTAAATTAGTGATCGGACTGATACGAGATCTCGTTCAAAAATCTTTGGTATCAAAATAAATATTTTTTCAGATCTCTATTCTCGTAAGACAATCCCAATTCTATTTCTAGTCTTAAGATAACTAATTATTATTTATTACTGATATCAGACCAATTGGAAAATATACCAAGTACCTAATTAAATAATAATTACTTCAGTTAAATTATCACCCACATTGCAGGATAAATCTATCAAGCTTTGGGCAGAGCAATCCGTAATTGCCTCTAGATCCGATGCTTAATAATAAAAAAAATTTTTTATGAAATAAATTAATTTTGGGAATTTTTATTAATTATAATTTTACGTGTAGCTGAAAGTATAGCTTCCCGAATTTTTAATATTTCAGGATTTGTATCTTCATTATCCTCTTTTAATAAATTTAATAAATTTGCTGTATGCATATGCTTTCTGCCTTTATTATTTTTTGCTAAATTATTTTTTCTCAAATTTATTTTGATTAGATCCTTCCATCGCCCTCTATTAAAGAATGATCTTCCCTTATTTTTATTTAATAAAAATTTGTGCCATTCTTCAACATTTTTAAATTCTTTGTTCCCTTTTTTATTATAAAGCGACATTAAAGCATCCAAGGATGCTTGTAGGAATGAGGGATTTGTCTTTGCATCTAATTCAGAGGTAGAATACTCCTCCGGCTCCAGATAAATTTTCTATTAAAAAAAAATTTTTTGAAAATTTTTAGAAGATTTTTCGAAGATTATTTAGAAAAATTTTTTCGAAAAAAAATTTAATAAAACAAACAAAAATTATATTCCAAATTTTATCTTCCTCGTCTTCTTCCGAATTAATAATAATTAATAAAGCCTCCTCCCCATACCAATAATATTTATTTATTTCCTTCCAAGCTTCATCTAGGTGTGAATTAATACAATAAATGTCTTCTTCCGAATTATCTTGACCTTAGATAAAATTAAAAATAATTTTAATTAATTTTATATTATTTTACCTTTATTATTAGGCCCACAAAGCCATTCCCTATATATTATATATTCAATAAGAAGCTTATTTCTCCATTTGGTTAGCATATCTTTAGTTTCAAAATACTCTATATAGAGTTTATAGATTAATGGAAAATTTTCTTGACCTTCTTTTTCAATTATAGCTGAAATTTGGGAGAGTAAATAAATTAATTAATATTTAATATACCGTATTGTCTCTAATACAAGCCCTGGGCTTGCATTTTTCAATACCCCTCATCGGGTGGGCTTATAATAGGGCATGGGCTTCTATTAGGGCATGGGCTTATATTATGTAGAGACAATACGGTAAACGTTTATTTCTGTCCGTTGATGTTCTTAGTTTTAAATAGAGTTGGGCGGGATTGGGATCCAGACTTAAAATCTGGACCGGGATTAGGAATAATGATCTCGATCCCGGTCCCGATCCAGACTGCGGTATCGGGATTGGCCGAAATCGGGATTTTTGAATAAATATCTCGACCGTGATCACGATCCCGCCCAACTCTAGTCTTAAAAACTATAATTTGGAAATTAAGTATCCGACCCAAATTTTCATTTCAAAACGTTTCATAATTATTAAAAAACATACTCATATTTTGAAAAAATTCAGGGAATCCTTCATATAGACTATACAAACGTACACTACCAAATACAATAAAAAGTGCGGCCTCTATATTTTTCAAGGCATTCTTATCGTCTTTATATTTTCTAAAAAAGTCTGAAAAACTTGGATTCTTTAACAATTTGATAAAAATCAGAAAATCAGATTCTTCACGAATCTTATTATCCATTTCATTAGCTATATTAGCCAATTCTTTAGCACCACACGAAACACTAAAAGGTGAGATATTTTCATAATCGACTCTATTATTATTCTTTTTTTCATTAATTAAAATATCTCTAATTTTAATGTTTCTACAAATTTCAAATAATGCACCAATGTTATAATTAATTATTAAACTTCCAAACATCGTAAGCTGAAATAAAAAATTTTTTCCATATTTGAGACTTTCAGGGAGAAGGAGAGAGTTTAGGGGAGAGTTTTGAGCTCTTGGGGACTTTTGTGGACGTTATCCCATGATTCTTGCAACAATTTTAGCAAACTAAAATAACCTTTTTCAAAATATTTGGGTCTTCTTGACGATTCATTTTAATATACATATTAATTAAATAATGTTGGGTAACCGCACTAATTTTCAAATATTTGTCATCAACAACACTCAGTTTATTTGTTAATAATAAATCCGAATAATGCCAGTTTAAGATTTAAGTTACATTACTCTGGGTAATAACTTATGGAAATGTCGTCAATAAATAATCAATCAACATCCACAAAAAGAAATGCAAATACGCCATTAAATTTATCTGGCACATCAGTTAACGACAAACGCTCACGACTAATTGAGCAAATCAATAATTTAAATTTTCAAGAAATTTTACAACAAATGAATAACGACACCACAACACCTCCGTGGGTAAAAATTCTAATGACCCAAATGCAGCAGATATTAACATTGACTTCTGAATTGATAGTGGAACAACAACAACAAACTGGGAATCAACAATCTAACCAACTTCAATATGGTGAATTTAGGCAAGAAATGGAAGAGAAGGAAAGACGCCACTGTCTCGTGCTTAATGGATTACCAGAAAGTAAACAAGCCGAATCAATGGAGAAGGCTAAGGATGATCAACAACGAGTTTTACAGGTTTTAAATGAATGTAAGGTTTCAAGTGCTTTGCCAAGTGGGATTTTTCGTATGGGGAAAATTAATCAAAATAAACCTCGCCCAATTAAAATTAAATTTCCTTGTTCATATGCTGTTCGGGAGGCACTCTCAGGCAAAAAATTTCTAAAAAATCAATACAAACATTTACATTTGCGAGAGTCCCTTTCCAAAACAGAACTTGCCAATCGATCTATTCTTATTAAAGAGTGTCATGAAAAACGTAAGGCGCATCCCGGTGCCGACTTCATTATATATGCAGGTATGGTAATTTTGCGGGAGGAGATCCCAATTTTTCGCACAACCATAAATACAAATCCACACTCAAAAAACTTAATCTCCTCCCACTAACTTGTCAGCCAATTTATAAAACAGCCCAAAAAACTCCGAATTGCGTACAAATAATCAATAAGAACTGTAAAAATAAAAAGAAAAATTTTAAAAAATCCAAAAATATAAAATGCATTTGCTTTAACGCTCGTAGTTTATTAAATAAAATGAATGAATTTCGGTCATTGCTAAGCACCCATATATACCAAATCATAGTCGTTAGCGAATCCTGGCTTCATAAAGAAATTTGTGATAGTTTTATTCTACATACATTAGATTATGAGATTTTAAGATCAGACAGACCATCCAAAAAAGGTGGCGGCGTTTGCGTTCTAATTCATAAGGCATTACCGTTCAAACAGTCCAAAATTTTAAAAACAAATAGTTTCAACCTAATATCATTCGACTTGTTATTACCGCAACTCCAAACAATAAGAGTTATTGCTGTTTACAGGCCCCCTGGGTTTCAAAAATCACAAGATTTTTCTAATTTCTTGGAAAATATATTATACTGCTGCACCACTGAAAATGCGTGTATAATGTTGGGAGATTTTAATTTTCCTGGAATAGAATGGGAACAATTCTTACCCGTTTCACACACCACTCAGATTGAAAACGAATTTTGTGAGTTTACTAATAGCCAACAGTTAATACAACTTGTCTCTCAAGGTACTAGGGGAAAAAATATATTAGATCTTGTTTTTACTAACACACACAACTTAATACACAAGTTAGAAATAGCACCCCCTTTCTCAACATCGGATCATAACAGTATAATTTTTGAACTAGAACAAATAATAACTTATGAACCAACAAAATATATCAAGGATTTTAAAAAAGCGGACTATAAAACAATTAACCAATACCTAGCTTCAATTGATTGGATAACCATATTTGGGCACTCCAATGATATAAACATCAACTATAAAAATTTTTCTGACATAATTAACGAAACTATAAACTTTTTTATACCCTGTTTAACTATAGAAAATAAACTAAAAGGATTACCGACTCATATTACAAAATTATTAGACACTCAAGAGGGTTTATGGAAACGAAACATTCATAAAACGAATAGGCCAAACTATTTGAAGGTAACTCATCTAATAAGGAAACAGATGCTGAAATTTCGGAAAAATAAAGAAAAAAGAATAATACCCCACCCAAAAAAGAAATTCGCATATGTTGGCGCTTTTCTTAAATCAAAAAATTTGAAATACTCAACAATGGTAGACGATCACAATAACATAATATTCACAAATAAACAGAAAGTTAACATACTTGCATCTCATTTCAGTTCAATCTTTAAAAACAGTGGGACTAACACACAAATTACAAACAAAACTTCCCCACTATTGAATACAATAGATTACATGGATTTTTCAGTTTACGATATATTTAATTATTTAACAAAATTAGATAATAAGAATAACACATCACCTGATAATATACCTAATATCTTTCTTAAAAACTGTGCACAAACATTGGCATATCCACTCTTAAGTTTATTCTCTCTATCATTAATGACAAAAAAGGTACCTGATCTCTGGAAAGAAAGTATAATCGTTCCAATTCAAAAGATTCCAAAAGCTAAAAAATCTAACGACTTTAGACCAATCTCTCTCCTCTGCTCAACTGCAAAAATTTTAGAAAAAATATTAGCCTCTAAATTAGTTGAACATGCCCGGAAAAACAGAATTTTTCCACAAGAGCAACATGGATACCATATGGGTAGATCCGTAACAACCCAACTTCTAGAAGTTATGGATGATCTTACAATGGCATTAGAAAATAAAAAATCCGTAGATATAATCTACTTCGATCTGTCAAAAGCATTTGACACCATATCCCACGAAAGATTATTAAGTAAATTAAAATCATTAAATATTCCAGATACTCTAACTAAATGGCTCAAAGATTATTTAAGCAATAGAACTTTCTCTGTAAAAATCCATGAATCCTTTTCTGAAAAAAGGCTCATAAAAAGCGGAGTACCGCAAGGCTCCCTACTTGGTCCCATATTGTTTTTATATTATATACACGATTTAACTGAATTCTGTTATACAGAAAATGTAACTGTTAAACTATATGTAGATGATATTAAGGCGTATTACATTTTCAAAGACAATCCAGTCAATTCAAACCCTTTGCAAGAATTTATTGAAAAATTTTCCGAATACACAGAAATAAACGGATTGGATATAGCTATAAAGAAATGTAATATATTACATCTAGGCACTAAAAATCCTCGCACCATTTATACAATAGAAGATACACACATAACAGAAATTGGTAGAAATCAAACTGTAAGGGATTTGGGTATTTTCTTTGACCATGAGTTAAAATTCCATAATCATATCGACATTATTTGTAATAAAGCTAGGAGAATTAGTTATACAATTCTTAGGTCCTTAAAATCTAATGATGAAAGATTCTTAATTAATATGTTCACCACATATGTAAGAAGTATATTGGAATTTAGTTCTCCTGTCTGGAATCCTTACTATAAAAAATACATTAACAAAATAGAAAAGATTCAAAAAGATTTCGTAAGGATGGTATATAACCGCAAGCATAATATAAAACTTAATGAACAAATCCCTAACTACTCTGAACTCCTCAGATTATATCATATAGATTCTTTAGAGAATAGAAGAATTATAACAGATCTTAAAATCTTTCACAAGCATTGCATAGGATTAAGCCCAATAAATATAAATAACCCCTATTTCATCATTCCATCTAAAACAAGGGGGGACGAAAACAAAATATCACATAAAGCATGCACCTCAATTACTAGACATAATTCATTTTTTGTAAGGACTATAAGGTATTATAATAAACTACCAGCATACTTTAGAAAATTAGATTACAAAAATTTCGCAAAAAACATAACACATATTAATTTTTCCCGCAATTCGGAGGCTGAATTAAGTTAAATTTAAATTTATACTTATAATTTTTTTTATATACTATTTATTTACATTCTTTTTGTTTTTTAATTTATTGACATGATTTTGTTTTTATATATATTTTTTTTACTTGATTTCGTTTTTTATTGTTTTTTGACTTGACTCGCGCCATCAAGGCGTAAATAAATAAATAAATAAATAAATATTAGCCAATTCTTTAGCACCACACGAAACACTAAAAGGTGAGATATTTTCATAATCGACTCTATTATTATTCTTTTTTTCATTAATTAAAATATCTCTAATTTTAATGTTTCTACAAATTTCAAATAATGCACCAATGTTATAATTAATTATTAAACTTCCAAACATCGTAAGCTGAAATAAAAAATTTTTTCCATATTTGAGACTTTCAGGGAGAAGGAGAGAGTTTAGGGGAGAGTTTTGAGCTCTTGGGGACTTTTGTGGACGTTATCCCATGATTCTTGCAACAATTTTAGCAAACTAAAATAACCTTTTTCAAAATATTTGGGTCTTCTTGACGATTCATTTTAATATACATATTAATTAAATAATGTTGGGTAACCGCACTAATTTTCAAATATTTGTCATCAACAACACTCAGTTTATTTGTTAATAATAAATCCGAATAATGCCATTCTAGAATAATTTCTGCATAATCAAGTGGATTGTAAAAGAAGCGCCATTCATAATATTTAAGATATAAAACTTTAAAAATAATGTAATTAGCGTATTTGAATTTTTTCTAAAACAATGATGGCAATCCAATAGTACCTCAAGTCACTTTAGTGCAGTGCTTCTTAAGCTCGATACATAGTATGCCTCCCGTCGGAACTGGCATGTGAGGCTATTACTTAAGTGCTTGGGAACACTGTTGCTTCCTTTGAACATCTCCCATGACATTATTCGCATATTTTCCGCACAAATCCGCAATCCGCACATATAATCCGCATACATAATCCTTACACTAGATTCATGGTCATTTAATGCTGTGATAATCTCCTAACACAGAAAATGTTTCTAGATCCCTTCCATTTTAATTAAAAACCCTTACCCTTTTTGGGATAAAAACTTGGTGGTGCTGCATTTGAAAATAATAAATTTAAAAATATAATAATGCCAAAAGGCAGTAGAATATTTGAAAAGAACATTGAAAATTTAAAAAATTTTAAATCTTAATTAAACAAAATTAAAGTTTTTTATTTAACAAAGCATAATAAGACGTCGCCCTGGAGCTTATAGGTGCCCTAGAGCCTAATAGAGATAGGTTCCAACTTTCACCAAATCCGATCTCCTGCACTTCATTCTTTATCTTCTCGCAACCTCAATTTTCTAAACTACAAAAGTGCAAATCTCCGATGTGCTGCATTACCAACATTTTAAAATAATGGGAAAAAGGAAATTAAAATCCGAGCGATTAACAAATAATTGAGAATTTAAAAATAATTGAGAAAATAATTTATTTCCCAGATTGTTTCAATATTTCCTTATTTTCAAAATTACGTTTATAAAATTAAAGAGCGTGTGAATATTTTTAAAACTTAAAAAAATTATAAAGTGCATTAAGGCGGCAAATAAAATATTTTTTAAATAAATATAAACAAATTAAAATTAAAAAAAATTATTGTGAAATATTAAAATTTAATAAAGCTGAATTTTCTAGCTATTACTCCTTAGATAATGCAAACGATTAGGCGGCTGATCTTTCAGTTTAGCATGCCTCGCCGACTTCTGCTTAGTGTCAGGCTTTACAAAAATTTATAAGGTTGATGGTTCAGAACTTCAGAAAGCAAAAAATTCCCGAATATCGGTTTAGATAAATGTTCTGATTAAGGATATCTGATGATTTTTGAGGGTACCGTCAACCTTATTATATGGCTTTTAATACTTAATGGTATTTACGCTATCAGGGTTTAGAAGTATTAGAGTCAAACGCAGTAGGCGGTAGGGATCGGAAATTTTGAAAAGCCTACCTTTTCCTGGACTCTGGGTTTGATTTATTGACCTGGAATGGATTCTGGGCCTGTAGTCCAGGAAAAACACAGGCCCAGGAGAAAACCAGGAAGGTCAAAAAATGCCTGGACCTGGATTCAGAATACAGAAAAACTCAGACCTTGGTCCAGACCCAGGCCGATCTCTATTAGGCGGATTGTAGATTTGATTGTTTAAAAACCTCAAAATTGCAAATTTAATAATTAATTTTAGCTGCTATAAAAAATAATAAATAAAATATTTTCAAAGTCTCCCCACATCCCCACTCACCTCTAAATAAAAATAAATAAAAATAAAATTTAAAATTCTCTCCCCCCTCTCAATTTTGCTGTTTTCACGTGAATTATAGTCAATTATTTTGGCAATTGGATGTATATATGCCTGTGAAATACATTATATTCTCTCGCCTAGGATATTGCAAAATAATGAGTCGGGCGTATAATCGACTGTTTATGTTAATGTTTTTGAAAGAATTTTTTTAAATTTTTTTGGAAATTTTAATTTTATTAATTAAAATATTTATTAAAAATTTAATTTGTTGGGTAAATCCTTTATTTATTTTTGTTCCTTTTTATGTTCATTATCTTCAGGATTTAACAACAACTTTTCAGTAATTTCATTCCAATCAGGCCAATAACGTTTTTTAATTAATGAAACAAATGCTAGCAGATTTGGGGCACTTTTTTCAATCAAAGGCATTATTGTTTCAGAAATTATAGGTGTGTCAGTAAATTGTGTTAATGTCCCAAAAAGTACGGCATCTAACTGAAAATAATTTTTAATTTTTAAAAAATTATATTTTTCCCTTAATTTCCAAAAACAAAAAATGTATTAAGCATGTTACCTTTTAAATTTATTAATTTAACTAACGTTTTATTAATTACAGGTATTCAAAAATGACTCTGTTTAATGAATAGTAAGTAACAGTACCAGTGTGTTACCAGACCCCACGAAAATTGAAAATTTAAATTGTATGTAGGCTAGACTACTTGTCGGTACCGACCATCTAAATGCCACTAAATAAAATTAAAATCAAAGGAAATTAAATTCACTATGATAAAGTGAGATAAATTTTAACGTTTCCTTCTTAGTTGTGTCTCGCTTCAAACTCAACAATATTTTCTTATTTTAATCCTAAGACCTTAAGAACCCCTAAATCGTATTTAAATTTCATAATTTTGTCTGATAAATCTATCAAAATTTGGAAATAAGTTTTGATAAAAATTAGCCTGGATTTGAGACTGCTAATAATAATTTTAAAAATATTAACTGTAGTAGGAGTACTTCCAAAAAAGAAAGGCTTATCTCCAAGTAGACTATGAAATTAAAAATATTTTTAAAATATTAAAAAAAATTTTCACGTTGAAAGAGCAATTAAATCTTTTTTGGCAATCTCTTCAATTTCAATTAATGAATGACGTCCATAACCTTGGGCATAAACGTTATTTTTTAACTAAAATTAATTTTCTCTTTTAAATTTATTTTTTAATTTACCGCTTTTTGAAGCTTTTTTGCTCCAAATTTCTGCGCAAGTAATTTTTGAAGACCTTTTGCATGGGGCAAGAGCCCTTTCTCTGTAAAGAGCCAACCAAAATCAGTGCTTCGAAAATATTGAAGACAACTGTATAGTTTAAATTTTATTAAGGATTTTGTTTTAAAAATTTATTAAAAATTTATTAAAAATTTTATTTTGACTATTTTCTTTATGTTGAAGTATTTCTGAATTTTTTTTACAAAAATTCACAAAAATCTGATTGTTAGAAATCCATATCTCATCCTATAAATAATATTTTTGGGCTGGGGTTTTCCTCATAATCAGTGCTTGTTATTGGATATTATATGGCCCAAGCTCTGTATGTTTTTAAATTCTTGAATCGGGCTTCAGCACCTAGAATGGTCCTGGAGCCATATCCGGCACTGGTAATAAAAGGGTAAAAAATATTTTAATTGAATCCCTCATTTAATTCAATTTTTTTTTACCGAAATAACGACTCCTCAATAAGTATTGTATAAGCTCTTAAATGTGCTCTTTCCATGCTGTTCAATTTCGAGTCAATTGAAAGTTTAAAATAATTTTTTAAATGTTCCATTATTTGGTTACTATCAGCAAATTGTCGTCCATTTAATTCAATGAAAGGAATTTGGCCTTTAGATGATCCTTTCGACATTTCATTGTTAATGTTCTGATTAATGTAAAAATTATTTGGAGGAGATACGGTAGATTGAATGAAATGCCCATAGAAAATAGTCCATTAAAACGTCTTTTATTTAATTAAAAATTACTTACTCTATAAGTAAGCCCATTCATTCTAATCCACGTCTCCAATTTAAGTGCAAAAGGTGATGGACTTGGAATAAGATGTGTACGGGGGACTTGGACAAGGTAAATCACATCTTGTTTCCAGTCTTTAACCAAAAGACCTTTTGTTGGTTTAAACGACATTCCTATTAAGTCAATTAAAAATACTTTAGTAGAAATAAATTGTTATAGAACCAAAAGTATAACAATAATAGACGGATTGATCTCGAAAAATCATGATTTCGATAACTGAGATTGAAAAATATTTTTTATAATACATATCAGGGAATGTGATGACATAAAAATTAATTCCCGATTTTCTAAAATAAGTATGGCATGATACTATTCCTTGATCACTTCAAAAAATTTTTCCTCGACAAAAATTTATATAGAATTTTTTGTAGATTTTCAAAAGCTGTGAAACTTTGGATATAGATTCTTTAGAGTGTTTCCTAATAGATCTCAAAATTTGAGAATTTTAGGTTAGGTATTCAGCGAGTTATAACTTTCTTAAATTCGAGGGGAACCTCAGGTTCAAAAACACCGAAAAATATTTTTCTAATAAAAATAACTAAAAAAATAAAATTGGACACAGAAAAAATTGGTTGAAAATTGAATAAAAAATATAAAGATACACTTTAAAAATAATTGAATAAATGGGGAGAATGAAAAGAATTTTTGTGTAAAATTGTTTAAACACATTGCGCACTCCTTTCCCTATTAAATTTCCTGTTTTTTAATGGGGATTACTCATAAAAATTTTTCACGATGGATAGGAAGATGATTGAGGTTAATCAACCGAAATTTGAAAAGAGGGAAAATATTTATTTATTTTTTATTTAATTAAAAAATAAAACAATTGTGTGGCTTGTGTAAGTGTAACTGGTATTACTCCAAAAAGAAGAAAATACTTTTAAATATGTATAATGACTACAATCTAGATCACAATTTTATTGCATTCTTTGACTAAAATTACGAAATTAATTCTGAATTAATAATATTAAAAAATGGGGGTTCGCCAAATTTTGTTACACCTTTACTGAAAATGTGGTTTGAGATTATTTTATTTTACTGCAATTTATTAATAAAGGATTAGAATGTTTACGTTATTTATAAGATTTGCAGATCCGAATATCCGGATCATGGATTTCCAGGAATTTTAGTTCGGATATTAGATTAGGATATCAAAAGCTTTCCCAGGATTTGCCAACCTATTTTACTCATACAATATGTAAATTTGAGGAGGAATGTGTGATATTTTCTTATATTTATAGTCTAGTTTTGCTGAAAACTTGAAGAAAACTTTTAATTTCTACACTATTACATTCTTATTAACCTAATTTAATTAGTGTCGAGAGATGACAAATTTAATAAATTAAAAAATATGAACAAAAAATTCCTATCACACCCAGAAAAATGTATATTGTAGTTTCTATTGTCTTAGTTACTTAGAAAAATAATTAAGTTTTTGAAATTTATTTTTGAAATTTATTTTTTCTATAAATAATAATTTATCTTAGGAAAAATAATCTTTCTTTAAATTAATTTTTGTTCCTTTTTATGTTCATTATCTTCAGGATTTAACAACAACTTTTCAATAATTTCATTCCAATCAGGCCAATAACGTTTTTTAATTAATGAAACAAATTCTAACAGATTTGGGGCACTTTTTTCGATAAAAGGCATCATTGCTTCTGAAGTGGGTGTATCTGTATACTGTACTAATAATCCAAACAGAATTGCGTCCAACTGAAGAAAAAATTTTTAAATTAATTTTTATTAATTATATTATCTAGCGTTAAACGCGTTTCCAGCAAGAAAACAGAATTCTGGATCCAGGAAAAATTCAGACTGGATCATGATCCAAACCGATCTCTAATGTGTATATTTTTAGAAAAACCTTCAATTTTAAAACTAGGGTTGTTGGCGACCGGTTTTAAAACCGGAATTTTTGAAATTTTCTGCGAAAAATTAACCGTTTTTAGAAAATTTTAAAAACCGAAAACCGGAAATTTGTGAAAATAAGTGATTTTATTAAAAATTCCCCCAAGAATAAACCGGTATTTGCCTAAAACTCAAAACCGAAAACCGGGTTTCTAAAATTTAGATTAACCGAAAACCGGGGGTACCGGTTAATAACCGGTCGCCAACAACCCTATTTAAAACCCATCATTATACGATTTTTAAGACCCAATGGGGGTGCTTATATAAAGGTTAGATAATACGTTAAAATAGGATGGCTCCCCGAGCCTTCGGCATCGAATGTGTCGGAGATTGGGTTTTGCCGGCTTGGGCATTTCGGGGTTCGGGATCGATGTTGACCTTTGGGTCAGGGTTCGGGGCCCTACTTTAATAATACCATTCCTTAAATAACTAAAAGTACTCCTAAATTTTTTAAAATAATATATTGAAAAAGATATTAACTGTAGATGGAGTATTTCCAAAAAGAAAAGGCTCATCTCCAAGTAGACTATAAAATTAAAATTTTAAATTAAAAAAAATTTTCCTCCTCACGTCGAAAGAGCAATTAAATCTTTTTTAGCAATTTCATCAACTTCGTGTTTTGAATGGCGTCCATAACCTTGGACATAGACAATATTTTTTAACTGCAATTAATTTTTGTTTATTAAATTTATTTTTAATTTACCGTATTTTTGAGCTTTTTAGGTCCAAATTTTCCTATTAAAAATTTTTTAAGGCCTTTTACATGAGACAAGAATCCCTCTTCTGTAAATAGCCAGTCAATATCAAAGCTTCGAAAATATTGCCCACACCTTTAAATTTAAACAATTATATATTTATTTTAATCTTGGAAATGGACACAGATTTTGGTTACGTATTAGTTTATATCCGTGAGGTCGAAAATATATCCGTATATCATTTGAATATCCTCCCGCGAGTAAACGTATATCCCTCACATATCCGTATTTCTGTATCCAATAGGACCCTGTTCCGGTTCCTGTCAGAATTTCGGTTATGGTGAAACCCTAATACCTATCCGTATAGAAAGAATAAGAAGCAAAGGTTATGAGAAATTTATAGAAGCCGTTGGAGGCTTGATAGCTGAACAGCTTTGTATTATGGTACGAATCTTACTTAAGTCAGCTATTTCTTGAATTATATGTAATGTAGTACTTTAAAATAACTTCAATATAATGAGATTTATGCTTTTTCAAATTTTCTTAAAAACATACCGAAATAACGACTCCTCAATAAGTATAGTATAAGCTCTTGAATGTGCTCTTTCCACGTTGTTTAAATTTGAATCCATTGAAAGTTTGAAATAATTTTTTAAGTGTTCAATTATTTCCTTAGTATCTGCATATTGCTTTCCATTTAATTCAATAAAAGGGATTTGGCATTTGGCTGATCCTTTTGTTAGTTCATTGCTTACATTCTAATACAATTTAAAAATTATTTTTAATTATGGTTTTATTACATTATGTTCCAAAAAGTCCGCAAATTTTATCCGCAAGTCAGAAAAATGAATTGCGGATAAAACTTGCGGACTTTTTTGGAACAAAACCGTATAGAACTATAAATCAAAAATTTAAAGAAAAATTCCTTACTCTATAAGTAAGCCCATTCATTCTAATCCACGTCTCCAATTTAAGTGCAAAAGGTGATGGACTTGGAATAAGATGGGTACGTGGGAACTGGACAAGGTAAATGACATCTCGTTTCCAGTCATTAACCAGAAGACCTTTGGTTGGTTTAAAGGACATTTTTCTTGAATATGAGAGAATTTAATATGTATTTTTTTAATAATTAAGATAATAAAAAAATAATGAAAAATATATTTCCTCAACTAATTTTAGGAAGAATGATGTGAGGAAGAGGAGTAGCCTTATCTTAGGTAGCCTTACTTGCTCAGCTTTATTTTTCTCCATCATCAATATTCGTAGAATAAAAAATTTCCTCGCAGCAAAGTACTCTCTAATATCCTTTATTAATCCACCTATCTTAATAAGTAGCTCGCTCAAATTTTTATAATTATTAGAAAAATTGTGGCTGCCACTCAAGTGAGATTTCGAGGAGGGAAGAAGAGAATAACTAAAAAATATTTTAACACACATTATTTATATATATTTTTATTTTTAATCAGGATGACTAATCAAGTGTTCTAATATTTGCAAAAGTGATCGCCGTCACAATTTTTATAGCCACCTTTATTGTAGTTTATAGTTAGAGAATTGGTGACAATTGGTAATTACCGAATTTTGCGGAATTACCGAATTTTGCAATTTTTTTTTCAGTGTCTGAATAATAAGAAAATTATAATTTATAATTCCAGCGTGAAAATACATTTAAAAAAATTTTCTTTGCCGAACCTCTGCTCATTAAATATGTAAAATTTGCGGACAAAAATTTGCGGATAAAGAGTTGCGGACATTTATGAGAACAAAAGGAACAAAATTAATTTGGACAAAATTTACTTAACTCTTATCAAACCTATTTTTACATTTTTAAAGGGAAAAGAAGATTTCTAAATTTAAATTTCAAAATTAAATATTGAATGATAAAAATTGAATTAAATTTAGACGTCGGCAAACAAAAGGAAAAATGTAGTTTGTATTTTTGTAGTTTCCTAGGGAACGAATTGGGCGTAGAAAAATTAATAGAGGAAATACTAAAATTGTACAAACTAGAAATTTAGCTAATTTATAGAAAAATGTTTTCAAAAATTATAGGATGTACACGAAAATTTTTTTTCTTAATTTTTCCTTTGTAGTTCACTGATAAACGAATTTTTAAAATTTCAAATTCCCCAAAAATAGATAATAGTGCTTAAATATGGTAATGTAGACATACAGTATGTTAATGAAAAAATCTTAACCGGTAATTTTTAAATACAGTTTTTAATAGTGTTGGTCAAACGCGATTTTTCGGTATCGGTATCGGTATTTTCGGTAAAATACCGATATCGGTATCGTTATTTTTGGTAAAATACCGTATCGGTATTTTCGGTAAAATACCGATACCGAAAAAATACCGATTTTTTAAAAATTGTTCGGTACCGTATTCGGTATTGGTATTTCGGTAAAAATACCGCGGTATTACCGAAAAATACCGCCGTAAAACGGTACCTTGACCAACACTAGTTTTTAATGCTGATTCGAATGATATATTATTTATCCTTATCAGATTTTTATTCACTGATAAACGAATTTTTAAAATTTCAAATTCCCCAAAAATACATAATAGTGCTTAAATATGGTATTGTAGACTTACAGTATGTTAAGGAAAAAATCTTAACCGGTTATTTTTAAATACAGTTTTTAATGCTGATTCGAATGATATTTTATTTATCCTTATCAGATTTTTATTCACTGATAAACGAATTTTTAAAATTTCAAATTCCCCAAAAATACATATTAGTGCTTAAATATGGTATTGTAGACTTACAGTATGTTAATGAAAAAATCTTAACCGGTAATTTTTAAATACAGTTTTTAATGCTGATTCGAATGATATTTTATTTATCCTTATCAGATTTTTATTCACTGATAAACGAATTTTTAAAATTTCAAATTCCCCAAAAATACATATTAGTGCTTAAATATGGTATTGTAGACTTACAGTATGTTAATGAAAAAATCTTAAACGGTAATTTTTAAGTACAGTTTTTAATGCTGATTCGAATGATATTTTATTTATCATTATCAGATTTTTATTCACTGATAAACGAATTTTTAAAATTTCAAATTCCCCAAAAATACATATTAGTGCTTAAATATGGTATTGTAGACTTACAGTATGTTAATGAAAAAATCTTAACCGGTAATTTTTAAATACAGTTTTTAATGCTGATTCGAATGATATTTTATTTATCCTTATCAGATTTTTATTCACTGATAAACGAATTTTTAAAATTTCAAAATCCCCAAAAATACATATTAGTGCTTAAATATGGTATTGTAGACTTACAGTATGTTAAGGAAAAAATCTTAACCGGTAATTTTTAAATACAGTTTTTAATGCTGATTCGAATGATATATTATTTATCCTTATCAGATTTTTATTCACTGATAAACGAATTTTTAAAATTTCAAATTCCCCAAAAATACATATTAGTGCTTAAATATGGTATTGTAGACTTACAGTATGTTAAGGAAAAAATCTTAACCGGTAATTTTTAAATACAGTTTTTAATGCTAATTCGAATGATATTTTATTTATCCTTATCAGATTTTTATTCACTGATAAACGAATTTTTAAAATTTCAAATTCCCCAAAAATACATATTAGTGCTTAAATATGGTATTGTAGACTTACAGTATGTTAAGGAAAAAATCTTAACCGGTAATTTTTAAATACAGTTTTTAATGCTGATTCGAATGATATTTTATTTATCCTTATCAGATTTTTATTCACTGATAAACGAATTTTTAAAATTTCAAATTCCCCAAAAATACATATTAGTGCTTAAATATGGTATTGTAGACTTACATTATGTTAATGAAAAAATCTTAACCGGTAATTTTTAAATACAGTTTTTAATGCTGATTCGAATGATATTTTATTTATCCTTATCAGATTTTTATTCACTGATAAACGAATTTTTAAAATTTCAAATTCCCCAAAAATACATATTAGTGCTTAAATATGGTATTGTAGACTTACAGTATGTTAAGGAAAAAATCTTAACCGGTAATTTTTAAATACAGTTTTTAATGCTGATTCGAATGATATTTTATTTATCCTTATCAGATTTTTATTCACTGATAAACGAATTTTTAAAATTTCAAATTCCCCAAAAATACATATTAGTGCTTAAATATGGTATTGTAGACTTACAGTATGTTAATGAAAAAATCTTAACCGGTAATTTTTAAATACAGTTTTTAATGCTGATTCGAATGATATTTTATTTATCCTTATCAGATTTTTATTCACTGATAAACGAATTTTTAAAATTTCAAAATCCCCAAAAATACATATTAGTGCTTAAATATGGTATTGTAGACTTACAGTATGTTAAGGAAAAAATCTTAACCGGTAATTTTTAAATACAGTTTTTAATGCTGATTCGAATGATATATTATTTATCCTTATCAGATTTTTATTCACTGATAAACGAATTTTTAAAATTTCAAATTCCCCAAAAATACATATTAGTGCTTAAATATGGTATTGTAGACTTACAGTATGTTAAGGAAAAAATCTTAACCGGTAATTTTTAAATACAGTTTTTAATGCTAATTCGAATGATATTTTATTTATCCTTATCAGATTTTTATTCACTGATAAACGAATTTTTAAAATTTCAAATTCCCCAAAAATACATATTAGTGCTTAAATATGGTATTGTAGACTTACAGTATGTTAAGGAAAAAATCTTAACCGGTAATATTTAAATACAGTTTTTAATGCTGATTCGAATGATATTTTATTTATCCTTATCAGATTTTTATTCACTGATAAACGAATTTTTAAAATTTCAAATTCCCCAAAAATACATATTAGTGCTTAAATATGGTATTGTAGACTTACATTATGTTAATGAAAAAATCTTAACCGGTAATTTTTAAATACAGTTTTTAATGCTGATTCGAATGATATTTTATTTATCCTTATCAGATTTTTATTCACTGATAAACGAATTTTTAAAATTTCAAATTCCCCAAAAATACATATTAGTGCTTAAATATGGTATTGTAGACTTACAGTATGTTAAGGAAAAAATCTTAACCGGTAATTTTTAAATACAGTTTTTAATGCTGATTCGAATGATATTTTATTTATCCTTATCAGATTTTTATTCACTGATAAACGAATTTTTAAAATTTCAAATTCCCCAAAAATACATATTAGTGCTTAAATATGGTATTGTAGACTTACAGTATGTTAAGGAAAAAATCTTAACCGGTAATTTTTAAATACAGTTTTTAATGCTGATTCGAATGATATTTTATTTATCCTTATCAGATTTTTATTCACTGATAAACGAATTTTTAAAATTTCAAATTCCCCAAAAATACATATTAGTGCTTAAATATGGTATTGTAGACTTACAGTATGTTAATGAAAAAATCTTAACCGGTAATTTTTAAATACAGTTTTTAATGCTGATTCGAATGATATTTTATTTATCCTTATCAGATTTTTATTCACTGATAAACGAATTTTTAAAATTTCAAATTCCCCAAAAATACATATTAGTGCTTAAATATGGTATTGTAGACTTACAGTATGTTAATGAAAAAATCTTAACCGGTAATTTTTAAATAAAGTTTTTAATGCTGATTCGAATGATATTTTATTTATCCTTATCAGATTTTTATTCACTGATAAACGAATTTTTAAAATTTCAAATTCCCCAAAAATACATATTAGTGCTTAAATATGGTATTGTAGACTTACAGTATGTTAATGAAAAAATCTTAACCGGTAATTTTTAAATACAGTTTTTAATGCTGATTCGAATGATATTTTATTTATCCTTATCAGATTTTTATTCACTGATAAACGAATTTTTAAAATTTCAAATTCCCCAAAAATACATATTAGTGCTTAAATATGGTATTGTAGACTTACAGTATGTTAATGAAAAAATCTTAACCGGTAATTTTTAAATACAGTTTTTAATGCTGATTCGAATGATATTTTATTTATCCTTATCAGATTTTTATTCACTGATAAACGAATTTTTAAAATTTCAAATTCCCCAAAAATACATATTAGTGCTTAAATATGGTATTGTAGACTTACATTATGTTAATGAAAAAATCTTAACCGGTAATTTTTAAATACAGTTTTTAATGCTGATTCGAATGATATTTTATTTATCCTTATCAGATTTTTATTCACTGATAAACGAATTTTTAAAATTTCAAATTCCCCAAAAATACATATTAGTGCTTAAATATGGTATTGTAGACTTACAGTATGTTAATGAAAAAATCTTAACCGGTAATTTTTAAATAAAGTTTTTAATGCTGATTCGAATGATATTTTATTTATCCTTATCAGATTTTTATTCACTGATAAACGAATTTTTAAAATTTCAAATTCCCCAAAAATACATATTAGTGCTTAAATATGGTATTGTAGACTTACAGTATGTTAATGAAAAAATCTTAACCGGTAATTTTTAAATAAAGTTTTTAATGCTGATTCGAATGATATTTTATTTATCCTTATCAGATTTTTATTCACTGATAAACGAATTTTTAAAATTTCAAATTCCCCAAAAATACATATTAGTGCTTAAATATGGTATTGTAGACTTACAGTATGTTAATGAAAAAATCTTAACCGGTAATTTTTAAATACAGTTTTTAATGCTGATTCGAATGATATTTTATTTATCCTTATCAGATTTTTATTCACTGATAAACGAATTTTTAAAATTTCAAATTCCCCAAAAATACATATTAGTGCTTAAATATGGTATTGTAGACTTACATTATGTTAATGAAAAAATCTTAACCGGTAATTTTTAAATACAGTTTTTAATGCTGATTCGAATGATATTTTATTTATCCTTATCAGATTTTTATTCACTGATAAACGAATTTTTAAAATTTCAAATTCCCCAAAAATACATATTAGTGCTTAAATATGGTATTGTAGACTTACAGTATGTTAAGGAAAAAATCTTAACCGGTAATTTTTAAATACAGTTTTTAATGCTGATTCGAATGATATTTTATTTATCCTTATCAGATTTTTATTCACTGATAAACGAATTTTTAAAATTTCAAATTCCCCAAAAATACATATTAGTGCTTAAATATGGTATTGTAGACTTACAGTATGTTAATGAAAAAATCTTAACCGGTAATTTTTAAATAAAGTTTTTAATGCTGATTCGAATGATATTTTATTTATCCTTATCAGATTTTTATTCACTGATAAACGAATTTTTAAAATTTCAAATTCCCCAAAAATACATATTAGTGCTTAAATATGGTATTGTAGACTTACAGTATGTTAATGAAAAAATCTTAACCGGTAATTTTTAAATAAAGTTTTTAATGCTGATTCGAATGATATTTTATTTATCCTTATCAGATTTTTATTCACTGATAAACGAATTTTTAAAATTTCAAATTCCCCAAAAATACATATTAGTGCTTAAATATGGTATTGTAGACTTACAGTATGTTAATGAAAAAATCTTAACCGGTAATTTTTAAATAAAGTTTTTAATGCTGATTCGAATGATATTTTATTTATCCTTATCAGATTTTTATTCACTGATAAACGAATTTTTAAAATTTCAAATTCCCCAAAAATACATATTAGTGCTTAAATATGGTATTGTAGACTTACAGTATGTTAATGAAAAAATCTTAACCGGTAATTTTTAAATACAGTTTTTAATGCTGATTCGAATGATATTTTATTTATCCTTATCAGATTTTTATTCACTGATAAACGAATTTTTAAAATTTCAAATTCCCCAAAAATACATATTAGTGCTTAAATATGGTATTGTAGACTTACAGTATGTTAATGAAAAAATCTTAACCGGTAATTTTTAAATAAAGTTTTTAATGCTGATTCGAATGATATTTTATTTATCCTTATCAGATTTTTATTCACTGATAAACGAATTTTTAAAATTTCAAATTCCCCAAAAATACATATTAGTGCTTAAATATGGTATTGTAGACTTACAGTATGTTAATGAAAAAATCTTAACCGGTAATTTTTAAATAAAGTTTTTAATGCTGATTCGAATGATATTTTATTTATCCTTATCAGATTTTTATTCACTGATAAACGAATTTTTAAAATTTCAAATTCCCCAAAAATACATATTAGTGCTTAAATATGGTATTGTAGACTTACAGTATGTTAATGAAAAAATCTTAACCGGTAATTTTTAAATACAGTTTTTAATGCTGATTCGAATGATATTTTATTTATCCTTATCAGATTTTTATTCACTGATAAACGAATTTTTAAAATTTCAAATTCCCCAAAAATACATATTAGTGCTTAAATATGGTATTGTAGACTTACATTATGTTAATGAAAAAATCTTAACCGGTAATTTTTAAATACAGTTTTTAATGCTGATTCGAATGATATTTTATTTATCCTTATCAGATTTTTATTCACTGATAAACGAATTTTTAAAATTTCAAATTCCCCAAAAATACATATTAGTGCTTAAATATGGTATTGTAGACTTACAGTATGTTAAGGAAA
Source organism: Meloidogyne enterolobii (assembly GCA_963681835.1). NCBI lineage: Eukaryota > Metazoa > Nematoda > Chromadorea > Rhabditida > Meloidogynidae > Meloidogyne > Meloidogyne enterolobii. The sequence continues at coordinate 12,460 of CAVMJV010000013.1, read as the reverse complement.
AAATCTTAACCGGTAATTTTTAAATACAGTTTTTAATGCTGATTCGAATGATATTTTATTTATCCTTATCAGATTTTTATTCACTGATAAACGAATTTTTAAAATTTCAAATTCCCCAAAAATACATATTAGTGCTTAAATATGGTATTGTAGACTTACAGTATGTTAAGGAAAAAATCTTAACCGGTAATTTTTAAATACAGTTTTTAATGCTGATTCGAATGATATTTTATTTATCCTTATCAGATTTTTATTCACTGATAAACGAATTTTTAAAATTTCAAATTCCCCAAAAATACATATTAGTGCTTAAATATGGTATTGTAGACTTACAGTATGTTAATGAAAAAATCTTAACCGGTAATTTTTAAATACAGTTTTTAATGCTGATTCGAATGATATTTTATTTATCCTTATCAGATTTTTATTCACTGATAAACGAATTTTTAAAATTTCAAAATCCCCAAAAATACATATTAGTGCTTAAATATGGTATTGTAGACTTACAGTATGTTAAGGAAAAAATCTTAACCGGTAATTTTTAAATACAGTTTTTAATGCTGATTCGAATGATATATTATTTATCCTTATCAGATTTTTATTCACTGATAAACGAATTTTTAAAATTTCAAATTCCCCAAAAATACATATTAGTGCTTAAATATGGTATTGTAGACTTACAGTATGTTAAGGAAAAAATCTTAACCGGTAATTTTTAAATACAGTTTTTAATGCTAATTCGAATGATATTTTATTTATCCTTATCAGATTTTTATTCACTGATAAACGAATTTTTAAAATTTCAAATTCCCCAAAAATACATATTAGTGCTTAAATATGGTATTGTAGACTTACAGTATGTTAAGGAAAAAATCTTAACCGGTAATTTTTAAATACAGTTTTTAATGCTGATTCGAATGATATTTTATTTATCCTTATCAGATTTTTATTCACTGATAAACGAATTTTTAAAATTTCAAATTCCCCAAAAATACATATTAGTGCTTAAATATGGTATTGTAGACTTACAGTATGTTAATGAAAAAATCTTAACCGGTAATTTTTAAATACAGTTTTTAATGCTGATTCGAATGATATTTTATTTATCCTTATCAGATTTTTATTCACTGATAAACGAATTTTTAAAATTTCAAATTCCCCAAAAATACATATTAGTGCTTAAATATGGTATTGTAGACTTACAGTATGTTAAGGAAAAAATCTTAACCGGTAATTTTTAAATACAGTTTTTAATGCTGATTCGAATGATATTTTATTTATCCTTATCAGATTTTTATTCACTGATAAACGAATTTTTAAAATTTCAAATTCCCCAAAAATACATATTAGTGCTTAAATATGGTATTGTAGACTTACAGTATGTTAAGGAAAAAATCTTAACCGGTAATTTTTAAATACAGTTTTTAATGCTGATTCGAATGATATTTTATTTATCCTTATCAGATTTTTATTCACTGATAAACGAATTTTTAAAATTTCAAATTCCCCAAAAATACATATTAGTGCTTAAATATGGTATTGTAGACTTACAGTATGTTAATGAAAAAATCTTAACCGGTAATTTTTAAATACAGTTTTTAATGCTGATTCGAATGATATTTTATTTATCCTTATCAGATTTTTATTCACTGATAAACGAATTTTTAAAATTTCAAATTCCCCAAAAATACATATTAGTGCTTAAATATGGTATTGTAGACTTACAGTATGTTAATGAAAAAATCTTAACCGGTAATTTTTAAATACAGTTTTTAATGCTGATTCGAATGATATTTTATTTATCCTTATCAGATTTTTATTCACTGATAAACGAATTTTTAAAATTTCAAATTCCCCAAAAATACATATTAGTGCTTAAATATGGTATTGTAGACTTACAGTATGTTAATGAAAAAATCTTAACCGGTAATTTTTAAATACAGTTTTTAATGCTGATTCGAATGATATATTATTTATCCTTATCAGATTTTTATTCACTGATAAACGAATTTTTAAAATTTCAAATTCCCCAAAAATACATAATAGTGCTTAAATATGGTATTGTAGACTTACAGTATGTAAATGAAAAAATCTTAACCGGTAATTTTTAAATAAAGTTTTTAATGCTGATTCGAATGATATATTAATTATCCTTATCAGATTTTTATTCACTGATAAACGAATTTTTAAAATTTCAAATTCCCCAAAAATACATAATAGTGCTTAAATATGGTATTGTAGACTTACAGTATGTTGATATAAAATCTTAACCGGTAATTTTTAAATACAGTTTTTAATGCTGATTCGAATGATATAATAATTATCTTTATCAGATTTTTATTCACTGATAAACGAATTTTTAAAATTTCAAATTCCCCAAAAATACATAATAGTGATTAAATATGGTATTGTAGACTTACAGTATGTTGATGAAAAAATCTTAACCGGTAATTTTTAAATACAGTTTTTAATGCTGATTCGAAAGATATATTATTTATACTTATCAGATTTTTATTCACTGATAAACGAATTTTTAAAATTTCAAATTCCCCAAAAATACATAATAGTGCTTAAATATGGTATTGTAGACTTACAGTATGTTGATGAAAAAATCTTAACCGGTAATTTTTAAATACAGTTTTTAATGCTGATTCGAATGATATATTATTTATCCTTATCAGATTTTTATTCACTGATAAACGAATTTTTAAAATTTCAAATTCCCCAAAAATACATAATAGTGCTTAAATATGGTATTGTAGACTTACAGTATGTTGATGAAAAAATCTTAACCGGTAATTTTTAAATAAAGTTTTAAATGCTGATTCGAATGATATATTAATTATCTTTATCAGATTTTTATTCACTCATAAACGAATTTTTAAAATTTCAAATTCCCCAAAAATACATAATAGTGATTAAATATGGTATTGTAGACTTACAGTATGTTGATGAAAAAATCTTAACCGGTAATTTTTGAATACAGTTTTTAATGCTGATTCGAATGATATATTATTTATCCTTATCAGATTTTTATTCACTGATAAACGAATTTTTAAAATTTCAAATTCCCCAAAAATACATAATAGTGTTTAAATATGGTATTGTAGACTTACAGTATGTTGATGAAAAAATCTTAACCGGTAATTTTTAAATACAGTTTTTAATGCTGATTCGAATGATATATTATTTATCCTTATCAGATTTTTATTCACTGATAAACGTATTTTTAAAATTTCAAATTCCCCAAAAATACATAATACTGCTAAATTATGGTATTGTAGACTTACAGTATGTTGATGAAAAAATCTTAACCGGTAATTTTTAAATAAAGTTTTTAATGCTGATTCGAATGATATATTAATTATCCTTATCAGATTTTTATTCACTGATAAACGAATTTTTAAAATTTCAAATTCCCCAAAAATACATAATAGTGCTTAAATATGGTATTGTAGACTTACAGTATGTTGATGAAAAAATCTTAACCGGTAATTTTTAAATACAGTTTTTAATGCTGATTCGAATGATATATTAATTATCCTTATCAGATTTTTATTCACTGATAAACGAATTTTTAAAATTTCAAATTCCCCAAAAATACATAATAGTGCTTAAATATGGTATTGTAGACTTACAGTATGTTGATGAAAAAATCTTAACCGGTAATTTTTAAATAAAGTTTTTAATGCTATTTCGAATGATATATTAATTATCCTTATCAGATTTTTATTCACTGATAAACGAATTTTTAAAATTTCAAATTCCCCAAAAATACATAATAGTGCTTAAATATGGTATTGTAGACTTACAGTATGTTGATGAAAAAATCTTAACCGGTAATTTTTAAATACAGTTTTTAATGCTGATTCGAATGATAAATTATTTATCCTTATCAGATTTTTATTCACTGATAAACGAATTTTTAAAATTTCAAATTCCCCAAAAATACATAATAGTGATTAAATATGGTATTGTAGACTTACAGTATGTTAATGAAAAAATCTTAACCAGTAATTTTTAAATACAGTTTTTAATGCTGATTCGAATGATATATTATTTATCCTTATCCTTACTTTTACACAACTGACCGAATTTAAATGAAATTTTTAAAAAGTTGGAACCATGGAAAATCATGGATATATTTGAATAAGGATTGCCAATCCTTGTTCGAATATACAATTAGTTTCATGTTTCTATAAAGTTTTTGAAAATTTGGTTGAACCACCTAAAAACTTGTACTCAACTGACCGAATTTAAACGAAATTTTTAAAAAGTTGGAACCATGGAAAATCGTGGATATATTTGAACAAGGATTGCCAATCCTTGTTCGAATATACAATTAGTTTCATGTTTCTATAAAGTTTTTGAAAATTTGGTTGAACCACCTAAAAACTTGTACTCAACTGACCGAATTTAAACGAAATTTTTAAAAAGTTGGAACCATGGAAAATCATGGATATATTTGATGAAGAACTACCAGTTCTTCATAGAATATACAATTAGTTTCATGTTTCTATAAAGTTTTTGAAAATTTGGTTGAACCACCTAAAAACTTGTACTCAACTGACCGAATTTAAACGAAATTTTTAAAAAGTTGGAACCATGGGAAATCATGGATATATTTGATGAAGAACTGCCAGTTCTTCATAGAATATACAATTAGTTTCATGTTTCTATAAAGTTTTTGAAAATTTGGTTGAACCACCTAAAAACTTGTACTCAACTGACCGAATTTAAACGAAATTTTTAAAAAGTTGGAACCATGGGAAATCATGGATATATTTGATGAAGAACTGCCAGTTCTTCATAGAATATACAATTAGTTTCATGTTTCTATAAAGTTTTTGAAAATTTGGTTGAACCACCTAAAAACTTGTACTCAACTGACCGAATTTAAACGAAATTTTTAAAAAGTTGGAACCATGGAAAATCATGGATATATTTGAACAAGGATTGCCAATCCTTGTTCGAATATACAATTAGTTTCATGTTTCTATAAATTTTTTGAAAATTTGGTTGAACCACCTAAAAACTTGTACTCAACTGACCGAATTTAAACGAAATTTTTAAAAAGTTGGAACCATGGGAAATCATGGATATATTTGATGAAGAACTGCCAGTTCTTCATAGAATATACAATTAGTTTCATGTTTCTATAAAGTTTTTGAAAATTTGGTTGAACCACCTAAAAACTTGTACTCAACTGACCGAATTTAAACGAAATTTTTAAAAAGTTGGAACCATGGAAAATCATGGATATATTTGAACAAGGATTGCCAATCCTTGTTCGAATATACAATTAGTTTCATGTTTCTATAAAGTTTTTGAAAATTTGGTTGAACCACCTAAAAACTTGTACTCAACTGACCGAATTTAAACGAAATTTTTAAAAAGTTGGAACCATGGAAAATCATGGATATATTTGAACAAGGATTGCCAATCCTTGTTCGAATATACAATTAGTTTCATGTTTCTATAAAGTTTTTGAAAATTTGGTTGAACCACCTAAAAACTTGTACTCAACTGACCGAATTTAAACGAAATTTTTAAAAAGTTGGAACCATGGGAAATCATGGATATATTTGATGAAGAACTGCCAGTTCTTCATAGAATATACAATTAGTTTCATGTTTCTATAAAGTTTTTGAAAATTTGGTTGAACCACCTAAAAACTTGTACTCAACTGACCGAATTTAAACGAAATTTTTAAAAAGTTGGAACCATGGAAAATCGTGGATATATTTGAACAAGGATTGCCAATCCTTGTTCGAATATACAATTAGTTTCATGTTTCTATAAAGTTTTTGAAAATTTGGTTGAACCACCTAAAAACTTGTACTCAGCTGACCGAATTTAAACGAAATTTTTAAAAAGTTGGAACCATGGGAAATCATGGATATATTTGATGAAGAACTGCCAGTTCTTCATAGAATATACAATTAGTTTCATGTTTCTATAAAGTTTTTGAAAATTTGGTTGAACCACCTAAAAACTTGTACTCAACTGACCGAATTTAAACGAAATTTTTAAAAAGTTGGAACCATGGAAAATCGTGGATATATTTGAACAAGGATTGCCAATCCTTGTTCGAATATACAATTAGTTTCATGTTTCTATAAAGTTTTTGAAAATTTGGTTGAACCACCTAAAAACTTGTACTCAACTGACCGAATTTAAACGAAATTTTTAAAAAGTTGGAACCATGGGAAATCATGGATATATTTGATGAAGAACTGCCAGTTCTTCATAGAATATACAATTAGTTTCATGTTTCTATAAAGTTTTTGAAAATTTGGTTGAACCACCTAAAAACTTGTACTTAACTGACCGAATTTAAACGAAATTTTTAAAAAGTTGGAACCATGGAAAATCGTGGATATATTTGAACAAGGATTGCCAATCCTTGTTCGAATATACAATTAGTTTCATGTTTCTATAAAGTTTTTGAAAATTTGGTTGAACCACCTAAAAACTTGTACTCAACTGACCGAATTTAATCGAAATTTTTAAAAAGTTGGAACCATGGGAAATCATGGATATATTTGATGAAGAACTGCCAGTTCTTCATAGAATATACAATTAGTTTCATGTTTCTATAAAGTTTTTGAAAATTTGGTTGAACCACCTAAAAACTTGTACTCAGCTGACCGAATTTGAACGAAATTTTTAAAAAGTTGGAACCATGGAAAATCATGGATATATTTGATGAAGAACTGCCAGTTCTTCATAGAATATACAATTAGTTTCATGTTTCTATAAAGTTTTTGAAAATTTGGTTGAACCACCTAAAAACTTGTACTTAACTGACCGAATTTAAACGAAATTTTTAAAAAGTTGGAACCATGGAAAATCGTGGATATATTTGAACAAGGATTGCCAATCCTTGTTCGAATATACAATTAGTTTCATGTTTCTATAAAGTTTTTGAAAATTTGGTTGAACCACCTAAAAACTTGTACTCAACTGACCGAATTTAATCGAAATTTTTAAAAAGTTGGAACCATGGGAAATCATGGATATATTTGATGAAGAACTGCCAGTTCTTCATAGAATATACAATTAGTTTCATGTTTCTATAAAGTTTTTGAAAATTTGGTTGAACCACCTAAAAACTTGTACTCAGCTGACCGAATTTGAACGAAATTTTTAAAAAGTTGGAACCATGGAAAATCATGGATATATTTGATGAAGAACTGCCAGTTCTTCATAGAATATACAATTAGTTTCATGTTTCTATAAAGTTTTTGAAAATTTGGTTGAACCACCTAAAAACTTGTACTCAACTGACCGAATTTGAACGAAATTTTTAAAAAGTTGGAACCATGGAAAATCATGGATATATTTGATGAAGAACTGCCAGTTCTTCATAGAATATACAATTAGTTTCATGTTTCTATAAAGTTTTTGAAAATTTGGTTGAACCACCTAAAAACTTGTACTCAACTGACCGAATTTGAACGAAATTTTTAAAAAGTTGGAACCATGGAAAATCATGGATATATTTGATGAAGAACTGCCAGTTCTTCATAGAATATACAATTAGTTTCATGTTTCTATAAAGTTTTTGAAAATTTGGTTGAACCACCTAAAAACTTGTACTCAACTGACCGAATTTGAACGAAATTTTTAAAAAGTTGGAACCATGTAAAATCATGGATATATTTGATGAAGAACTGCCAGTTCTTCATAGAATATACAATTAGTTTCATGTTTCTATAAAGTTTTTGAAAATTTGGTTGAACCACCTAAAAACTTGTACTCAACTGACCGAATTTGAACGAAATTTTTAAAAAGTTGGAACCATGGAAAATCATGGATATATTTGATGAAGAACTGCCAGTTCTTCATAGAATATACAATTAGTTTCATGTTTCTATAAAGTTTTTGAAAATTTGGTTGAACCACCTAAAAACTTGTACTCAACTGACCGAATTTGAACGAAATTTTTAAAAAGTTGGAACCATGGAAAATCATGGATATATTTGATGAAGAACTGCCAGTTCTTCATAGAATATACAATTAGTTTCATGTTTCTATAAAGTTTTTGAAAATTTGGTTGAACCACCTAAAAACTTGTACTCAACTGACCGAATTTAATCGAAATTTTTAAAAAGTTGGAACCATGGGAAATCATGGATATATTTGATGAAGAACTGCCAGTTCTTCATAGAATATACAATTAGTTTCATGTTTCTATAAAGTTTTTGAAAATTTGGTTGAACCACCTAAAAACTTGTACTCAGCTGACCGAATTTGAACGAAATTTTTAAAAAGTTGGAACCATGGAAAATCATGGATATATTTGATGAAGAACTGCCAGTTCTTCATAGAATATACAATTAGTTTCATGTTTCTATAAAGTTTTTGAAAATTTGGTTGAACCACCTAAAAACTTGTACTCAGCTGACCGAATTTGAACGAAATTTTTAAAAAGTTGGAACCATGGAAAATCATGGATATATTTGATGAAGAACTGCCAGTTCTTCATAGAATATACAATTAGTTTCATGTTTCTATAAAGTTTTTGAAAATTTGGTTGAACCACCTAAAAACTTGTACTCAACTGACCGAATTTGAACGAAATTTTTAAAAAGTTGGAACCATGGGAAATCATGGATATATTTGATGAAGAACTGCCAGTTCTTCATAGAATATACAATTAGTTTCATGTTTCTATAAAGTTTTTGAAAATTTGGTTGAACCACCTAAAAACTTGTACTCAGCTGACCGAATTTGAACGAAATTTTTAAAAAGTTGGAACCATGGAAAATCATGGATATATTTGATGAAGAACTGCCAGTTCTTCATAGAATATACAATTAGTTTCATGTTTCTATAAAGTTTTTGAAAATTTGGTTGAACCACCTAAAAACTTGTACTCAACTGACCGAATTTGAACGAAATTTTTAAAAAGTTGGAACCATGGAAAATCATGGATATATTTGATGAAGAACTGCCAGTTCTTCATAGAATATACAATTAGTTTCATGTTTCTATAAAGTTTTTGAAAATTTGGTTGAACCACCTAAAAACTTGTACTCAACTGACCGAATTTGAACGAAATTTTTAAAAAGTTGGAACCATGGAAAATCATGGATATATTTGATGAAGAACTGCCAGTTCTTCATAGAATATACAATTAGTTTCATGTTTCTATAAAGTTTTTGAAAATTTGGTTGAACCACCTAAAAACTTGTACTCAACTGACCGAATTTGAACGAAATTTTTAAAAAGTTGGAACCATGTAAAATCATGGATATATTTGATGAAGAACTGCCAGTTCTTCATAGAATATACAATTAGTTTCATGTTTCTATAAAGTTTTTGAAAATTTGGTTGAACCACCTAAAAACTTGTACTCAACTGACCGAATTTGAACGAAATTTTTAAAAAGTTGGAACCATGGAAAATCATGGATATATTTGATGAAGAACTGCCAGTTCTTCATAGAATATACAATTAGTTTCATGTTTCTATAAAGTTTTTGAAAATTTGGTTGAACCACCTAAAAACTTGTACTCAACTGACCGAATTTGAACGAAATTTTTAAAAAGTTGGAACCATGGAAAATCATGGATATATTTGATGAAGAACTGCCAGTTCTTCATAGAATATACAATTAGTTTCATGTTTCTATAAAGTTTTTGAAAATTTGGTTGAACCACCTAAAAACTTGTACTCAACTGACCGAATTTAATCGAAATTTTTAAAAAGTTGGAACCATGGGAAATCATGGATATATTTGATGAAGAACTGCCAGTTCTTCATAGAATATACAATTAGTTTCATGTTTCTATAAAGTTTTTGAAAATTTGGTTGAACCACCTAAAAACTTGTACTCAACTGACCGAATTTAATCGAAATTTTTAAAAAGTTGGAACCATGGGAAATCATGGATATATTTGATGAAGAACTGCCAGTTCTTCATAGAATATACAATTAGTTTCATGTTTCTATAAAGTTTTTGAAAATTTGGTTGAACCACCTAAAAACTTGTACTCAACTGACCGAATTTAATCGAAATTTTTAAAAAGTTGGAACCATGGGAAATCATGGATATATTTGATGAAGAACTGCCAGTTCTTCATAGAATATACAATTAGTTTCATGTTTCTATAAAGTTTTTGAAAATTTGGTTGAACCACCTAAAAACTTGTACTCAACTGACCGAATTTGAACGAAATTTTTAAAAAGTTGGAACCATGGAAAATCATGGATATATTTGATGAAGAACTGCCAGTTCTTCATAGAATATACAATTAGTTTCATGTTTCTATAAAGTTTTTGAAAATTTGGTTGAACCACCTAAAAACTTGTACTCAACTGACCGAATTTGAACGAAATTTTTAAAAAGTTGGAACCATGTAAAATCATGGATATATTTGATGAAGAACTGCCAGTTCTTCATAGAATATACAATTAGTTTCATGTTTCTATAAAGTTTTTGAAAATTTGGTTGAACCACCTAAAAACTTGTACTCAACTGACCGAATTTGAACGAAATTTTTAAAAAGTTGGAACCATGGAAAATCATGGATATATTTGATGAAGAACTGCCAGTTCTTCATAGAATATACAATTAGTTTCATGTTTCTATAAAGTTTTTGAAAATTTGGTTGAACCACCTAAAAACTTGTACTCAACTGACCGAATTTGAACGAAATTTTTAAAAAGTTGGAACCATGGAAAATCATGGATATATTTGATGAAGAACTGCCAGTTCTTCATAGAATATACAATTAGTTTCATGTTTCTATAAAGTTTTTGAAAATTTGGTTGAACCACCTAAAAACTTGTACTCAACTGACCGAATTTAATCGAAATTTTTAAAAAGTTGGAACCATGGGAAATCATGGATATATTTGATGAAGAACTGCCAGTTCTTCATAGAATATACAATTAGTTTCATGTTTCTATAAAGTTTTTGAAAATTTGGTTGAACCACCTAAAAACTTGTACTCAACTGACCGAATTTAATCGAAATTTTTAAAAAGTTGGAACCATGGGAAATCATGGATATATTTGATGAAGAACTGCCAGTTCTTCATAGAATATACAATTAGTTTCATGTTTCTATAAAGTTTTTGAAAATTTGGTTGAACCACCTAAAAACTTGTACTCAACTGACCGAATTTAATCGAAATTTTTAAAAAGTTGGAACCATGGGAAATCATGGATATATTTGATGAAGAACTGCCAGTTCTTCATAGAATATACAATTAGTTTCATGTTTCTATAAAGTTTTTGAAAATTTGGTTGAACCACCTAAAAACTTGTACTCAACTGACCGAATTTAATCGAAATTTTTAAAAAGTTGGAACCATGGGAAATCATGGATATATTTGATGAAGAACTGCCAGTTCTTCATAGAATATACAATTAGTTTCATGTTTCTATAAAGTTTTTGAAAATTTGGTTGAACCACCTAAAAACTTGTACTCAACTGACCGAATTTGAACGAAATTTTTAAAAAGTTGGAACCATGGAAAATCATGGATATATTTGATGAAGAACTGCCAGTTCTTCATAGAATATACAATTAGTTTCATGTTTCTATAAAGTTTTTGAAAATTTGGTTGAACCACCTAAAAACTTGTACTCAACTGACCGAATTTGAACGAAATTTTTAAAAAGTTGGAACCATGTAAAATCATGGATATATTTGATGAAGAACTGCCAGTTCTTCATAGAATATACAATTAGTTTCATGTTTCTATAAAGTTTTTGAAAATTTGGTTGAACCACCTAAAAACTTGTACTCAACTGACCGAATTTGAACGAAATTTTTAAAAAGTTGGAACCATGGAAAATCATGGATATATTTGATGAAGAACTGCCAGTTCTTCATAGAATATACAATTAGTTTCATGTTTCTATAAAGTTTTTGAAAATTTGGTTGAACCACCTAAAAACTTGTACTCAACTGACCGAATTTGAACGAAATTTTTAAAAAGTTGGAACCATGGAAAATCATGGATATATTTGATGAAGAACTGCCAGTTCTTCATAGAATATACAATTAGTTTCATGTTTCTATAAAGTTTTTGAAAATTTGGTTGAACCACCTAAAAACTTGTACTCAACTGACCGAATTTAATCGAAATTTTTAAAAAGTTGGAACCATGGGAAATCATGGATATATTTGATGAAGAACTGCCAGTTCTTCATAGAATATACAATTAGTTTCATGTTTCTATAAAGTTTTTGAAAATTTGGTTGAACCACCTAAAAACTTGTACTCAGCTGACCGAATTTGAACGAAATTTTTAAAAAGTTGGAACCATGGAAAATCATGGATATATTTGATGAAGAACTGCCAGTTCTTCATAGAATATACAATTAGTTTCATGTTTCTATAAAGTTTTTGAAAATTTGGTTGAACCACCTAAAAACTTGTACTCAGCTGACCGAATTTGAACGAAATTTTTAAAAAGTTGGAACCATGGAAAATCATGGA